>OU862879.1:25179740-26429740 GCA_917880725.1 Selenia dentaria
AGAAACGTAATTGCCCTGGAGGTCTTCGTGGATTCGTAGATTTTTTTTAAAAATCCGCGATGTAATCTCTTTCTAAAGATAAGGATGAATGCATGAAATAATTTCATAAGCACCAACATTAAGATACCGTGCTTTCACCAGGTCCTTTGAAAATTATGTAATATGTGAATATCTATCGATATTGTGTGGCTCTAGCCGACAGTACCCTAGACCATCCTAGTTATGGACTGTTGTAAGGCATATTTACATATAGGCAAATGTATAGATGTCAGTAGAAAGTAGACTTAATTTTTCTCATAATCTCGGGTTCAGACGAAATTACACATCTGTCTTCGGGTTTGATAGTCGATTTTGCCCTTTTAGACGGAATCTCTAGCGCACAAAATCAAGAGCTGGTTACGCTCGATTGTGACTTTAACACGAAATATTGTGCGTACGATTTATGTATCTTGATTAGGTTTCACGACTTAAAGTTTTTCGTTGGGCTTGCGTTTTTGACGGGAACACAAGAAAATTTACCCTAATATATAGTCCCTAATCTTATTAGATTAGGTTTCTTTATTCTGTATACATATTTATAGAAGATCTTCCACACAGTAACGCTCCTTCCTGGCTTTAGGTTTATGTCGTCCACTTTCGAGATGGCCGAGTACTTGCCATTGGCGAAGTCGACTAACTTCCTCTGAATCGTTGGTCTTCTTTAACTTCTGATTCTTTTTATAAATATCTACCTGCGCGTTGAAGTCCCACATTACAACCTTAAAGTGTTTCAGAGGTGGGTATGGTAGTTATCTTACGTAGCCTCTACTCTACCACAGTATAGACTTCCTTCGATGTCTGTGAGTGTCGAGGTAAGTACGGTGTGTACACACACAGGCCTAGCATGCAACGTTTCGCGAATATCGTTTGGTAGTATTCAGTACTTACCAAAACAATTATACCTACTTATATGTAAAAATTAAGTATAGTAATTATATTAATGTAGGTAGTTAAAATATGACTCGCCAAACTCAATAACGCCATGGAATAGCTGCTAAAAGAAAAATAACTTGCAAGTGAATTTTAAGAGTTAAACTTATAGGGAGATAAATGCGGAGTTACCTAATTTAACGATACAATAATTAATTAAAGACAAATCAAAGTGATTAACGAACGCCCAGAAGCAATTAAGGTTAGGTATTTTATATTTCGCGTAAGGAAGTCTTGCTATAAACACGATTTATCTGATTACGACAAACCCCCTTGAAAAGAAACAGACGCTGGCATCCAGCAACTCCTTTGATCCTTCAAGAATTCGCAACAGACAGCAGTATGCAGTCAGACTCTTGTAAACATCGGTCATCGACACACATTATTATTATTTCGGTCGCAATTTAGCAGCCAACCTCAGGTAATTTATGGTTTTCCCTTAATAATGAGTTGTGAAAATCTCCCACTTGATTACGGAGTTGAAGAGGCCGAGCACGTGATAAAGATAAGCAGGCGATACGGCACAAATCTTCCGAGTGTAAGATTGCGACTTGTGAGCCGACCAAAACTCATAGAACGTAATATCGCATAGATGTTGTCAATCGCTATAGGAGCTGTGATGACGGCAGCTGCTGACGCTACGCACGGTGTTTATTGTAAACTACAAGGCATACATAATACATCTCCTTAAACTGATGTTCCTAATGTTATCAAGCAATATATTATTTATGCATTAGAGCCGTTTAGTTGCGCCGTGGTTCAAGAATGGTAAACATTATAGCTAGAATATGGTAACATCTTGTAGACACAATGCGTTATTTTTACAAATTTGATTGTAATACTTTTATAGAAGCAATACATTGTGTTTTCTTTAGTTGCATTTACGCTAACGCTTTATGAAATTACATACACACTAATATTATAAGGTGAAAATATATACAGTCACTTTTATTATAATTTCCTCACAAACACGACTAAACGGCTGAACCTTAGCTTCTGGAATAATGCTTAAAGGGCACATTTCACTATCCATCGTTTCATTGGTAAAACCGGATTCAACCAGTAAAAACAATAAACATGCTTTGATACTCCATAAAAAAACGTACGTCATATGGAAGTATAGACTAAAATAATAAACGAAGACATTACATGGATCCAATTCCAAACACCAACCAGTGTAATTAATTGTTTTGTTATTTAGGCATTATATTTTTTGGCAAGTTGTTGTAAGTATCAGGTGTCATTTGCAGTGATATCCATTCATTACTTTTGAAATTTGGTGCGTCACACCAATGGCAGATTTAATTTGCCACAGTCTAGTACAATTTGATGTTAATACAACGATGGTTCGATTGATAGAACCACAGGCAAAAAAAATTGCCCATGGATCGACCGAGTAGAACTCCGCGATCGAACCACGGGCAAACAACGAATAAATGCACCACTATACTTTTTCAAATTCTTTACCAAAGTCTTACGCTACCTACTGTTCGCGTGTTTACAGACTACCTAAAATTCGTCACATACTGGCAGTAGCAGATTATAATTGCTGCCGAAATTGGAACACGCCCTCGACTGATAAGCGTGTAGACATTTGAATAATATAACTCGTATCGTGACCTTTTGGGACGCGTTCTCCCACGTTAATGGTTCAGGGTCGCTGAGTCACGCTTGCGACAGAGGGAACACCCGCTATCTTGGCATAAAACATCGCAAAAACATTGACATGGTATCGCTGCCAACGGCAGTGGAGATTTTACAGTACCCCGCTTACATAAAAAAACAGCACACTCGAGTGAAGTGGTGCGACCTTATTTGCTGGAGATAATGGGTCCTATCAAACAGCGATAGATCCAAGCACCTCTCCAATGTCATGTTTAAATCAACGTTCAAGAGCAGGCATAACTTCCTTATTTGTTATGTTTTTGAATTAAGAAGTGATTACTTGCGAAGTCCGAATTCACGGATTTTTGTGCAGACCTAAGGTCAGAGGATAAAGCTTTATAAAAAATCATGCCTTTGTTGGAAATAATTTACTTACAACACAATATATTATGCCTGAAGAGTGATACGGATAATGATTAAATATCTTCTAAGAAAAATAATTGCATAAATAAGGTATTGGACTCTATCAAAACATGTTTCGCTCTGTAGCCATCCTAAAGATTAAAATATATACTTTTTTTACTGTTTGTCAAAATAGAGTAAATAATAATATTAGGTATATTTTGCTATTGTTCACGAGACTGTATGTCACGAAAATATGATAAAATGATAATTCTAATTAATTCGGGGTGGCATTATGATCAAGGATTCCTAGACCATTATAAAAAAGGCCGTCGTATACTGTTTTGTATAACCACCCCTCGTCTCTCTCGTTCTACTGAATTTAACCAAAGAGTTATAAAAGAAAGAGTACCTAGTCGGATGTTATAGCGGCCGTTTTTAGAAGAATCCTCTACCAAAAGTTTTGGGTAATTAGATTGTCCACCTCGAAAATATGTAAAAGCTTTTCTCTCACACGGTTAGAAAATGGTTCTTCAGTTAACGCGAACAGTGGGCCTAGCAGAAAATTTTGCGTACCTATATTGTGTAATGTAATCGTATCTTTGTCGTATACAGTACAAACTGTAATTTATCTTGTACAACTGTGGCTCAGATACCTTATAGTTTGTATTGCCTTAGTAAATGATACGATTACATTACACTTATGCGAATTTCGTACTAGAGCGCCGACAGCGTAAGGCGCGGGCTATGTAATCAGAAAATGGTAATGCACAATGTTAATGGTAATGTATAGGAAAATAAGTTACGGTGATGCCGTGTGAAACGATCGGCGAAACATCAACAGTGGACAGCGTCATATAATAAACAAACAATGTCGTAAAAGTATTGCAATTGACATAAGTGCTTTACTGACATACGGTACTTACACACGGTTGGAAAACATTTAACAGTATGTGGTTTGATCTGTTCTATCTGGCTCTTCTTTTAATTGATCTTGAACCTCAATAAACTACATTTCCGTAAAAGCGCTGATTCACGCGCAATATTGTTATTATTATATATTATAAGAGCTGGGCCCCGCGGTTTCGCCAACGTGGTGATGGATGATGATGATGTAAGTATCCTATGTGTTATTCCAGGGCCTCATCAATCTACATACCAAATTTTATCCAAAACCGTAGAGCCATTCTGGCGTGATTAAATAAAAAACCTCTATCTCTATTTGCTTTAATTTCAATATTAGTAAGCTATTTATTTTATGCATTTCATCCGGTCTTTTCCAAAGGCATAAAAGAGTGTTTAGCCAACACTTAGAGGCATGTTTGGTATAACATATATAGTGGTGTATGAAATCAGAAACATTATATTAGTATTACAAAAAATAGTAATATGGTAGGGCTGTACTACGACTATGACTGATAAGGGAAATGGCTATGGACGAGACTACGGCAATTTTAGTCTCATTTTAAATATTTAGGATCGGTAGCATGCTACCCACAAAACGGGCGCCTTATAAGGGCTGCCGTCGTTGACTTCGAAATGGGCAACGTTCGTATGGATGCCTAAAGAATTTCGAGAGGTATGCTGCGGTTTCATTAGAGCGCTACTTAGTGTTATGCCCTTTATCACTTCCAACCTTGGAGCTTATTGGTAACTTGCTCTTGCAGCCCCGGACAGCCAATTAAGGCAAACCCGGGAGCATCGATTTCTATTATTATTCATACATCGAGGTCTACCGTGTCGCCACTCACCGACGGTTAGCCACAAAGCCCCTTTTTATAGTTTTATTTTTCTATTACTATTATTATAAGATATTATTGCGCGATTCTAAAACAGAACGACAGCGAAAATAAGTTTTTACTAAATCAAACATACAAAAAGAGTAAAACGGAGCTTTAATTTATAGGACAATAGAATTTTCTTTAATTAACCAAATTAAATTATAACGCGATAGTTACAATGTATTTGAGAGTTTTTTTTTTGGTCTAAGACCATTTTAGTTGTAACTGTATTTTCTATCGAGACAACATTCTTGAAACATGTTTTGAAACAACCAAAAGAAAATTATGAATTATAGTAAGTAATGCTAAGAAGTTATTTAAAGAAGCTAGATAGAGTTATGTATTGTTAGTGTCCTAACTATAGCGGTAAATCGGGAACCTATCACGACCTGCTGCGTCAAATCCTTTTTAAGTCAAATAGGTAGGTACCTACTCTTTTTTGGAGCTGCCTGGGCATATCCTAGGTGGCTGCCACCGGCGACAACAAAGTCGTATAAAAGTAGTTGATATGAGGGTGTTCGGATTTCTTTAAAGTTTTTCTGTATTATGTTTATATGTCGTGTGACTATGAGAGATATAATGAGGCAGATCGTGAAAACAAAGCAGTGCTGATTTAATAAGATTTTGAGACGCGATGGTTTGGGTTATTAGTGGAAATATGAGTGAAAAAAGGTCAAGAACACAAAATACAAGGCCAGTGTGAATGAAAATTCACACTGGCCTTGTATTTTGTGTTCTTTCTTCTTCTTTCGGTTTGAAAAAAATACCTGCTTCAGGAAGCTAATTATACTATTTCACAACGTTCAATAATCTATCCCGCTTCAACTGCAGTTCGTCGTCGTTCGATTACCCAAAAGGCCATTCTACTATTTCTGTAGACAAATTGCAACGTAACGTCGACATAATCGCTATTATTATATACATATATCACGCATATATATAGTATATACGAATATAAGTTAGTATCGCGTTTATGATCTATCGAGTTAACAGAATATAAAGTTTTGATCGATCGCTGACGTCAATACAAACGGAACTGCTTTGGACCATAGAGATCTAGAGAGATGCCAATCCGTGCGCTAAGTACAAAACCTGGTGTCGCAAGCAGCGGCCGTATTCCGCGATTCAACATATTCTGTTATCTTCAATAAGTAGGTACATTATCCACTGCGGTATTAAAACTCTTGAATATTCGTAAGTACAGCAAGCATTCTAAACTGTTTACATGCAATATCATGACCGGCGTTCAGTCACATAATACAAAAGTTGCGAACCACCGCGAGAAATATGTTCTGGTTTTGGGTATATTGCTGCGACAACGGCCCACCCCCTTTTCATATCTCCCTTGTTTCTGTGATCTGTGAGCTGGACGGTTTTTCAGACAAAGTATAAAATAGCGTTCAGCTACGGTTCGATTGCAGTTTAATTGGCCGAATCGGCACCCAGTGCCACTAGCATGTTTTGACCGAAATTGGAACCGTTCAGTTGGCCTAGCACTGGAGAGAGCTCCGCGTGAAGTGAATGTTGTCCCGCACAATCGTGGCTGAAGCAGTACATCAGTCGCAGTATTGGAATCAGTCGAAATCTCTCCCCTAATCATAACTAAACAAACATTTGAATAAGTTTAAATAACAATCGGAAGAAGATAATTACGGTTTCTTATACTTAGATACTAAGGAATACTCAATAATATACTTTTTCAGTCTTTTTAAGTTTCAGTTATATATGTTTTTAAACGATTCCTTACAATTTCCGGACTAAATAGAATACTGCATGAATAATAAATAGAAATAGCATACTTTTTTGTACCGATACTACTAGTACTACTACTTTTTACTGATAATAAACTGATCATGGGATACGATGACAAACGTAATAGGTACGCCGCTCGCCAAATATTACATAAATAGTTATTTTCATATGATTTATCATAAAAAGGTGCCACCCCTGTCAAGGCGTGAAGGTATCTGCAATTACCTACGATATAATGAACCATAAACCCTGAAAATCATACGGTCTTGTAAAGATGAAATAAAATATGACGAAATGCATATGATTTCACTCCATGCCTCAAACTCATGCAGGCACTCACATCCTCCACCGAGGTATGACCGCAGTTGTTCTACCAACGCTAGCATAGCTGGCGGGCGAGCCAACTACGCTTCACGCCATCTGCAACAGCGGTGACACTTCAAATAATGTCTTATGACACTTGCGTGTGTAGTCCTGACCATCTTAGCAGTTCTTTAACAAGACTTGATGAAAACAGTAGTACAAACGAGACTGTTCAACATATAAACACGTAGTACGGTTTCAGAATAATGAGTTGATACAATGAAATTGATTAGAATAAAATAAAAAAATATAAGACATAATGATAAACAACCATGCATTTTAGGTCCGGCCTATGTGGCCTAATAAGTAAGGTTATGCATTCCAACAAATCCGATTTCGTATATTCACGGTAGGTATGTTGTTTGTGACGACCAACGACGACCGGGCGACCAACTGAACTATTTTTCTTATGTAGTTCGGTTTATATGATTTTTAAATGTGTTTTTTCTTTGTAGTTCAGTTAATATATTTCATTCGAGATGCAGTCCGGCTGTACAAATGTAAAGGCTTTGGCAAACAGCGGGCCTGGCGGGGCGCGACTTATTCTTGACGCGCTCAATAGTACTCCAAGCCCATTAATGATAATATAGTCATTACAATAATTATCAAAGACCTATCGAATCCAATCACTTCGTACAGTGTCGAATAAGGGCACTGAAGCAAGTGACAATAACTGAGCAAAAACCAATGTCTTAGGAGGACGAGCGCAATGCAGTACCACGTATTACCGTTTACATATCAATACAATACCTGAAGGCGCGACTTTACTCTACTGGTAAGTAAAAATTGTTCGGTAACTATAACCTCAGTAAATCAGTCCCTATTAGCCAAATCCTCTTAAATGTATAATAACGGATTTGTATACAGCTGTATCGGTTTAAATCATTATTACGACATGATAATTTACGAATTCAAGCATTAGAAGAAGCTTTTTTTACATTTTGACTAGATGTAGAAGTGTAAGATATATATACCATATAGGTAGGTAGGCGCCAATATTCAAAATAAAAGAATGATTCCGCTTGAAGAAATCGTATTTGCGTTGTGCCGTTTCAAAATGGCCATTATGGTACGAAAAGTATACACATAAAAATAAATTAACAAAGATGTTACATTTTTATATATGTAGTGTAATACAACATCTGACAAGGGCTTAGGCCGCTTTCAGTGCTCGACCGACCGTCAGTGAGTACGTCGGTCGCGCTTGTCATTTGTATGAAAACTCACAAGTGGTTACAGTGCTCGACCGACCGTACGCACGCGTAAACCGTACGATCGGTTATGCGCATCGTCAGGACCGACGGTACGCGCGGACGGTCGGGCGAGCACTGAAACCAGCCTTAGGTCCGATACTAGGTAAAGCATGTAGGTAATAATAGGTAACCCGATCACTGATATACATATTTTATATACATATTTATTTATACACACCCAGATACAGGTTCTTATTCAGTAATCTGTGATACAGGTAAAACCGACATGTTCATGCACACAAATGTTTGACCTGTCCGGGGATCTAACCCGGAGTCAGAAACCCGGGTTACTACCAAGTGCACCAACCAGCAAAAGCTGCCAGTAAAAAAAAATTATAGCAGAAATAAATAAATTATCTCAGAACAATCTACTTTGTTACCACCTTTAGACAAACATAATCAAAACACATGTTAGTAAAATAAATTTGTGTTAGAAATTTATCGCGCGTTTGGTACAAAAATATATCCGAAATGTTTGGCTAAATGCGCAAACATATTTCAGTATAATAAAATGATATCCATAATTGTGATTTAAGAACCGGTTACCGGCTCGCGTGATATTTACCGGAATTTTTATCCAGCCAGTTTTGAACGGGTTTGAAGTTTTTCGTTTTTCTACTGAGAGATGACCACGATAAATACAGCCACCACCGAGAAGAACCGATAACAAATTCGGGGCAATTTTTTTTTATTTTATTAGTAGAGTTAAATAATAAAAGTAATATTTTCTACCGACCAAAAAAGAGGAGGTACTCAATTCGACTGTATTTTTTTATGTTTGTTGATCATAACTTTCGATAGGGTGAACCGATTCTCAAAATTATTTTTTGTTTGAAAGCCGGTGCTTCACGTGTGGTCCCATTTTTTCAGTAGTGAACTGAATATAATGGAAGCCGTTATAAAATTTTTCAAATTGTACTTGTTCTATAATGTTCTTTTCGTAAACTCTGTTAAAGTAATTTTTGAGTTGTAAGGTAACAAACGAAATGTATTTTAAAAACGATTAAATCTCTATCTGTTGCTTGTTTTATTTCTGGCACCCCTGATAGTTTTTTTTAAGTATTCCATAAGTACAGACTTTTTGGCTTGTGCAGTGTTATTAAAACATCTATAGATATTTACAGTTAAGATATTAGTATAATGTTACGTTAAGTTATTTCCAAGTGGAATATAATTTAGCCTGCGATAATGCCGAAGTTTCATGAGACTAAACAAAGGCAAATTTCAATATTTTTCCAGGATTTAATTTAAACAACTATAACCGCATTAACTCGCGAATAATTTTAAGTATGTTATTTTATCCCGACGTTTCCAACACGTTTCAGTGAACATGGTCACGGGTAGACTGAAATACTGCCTAAAAAAATTCCAGTAGTTTTATTTTTATCAAAGATTAGCTGCGCCCCAGCCCCATTTGTGCGAGGTTTCACGTGCTTGATGACGTATGTAGTTATTTTTATTATATCTCAATCATCCCTATATCAAAGCGAACATAACAAAACAAGAATTATTCAAAAAAATAGTCCTCCAATTATGGCATGGCCAAGGGAAATAAGGGTAAACATTTAGAATCGTGGCGCCTGAATTCGGGGGGAGGGGGAGGGGGAGAGGGTATCGGGTAGTGCCCCCCCGCAAACCCCACCCGCCGGAGACCATTAGTTTTCGAGTTATGTTTGTTTAAGTATTTTGAGGTTAAGTACTGCATTTCGATCTACTACCACCCCCGCGTCGGCTCTGCAATCCGACAAGACTGCTTGAAATCGGGGTGCTATGAGTCGGTTCTGTCACTGACTTCGACCTATTCTAACTAACTATAACTAACCTATAGGTATGTCACAGACAAGTGACTTTGCCAATTCATTAGATAGCTACTGATATACTATTGTGCACAAATTTGGAACAAAAGTAGTTTGATGGTTCACAGTTCAAACCTAACCTAACCTACAGGTTTGTCACAGACAAGTGACATTGCCAATTCATTAGGTACTAATATACTATTGTGCACACATTCCTACTAGTATGGGTCTGATAATTAAAATTGAAAAACAATTTGTTATTTTTAGAACTTATATTTTATAGACATAATTTATAGCATTTATAGTTTCGATGAATGGGTCTTTTTTATTTTTAGTCACATTTCTTCTCCATAAATACTCTATGATGGAGTTAGTGAAATTTTCAGTATTATTATAATTGTCTTTTTTAAAATAACGCTTCACTGCTCTCCATTGCGACTCGATGCGTTATCAAATCTTCCAAAGGCAATCGCAGTGTCCAGTGAGCAAGCAGGTGTCGTACAGTAAAGCAGCAAAATCGGAGTCCAAAATCGTAGCAAAGTCGTTGAGATATCAAAAGAAAGCGCAGAAAAACAGGAGAAAACATTCACGTACACTCGGAAGTAACGGAATGACGCGAGTATTCCGACAGTGACATTACGCTATCTTCCGTTTCAAGAACTTACATACAACGTACATGTCAAAAAAGCCTAAAAGTTACCTAGAAACGTTTCGTTTTACGCATTAATGTCATTTATGTCACCTGTCACTATCAAAATTACGGTGTTTTATTGAAACTTTAAAAAACTATTTAGACTATTTTGGCGTGTCTCCGGCAGCTAAAATGTTGTAAATACGCTTTATACAAACCCCTTCAACCCGCCCACAGTTTTTGTTTCACCAAATTCAGGGGTCACGATGCTAAAGCCAACCCGAAATAGGGCTTAATTTATATATGTATATATATAGAGATATACTAGCGACTGCCAGCTACTTCGTTCGCGTAGTAGGCTCGGCCTGCGGCCTCGCCATAACCTCCCGGCTTTTCCTTTTCTTTTTTTTAATGTAAGAACCTTCTATGAAGTATTAGATAACATTTATAAACAAGTGCAATTTGAAAAATTTAATACCGATTACCATTCTATTACTTTGGTAAAAATCAGCTATTGGAATGTAACTCGCAAACTACTGCAGCAAATTTGAATGGGACCACACGTGAAGTACCAGCTTTCAAACAAAAAAAGAAATTTGAGAATCGGTTTACTCTATCGAAAGTTACGAGGTAACAAACATAAAAACAGTCGAATTGAGTACCTCCTCCTTTTTTTGGAAGTCGCCTAGTCGGTAGAAAAATAAGATGAATGAAATCGGTAAAGCCGTTCTCAAGTTATAGCATGACCAGGAGAAATAGGGGTACATTTTTATATATATATTAATGCGCAACCCTAGGCCACGCGGAATAACAGCTTCGTTGCAGTCCACGCCGATATGACAACTGATAACTTTAGCAGAATCCTGGGCAATAAATAAAGGAAACAAATGAATGGTGGTCAAACACCATTCTAACTAAAAACGAATATTTTAGATACAATTTTCTATAACCCTTGCCTAGCTACGTTGGTAAACTGAATCACGTCTCTACTCATTTTCTGTGTTCCTTCGATTTTTGTTAGTATTACTTACTCAAATGATTTGTGTAATAGGACTCATAATCATTACATTTCTAAAAAACCGGCTAAGTGCGAGCGGGCTCGCGCACGCAGGGTTCCGTAACATTATTTAAAAAAATCACTGTCCATCAATACTTTGTTGTTATAGCGACAACATAAATACATCTGTGAAAATGTTTAACTGTCTATCTATCACGTTCATCAGATACAGCCTGGCGACAGACGGACAGATAGAGGAGAACTAGTAGGTAATAGGGTCCCATTTTACCCTTTAGGTATGGTGGAATCACATGTTTGATGTAATTATTTGTATAATTATGAATGTGAACTAAGTATCTAAAAGGTTACATAAGTCTGAGCCTGAAAAGATAACATCCGCAGACAGCATCAATAAGAATCATGTTGTATTCCTCTTTTATCTGTGTCAGTTAATTATGAGCAGATAATCTTGATTTGATAGTAGGTAGGTACTCTCAGGCTCATATTATGTCAACAGTAAGCTTTACTTAGTAGCTTAGCTAAGCTTAATGTATGCAGCACATGTATCATGGATATCCTCCATACATATATTAATGGTTACTAAGGAATAGATGTTGGATTGCCAACACTCCCAGAATTCCGGGAATCTACCGAAAAAAAGGCTTAATGATTTCAAGTATCCCTCCAGATTAAAAAAGAAAATGCACAAAAATACTCACAGCGACGTTTGGCTTATCAGGAAAGTGGTACAACTTTGAACACTAAATTAACAAGTAAATGAACATTTTGACAATGGATAAAAAATCGCCTGGGATGAAATAAAATGTCTTAGTAGGTACCAACTAAAAAGCATTGCAAGCTGTTCTAGGCGTTAAAAACGATAACTTTAAATATAGAAATAAAATAGTAGTTATTGCGTTTTTCCACCTCCCGGAGTTGGCAACCCTAGATAGATAGCAACAGGCTCTTATGTATACCTATAATAATAACAGTAACAACATAAAATATTAACTGGCAAAATATTAAAAAAGATTTCAAAAGACCGTAATAATAATAGCAAACTAGTATACGTCTCTAAATTAGTCCACTATGATTTGTACATTTTGTATACTGGCAAAATGTGGGTATTATTTATTCACTTTTCCTAACGCTTTCAGGTTGTTGGTATGTATGTACACTAAGTGGTTGATATAGTACTAGAGTGAACAACAGTTTAACCCGTCCGCATCAGCGCAAAAAATAACAATAGATTTATGAATGAAACTTAACTCGAATGAGTCTTGCTGATTCGGACAGATTAAGTGGATACATTCAAATGTAAAGAATTAGATTACAAAAAATGGCATTGATAGCTTTAAAACTGACCTTGCCAATTAACATTAAATTATATGCACACTTTTGCAATAGCCTTTAGTGAAGTTTTTAGACAAGTTATATCATATCAAGTACCTACATCTACCTACCTAGTTTCATTTTTACACTATTAACATAAGGTCACAATTACATCATGAACAAGTTATTGGTAGCGACTGCCCGCGACTTCGTTCGCGTAGTAGGCTCGGCCATCAGCCTCGCCAAAACCACCCATCTTTGCTTGATTTTTGTTTTCTAGAACCTTCTCCTTATCTATATACATCTACAAAACACAATATACCACCACAATATCTACAAAAATTTCTTGCAAATTTGTTCAGCCGTTTTGTGTAATTGAGTAACTGACATCCATACATGTCATCCAAAATTTCATATTTAGGAACGAAAAAACATTAAATACAATTAATTCATCCACTTCATAATTGGCTTTATACAAACCAATTACCTAAATTCCTTCGCGATCACAGTGCACAATGACAATATTATTGGTGTGGCTGCTTCAACGAAATAATCCTCGCATTAAAGTCTTTTGATGTGTTAAAAAGATGTTTGCGCCATTTACAAACGTGACAGAACTAATAACAACAACTTCTTCATAACATACTCTGAAGAAATATTAAAGAAGAACCCCATCGATAACCTAATCATATCAATGGTCAGGTTACTTTTCATCACCCAATCAACCATACACATCTGCACTGACTTAATTAATAATAATTTCCCACATCCAATTTTAAATTCAAAAATACAAGCCACAGGAACAAAAAAATTTCATACAAAGCACTTGAGCATGAAAAATTATACCTGACTGTGTAGTTATTTTCTCTAATAAAAAGAAATTAAGGTCATAATATGCTATGACAAGTATAACTCAGGGACAGCTTAGTTTTATTTTACTACCATAAACATACTTATTAATCTGTCCACATCAGGTTTACGTTATAACAAATGATTTATGAATGAAGCGAAGGCTTGCTCATTCAAACTGATTAAACAGTGAAAAATTAGAAACCAACTTCCTTGCTATGATTTCAGATACACAAAATTTGAAGACTAAATGTTGGTTATAAATTATTATCAGGTAATAAAATGTTTTTTGATAAATTGGTTCACAAACAACAAAATTGAGTAAAATACATCAACTGTATCAGGTAGGTACCAGACACAATAGAAATGTTATGATCTATCTCTCAATATAATTCATAGGGCCCCACATGTGTTGTATCGCCATTTCAACTAAATTGGTGTGTAAATTGGAAATGGCGACATTATTAGACGATATATTTGCGCTCAAATGAACCTTAAATATTAAGCTATAAGCAAAATATTCGAGTGCCGTTCAGATGTCCTTTATTTCACTATATAGTATTATACATAATTTTCCACGCACACCTGTGTCGTTCTAGTGCACATTCATAGCTCAGTCCAGCTGGCGATGACTAGTTGGGGTTTATGTTTTACGCTGTCTACAGTCGCTAATTTATTACTATTATTTAAAAAAAGGATTGTATAAGAATATCTCAGGCTACTTATTTGTGTTCACTATTATTTTTTAGTTAGACGAACATGGGGCCGGTTTTAGGGTTTACAAAAACAAAATAAAATCGAAGTGGAAGGAGTATTTTGATGTTATCTCTCGAGAGAAAAGAATATGATATAGAACTCTACAAAGAGAGCCTCTTCATATTCCATGGTGCACCCACGTGAAGTTAAGCAGAAAACTTGTAATAATTGGTCACAGGTTGCATTCTGGACACATGCCTTTTAATGGATTCAAGTACCTAATGATCAAAGCTAAGAAGAAAAGAAGCCCTAATTGTGGCACATGTGGTGAGAAGGAACATGTGCATCTATAAGAGATGACCTATTTAAGGTCCTTGATGTTAACCACCTTGATGTGGGCCTGATTCAGGGCATCTTAGTTGCGCCAACATCTGATGCAGCTGGGATGCTCTATCAGTCCACATTACATATAGGATGCTCAAGGATAAAGTGTAAAAATGTGTACAAATTTTTTTTTGCATAAACTATGGGAATGACAGTCGTTGCACAACTCAGTCCTTAAATAATAAAAAGGAATAAAAATAAAAAATCGGCCGTATCGGATTTTATTGAAGTGTAGGTAAATTTTAACTTTTCTGTGTTTTCATTAGACGATTTAACATGGCAAACACAAATTAAAATCCCAAATTTAAGCGTCTATAATATGACAGAACCAATATTAAAAAGGCGGTTGATGCCCTAAATACTCAGGTATGAATATAAGACTGGCTTGCAAACAATATAATATAGGAAGAACTCCAAGACAGGATGCACTGGTAGTTGACAAAAACAATGTTGAATGTTGTCAAAAAGTTGGCTGAGACACAGTGTTGAACACTGAGTTTGAATAATCCTCATAAGTCAAACCCTGCAGATATTTCTACAAAAGTATTGGTGAAAACAACAGCAGAAGTGCATCAAAAAAGGAATTCTTGGAAAATTTAAACTTTTTCAATCCATACAATAGGGAATTAAGCTTCAAAATCGGACAACCCTTTCGGACACAGCTACAAATTAGATGATATTTTCTCTCTATAACAATCCCAGACCCCTAGAATACCAACAATAGAAATCACATATAGTTAAATCGATAACCTGCATCTCCATCATTGAGTAAAATTTCTTCATCACTCTTAAACTCACTATCAATCAAATTATGCACAAAAATGTGTTACCAGCGTCAACTTTTACAACCAACTCTAAACTTGACTACTCCCACATCCTGAAACATTTCACCTGCTTTTAAAACCCACGTAGCTCTGAAATAATTAAATTTTGGAAATAATAGAAAGCCCAAAGGTCCCATGGCAATAATTATCTTCTGGAAAATGGAGATAATTTACACAAGAGAAAAAATAGTATTTTTGTATTTGCATAATTGTGATTATTGTTTCAGTTATTTTTTCCTAGATGTTGAATATTATGTTCATTTGATTTCAATGTTTATTTAAATTTAAATAAATATTAAGTTACCTAATATAAGGCGAAGACAATTTCATAACTACGGCAGTAAACCTATTGACCATAACATCAACTATAAAAATATAAGAATAAATGCAGTACAAGAAACCAAATTTTTAGGAATATGATAGACAATCATTTGAACTGAAAAGCTCATATTCTAAAGAATATGAACATACCGATTTATTTTATTGCATAGGTAAACCTATGCAATAAAATGAATCGGTATATTTTTGTATTAGCATGATTCAGATAAACATTTGCTATATCAACAATGCTTGCAGCCATCGTCAGCTATGTATCATCAGTTCTTAGATATGGTTTACTGTTGTGGGGTAACTCAACAGACGTTGATAGGGTATTTGTACTGAAAAAAAATGTGTGGCAAACCTCCATTCGAGTCCTGTAGACCTCTTTTTCAGAAACTACACATTTTACTTTAACCATGTACATATATATATACGAACTTTCAATGTTCATCGAAACAAATCCACAGTTTTTTACAAAAGCATGTGAATTCTAATTCATAAATACCAGAGATGGAGACAGACTGGTCATTGATATAGCACCTAAAAGAGCACTTCATCGTAGACAATGTCATACCATGAGCATAAAAGTGTATAAAGCATAACCGAAACACTTTAGAAAACTAGAATTAATATCATGCAAAAGAGAATTGTTAAAGTGGCTTCATATAACTTTGTTTTTTTTCAGTGAATAACTTATGAAATAATTAATCAGTAGGTATGTAATTGTGAGAATAGTTAAAATTTAAATAATTATATGATTTCATAATGTATAAATTTAATTTTAATGACTATAATTTTGATTGAATCCACAATGTTTGCATGCCCCACTTCGGCCAAATGTACCAAGCACACTTTGCAAAATTATTGTTGACCAAAAGATGGCTTTTGTAACCTACATTTTATGCGAATAAATATGTTCTATTCTATACCTACTAACTATAAGTATTTTCTTAGTATATTTATTTATGTTTAGAAAGAAAATGATATGAATTTTTTATTCTCAGTTTATGTACACTAACTATTGTATTGCAATAATTGTATTGAGCTCATAATTATATAATCTAGAAATACAGTAGGCTTTTGAATCAATAAATCCAGATTTTCCAGTATTTTGAGTGAAAACCTAAAATTTTCACATTCGTTTGAATATGTACTGTTTACATCATACAGTAAAATTCTTATTTTTATGAGGGTGATAGTCAAAGTTAATATGGCAGAAGAACTTTAAAATCTTGGTATCATTGAATTATTTACCATCACTTTCTTGAATTTTGTCAGTTGTAGCGGTGCTTCCTGTTTGTGTCATGCCCTTAGACAATTCGTCCATCTTGCCGTCCACTGGTTCGTTACATCAATCATCAAAATCATTCAAAATTCACAACACTAATTACAGTTACCACATTCGAAACACGTATTTAACACGGATCACTAGAATTTAATCAGTCTTTTTCGAAAATGATTAGTTTTAGCCATTTTGTACACATTTCTGTAGTAAATTAAAAGAATAAATTCACCACCCACCAGTGGAACAAAATTTATCAAACTGAATTGAAGTTCGTCCAAGTCAAGTTTGACATTGTTCGTCCGTGTTACTATCTCAAAAATTACAGTAGCCTTTTATGCCTTGACCACATCAAGGTTCAACGTCAATGCCCGTAATCGCCAGAGCAGCGTTGCCAGAATGTTATGGCCGTTTTCACTAACAGCGAGTTAGGAAGTGCCTAATTAGGCAACTCCTAACGTAAGCTCCTAAGCATAATTTTTCGTTTCACCATTCCATCCATACAAGGAGACTCCTAAATAATGGGTTGCCTAAGTTTACATACAAAACTTATCTATGGTTTTGTTTCTTCAGTTGTCAGCTTGAGAACTGCCTCTTTATAATGCCTTGGCTACACCGAGGTTAACCTCAATGCTCAACATCACCTTAAACAACGCGTATTTAAATTCCGATAATTATCGCGTTAAATTTAGTGACCACACTGGTACCGTGAACGTCAACGCCCATTTCATTGCCGATAAAATTGGCAATAAGTCAAGATGGACGTTGACGCTGCTACACTGTATGTAATGAGTGTCAATTAGTATTATATGAATGTATTGTATGATATATTGAGTATAATGTAAGTTTTTCCAGGACTTCAAAAATGTATACTATTTATTTAGGTGAGCTCTGTAATAAAATAACCCATTAGGGATTCATTTTTCTCTTTTAATTCTTCTAAAGTTCACACGTACGATCCCTTAGCTATGACGGTGCACACTGACAAACGTTGGTGTGGCCGCTTCAACGCTATAATTCTCGCGTTAAATCTCTTTGATGTGCCTAAATATACCGCCAACCGATTTATCGCCCAACTTCAACGGCAATGTGAATGCCGTTGTCGAATTATCGCGATTAGGGGTGGCTACATCTATGGTTAACGTTCAACAACGCAATAATCAACGGCGTTTCTCCTCGGTGTGGCGAAGACATAAGAGTACCTAAGTACTTGGGTATTTCAACGACGATGGTACTCTGACTGAATAGGTATAGGTATGATTATCTTAGTGATGGTAGACTACAAGAGAAGGGAATCTTTTGTTCAGCGGGCACATACATAAGGTAGTAATGAAAATTGGACTACCTGTTCCTATCAAACTTCAAATATTCATCAATTTGATGTAATATGATCGACACCGTGTCTTTGGACATTCTGTATCTTATAAAAAAGTCAAGATCGTCATAACTTTGAAAATTATTTATCCTGGGTCGAAACACTCGTGGATTAGTATTATAATTATAGTATTTATCTATGCACATGAAACCTATTTTAGGGGTTGCGTAAGGCTTACGCACTGCCCAATCGGTGTCGTAAGTTTAGGTAACGCCTAATATCGTTAGGCGGCAACTTAGGGTTGCTGAAACGATTTTTTGCTCTAGGCAATTCTTAAATATTTAAGCATCGGATTTAGGCAACTTCTAAAGTTAGTGAAAACGGGCATTAACATGTTTAACTTAATTCGTATTGCAATCATAAGTTTGAATTGTTGTATTTGAATTTGCATTTTTGGATTTTTTTGAATTCGTGTTATTTTGAATTTGTTTTTTATTTTTTTTAATTTGAATTTTACAATTTGAACGCCCTTGTATAATGTAAGTGTTTTCAGCGTTATTTTCGCCATTTTTGGTCTATCCGAACGCATTTCTACTACAGCTAGCTGCTATAATCTGATTTAGCTATGAGTCTCATTTACCTGTGCAAGACGCTATCTATTAATCTGTGACCCAAACAACATAGCATAGGTATCTGGGCTACTACAACTAGATTTACTACTACAACTTTTTTTTTTTTTTCTTTCTAGCATTATATTCTCTTTGCCTACTAGGTACAATTTATTTTTTTATTAGTGCGTTCGAATAGACCCCTGTTGGCGAAAATAACGATAAAAACACTCACAAGAGCATTCGAATTGGGAATCTGTGAGTGAAAATGTCGTTTATGTCTTATTTTGTTCAGCGTTTGGAAAGCTAAAAAAGAGTTATTTTTCCACCAAAAAGTGTAATTTCTGACCCACGGCCACGTCCGGAGCATGGTTGTTTGTCATAGATTAGAGTATGTATACTGGGTTGTTTGTGATCGTTATTTGACAACGATTAAGCATTCGAATAGGGTGGTGTGGGCAAAAGTGGTTAAAAATTCAGCGTTGCCATTAGCGTACATTTTACACATTTGACGTACCTACCTTTTTAGATGCCTATGTGCAATGTGTAAAATCGTCGGTTATGGACTATTTTACGTACCTTTTTTCAACCGCCAAAAAATATGAATCCTTCATGTATCGGAATACAAAGTACAAGTAGCTACCATGTTCAAAACCTTGCAGTTTCGTTTTGCGACATAGCTAGCACGTTAGATCTCCCTTGCTCTAGTAGTACTAAAAACATCCCTTTCATACGTTTACAGATAACAATTTTTGTCTTTGCGGCCTATATAGTGTGCTTATAGCACATGAGTAAAGAAAAAGAACTTCCATTTCTTTACTCATGTGCCTATAGTATCCACTGCTGTCGTTAGTGAAAACGAATGAGTTAACTAATGAATAAGGAATTAGGATACAATTTATCTATGCTCATGACAGCTAAATTTTATAATTTACAGCTGGCAGAGGCGAGTTGTTATTTAAAATTCCTAATGTTAGTTCTATCTACTCTCATTTTGAAAAAACTTAAACGGGCTCAATTTTTAACTGCAAAGTTCAAATTTAATTTGAACCTTGAAAGTTTTGAAGTAGGTAACACCTTATCAAATGCGAAAACAATTTATGTAGGTGAGTATGTAGATGTAGGTTTTCTAACGCCTAAAAATAGCACTTGTGAATGGAAAATGAAAACTCAAGTAAAATAATTGCTAAAAAAAGTTTACCCTTTTACCCCAAAATGTACGTTTCCGGCTCTGGATATGTACCTTTTGGAACTTCGTTGTGGTAGCACTGCTGGTTAAAATAACGTTTTTGAGCTTTACGAACGCTTTAACAGAAAAGCGCGGGAAACGTCGAACACGGCGGTCGATATTTTTTCGCTTCGATAAATTATTTTATTTCTTTATGATTTTAAGGATCAGTGAAGTACTATTGTGTAAATAATATTAATATTTATTGTATAATTTATATTTAGGTGTATAGTTTCATCGGTTTCGGTAAGTTTTTTAGAATTCTAATATGAACGAGCCGCCCGACTTGCAGGACCCGGGGGGGTCGATCCCTCCGGCAATCAATTTTGTAACCGTTTCTTCCCAAAATATAATCTCAAATGAGTCGGGAATGGACACGAATGGGTCTATTTTACAACGTACAGGACTCAAACGAAGTCGCTTAAATAAAATTTGTAAAAACTGCAATATGAAAAAAAAGGAAGCACGCACAGGCAGTAGATGGTAAGCCAGGCTGTCGCTGCACAGATAGTAAAGGTAATGAAAATTCAAATAATAAGGATGACATTATTCTCCAACTAATAAAAACTCCTGTTGTGCCTTCATTACCTAGTAATGGTCCAGTTCCCCAAAATTTCACCTCTTAAGCAAGAACCAAATATGAACCTTCTAATAAAGCTCCGTTTATTGTGCACGTACAACGTGAAACGACTTCAAATGACGACGGTTCTACTCTCCATCCTGTAACTTTTGGTAAGTTTCTTAAAAGAAATGCCTTTCAAAATATAGTTGATGGCTCTGTTAAGAGAATAGGTAGAAATAGAATATGTCTAGCATTTTCAGACTTTAATGATGCCAACTCATTTATTAACAGCAATAGTATAACAAATAGTAAATTAAAAGCATTCATTCCATCGTTCAATATAACGCGAATGGGTCTCGTACGTGGAGTACCATCAGAATGGTCTCCAGAGGAGGTAAAGGAAAATATAACGGTGCCTGATGGGTGTGGTGGAATTTTAAAGGTAAGAAGAATTAATTATAAAACTATTGTAGATGGTTCCCCAGTTTGGAAACCAACGCAAAGTATTATTATTACGTTTGATGGACAGGTTCTTCCGAAAAGAATTTTCATTTGTAACAATGCGGTAACCGTTGAACTGTACACGTACCCCACTATCCAGTGTTACAACTGCTGCCGTTTTGGACATACAAAACTTCAATGCCGCCAAGCCAAACCAAGGTGTTATAAATGTGGAAATGACCATACTGGCGACACCTGCGAAATTGAAGAGGAACACATTTCCTGCTGTTTATGCTCAGGAGCACATTTCGCTATTAGCAAATCATGTCCTGAATTTTCAAGACAAAAGCAAATAAAAGTTACTATGGCAGAAAATATATAAGTATATCGTATGGCGAAGCAGCTAAGTTGTTACCACCTATATATCAATCTTATGCTGATGTTGTTACTACTAGTGTCATGTCACTTATGCTAATCATAATCCGGTTTCGACTCACCCAAGCCACCAGACTTCGTTTAATCAACGTCAACCAAATAGTTCATACAAAAAACAATATACACCCCACGCAGACCTGCTCCTGCAGCAGTATACATCATAGCCTTTCTATGATGTAGCAGCACATAAAAACATTCTCAATGAGTTTATTATTCCGCCTACCCAAAATGGTTGCGCTCTTAATGCGAAATCAAATAATAACCCATTATTGTTGTCACCATAAGAAATTATTAAAATCCTTATCGAAACATTAACTCACTCAAACATCTCTTTACCGTCCAATGTCGCCTCTATAGTTGATATGTTTAATATTCCCAAAGCCATTAAAAATGGCAGCGACCGTCACAAAGGTTCTACAATGGAACTGCAGAAGTGCAGTTCCTAAAAGAAGTGAAATTATACATATTATAAACAAGTACAACGCTTGTTTATTCGCACTTTCGGAGACCTGGCTAAAGCCAGGCTCCACCTTCAAAATCCACGGGTTATCATGCCTGAGAGATGATAGTTCAGATGGGTATGGTGGCGTCACCTTGCTCATCAGAAATACCATCTCTTTCTCTCCTCTTTATCTTCCAAATTACAATGAGTTTTCCGTGGTGACAGCACAAGTTGATAACATTTGTGTTGTTTCTATATAATATATTCCTTCTCCTTCTTCGTTGACTTATCACAATTTAGATAATCTTATATCTCTTCTACCTAAACCTTTCTTACTGCTAGGAGATTTCAACTCCCATCATATTTCTTGGGGCAGTTCCATATCAACTTATTGCGGTCAAATGTTATTAGATTTATTAGATTCATACAACCTTTGTGTATTAAATTCTGGTTCTCCTACGCGACGTACAGCTCCAACTGAAAACTTTAGTGTCGTAGATCTGTCAATTTGTACACTTAGTTTAGCTTCATCTTTAACATGGTATACGTTATCTTCCACCTTCGGAAGTGACCATTACCCGATTGTCATTTCTTTACCAGGAAAAATCACTCATGGTTCGCTACCTAAACCTCGTATGAAATACAAGATTAAGGATGATAAGTTATGGGAGAAATATAAGATGGCGATAGAACAAAAATTTTCTGATTTACAAAATATTCATGATATAACTCATTGTACTGCTGTGTTTACTAGTGTATTGATACAAGCTGCAAACGAAACATTTCCTATCAAAAACTCATCAACTTGCTTAATTCCTTTCCCGCCTTGGTGGGATGCGGAATGCACTGATAGTATTCGTAAAAGAAAACAAGCTGAAAAAGTATACAATAGTGAGATGACTGACGAAAATTTCAAACTAATATCTGATTTAATCACAGAAACTCGCAAGTTATTTAAAGAAAAAAGATTTCAAGGTTGGAGAAGTTATTGTCTGACTATTTCTCCGAATATTAACCCGTCTATTGTGTGGCGCAATATTAAAAGATTTAGACGCGGTGTTAGTGAAACTCCTTTTAAACCGTTTCCTCCCAATTTAAATAACCAATTTCTCGACCGTCTGGCACCGCCTACAGTCCCACAGCTTGAATATATTATTAATTGTTCTCCTACTTTATTACTTTCAAATCAATCCACTCTGAGCTCTCCATTTACTTTACAAGAACTACAAGGTGTTCTATCTTTCGTGAAAGATTCTGCTCCGGGTGAAGATGGTATACCGTATTCATTTTTAGTAAACCTTACTCAGTCTACACTTCAGTTTTATTTAAATATTATAAATTCAGTGATGTTATCAGGGAACATCCCTCTTTCTTGGAAATCACAGATAGTTCTTCCTATCTTAAAACCATGTAAAACACAAAGTGAAGCATCGTCATATCGCCCCATAGCGTTGTCATCTGTTCTTGTAAAAGTAGCTGAAAATTTAGTTCAAAACCGACTTGAATGGATTGTTGAAAACCGGGGAATATTATTAAGGAATACATGGGATGGTGTGTGCATGTTTTTGACAGATATTAGAGTAGAACACACAATGAGTCAGTTCTAGCAGTATTTTTAGATTTGGAATCTGCATATGACAACGTCCTTCTTCATATTCTTAAATACAAGCTTCAAAAACTTCAAATTCCAGTTTTTTTTTCCTGTTTCATATTTAACCTTTTATCAGGACGTACTATAAAGTTAGATCATGCTCGAGATCAATGTAGACTCGTATGGAAAGGGCTTCCACAAGGGTCAGTACTCAGCCCTTTATTATACAATATATATACTTACGATTTAGATTCATCTCTTCAAGATTCAGCCAATATCTTACAGTATGCCGATGATATTGTCTTATACTGCACAGGTTATTCCATTAACATATTATGTACTCAAATATCCCACTCTCTCAATAATTAAAAAAACTGGATGGAAGAAAATGGATTGAGCATTTCAGCACTTAAAAGCTCAGCTGTACTATTTACTCGCCAACGGATGCATCCCCCGATTAGTATATGTTTTGACAATACTCTTATTCCAACAAAAAGTTTTTAGGCGTATGTTTAGACTCTAAACTATCAGGAATCCCACATTGTGAATATGTGGTGGCTAAATGTCTCAATTCAAGTTCTCAATTTGTTAAGGTGTCTCTGTGGCGTTTGGTGGGGTGCGCATCCATTTTCTTTAAAGCTTCTCTATAGGTAATGCTCTACTACGAAGCGTTTTAGATTATGGAACCTTTTTACTGGAGCCTTGTAGTATAGCTGGACTTAGAAAGTTGGATGCCATCCAGTCAAAAGTATTGAGAATAATAGCCGGAGCAATGAAATCTAGCCCTTTAAATGCACTACGCGTTGGAGAGCCCCCTTTGCAGTTGAGACGTCAGTTTCTTGCAGACCGCATGTTTTACAGAGTTTTAAAATTTTCCAACAGTCCTCTAATTTCTAAATTGCATCACCTCTCTTATATTGTCGAATCAACGAAGTACTGGAATCATAAATCTTTACCTTGCCTGATAAAGAGTCTCATTAGATATAAGGCAATACACGCACCAACTCATCGATCTCCATTCATTGATATATTTGATTGTGCATACGAAGCTCTGATCAATGTCCCAACAGTTTGTTTCAATTTAGATATAGACAAACATAATGCCAATTTCTATTTTAAGGCTAAAGTGCACAGGAAAATTGGCCAAACTGGCATCATATTTATACGGACGCATCTAAACACTCTGCAGATATGTTTGTAGGAGTTGGAATATATCATTCTCAATATAAGATAGTACAAAAAATAAAGTGCCCTGTTGAAATGTCCGTCTTTACAGCTGAATGTCTTGGCATCGTTAAAGCTCTAGAATATGTTTTAAGTTTCAAGCTTAAATGCTGATTATGAGTGATTCAATGAGCGCATTGAAGACTCTATTCTATTACGATATCCTTTTAAGTCTAAGTCTCATTTCCCTCTTATAATTGAAGCTAGAAAAAAACTGTACTCATGCGTTCTGAAAGGATTTTCAGTAACATTTGTATGGATACCGAGTCATTGCGGTATTAAGGGCAATGAAAGAGCCGATCGACTTGCTAATGAAGCTATCGCATGTGGTGATCTGTATAGAAGTTTCAGAGTATGCTCAAGTGTAATAAACACATAATAACTCCACAATAAAAGTATTTTATTATAACATTACTAATTAATAAACAAGAATAAAAATACGAAGACATAGATATTATTTTTGACAACAACAATCAATCATATATATTCTGACATAAAAATAGTGACCGATCAAACAATAAGGTATCTTAGAAGTATACAACTCCTTGGTTCATTTCAAATATGTAGTTCCAACACTTCCCCTACTTCTAGATAGACAATAGGCCATTTAAAGTTAAACTAAACTTAAACCTTTCGTTAAACACAGATGTCTCTGCTTTAGTAAAAACTTCGTCAGGATATCTGCTTTCATTTCATTTGTGGGAACATATTCAACTGAAATTGTTCTACTATCCACAAGGTCTCTTAAAAAATGATGTCGCATGTCAATGTGTTTGGTACGCGAATGATGTACGTTATTTTTGGTGAGCATTTGAGCTCCTTGATTATCACTGTAAATGCAGACACTATCAGTTAAATTAAATACTTCTTCTAATAAGTTTTCGACGTATATTACTTCCTTACACGCATCACTAAGTGCCATGTATTCAGCTTCGGTTGTAGATAAAGCTACTGTCCGTTGCTTAAGAGATTCCCACGATATGGGTCCATTTAGGTAGAACACATAGCCAGTATACGATCTTCGATCGTTAAGACATGCACCGTAGTCTGCATTAGCATATCCACAGAGTTTGAAAGTATTTGTTTTTTGAAAATGGAGTTTAATATGCATTGTTCCCTTTAAATAACGAAGAACTCTTTTTGCTGCATTCCAGTGCACTGTCCCAAAGTTATTATTGAATTGGCTAAGTACACTTACAACGTGTGTTATGTCTGGTCTTGTTTTAACTGACAGGTACATTAAGGAACCAATTAACCTTTGATAAGGCAAATGCTTTGCTGTTTCTTTTTCTTCATTAGAAGGATATACTAATTTTAGGCTCAGATCAGCAGGAGTACTAGCTGGTTTTGCGTCAGACATAGAAAAATTAACAAGAACCTTTTTAATATATTCCTCTTGATCAACAGTTATTCCACTATCTTCCTTCATGATCCTCATGCCTAAGAATGAAACATTTCTTAGGCATGAGGATCATGAAGGAAGATAGTGGAATAACTGTTACCTAAATCCTTGACTTTAAAGAATTGTTTTATATTCTTTTTAAATGTTTCTTTCATATCAATACTATTGCTGAGAATGCAAAGATCATCAACAAAGATTGCTACAATCAAAATGCCATTTCGCTCGATTTTATAGTATAAACAATGATCATATTCTGATCTCTTCATATTCAATTGCATAGCACTATTTAGTTTCAAATTCCATTGCCTAGGCGCTTGTTTAAGACCGTAAATTGCTTTATTTAACTGGCATACCTTCCCCTTGTCACAATCTTTCGTGAAACCCTCAGGTTGTTCCATAAATACTTCTTCTTCTATATCACCATTAAGGAAGGCAGTTTCTACATCCATTTGATCCATGGAAACATTCCATTGTGCCGCAAAAGCCAATAATATTCTTACGGTTGACAAGCGTGTAACGGGTGCGAAAGTTTCGTCATAATCTGTACCATATGTTTGTGTAAAACCTTTGGCTACCATTCGCGCTTTATAACGTACAATTTCTCCATTAGCATCCTTTTTTATCTTGAATACCCATTTGCTACGAATTATTTTCCTATCTTTAGGTTTATCTACTAGGGTCCAAGCTTCATGTTTAATGAGTGATTCGTATTCACTTTGAAGAGCTTCAAGCCATTTTTCTCTATCGTAAGAAGTGATAGCTTCCTTATATGTTGACGGTGTACCATCTTCTGTGATTTTATACCAAAGTATATCACCTGACCAATTTCTTGGAGTTCTGTTTCTTAATGGATATCTTCTTTCAGGTTGCTCTTGCCTTTCAGAAGTTTCTTGTATAATTTCTTGAATAGAATCCTGAAATTCATCTTCCAATTTGTCTTCCCCTTCCTGGGTATGACGATCAGGTATGTTTACTCCACTTTCCTGGTGAACACCTTCCTGAGTGACGGGTGCGGTATTGATAATACTAGTTATTTTCTCACATTCAGGAGTTACATTAACTTCTCCTTCAGATGATGTAGCATCATTTTGTTCAATCATGATAGGAACTGGTTCAATTATTTGTGTTCCAATTTCAGTTTCCGTTACAGTCTCACGTGATTTTGCTTTGAACACAAAATCATTTACGAAAAATTGGACGTCTCTTGTCTTGATAACACATTTTGGGTTGTTAGGATCTATTACTCTATAACCCTTTGTTTCAGTGCAGTAGCCAACAAAAATGCACATAATTGCCTTAGCATCAAATTCCCTTCTAAGAATTTTTGGAATGTGTGCATAGGCTTTGCATCCAAAAACACGCAAATGTGACAGGTCAACTTTCTTACTAGTCCACGCTTCTTCTGGTGTTTTGCCCGTTATGGCTTTGGTAAGGGAGCTATTTTTTAAATATGTCGTGGTATTAATAGCTTCACCCCAATAAGTTTTAGGTAGACCTGATTCAGAGAGCATAGATCTAGCTTTTTCTACAAGAGTTCTATTTGTTCTTTCTGATATGCTATTTTGTTCAGGATTATATGGTACAGTTGTCTGATGAAGTATACCAGATTCTTTTAAAATTTCTTTTAAGTTGTTATTTAGGTATTCACCACCATTATCAGAACGAAGAACTTTAATTTTTTTGTTAGTTTGATTTTCAACAAATTTCTTGAATTCGCAAAATTTTTCAGTTACTTCTGACTTTTGTTTCATTAGGTATGTAAACGTTTTTCTAGAAAAATCATCCGTAAAAGTGACGAAATATAAAGCACCACCGAAATATGGGGTACTCATAGGTCCGCAAACGTCACTATGAATTAATTCTTAAATATGAGTCACCCTTAAATCAGACGATTTAAAAGGTTTCTTTGCAAGTTTTCCTTCAACGCAAGCAACACAATTATCTTTAATTGAACAGTTAGGACGATCATACTTCACACCAATAGCTAAGTGAAGACGGAGTAACTCCATAGACCTATAGTTTAAGTGACCTAAGCGTTTATGCCACAAGTCTGCCGAGTTCACTTTTGTTTCAGTAAGATTAGCTTTGTCAATAGGTAAATCAAGCTTGTACATACCATTGACATTTGAGGCTGTATGCAAAACTTTTCCAAAAACCTTACAAGATTGAGCATCCAAAATTTTTCCTCCAGACGATGAGAAAATAACAACATTGCCTCCCTTTACCAATGAGTTCACTGAAAGCAGGTTCGTTGACAAGTCTGGAACATGCAGGACGTCGGTAATATTAGAAGAAGCATTTAATTGTACGGTACCAATAGAATCTGAAAGAATAATTTGGTCATTTGCTACCCTAACTTGTTTTTTGATAGGTTTAGTATCATTAAGCCAATCGCGCCTATTTGTCATATGACTTGTAGCACCAGAATCAATATACCAGTCACACACAAGTAGTGACTTATCAACCGAGGAGTTATTTATTTCAGGTTGAACCATAACTGATTTATTCAAATTATTACATGTTTATTTATTTATTTATTTATTGAATTAAATACTTATGTATTTCTACTTACAGGTTGTGAATTGACTATCAGTGTTACCTCGCACATTTCAGCCTTTTCTTTATTTGATTTAGCGTTAAGAACCCTGCAATTCATCTTAATATGTCCTGGCTTACGACAGTAACTACAAAATATTTTCTTAAAGTCTCTATGGTACTGTTTATTTAACGACACTAAAGCAGAATCATTAGTAGAATTACTGCAAGTAGCCAAATCTCGGCTATCTTCCTTCAAAAGTGCAGTTACTACATTATCTGAAGTAAGTTCTGAACCGGAATGCTCCATAACAAGTGGCTTAAATTTTTCGGGTAGGCCACAAAGCAGTATAATTCCAAGAAAGTTGTCGTCAATTTTCTGATTAATTTGCTGAAGCTGTTGATGTGTTGACATTATTTGATATAACTTTCCATGTTGTCAATATAGCGAGTATTTAGTAGTTTTTTCATTAATGTCAGCTTTCTTACAAGACCACCATCGGCATAAGCCTTCTTTAGATTATTCCATGCTTCAAATGCAGATTTACATCCAATAATCTTTGAAAAAACTCTTTTATGGCTACAAAGACCAATTTTTGAGCGAGCTCTGTCATCACGGCGTAGAATTTCTTGAGAGCTATTCTCTAAGGGTGCTTGTTTTACGCAATCCCATAATCCCTAATCTATAAGCATCATTTCCATAGAAAATGCCCATGTTGTATAATTACAACGTCCTTCTAATTTTTGAAAAGTTGGTGTAGTTGTCATGACATGAGCAGCATTACTTGAATAAACAAGATTAGGAGTAGTTTTACATGAATCTCCTTCCATATTTTGTTTGTATTTCGATATTAATAAATGTTACATATATGAATCCTGGAGTTTTAGTACTTACGGCTCTGAGCCCATAACCAGAAGTTTCAGAGTATGCTCAAGTGTAATAAACACATAATAACTCCAGAATAAAAGTATTTTATTATAACATTACTAATTAATAAACAAGAATAAAAATACGAAGACATAGATATTATTTTTGACAACAACAATCAATCATATAATATACTCTGACATAAAAATAGTGGCCGATCAAACAATAAGGTATCTTAGAAGTATACAACTCTTTGGTTCATTTCAAATAGTTCCAACATGTATCCATTTAAAAATTATCCGCATGACTTGGCTGCGCTAGCCGGTTTGTATCTCCGGGATGATTGGGGTAGAAACTGGAGAGAAAGTGGTCAGATGACCGGTACTCACTACTATAGCATACAGTCACTAATTCCCTCTAAACCATGGTTTTCAGTAATAAATCTAAGCAAAATCGCCACGTCAGTTTTAATTAGAATGCGTTTGGGACATACAACATGTCCAGCTCATCTAGCAAAGTATAACATTATCAATAGTCCACAGTGCGAATGTGGTCATGATTTTGGGGATCTGGACCATATATTCTTCTCCTGTCCTAATCACGCCTCCTTTTATAATAATCTTATATCCCTTCGTGTCCCTCTCCCCACAAACATCAAATCTCTGCTCTGTACTATCAATCCTTTTATATATATTATTATAGCTGATTATATTTGTGTTAATAACATAAAATTGTAAATGTGTATATACTGTATTATATTTCATATGTTCTTGTTAAGTTATGTAAGTATTCATAGATATTTTACGATATTATAATATATCTTCCTAGCAATATATATGAACCTACCAATAATCTACTTCTCCCTGATCATATTCTTATTACAAACGAAGTCTGATTAAAATTATAATAAAATTGTTAAATTCGCGAAACGTTTCCCCACTTTTAAAATAAAAGTCCATTGAGACAACATGTAACAAACACAAATCAAGAAAATAAAACCAAAACTAACACGAACTTAAGCATTATCATCCCAAAACAAAAGAATATTGATTTTGAACAAAGTATTAATGAAACAATAGCAACTGTAATAGCTTGGCTTAACAGAAATAACCTAAAAGTCAATGTAAATAAAACTAATATTATGCAATTTTACAATATCAAATCTAAACCTCAAAATATTAAAATAGTTTACCAAAATACGCAAATAAAAGAAACCAATACAGCTACATTTCTTGGAATCACTATCGATAACCACTGTAACTGGAAAGCACATGTAGACAGTGTGTGTTTAAAGCTTAGCAGATTTGCATTTGCTCTTCGTAGGCTGTCTTTAGTTGCTTCTAGAAAAACATCCCTTATGGCTTATCATGGATATGTGTCGTCGGTCCTAAGGTATGGTCTCGTAATTTGGGGCAACTCGGTAGAAGTGGAGAGAGCTTTCAAAGCACAAAAACGATGTATCCGAGCAGTTTGCTGTGTTGGTCCTCTAGAATCCTGCAAGCCTCTTTTTAAGGAATTAAAGGTGCTTCCACTTCCTTGTATGTATCTATTTGAAATTTGTATGTTTGTAAAAAAACACCCTGAAATTTTCAATAACTTGTGCGATAACCGTAGCTACTGCACAAGATTTCCGAACAGATTAGTGTTTCCGCAGTGTAATAATGAGCTTTACCGCAGAAATTGTTATATTATGGCGTTAAGAGTGTTTAATAAAATCCCAGAATCATTAAAATCCCTTCCACTCCCAAAATTCAAAGTCAAACTTTTCAGATGGTTAATTGATTGTAGCTTTTATCAAATTAATCATTTCTTTTCACATAATGACCATAAATATAGCCCATCCTAATATCAAACATATAGTATAATTTTAGTTTATCATTAAAATAGAAATATAGAGTATAGTACCTACAGTGTCATGTATTATAAACATATTAGTTGGTTTTTCCTAGTTAACTTAGGATTTTAATGTATATTACCTTAAATTTAATATAATTTTAGATTAAGATTTAAATTTTCGCATGCCAAATAGGCAAAAGTTGTGTTGTAATAAACATTATAGCTTTAAGATCTTTCATTGTAACCACAATTTAAAGCGAAATAAATGACTTGAACTTGAAGTCAAGAAAGAAGATTACACCAAAATAATAAAAATGGAGGAAAAATAATAAATAGGAACAGAAAATAAAACTTGACACTGGCGGATGCATAAGAAGTGCGAGCCATAATTCCCTCTGGGGACAAGAAAAAAAAACGCTTTAACTAAAGAGCAATCAATGACAACGCTACCAGTGCCCTCAAATCTAAACGAACGCATCGTATATGTAGTTGTCAGTTGTCTGCACAGACTAGGTTGTCTGTCTGATTTGCTAGCGCAGCACATATATATAATGTGCTCTATGCGCTGCACTACGCAGATAAATTGATAAGATAATATTGTGTGTAAGGGGAAAATTTGCTTACTGTGATAGTAATAAAATATTACAATGGGCAAGGAGACAGTGATAGTGAGTGTCGTCAATATTGGTTGTTAGCGTCGCAGTTCCAACTGAGCCATTGATTTTAAAAACATCAGCATGGAGCACTTCGGCCTCTCTCATATTATAAACGAACCAGATAAATATAATCCCGACACTTTGGACTTGCTAGCCGACGAAGAAGCAAGGGAGTATTGGCTAAGTACTTGTGAGAAACTAGTCGAGAAATATATGAATTTCGCTCTTGCATCTAACAAAGATGATCCCACTGTAGAAATAAGAGCGCTAAAGTTCAAAACTTGTTATGTTGAAGCTCTTAAAGAGCTTAGAATAAATCCTCTGTAAGTATTACTGCTTTTTTAATTTTTTTAGTAATACAATGTACAATAGAAATTGGAATAATATGTATTACACATGTACCTAGCTAGTTTTGGAAGATTTCCATCTTTATTTATAATTTGTTTACTTCCAATGCTATTCAACCAGTTGTACTCTATTATATTCTGCATGTCTAAAGTAAATAATTGTTGTTCAATAATTTCTAGTGCTCATGGGCAGTTGACCATACGGTTGCTTCTAGACATCAACGAAACATGCCTTCGTTCTCAGGGGTTCTTTGATTTGTGGAAGAAACAAAAAAAGTTTGAAAATGAACGTGCATTGGTATCGCTGGGATCCCGGTTGGCAGAACTAGATGCAATACCTGATGATCGCCAAAGATGGCTAGAGTTGTGCAGAGGAGTGTTAGCAGGTATATTTTGGCTGAAACTTATAACTTAGCTGGAAACCAACAGCATTTACATGTAAAACTTAAATTTATATGAAGTAATTACTACATTGCAATGCCAATAACAGGTTACCCTAATTTTATATGAGAAGAATGTGTCAGTTTTATAAGTACTTAATATATGTATTTGTATACATAAAAAAAAAATTTAATATTGATTAATATACATTTAATTTTATGTATACACTTTTCAAGCAACATCTATATTATATGTATATTCTATATTAATTAGGCATGCTTGTGTATGTGTGTGTGTTTTGTGAATATGAACGCGCTCATATCCTGATAATAGTAAAAAGCAGAATTTTTAAACACCTAATGTAACGAAACAGATCGATAATATATTATGAAAAAAATACTAAGGTTAGAAAAGGGATAGAAAAAAAATAACAACTGAATAGAATTCATAAATATAACTCTTTCTGCAGAAAAAAATCCTGAATAGGTCCACAAAAATAAACTTTCACGTTGAAACTCTCAGAATTTTCAGCGATAACACTGTATTTTGTTTAGGTAATACATAGCCAACATATAGTACTAAAGTTATAACCAGCAGTTTTTTTGATTCTGTTAGTATATATCGAAAAATATAAAGAAAACGTACAAAATTAACGCATTTTCGCATTACATCGTCTAATCTAACAAGAGATTTTCAACCTTACGTAAAGCATCGTAGATTATGTTAAAATTGGGGTTGGACCGCGTCTTAATAAAGGCTCATATGGTATAGCAGCAGAGATGGTTTTGAGTACTTCCTTTTTAAACGAGATTTTGCTACTTGTGAATAGGGACACGCTCAGAATCTGGGAATTGAGAGCGCACTCGGAATGCACTCTAAAGATCTTGAACTCGTTGATTTGCAATTTCGCCATATTTGGCCAATAATACAATAGATTTTGCAAACATCAACCTACTTTTCTAGGAACTGCAATGTGTGTGATTAAAGATTTTTCTTGTTGTATGTTATTAACGTTAATCATATTTTGAAAAATATGATTAACACAAATTTTTCAATACAGTTAATGTTTGGATTTGGAATATAATCATAAATTTGAATGCGGATCAACAGGAATAGAAATTCCCGTTGCCCCCCACTAGGGGACATTAAGAATTATTTTCCTGATCCCCTGAATGTCCCTATCATTGACCCGCATTGGAGGCACGGAGCGGGCGCCCATTCCGTGCATCCATTTAACTTTGACAACACTCTTAAATTTTGTTAATATATTTCTGTTTTACTATATCCTACCTACCATTCAAGCAAAGACAATGAATGAAAAATGTATTTGAAGGAGATATGTTAATCAATTCAATCTTTAATGATGATTTCTCTTACATTGATTTAAATTACACAAAAGCATTTGGTTTAAATCAATCAACCCTTAATAAAAGCTGGTGAGAAGTATCTAGATGCTGAGCATAGCATACCTACCTACTTACACAAAATGTGTTGTTATTGGTTTCCCATATTACAGGGAACATGTTTGACTGGGGTGCTCAAGCTGTCACTGCAATTTTAGATTGTGGATTATATGAAGCCTTAGAAAAAATTCAACAAAGACCATGGCTGTTCGATGGCTTAGAAAAATGGCTTGAAAAGTTGCAGGTACTAATTATTTTATATTTAAATTGTTGGTCAAATGTTTCTATAAAAGTTAATAAAAAAAATTCAATGTGATAATTATTTACAGAAAACTGTACACCATTGTGCTGCTGTATTTGTAGACAACAGTGGGGTGGACATTGTTCTTGGTATTTTACCATTTGTAAGAGCATTGCTTCTGAGAGGAACAGCTGTGATTCTTTGTGCCAATGAATGGCCAGCGCTTAATGATGTTACTAATGTGGAACTGGAGGAGGTCCTTCAGCGTGCTGCACACATCTGTCCTATAATAGCTGCAGCACTCTCAACAGGGGATCTAGTTGTCAGATCAAGTGGGCAAAGAGGTCCTTGTCTGGATCTCAACACAATTAGTGTAGGTAAGGTAAAACAAATGATAAGGCTGAACATAAATAACTTTATTTGTTACCTCTTATCTAATCAGAATTATCTATTTCAGGACTGAGCACAGAAATGAAAATGCGTGGTGTGGATTTAATTATATTAGAAGGAATGGGTAGAGCTCTCCATACAAATTTTAATGCGCGTCTTGCTGTAGACTCTCTGAAATTGGCAGTAGTTAAAAATGCATGGCTAGCACAGAGACTTGGTGGACCTCTCTTCTCAGTAATATTTATTTACGAGGATAAACCTAACCCGAAATAGTATAACAATCCTTGATTTATTTCACCTCAACTTGCAACTATCTGACTGTCCCAGTATTCAATTATTAGAATGTATGTATAAGCCTTTTATCTTTTGATAATACTTTGTAAGCCATAATGTGCATTCATATTTTAGAATGCTCACTCAAGCCTGTGTTGATGTTCTTATAGCAATTTACGAAATACATATATTGAGTGTTATATGTAAATAATTTTCTTTGAGTTTAATAATAACCATTGAATAAAAATAATACTTACATGGTATGAAATTCTCTAAAGACTAAAGAAAATTATAAAACCAAAATAAGGTGTCTATCGTTTATTTTACTAAATATGACCCAATGCATACATTATTACTATCTATACACTAATAAAATGGTCACAACTTTTAGACAATTGATACAGAGTAGACAATCACAACAAAAGTTCATAGTGTTGAATATCTTCAGAGAGGAAAGTTCACTGTACAATAAGTTGTAACATACACAGGGTATAAAAAAACATTACCTAAACGCTAAATAAACAATCTTTTCCGTACTACAACGTGCCTTCACTATAATCAGGTGACATTCCTTCTTTCCTATGTTGCTATTTCCAAAATCAACTGGACATAGCTTACTCTGATTTCATGAAGTCAACAATATAAATACATAATAACTTGAACTTCATCTTACTATTTAAATTATGCTTTTGCTACTATTTGGTTTAATTTCTGTTGAGCCAAGAGATGACTTTGAAAAGCAAATAAGCAATCCCAATAGCATAAGCAATCTTTTCCTTCTGTTGTCTTTGCAACTGGTCTGCTTCAATAGACATTACGCGGCGGTTTAGTTTGACGATCTGGCGCCGTAAATGCATTAACTCTTCGGAAGTGGAGAGACCTTCACCATTGCCCATTGGTGGAGTAGGATCTCTGAAAAAAAAAATAGAATTCAAAATGTTGATCTTTAACCCACTGTCCAACAGGAGCGTTATTATTTTCGCAGATAATTATGTTTTGTGCGAGGGGCGTTCAAAGTATTGTCTGTATCAAAATTATTTACTATATACATATATGGATTACTAGCTGCACCCGGAAATTTCAATGATAAAATGTATGCTGTGTCAATCCGGTGCATCTATATAGGTACCTACCAAATTTCACCCTAAGACGTTTAACCGTTTTCGCGTGTTTAAGTAACAAACATCCATACATCCAAACTTTCACATTTACAATATTAATTGGATTTAATAACTATGCTATCATAGGGTAGAAATATACTGACCACTTTTTTCAAATGGGCTATATATTATGCTTTTTGCCTCTACAGACTGTTCTATGTGAAATGTCTGTAGAGGCAAAAAGTTCTATGTCACTTTAAATAAAGTGTCATAGAACGGAATACACCGACGACGAAAAAGGGAAAATAATCACTAACTCAGACTGGTCGGTTACTGCCGCGTTTGCCGCTAAGAAATAAAATATGAATAATAATAAAGGTAAGAAATTTTGTGCTGGAGGATACCCGATAAAGATTATGACTCTTACATATAAACGCTGCTTAACATTAAATGATGTCATGTAGTATTGCGCTCAGCAAATCTATTCTGAGCCGTACTAAATAACATAATTTAATGACCAAAATTGGGCCAATTTTTTTTACCGCTGCCGTTAACCAAACCTAGTTTTGTAAATAATATATTATGCAAAATAACTCAATTTTAGTATGCTACGTTTCGATTTAGCAAATGAAATCGTTATTTGGTAGGTTTTGCCAGAATTTGTTTATTGACATTTTTCTAGAGGCCAATAGCCTGTTATCATCTGAGGCAGACATAATGGGGCAATGATTGAAGATAAGCATAGATTATCTTAACACATAATATAATTTACTTACTTATACTAATAAACTAGGTTGGTTCATGTCTAATAATGATTAGGTTCAATATATTATGTTGTACAAGTTACTGAAACTGAACTGCAATCTAAACAGTTATGGGTATGGGCAAACAGTCTTAGAAAAACTGGGGATACGGCAATTTCATATCACAAATTATGACATATGCTATAATTTAGGGCTGCCTTAACTCATAATCAAAGTCAAAGTCAAAATCATTTATTCAATTTAGGCATCAAAGACGCACTTATGAACGTCAACTTTTCATTATAATGAACTTTAAAGACTCTACCGCCTCGTTCCAAAATATATAGAACCCATCGAGAAGAAGCGGCAAGAAACTCGGGGCCATTCTTTTTATATGGATGTTTACAATGTTTCTACTTAGGTACTACAAATATTACATTTTATGGATGGCAGAGAGACAGCTTGCCAGAAGTGGAGTATTCCAAGCATCTTTATCTTCTATATAATGTCGAACTTTATAGTAAGCTTTTTTTATTAAAACGTTTTTTACAGTCAACTTGAATTTGCCCTCTGTGCGCTCAGTTATGTGCTTTGGGATTTTATTGTAAAAACGCACACAATTTCCTAGGAATGACTTATTAGTCTTCGCAAGTCTAAAACTAGGTACAGCTATCCTATTTGTATTTCTGGTATTAAAAGTGTGGTGATCACTATTTAACTTATATTTATGTAAATTTTTACGAACATACATTATATTTTCAAATACATATGTATACAATCTATGACCGAGACAGATAGTTACAGACCCAAAAGTCATACTTAGAAATATTACACATAACAATTAGTAAATCGTCTAGATATTTCACAGTGTGTTCGGACATTTTATTTATCATCCTTATGTGACAGCCCCACTAGAGCTAATAAAACGACGCTATTAGAAAACTTTATCTTTATTCTCTATGGCCAAGGGCACAGAATAACTAATTGTAACTATGTGTTCCAAGGGGCTTCTTGATTTAAAGAACATTTAATCAGCAGCAGACTTTATGTCCTGCTACAATCAGACTACCTATTCTATATCAGAATATAGGTACCTGTTTTATATAATTATATGCTACCCTACATTATTACAGTATTATACATAACAGTAACAAAGGTAACTTTTTATTGGAGGCCACTTTGGTTGCAGGGCAATTACCCCCAAGTTATCACATCTAAATTTAATTAACGCATCAGGTCTCTATATCATCCAGAGGTAAATACTACCTCAGGTCTAGAGTGTGTTTAATAAGTTAGGCAGTGAAATACCACTGAAATATATGTATAAGAATATAATCAGAGCCTTCCGAGAACTAAAATGATCTAATTCTACCTTACCGTGTGTTTTTATTTTACTGTGTGTAACACATATAGCGAATAAAATTTCTTTTTATGTTTTTACTCCGTTAGGCTCTAGCCTCTTGGCATACGAATGGTAAGAGCGAGGAAACCAGACGGTGCGCGGCGGAAGAAATATTTTATAAACACGTCCCTCATGGAGCAACTATGAATCCATTCATCAATTGGGTTAAATACTGCTGCCTAAACAATTTATACAGTTTACTTTGTAAAAATTGTTATCGAGAATAGAATATGAAATATAACATACCTCAGCACCAGACGTGATTCAGTCATGGTCGATTCATTAAATATGTCTGGACGGGGAGTGGTAGAGCGAGCTCCGTCACCCTGGGATCTATATACGCGAACATTTCTCGGTGGGGAAGCAGGGGCACCCCCCGCTGGGAAGTCATCGGCTGATGGGAAGTAGTGCTGGTCAAGAGTAATAACGCGTGGTGGTGTGCTCACACGGATCATGCCAGGGTCTGTTGGCAGTACTGCATTGTCCAACTGGATTTCCCTCGGTGGTGCTTTTGTACCTAAAAATGTTTACATAATAGGAAATTAGGTTTTACAGATATAAAAAAACACATATGAAAAAAATATTACTTATATTGAAGTGTCTTTTAGGATTGAGCATATTTCTAATAACATATTCTGAATAAAAAAGTGCAAAGTATTTACAGCATGATTCCATGAACTTGTAACTATTTCATATTTTTACTGACTTGTTAAAGAGGATAGGTGCAGAGGCATGTTGATATTGATAGAGAGAGTGTGCTACTTAAGTATATTATATTCTCGTAACACAGTGCCCAACTAAATAACATAAGTTAAAGTACAAAAGTCTGATAACAAAATTAAAATTGGTTTGATAATATGGCACTCGGCCATCAAAGATTTATTGCTAAGTCTCATCCTCGCAAAACTGAACCTCACGAGCCATTTCATAAAACTGCATGATCCAATATTAGGAATACTGTACTATTATTTATTCTGTGGTATAGCCAAAATCAATGCATCGTCTACGAGGGCAAAATACAGCATGACAGAAAAACGACAGGGTTACGCCTGTAAATAATTATATTTCAATAAAAATTGGTAATATCCATAGTACTTTGTAACAAAAATTGAATATTACAAATTCATGTGTCGCTAAAAATGAAACTTTGAATGAAAAAAATGAAAAATGAAAATTTTAAAGAATAGTCGATAATAAGTAAAATAAGCAATATAATTTGGTATTGTGATATTAGGTAGATGCTAAGAATTTCAACAAAATACTGCATTGTCTGGTATGGTGCGTATTGAGGATTTAAGTGCGGTCGCGGAGCAGGCATATTTTTTTCTATACATTTGCCATTCCTCAAGTTATTTATCTACAAATGTATTTATAGTTGCAACATTTGCAACGATTTAAATATATTTTATTCGAGTTCGTAATATTATTATCTTCCTGATCAAACCCACAAGTACCTACCTACTTACAGGGTCTTCAGGATTACAGGGAGGACAGCCTCTTATACATCACAATATACCTATATAAAATGGAACCAGCACCGTCTACCTCGCGCACATTTAAGTAGATTGCTTCTCCGCGAAAAAAGAGATATATTATGTCACACTTGACGAAGTTAAGGAATCCTGGCCTACTGATAAACATTCCTAAAAACATGAAATGAAGGATAAAACAGCCGATATCGAGATCAGCCGCATATCGTACTTTAAAAGAGTACACCGCAACAGACATCGTCATGCCAGCTGTATCACCGAAAAAACGTCGCATCGATGACTTCGATAAATAGTGAATAGTGCACAGCTTTTAATTTTATAGGTAGAGTTACGTGTGAAATATTCAAATTATTAACGGGCTAATTACCATGTACGAGGGTGAATCAAAAAATTCTTGGAATCAATATTAAAAAATGCAAAGATTTAAATAATAATATTTTATTTTTCTACATAATCTCCCTCCAATGCAATGCATTTAGAATAACGCGTTTCTAACTTCCTTATTCCTTGTGAAAAAAAAATATTTTCTTGACTCTCGAAAAAGTCCTCTACGGCAGCTATAACCGCGTCATTATCGTGAAATTTTGTTCCACGAATTTCCTCTTTTAATTTTGGAAATAAGTGAAAATCACTTGGGGCTAAGTCCGGAGAATATGGTGGGTGGTCAAGGAGATTGAAGCCAGCACAGCGGATTGCGTTGAGCGCAACTTCCGATCGATGAGCAGGAGCGATATCTTGAAGGAACAACACGCCCAACGACAGTTTTCCACGACGTTTTTCTTTAATCGCTTCACGCACTTTCGGGATTAAATTTGCATAATAGGGTCCAGTAATCGTCTGGCCTTTTGGCATGTAATCAATAAAAAGGATTCCTTCACTATCCCAGAACACAGAGGCCATAACTTTGCCAGCGGTAGGAGCAACTCGAAATTTCTTAATGGATGGAGAGGACGGTCGTTTCCAAGACATGCTTTGTCTTTTAGTTTCAGCATCAAAATGGTGGACCCACGTTTCATCCATGGTGACAAGACGACGGCAAAAATTATCCGAATCACGCTGGAACATTTCGAGATTACGCTTGGAAATTTCCAAACGTCGCTTTTTGTTTTCGTCGGTTAACATTCGTGGCACCCATCTTGCAGACACTTTTTTGAACCCCAGTGAATCAATTAAAATGGATTGAACGCTACCAAAAGATATCTTTAGGATCTCAGCTATATGTTTTATAGTCATTCTTCTGTCTTCCAAAACCAGATTCTCAACCTTTTTGACATTTTCTTCTGTAACGGAGGTTGAAGGCCGCCCAGAACGCGGGTCATCTTTACAGCTTGATCTACCTCTTTTAAATTCAGCCACCCAGTACGCAACCGTAGAATAGGGTACAGCATCACCCCCTAATGTCTGCTGAATGTCCAAAAAAATTTCCTTCGTAGACATTTTTTTCAAACTGAGATATTTTATCACCGCACGTAACTCACTTTTATCCATAATTTTGACTTTTTAGCAACTCGTTGCACAAAAAAATTTATTACATGCGAACGAACTGACAAAAACAAGTGACAGTATGCATAAATATAGTGTGATAGACACTCTTTAATTTGAATATCGAACTTGATCCAAAAAGGTTTCATATATATGCACTTCTAAGAACTTTTTGATTCACCCTCGTATGTTTTCTCTGAGTTTCCGATTTAACGGCACCATTGCAAGCGCCACGCCATGATCACGGACAGGGGGGAACACTTAAGCCCATCACACACGACTAAGATAATATACAATGTGTCCCAAAATTCAACGATAAGCCAACACCGGAGGATAGACCTGCCCCGGACTAATCGGGGAAAAAAGGAAAAAAAAATATATCCCAATTATATTTTAAGTTATAATAAAAAAATGTAATTCTTCAGAAATTGAGAGCGTTTACGATATTTTTCACTACCATGACCACATTTTTTTTAATATTTGTTTCTTTTTTTTATAGGCAACCTGAATAGCACTGCTATCTACCACAATTCTTAAAAAAACCAGTATAACTCATGTTTTATCACGAAAATTAATGAAACTTATTTTATTCCCTAAATTTTTTGAAGACTTTTACTTTTAACCAACCAATTGGTCGCATCGGCCGATGAGTGCTGGACGTGCTGCGATATGTTTTCACCGAACGCCGAGTGGACGAATGAACAAGTGTTGGAGTTCATTGAATTATATCGAGCAGAAGAAGCACTGTGGAATCCAGTTAATAAACACCACAAAAATAAAAATTTACTAGCATATTCGTGGGAAAGGATTTGAAAAAAGATGTGCGTGGAAGATATGACTGTTATAATGTTAAATTTGATTTTTGATTGATAATTTGACGAATAAATGATTCCTGCTCGAACGTCCAGCCTTCCAATGCTCTTGGCATGAGTGTTTGCCCAATTTTATATTGGAGCCCATGAGGCAGCAACCTTGGTTGCAATTATTGGCCATTCTATTAGGCGCCGGCATTAGATTCACCCCCGAGTCGATACATTGCGTTGAATGCAATGATTACTTGTGTCTTTTGATAAACAAAAAAAGGTACAAAAAATATAAATTACAAACAAAATCATGGAAGTTAGAAGACGTTTTCTGAATGGCGCAAAGATCTCGGCATGTGAGGTGAAAACCCAGCACCGAGAGAGGTCGATGCTTGCAAGCTTTAAGCTCGGCAAGCCTTAATTGGGAAGTGGAAGTAACGTCTTGCCAACCCCAAGTCTGGTAGCAGGACCGTGGATGCTGTCCGTCTAGTCGTCGAGGACTGGCTGGATAGGGAGCACGGATCGCTTACCTTCCGGCTGGTACAGGTGCTTTGGAAAGTACCTTTGCCTTATAGCCGGAAGGGAACAAACGCCCGAGTGCCACCACTGCGACTGTGTCGAGAACTCTGTGCAGCTTACGCTGAAGGCATGCGCGGCCTGGGCAGATGAGCGCCGTACCCTCGTCACAGCAGTGAGAAATGATCTCTCTCTCCTTCGGCGAGGAGGTGATGGGGCAGGAGGAGGTGGCGAAGAGGGAGCGGGAATTACTTTCTGAGCTTCCAATCCGCAGAAGAAGACCAGACTGTCGGAGGTTAATCTTTCACGCCTTTCTCCAACCTCCATAATTGGGGACTAGGGCGGCGTACACGGAAGCGTCCGCCGTCCAAACATGTGTCTCCGAGATGGTGCGCGCGATGTTCCCCCGGTGTGCCCCCGGAAAGCGGGGTACTCAATTCTCTAACTTATATGCTTATATTTATTTTGCAGTTTTAGCAGCTTTAGCAGTGCCTCTAGTGGACAAAAACTTTTGCATACGTTTTATTACGTACGATTACAATCCAGTCAAAGCTTGTGATAGCCCTTCACCTGTGTAATTTAGGACATAAGATCGATAAAAATATGAGGTTTTACCAATTAGTTCCTTTGCCTATATTATGTTGGTACTATATTTTCCACAAAAATTAGCCTTTCGGAAAGCAGTTTATTAAGAGAAATCCAATGCTGCCATTGTAACAGCAAGTGCACTGATTGGTGAACTGCACTTGTACATTAATTTTATGTCATTTCAAATCAGTTTTCAAGATAATGATAATTGATGATAAACATACACACATGTGATCTGCATGATAATCATAGTAATTGTTTTAAGTAAGTAAAATTTTTCCTTTTAAAAAATATTATATTATCTCACACTTAATACATAAATGTTTGTGACCACTGTCAGTAGCCATAACCGTCATTGTACGAAATTCTTTCAGCTCTGCGACCACGCTTCATTTAATATTTCAGACCCTAAAAATAAATCAATATGGGTACCAATAAATATGTTCTTAACTGTTTGATGATATTATAACTGGTTGCACCCTATGACTCCTGACTGACAATAAGGTATACTCGTAGTATAAGATTAATACTTTTATATTACAGTACAACTATAACCAAGGTTTTGTCTATAAATACTCGGACATAAAGTAAAAGGAAAATTCATGGATAGGTATATAGTATAAAAGAATGTATTGAGTTTACTGAAATGTATTTATGGGAGACATGCTGATTGGTAGCTCTGCAGTGCTACAGAGCATGCAGAGCTACCAATATGTTTTTGTTTTCCAAGGTATGATATAATTATGACAAGAAACATGTTGGCAGGAATAAAAGCATTATATGAAAAGAAAAATACTTGGGCACACAAATTTGAGGGCAAAGATTAGATAATAATAGATGTCTATCATGTAGTTAGTGCTACAGGATATTTGTAGGCCCAGCTTAGGCAAGAGATAATATTAGACATTCAAGTTTAGATTAGAAAGTATTGAGAATTTATTGTTAGGCAGTACATGCCCATTGGTAGGAAACATATTTTGGGTTGGCTTTAGAATCTAGACCCCTGAATTTGGTGAAACAAAAACTGTGGGTGGGTTGAAGGGGTTTGTATAAAGCGTATTTACAACATTTTAGCTGCCGGAGACTAGTCTAAATAGTTTTTTAAAGTTTCAATAAAACACCTGTTTTTGATAGTGACAGGTGACATAAATGACATTAATGCGTAAAACGAAACGTTTCTAGGTAACTTTTACCCTTTTTTGACATGTACGTTGTATGTAAGTTCTTGAAACGGAACGCAAACATCGAAGATAGCGTAATGTCACTGTCGGAATACTCGCGTCATTCCGTTACTTCCGAGTGTACGTGAATGTTTTCTCCTGTTTTTCTGCGCTTTCTTTTGATATATCAACGAAAAAGACCCATTCATCGAAACTATAAATGCTATAAATAATGTCTATAAAATATAAGTTCTAAAAATAACAAATTGTTTTTCAATTTTAATTATCAGACCCATACTAGTAGGAATGTGTGCACAATAGTATATTAGTACCTAATGAATTGGCAATGTCACTTGTCTGTGACAAACCTATAGGTTAGGTCAGGCTTGAACTGTGACCCACCAGGCGCGAGCCGAGCGAGCGTAGCGAGCGTGCCGCGGCAGCGGCCGGCGAGCGCTTCATCAAACTACTTTTGTTCCAAATTTGTGCACAATAGTATATCAGTAGCTATCTAATGAATTGGCAAAGTCACTTGTCTGTGACATACCTATAGGTTAGTTATAGTTAGTTAGAATAGGTCGAAGTCAGTGACAGAACCGACTCATAGCACCCCGATTTCAAGCAGTCTTGTCGGATTGCAGAGCCGACGCGGGGGTGGTAGTAGATCGAAATGCAGTACTTAACCTCAAAATACTTAAACAAACATAACTCGAAAACTAATGGTCTCCGGCGGGTGGGGTTTGCGGGGGGGCACTACCCGAACCCTTACCCCCTCCCCCCCGAATTCAGGCGCCACGATTCTAAATGTTTACCCATATTTTAGCTATAATATCCCTCTGTGTTTAATTTTTTGTAATTTTATTATTATTGCTTAATATTGACAATAGCAGCAATACCCTCCTTGACTTCAAATCTTGAGGTTCTCCTGATGTTAGTACCCATACCATGAAACAGATCGAAACCATTGCTATTTAAAAAGATGTATATCTTACTAGATGTGTATAATAATATTCCAAAATGGTATTTATTGTCAGTAAAGTATATAGGAAAAGGTTGAAAGGTATATCAAGAATATAATTTTTCTTAAAGAAAATTACTAGTAATGACTAAGCTTTAACCAATTTAGTTGTGTGTCTGTATTATATAAGTATGCATGGGAGCGAAGTTGTGGGCAGTGCAGCTAGAGTATAATATTATTATGATCAAATTTTTATTTTAGACTTACCGATGGTCACAATAGTTTGCAATAAAAGTAAAAGTTTAAGATGAACTGGTAAAATTGAAATGTTCACAAAATCAGCAGGAAACATACAATGACATAATAGTGCTATCAATAATATTAACATTAAAACATAACTGTACATATCTCTTCATATATTATAAGTGAGTACCTATCAAGTACTTATTTATATATATTGAACACAACAACTAGATGTTGCAGATTTAAATTTACTTACCAATATGTTGATCTTGTCCCATAACAAGTATTCTTTCTGGGACCTTCATGTCAAACTTTTCATTTGCATAGTCCCAACCACCCATCATTCCATTGGGAGTGTTCTCATCATCTATTATGTCGCCCGTTGCCTGTTTATCAATAATATGTGTTTTTGACCAAGGATACAAGATAGGAAAATATATTGTTCTATGTAAAATGCAGGTTTAATAACGTATATAAGTATTCAAACAGCTAGAAGTTATCACTTGTACGCATGTTTATATAATACATCAATTTCTTAAGGTTTCATAGAATGAGTGAAATAATGATTATGATGGTAAGTATAAAAAAATATTACCTTAACATGTAATATGGCATAAGTACAAACTTTTGTGATGATTTTATAAAGAAATCTAGAATGTAAAAAATCGAGTTATCTGCCTCCAATGACTGACATTGGTCTAGTCTAACTATAATAATGATGAAGAATTAGTGAAAAGGCGTAGACTAAGTACCTACCTTGATCCTCTGAGGAACTGTCATGTTATGGCTTATAAGGCGTGTATACGCTTCTTCGGAAGGATACTGCATTGTTTCTTATTAGATTTATCTGAAATCAAAGACAAATTCTGCAAGTGATATCGATAGTTGATTTTCAGTCAATATATAGGTAGCTAGGTACTTACTAAAATTTAGACAGAGCAGCCAGCACTGACCAATTACCCAAGATACGTTACGTAGTCAGTTTAGTATTCCGGCACTTGTTCCATTAGCAAGGTAGATGCTTTTGTCTCAAGGGTTATATAAGTTAACGATACATGTATGTTATGACCAGAAAAACTGATACGATACCTAAAAATTAAATGCAGACCTCCATTATACCCTTTCGCTTTCTTCTTTCTCTTCTTCTTCATTGGTGGATACCATTACCATATGTCATTTCATTCATTAGTGTCAAAACTGTCAAATCATCAACGGCCAGTGCTGCCAGTAGCAGATAGTCAAATACGACAAAATGCTATACAATATCTATATTAAACTACTATCTGACCCGCCAGCGGATTCGCGGTGGAGTAGTGGAATTGCCGTTTTGGAATCTCGAGGTCCTGGAATTAAACCCCCCGGGTCGGACTGTTGTTGGGTTTTTCTGACAGAAATTCCCAATAGCGATCCGAAGGCTGGAACAGTGCCCCGTAGATGACAATCATCATCATCATCATCTAAGCCGTAGGACGTCCACTGCTGAACATATGCCTTCCCCATAATTTTCCAAAAGGACCGGTTGGAAGCGGCCTGCATGCAACGTCGTCGTGCGACTTTTATCAGGTCGTCTGTCCACCGTGTCGGTGGACGACCTACGCTGCGCTTGCCGGACCGTGGTCTACATTCCAAAACCTTCCGGCCCCATCGGCCATTTGTTCTGCGTGCAATGTGCCCTGCCCACTGCCAATTTAACTGGCTAATCTTCTGGGCTATGTCGGTGACTTTCGTTCTTCTACGGATCTCCTCATTTCTGATTCGATCACGTAGAGAAACCCCGAGCATAGCCCTCTCCATAGCTCGTTGTGCGACTTTGAGCTTATATATGAGGCCCATAGTAAGAGACCACGTTTCAGTGCCATAAGTCATCACTACACATTGGTCGAAGACTCTTGTCTTGAGGCACTGAGGTATTTTAGACGAGAAGACTTCACGAAGTTATGGATTCGACGATTGACCTCTTTCTTGAATTTGGATCTACCTATTTTGACTGTCTGTCCCAGGTAGATGTATTCGTCAACAACTTCGAGAAATGAGTTCCCAACTGATATTGGGGTAGGCACAACATGGCATTAGACATAATTTTTATCTTGTCCATGTTCATCTTAAAGCCTACCCGTTGGGAAACTTGATGGAGGCTTTCGAGCATTGTACTGAGGTCTTCCATGGATTCTGCCATGACTACAATATCGTCGGCAAATCGAAGGTGACTGATGTACTCGCCGTTGATATTGATGCCAAGTCCTTGCCATTCCAAGGCGTCTTCCAATGCAGCGGTGAACAGTTTCGGAGATATAACGTCTCCCTGCCTCACGCCTCTTTGCAATGCAATTGCCTTCGAACTCTGCTCCTGTACTCGGACTGGAATGTTGGCGTTTTTGTACAAACACTTCAGTACTTCAATATACCGCTAGTCAATACACCACCGCTGGAGAGACTCAAGCACTGCCCACGTCTCGATCGAATCAAAGGCCTTCTCATAGTCCACAAACGCTAAACAAGGAGGCAAGTTATACTCATCGGTCTTCTGTATAACTTGCCGTAGCGTGTGTATGTGGTCTATGGTACAGCTTATAAACATGGCTCAAAAGCGAGATGGGTCTGTAATTCATAAGTAAAGTGTTGTCACCTTTCTTTAATTACAGCTACACTACGCCATTGTTCCATGCTTCTGGCGTTGAACCTTCGAGTAAGACGGTATTAAAGAACTTTTCATTTGCATAGTCCCAACCACCTATCATTCCATTGGGGGTGTTCTCATCATCTATTATGTCGCCCGTTGCCTGTTTATCAATAATATGTGTTTTTGACCAATGATACAAGATAGGAAAATATATTGTTCTATGTAAAATGCAGGTTTAATAAAGTATATAAGTATTCAAACAGCTAGAAGTTATTACTTGTACGCAAGTTTATATAATACATCAATTTCTTAAGGTTGCATACTGAAGTCTGCCAGGGATTCTTATCCAGGAATAGGGGAGCTGCCGGGGACTGGGGGCCTGGTTCCATTTGTGTCAATCATTGGGGGGTTTTGCCAATACTCGCCACGCTTGGCAGGCGGGTTGGCAAGCTCAGTTTTGGGGTTTTTGACTGGGAAGGTGCTGCTGCCCACCTTCTGATTGTTATCCCTTAGCCGGCTTCTACGTCACACACGGGTAGAGTGACTGACGTATTCTTCAACCCCTAGAGGCTGGAGGGGGTGTCGAGCCTTAGCTCCTTACCCCTGGAGGGCCTCGGGTAGCCACTACTACCCGGTAACTCGTTTGTCTGCGTAGTGTGTCAATCGTGACATCGCTACGCAGATACTGTACTACAGTTTGTTAAGCGCACTATACCTCCCGGAGGTGGCATTTGCCATCACAACACACGGGGGTACAGCGCGTCTTTTCGTCAAGTCGTCTTTTTCGTGTTTCCTTATACGTTGCTTTCATGCCTTAGAAGGTGTGCTTATTACCTACTGTAGGTATTTTTTGCTTATTGTGTTTCTCACTCTTCCTATGTTGCCGTCTCTCTTTAGTGATATAGGCAATCTTTGCCTATTGTAGGTAATCTTGATTTTTACATCTTAACAACCGAACTTGACCCGAGCTAGCGCCGCAATACCTCTTCCAGCTGCTTCTCTCAAGGTCAGCAGTAGGTCGGTCAGGATTCCCAGGATTGCTATCCAAGGATCCTCATGACCGACCTCTGGTTCGGTTTGTTGTGTTTGCTGCCCGCGCCTAGGCACAGGTACTGTCGCGGTCACCGCCGGGTGCGCGGGGTGACTTATGATGTCTTGTTGTTATTGTTGGTTATGTTGATGTAGTTGGTGTTGTTGGTGGGCCGACTGTCTTCTTTCGACTTGTGGCGGTACGAACGCAGGCATATGATGCCCACGCACGCCCTCTGTTGGCCTTGTTGGTATTATTTTGGAGTCCGCCGCCTTGGGCGGTATCGGTGTTGAGGGCGCCCTAGGTTCGCCATCTTCTTGCTTTTTACCGCGGCTGCGCCGCGTTGCCGCTTTCGACGCCTTCGCTGCGGCAGCGGCTCATCTCTACCCGTAGGGAGGTTGGCTGCGGGCGCTAGCGAAGGTGTTGGGCGTTGTACTGGTTGGCGTAGTGGTGCGCTCCGGTCGGTGGGGTTTGCGGCGGCGTGCGCTTTGGCTGGCACCCCTCCTTGGGAGCTCCAGGCAGAGGTGCTCGCCAAAGTGTACGAGTGGACGGTGAGGCGTAAGACCATCGGGGAGTCGGGCCTCCTTGGAGGAGCGGATGGCCGTCCGGCGCGAGGCGAGGGACGCAGTCGTCCATCATTGGACGGAGGATCTCGCCACCGCCACTTTTGGCCGCCGTACGTTGGACGCTCTCGGGCCAGTCCTACAAGACTGGCTCGGGCGGTCCCACGGTTTCCTATCATTCCGTCTGGTGCAGGTGTTATCCGGGCATGGATGCTTCGGATCATACCCGCACCGGATCGGAAGGGAGGAAACACCGGCATGCCATGATTGTGGCGCGGCGGAAGACACGGCGCAGCACACCCTGGAGGTGTGTCCGTCGTGGTCCGAGCTGCGCCACAATTTGGTTGCCATAGTCGGGCCGGACCTCTCGCTCCCCAGCGTTGTCACTGCCATGCTGGAGGGCGAAGGGAACTGGGCAGCAGTCTCCTCCTTTTGTGAAGACGTGATGTCCCAAAAGGAGGCGGCAGAGCGCGCAAGGGAGGATGACCCCCTTGCGGCACCACTGCGTAGATGAAGGAGGGGTGGAAGTAGGCGATTCTCTCGCATTGCACTTATTCACCACCTCCGTCGGGCGGGGATGGCCAAGCACTCCTGGCCATTCCCGGGCTCCTCCTGGTGGAAGGGGCGTGCAGGCCCCGCTGTAAAAGCGGGCGGTCGTCGGTGGGGGACTGGACGTAAAGGCTCGGCCGACTCCCCAGTTCTCCTCCACATATACGAATCCGGAGTGCCGCTGGGTCGTTTAGTGGGTATACTGGCATTTGCCGGGGAGTCCCACATACCCCCCTCATCCCCAACGGGGGGGGGGGGATGCGTAAAGCATTTTACCCAGAGGAAATAAAAAAAAAAGTGGTGCGCTCTCAGTGCGTGCCGGTTCGATTACCGCACGAGGCGCTACCACTATCGGCTTTTGCTACCGGTTTGATTGCTGGTCTGTTCGTGGCGCGCGCACCACCTGCGCGCGCTGATTTTGATTGACGGGGCCTTGGGAGGCTACTCTAGGGTATGGTCCCTGGACCTTTAACCCCCTCCTCCTGGCCTCCCGTAGGTAATGCGGGCACGTGCGACTACAGGCAACGTGCCGGCCCTTACAATTGACGCACTTTGGTGGTTGGCTAGGGTCGCGGTTACAGTCCGCCGCGAAATATTCACCCGCGCACTTGACACATTTCGAGGGGCGATGACACCCTCCCGACGCGTGACCGAACATCTGACACCTGTGACACTGTGGGACCGTTCCGGCACGCGGTACCCACCCTTCGAGGCGGATGTTCGGTATGTTCAATAGTTCACTTATTGCGTATAGTTTATGTTTATCATCATTACTCAGCCTGTCTAGGAGGACGTAATAAGTCGGTCCTCCTTTGCTGCCCCTTCTCGGCAGAATCTCCTTTACGTACTTCATCGCGAAGCCCTTTGCCTCGAGCTCCGCGACGATAATGGTCGGGTCTACGCCATAGGGGAGGCCCTTTATGGCGATCTTGGCAATTTTACCTTTAGCAATGCCACGCGACCCGCTTGTCGATTGCTGCAGCTTCTGTTAGGGCGCGCTGCACCGCGCTAAACTCGTCCTCTGACTTGCATGTGAAGCGGAAGCCCTTGCCTATGGGCTTCACGCTTAGCGGGTGTCCTAGTTTTCGTTTTAGTCTATCGAAGATGCTTACCCATTCCGGCAGCGACTCAATGATGATCGGTGGGTAGCTCTTCAGTAAAGCGGCGGTTGTAGCTGCAGGGGCCTGGCTCAACACGGGGGAGACAGGCCTTGAAGCTGCCGGCGAAGCTAGCGTCGCTGCGTATGAGCGCGCTGCTTCAGCCGGTGGAGTAGGTGGTGATGGCATCGGTGCTGCGTCCATTGGTACCGACTCGATCGCTGCGTACGAGGTCGAGTCGGTGTTGGCTCGGCGGAGCAGGTTCGGCTCCGCATCGCTGTCTTCAACGGAGTCCGCCGTAATGTTGGCGGGCTCGCCCTCCGATGACGACAATGTTGTGTACTTCTGGTGGTGCGCGCGGCTGGTTGAGGGCTGCGCTAATAGTGCGGGAATGGGTGGGGTGGCAGAGGTTTTTTGACGCAACCTCTTCTCGTCACCCCCAAGTACTCATCAGAGAAGTCGCGCCTCTTTTTTGAGGCGCCTCTGCCCAGAGGCCTCCGTTTGGTTTAAGCCTCGTCAACACACTCAGGTGTGACGACACTGAGACCTTGGTCGGATGCCTTCTTTTGGCTTTCACGGCTGATGTTTTTCAGTTTTCCTTCATCCCTCTCTCTCTTTCTCTCCTCCTTCTCCTTCTCCAACTTAGCCTTCCTCTTCTCCCTCCTCTCCTTCTTCCTCCTCACTCTCCCTCTCTCATACTCTCTATCACTCTCACTGTCGTGGTCTGCTGTAAGTACAGCTGCTGACATCGGGGGTTCGGGTCCGGTTTCGCACCGACTAGAAGGCTCAGCCTCTAGCGGAGCGAATTCCTCTCCGTCATCCTCCGACTCGCTTTCGCCGGCCTCGAACCAATTGAAATCACATTCTTTGACATACAGAATTTGTTGCGAGCCCTTTCTCTGAAATACCATGCGCCCCTCTGGTACTACAGACAGGTCACTCACTAGGTGGTCATACGGTCCGGCCTTTCTACGCGGCGGCGGACGGTCATCATCTGCCATGTAGGGCAGCGATATGCAGTAACGTGGTTAACAATGTATAAGTACTATACCCTTTGAGTGCACTCGTAATGCACTGGCAATTAGCGAGTGCCTCAGGGAGGTGTATTTTAATAACTTATGCAGTCTAATCGATACTGGATCTGGAGTTTAGCAATTAAACCCCTAGCCAGTATCTCTCCTTTAAGTTGAAGCGTGGGTCGTACTGGATGCTGCTACGCTTCAATTTCGGGAGCAAAGTCCGTTGGTGCGCGGTGAAGAGGCACGTGGGAGATCACGCCGGAGTGGACCTACAACAACTATGCAACCGAACACTTCCGAACAGCGAGTTCTTGGGAAAACCTCCGAGCTGAGGGAGGAGTGGTGTCGGAAGTGTGGAGGGCGTCTCAACGCTACTGCGGAGAACGATGTCCCACCCAACCGAGCACCTGCCGCACACACATAACTCAGGAGATTCTCTTGAGGAACCCTTCAAAAGACAATAGCGTATGGTCGCTGAATCGCCTCGAAATTGGTCCTCAAAGATAGAGTAGAGTTAAGGGTAGAGTTGGGGAGGTACTATTCTAAGTCGGCATCCCACGGCAATTATGACAATAGCCTGACTGGTAATGAGATGACAATAGCCTCACATAAAATCATTTCTGTTGAGGAATAGGTGTTTAAAACACCGAAGCCTACCCCTTCGAGGATGTGGAGGCGTGGCGATTTGTTGTGATGTGTATAAAAATTACATTTCATTATTCGGTTAAGTTTATTTTCTCCACGTTTCGGGTGTTTGTGCGAATACAAAAATACGTGTTACATTTTTAATTATTACATTATATTCTCCGTAAGTATATCTAGGTAACTCACATCGAGTATTGCGAATAAATTTCAGTCATATACTCGCAATAGTAGAGGCTATTTTGATCACAAAGAACCGAGTTTATAAAGGTCTAAAAAAGTTGAGATGAAAGCTTTGAGAAGTGTGTGTAGTGTGACTTCGAGAGATAGAGTTAGGAACAGCGTTATAGAGTTTTGTTGTAGAATAAATAAAGATGTAGTGACTAGAATTGAAAAAGACCTGATTATATGTTATGCATTATTCGGTATTGGTATTCTGATTAAATCGGAGATGTTCTGAAGAAAGGTCAGGACAAGAGTACCCGGAACCAGCGATTGTGTATGAAGAATCTGTTGCGAGTAGATGAAGAAAAAGAGATATGCCAGGATCGCAATAAGTATTAATCTGTGGCGTCTTCCTACCCCTCCCGTTAATTAGGGCATGACTAACGTCGTATCGTAACGTATAAAAAATGTTTACATAGGAAATGCTTAAAAACCCATAAACACAATACACTGGCTAGGGCTCGAACCATGAAGCGTTAGCGTCCGATGCGCACACTCGTAGCCTTAGCCAAGAGAATTTAAAATTGACAACGATATAAGCTTATCCTTGATATTAATTACTATTACAGGGTGTTCGACGTTTTTATTCTACTCATAAAACCTAGTCTTCAACATGGTCTTTCGTAGCACTCATATATCATAGAGAGATGAAATATGGCTTAGACTTTAAATTAAAGGTTTGAGGATCTACACTGCAAGTTGGAACACCACCGAGCAGCCCAATTCGAAGATCGCAGGAAACACGTGCGGTAGACCTGGATGAGGTTTGTCGGTTTTTTCCCATCATAGTTCCTTGCCAACGCCTCTGTCTTTCCCTCCTAACAGAACCGACTACCGGATGTTACGCCCATCAGGATTCATGTGAGTATTTGGTTACTTAGTGATAATTTAGGTCAGGGCTAAATTGTAAGACTATTGTTAAGCCATTGATTCGCATCTTGTAAACTCCTTGTTATCGAGGACAATACGGTGAGGACTCTTGTAAGCACCCGCTTCGCAGACCAATATACAAAACGCTTCTACATTCTACTCCTGTCTGCAGAGCCCCAGCTGGAGTGCGTTCCACACTGAACATACATATTTTTATGTATACTGAAAATTATTTAAACATTTTATTAGGGGATAATAATTTATGAAATAGTATTTTTTTATAATTTTATTAGGCGGTTAAGTCGTGAAAGTTACGTAAGGCTAACATTTTGAGATGTGTAACATGGAGGTAACATAAGAGGGTCAAAATTAACGCAAAATGTTACAAAAGTAACATTCTGGCAACGCTGTCAACGGATGCAATGTCAGTGTCAAGTCAAGCTCCGACCACCAACCCTTTGTGTCAGCTGTTGTTTGCTATTCGTCATCATCAATACTAAACTTCGAAGTTCGAAGCCACGGTAATATAATATTACCGTGTCGAAGCTTGCCCAGGGGCCTTACTATGAGCTCTTAAAGTAGGCCTTCTAGACAACTGCCTGGTTTATTCGTACCATGACAATTTTAAAGCAGGCCTGCCCAGGCCTACTATTCAAGAACCGTAGAAAAACCGTTCACCTGTTTTTTTTGTATGGACACTCGTTAACATGTCGCTCTAAATCCACTCAGTTTATTAGCTTACAAACGTCTAGGCGTCTGCAAAGTTGGTTATAGTAAATTGTTAGAATGCCAGAGACAATATTATCCGTTCACCTTTGAGAAAACAATATTCAAACAGTTCACCTAAATGACCGTCATGGTATGATTTCATTCAAAACTGTTTATGTCAGGTTTAAGAACTGCACGGAACTTGCATGGTTTTTACGAAGCTGATAGTAAGTCCGTAGCTTACGTACCTTACACCGGCTTTTTACTGGCTGGCTCCAGTGCAATTACATCATTTGTTTGTTTTCTGTATACGTGACATTGGTGAAATTGTGCTACAGTTATTATTTAATAAAACATTTAGCAATAAATAAAATTCTATTAGAAAAACAACATGCGGGGCAGTTGGGCAGGTTTTGGGGACTGCTGCATAGAGAAAATTGTATATCTGGACTGCTGGACTGCCCTCACCAACCATTATTTCTATGGCCCTCACTGCCTCTGCCGATACAAGCAAAGTGAACACAATAATAGAATAATAAATACTCTAAGGAGTATACAATAGATACCACATAGAAAGAAGGGACAGTATAGACAATAAAAAAATGTAATATTTAGGTTGCTATGCGAGCTTTGTGGGCATTAGTGGCGTTGTCATTAATGGCTTTTTTGTTAATGCCTTCAGCTCAAAAACTTTATTTTTGCCACTTACGCCACTTTTGCCCACACTCTACTCGAACGCTCAACTTAACATAAGACCTAAAAACGCATGATTATGCTGTTAAATACATAGTTCTCAAAAACGATTACAAACAACCATGCTCTGGACGTGGTTCAAAAATTGACAAAATAACTCTTTTTTAGCTTTCCGAACGCTGAACATAAACAAACATAAACGACATTTTTACCCACGATTTCCCAATTCAAACGCTCTTGTGAATAGAACGCACACTGGGTCTATTCGAACGCACCGTCAAAACGGGGCTACCTTCGAAAGCCAACCTGAAGAACTTAACTGTTCTGCAACATTAGGGATAAAATAGGGATGTGCACCCCATTTATTCAAAATTTATCGTTACCGATTCCATAACAACTAGTTAGGTATATATAAACATTCGGCAGCCCTCTCATCTACACTTCAAATTTTTTTATGAAAAATGTTGATTATTCTTTGGGTATTCCTAGTTTATTATTTATTACTATTGTGCTGTTTGTTGATTATTTTTAAATATTTTTCATTTTAGTATCTGATAAAGGCTTCCTAATAACGTCATTAAATTATTTTATTTATTAGCCTACTTCTTAAATAGCGGGTTCAATTTTACACACATATGTATGTTTTTTATTCTATTTCTTTTATCTTGACAACCAATGTCAAAGCGAAATAAATTGAATACATCCGTAGCAAGCAGCAAAATAAGAATAAACCACATTATCAAGAGCATAGCCAATATTTTTATCATAAAAAATGAAAGTGTAAGTTGAGAATACAGCAGAATGTCAGAGGCTTATTTTTCAAACTTAAATTACATATTTATATATAGCAACCTATCTACGTATTTATGTTTTAAGTTGGTATTTAATGGAATATTTCAATAACTTGATGTGGCACTTGACTTAATTTTCGTTCCAGCAGCTTTTGAAGTTATATTACCATATTCTTATAGCATAAGAATATTCGCGTTATTTTTCTTTGAGACTTTTAATAACGAATACTCTGCATACATTGAAGAAAGTATGCCATGCTTAAAAGTAGCTTGAGATAGTAAGGATGAAAATCCTGTTGATGACTAAGGTGTGTTGGTGAAATTCAGGAAATTGCATCATGGATTAAATAGCTATTATTATCTTCTTGCTGAAAGCATAAAATAAATAAAATATCAATGAACCACCACCTCAAATAAGAAATAGATGTATACTGAACAAACAGCTCCCCGTGTATTACACACATAACTTTTTTTTAACTGACTTTCAAAAAGGAGGATGTTATATGTTTCGATCGCGGTCCGTCTGTTGCCGACCGATGCGACGGTCTATAGATATCTATATGTCTATAGGTACCTATATACAGGGCCGCCGTAAGCGGGCGTGCAAGGCGTGCACCGCACGCGGGCGGCACGTCCAGGGGGGCGGCAAATCGAGCGACTCATCACGTAATATTCAAAATCATTGTCATAATACCCACCCCACCTACAGCATAAAAAATGTCATCGCATGGAAAAAAACTCGCCTGGCGGCGCGCAATCTTAGCGTTAACACCGCCATCTATTATCATCTGTTAAAACTAAGATTCAATGAATGCCAAACGTCGTCTGTCGGCAGGTTGACCCCGCTTGGTGGCGCCCCAAATTCGATACAAGTATCGTACTCTATAAAAGGCAGCACTGGCGAAGTTAGGGGATTCCCCACTGAGCTTCCTTCTCAGTTGGTAGGTACTTGTACGCATTCCAACAGTACCATGGTGGATGAACAGTAACGATCGCACATTAAATTGCAATTATTTTGTTAATAGCTCTTCAGTGGTGGGTCTAGGAATAATTATTGATATTTGAACTTAGTTTGATTATAACTCAGTGTATCATCTGTCAGTGCAAAACAGAAGTGTAAAGGAATCGTAATTATGGTAAGTACTTACCTACGCCTGTTTATTGACTTATCACAATAATTACTGTTTAAGGAACAATAAGGGCTTTTATTTCGATAAAATCGGGGCATTATCATATTTGCCATTAATATCATTTGGTGATAATGTCCTCGATTTTGAAAATGAATTAATGGGTTATGTTATGATTTAAATGAACTTAGTTTAGAAAATGTTACGTTGGTAGGTAAAAACTTAGTTAATGGAGTAAATACCTTACTGTAGAATTCAAAATAGATATAGTTAGTATGAAAAAAAACTTAAATAAAAAAAATACTTAACGTTTACAAATAATTTCAGGAACCGCAGAAAAGGAAAAAACTTTCAGGAGCGCAATTTCGACAGCAAAAACTAGAAAAGGAGGTACAGAAAGAAAGATTGGCGGGTTCTTTAATGAAATTTTTAAGCAAACCAGAAAATATGGAAACGGAATATCAAGAAAATGATGAAGTAGCTTTAACAAGCACAGCCTTAAATCAAGAAGCTGTTGAGTTGTCTGAAGAAAAAGATGTATGTTCTTCAGAAGGATAGTCCAGTAAAACAAGAGAAAGTACTACTGAAGAACCTGTAAGCAATTTATCGTCATCAGTGATATGTAGCAATTTAGATTGTGGTGATGATCCCGGTTTGTGGCCTGCCAGTATGAATAATGATCTTGTTAATATTTTGGTTAGTCGTGGTCCCGTACAAGAGTCAAACTGCAACTTTCCTACTAATAACGATGGAAGAAAATTAACAGACAATTATTATTATAGAAATCTTCCCAATGGAGAAAAAGTTAACAGAGAATGGCTTGTTTACTCTATTTCAAAAGATTCAGTGTATTGTTTTTGTTGTAAAATATTTGGTAAATCTGTTAGTAGTTTGTCTGCTTTGAACGGTTTTTCTGATTGGCAGCATTTATCATTAACATTGAAAAGACACGAAACAAGTATTTACCACGGTGAAAACGTGAATCGTGGGTACAGTTGAATAATATGTTAAAAAATAAAACTGCTGTAAATCAAATGCAACTGAGACTACTAGAATCGAAAAAAAAAACAATGGTGTGATGTATTAGAAAGAATCATAGCTGTTATCAAGTTTTTATCACATCAGTGTTTGGCTTTCCGGGGGTCGTCAAAAACATTGTATGAACATGATAATGGTAATTTTCTAAAAGCAATCGAAATGATAGCATCCTTTGATTCAGTCATGCGGGAACATATACACAGAATTCAGTCCTCGAAATCAGATTCAACTCGTATGACTCACTATTTAGGAGATCAAATACAAAAATTCTAATAGGCGTGGAAAACACAATGAATAACCGCGCATTTTACGTCCCATGCTCGGCTCATAGTCTTAATTTGGTAGTGTATGATGCAGCAAATATTACGCACGAAACTGTGAATTTCTTTCATATAAGTCAAGAAATTTACGTTTTCTTTTCATCATCTACAAAAAGGTGGTCGATAATTTGCAAACATTTACCAAATTTAAAATTAAAAGCTTTAAGCGCCACGCGATGGTCTAGCAGAATTGATGCAGTTAAACCATTAAGGTATCACCTCGAAAAAATATTTGATGCTTTGCTGGAAATATTTGGTGATTCGTTGGAATGGGATTGTACTACATCTCACAAAGCTCATTTACTTGCTCTGAACATTCAAAATTATAGATTTATTTGCTCGGTAGTAATTTGGTTCGATATTTTAAACGAAATTAATGCTCTGAGCAAAATGATGCAGAGCCCCACAATGAATAATCAGATCTGCATAAATTTGTTAAATAAGTTGATTGGTAAGTTCACAGAATATCGCACGGATGAACATTTTGAAATGGTGTTAGCAGAAGCTTCCAAAGTGGCTCACGAGCTCAATGTAGAAACAGATTTCCCACCAATAAATACAATTCGTCCAAGTAGAAAACCAACACAATCTCAATATGAACACAGTGATGAAGTTTTAGTAGACCCCAAAATCAAATATAGAGTAGAGTTTTATTTTAAGAGTCCTAGATCAGACAATAACATCTTTAAAGGATAGATTCGAGGAGTTAAAAACATTTACCGATGTATTTGGCTTTTTTAGCATTACTTTAACTTATTTAATTACTCTAATTATGAGTTAATTAAACATAGTAAAGATTTAAATCTGAAGCTTAAAGATGATAAGTAGTGAATCAGATATCGACGGTATTGATTTATTTAATGAAATCATTGCATTAAAGTTGCATTTTGCAGAAAACCAGTCAAATGATCCACAAACCCTATTACAATATATTTTTACTAATGACTTAATTTCAACATTTCCGAATACAGCAGTAGCACTAAGAATATTACTTACACTGCCGGTTTCAGTTGCATCTGGTGAAAGATCCTTTTCAAAATTGAAAATTATTAAAAACTATTTAAAATCAACAATGCTCCAGCAAAGACTAAGTTATTTAGCTATAGTTTCAATTGAACATGAAATCTTAGACAGCTTGGATACAAGAAAGTTGATACAAGATTTCGCAAATATAAAGGCAAGAAGAGGTAAATTTTTGTAGATACGAAAATAACTAAGTATGTACCTAATCAAAATAAATGTTTTATCTTCGTTATGATTCTTTTCTTTTTTCCCACCATAATAATAAATCATTAAATAGCCTTTTTTTGAAAAAACTCAGCGTAAGTAGTCGTAGGGCGGCATGATCGGTATTGCACGCGGGCTACTAAAGAGCTATCGGTGGGCCTGCCTATATAGATATACCTTGAAGGGTTACTCTGAGTTGCACTGCGGTCCGTATCGCGATATTTTTGCTCCCAGTACTATCGTCTACCAAAGCCGGTCCGAGACAAATATTGCAATTTTGACAGCTCGTGGCACTGTAAGCGTGTTGATAAGTTGGACCAGAATTGTAGCAATAACGAACCATTTGCGTGCGAAAAACAAATTCATAAAAATAACTTGCATAGTGTGAAGCTTAACTATGTGGTGTGTGGATTAAAAAGAAATAATTGAATGGATAGACCGACTTTTACAGCTTTTACATTAAAAAAAAATGGACATCAGTAAAGACTTTGTAGAAATAAACAAACACCTGTCACTTTTGACAGAACGCTCACGGCGATCATGGTGTAGAGCATGGTTCATGTAATCGTCAATATGGCGGCAGTTAAGACGTCATCGATGACGTAGCGTGGGCCATGGTAATCACGCTCACGGTGAAAGGGACCGACTGTTATCGCGCTAATATCGATTATGGCTTAATTGGGACCTCACTGTTGAAGGGACATCCCTACAACAAATGTCAAATGTGCCGTGGTCATCTGTCATTGGCGGTTTCATTTGCGTTATATGTGTCTGGTTTGGCAACTTTGGCAAGATGAAATTTTCATTGTAATGTAATGGAACTATATTACTATTACCTCCAGTTGATTCATCACAAATAATATTACTATGACAGTTTACGTATTCTATTGTAGCCTATGTTGTTCTTATTAAAATCTATTACAATTTACTATTAGTACTTTGCTAACAACACAATGCAAACTACCGGCATAAGGATTATTTTAGTTGTTTTAGCATGTGTTGGGACCGCTTTAGTTTGCGGGGAAGAAGGACTAAAACGGGATGAAAGAAAATCGAAATCTGTGACGAGTTTTGTGAGTGCCAAGTGGGAGACTACCCCAATAGTTTTGGAGCTGGCTGAATATCTCGCTGGCGAAAGTTCTGACTTATTTTGGTCGTTTATTGATGGGATCAACTCCTTAAAAACTAGTTTGGATAGTTTTGGTATGTATAATAATATAAATCCCAAAAAAACACCAAAAATTTGTTAGTGTATAAGTATGTGTTTTGTAGCAACTAGCACATTTATAAATAATATAGATATTAGTTATGTATTACATATTGTGTTATACTTTTTTCAGAGACTGATAAACAGGTTTATGATGCATGTATTGGTGTAGCGAGTACATTGCTTGCTCCTGCGCAGCTGCGCATGGCCAAGCTTGCACTGTCCATGCATACAATGTCTCCCACAGTCCGTATGTTTGATCAGATTGCTACACAGAACAGTGCTAAAGAGGTGAAATGTGATACATTTGTATCAATTGCTTCACGCAAAGTCTGTGATAATGATGCATTGAAAGATTTACTGAAGACATGGGATACATTCAATGCTGTAAGTTAAATAAAATTGTTTTGCAACTACATAATGCAGATAATTTTTTTGCTAAAACTATTTCAACATAATACTAAGCATGCATGATCCATTATTAAACACATTACACACAAATGTATTTATTGAAAATGCAAATGTAAGTGGGTATGCTTGTGGGGACTGATGTGTGAATGTGGTTACTTAAACTTCAAAATTTGAAGTTAAACCAATTTGTCTGAAATGTTTAAGGTATTTAAATTATGACTTGCAATATCACAGGCCACTCATTGTCCTAGAAAAATATATGGAATAGTTATAAAGTCAGGTTAAGCAATTATTAATATACTATATATGCAATAAAGATATTTGAATTTGAATTTAATACATTAACTCACTGGATGAATGTTAATTCTTAGATACATAGTATGTTTTCTTAGAATTCTATTGTATTATTGGCCAAATATGGGCAATTAAATCTACAGGTTAATGAGCTTGTCACATGTGGAACTTGATTCAAACATCTGTAACAGAAGGTTAGGCGCCCCACCCTAGGATTTACACATTATAGACACTTTAGAATAGTAGGATTAACAATTGTTATGCTTATACTAGTATAAGTAATATTCACATATGCTTTAAAAACTTGTGCCTAAAACACTGTTTTAAACTATCACGGTTGTTCACTAAAGTTATATGATTATTAACGGGATATTTACCGTGGTAAGGTTGTGGAATGGGCTCCCAATATTTCGGCGCAGTTACATGCACCATGTTCACGGGAAGACTGAAAAATGAGGGTGGTTGGACGAAAAGTTAAAAAGTTAGGTGCAGACATAACAATCTACCCTCTTTCTTAGTCTTTTGCTACGGTTATCACTGGAACTCGAACTCGATCCTAAGTCCCGACAAAACACACTCACTGTATCACTGCGTATAGTATTTTGAACACATTTTGAATGCAAACTTTTATTTTTAAAACAACCTAATACTGTACTCCACACACTAGCGAGTTGAAAACCATCACCTCGATTGAAATTCTGGCATTTCGACATCTCAATAGTTTCCTTTACTTGCCTTGGTATGTAATGGCGTTCGGTGGACAATATTTTAGGGATATGGAATTCAATCCAGTGGTTAGGACCCGCATCCAGCAGATGCTCAGCTATGGCAGATTTGTGTCTTTCATTGTTTTTTACTGCCTTTATGTGTTCCTTGATGCGGCATGAAACAGTTCGCTTCGTCTGTCCTATGTACGAACTTCCGCAGCTGCAGTTAATTTTGTACACCCCGGGATGCTGAAAAACACAACTGACCTTTTTGCCATATGTCAAAGGAGTCACAGACAAAATAGGTCGAATTCTTGACAAATATGCTATCAAGACCATATGTACTCCTCATCAGAAGATTGCGCAATGTCTGCGTTCCCCTAAGGACAAGATTCCTTTTCAGCATCCCGGGATAGGGAACATCCTGTGATAAAACATGGTGTATTAGGGGGACAAGCACAGTAAAGTGCAGGGCAGAACTTTGATTCTGAAAGATCTGGATCTTAGTAAGTGCCACACCTGCCCATGTCAATTGGACTATCAGGTGAAAGATGTACACATCTCTCACGATAGTGGTCAAACACAAGCTATAGTGTAAAAAGAAGGCTTTATAATATAACTAGTTGACCCGCCAGTGTCTTCGCTCGCTTCGACTTGGAGTAGTGGTTTACATAACCAAATATGGTGATGGTAGATGATAAATAAGGTGAAACACAGGTGTCAAAAATACCGCTACTTACCCCTTCGAGGATATGTAGGTGTGACGATTTGTTATGTTGTGTTTTAGAATAACATGTACTTATTCCATTATTTTCGTTAACGTTAATTTTTACCAAGTTTAGAGTGTATTGCACAAGAAATATTTTTTCAATTTAATGATTTCTGAACTTTACTGCATGCATACCTAATAAATATAAAAAATTATGTGTTGCATTTTTAATTATTACAGTTTTAACCATGCCATAGAAGTTCATGCACGCCAACCAGTCATTTGAGACCTAGTTAAATATGAAACCGTGTAGCATAAAGGATCAAACTGCCATCTTGGATTTATGTGATGGATCAAGATAAAAAGTTTATAGTTGGAAGCTCCGGGCTCTATTCGATCCATATACCAAATTTCATTGGAGTCTGTGTGGCAGTTTTTAAGTTAAGCGTGAACAGACAGACATTTTTTAAGATGAGATGTCATATTCTTCTTCAGTAGGTATTTTTACGTCTTCCATTGGAAGAGAAAAAATGTACCCACATTTTTTCATTTTCATTTCATTTTTTTTTCTTCCATGTAGACTTTTTGGGCTCTACTCCATTATTATAAGTACAGATTTATGAATGTATTCATTATTTAAAAGATGTTTTACCAATTTAGGTTACAATTTTTTACTCATTCATATTATATACAATTTATTGATTGATTTTCTTTTAGGAGGAGCACCATTTGGAAACCTATCTGTTGGATCACTCATACCCAAGCAGTGATAACAGAAGTCTATCAGCTATCTTGTATGGTGAACTGGGTACTAAGGATTTTACCAGGAAACACAGAATATTGTCGGCTTATGCAGACAAAGGTGCTGTTAACTATGTTGTGAGATGGAATGTGAAGGTTTGTTCATTGTATAATTTTAGACCTTAACAAGACCATGGGAGACTTTTATTTTTAAATGATATCAAGTGAAGAGACAAGTCATAAGTACGCCTATGCATGACAGTGCCGCCTAGAGTTTAGAGCTAAGTTTTGCATAGCACTGTACTTAGTAATTATTGGTTTATCGCTAGTGGGGGCCGCCGCGCCGCACCATAGCCGTCTGTACATATGTCACATGCTCACCGCACCAACCGGTACTGGCCGCCGCACAACATTTGTTTATTTACGTATTAAGTAACGTATTAAGCAACGTATTACGTATTACGTATTAAGTGGTACTTAATTAGTAATTACTAATTAAGTACTGTGCAAAAATGTCAATATCTTGCAAATGGACCTACTGTAGTATCTTTGGGTGTCTTAACCATATAAAAAACAGGTACCTAATTATTAATTTGACACTCTAACTAGTTATATGAATATCTACGAGTAGTTATATTGTTTACTACTAGTGTCTTACTATAGATTGTATTCAATTTATAATAGTTAGGTAGATGTTTTTGTAGGGTTAAGCTGAGATCGTTGACCAGGTCGTACATAATTGCCTGCTGTAAATATTTTATTTAAAGAGAATGTAATTATTACCAATCATAAAAATCGTGGATAGGTATATATGTATTGATTGGTTATACTCGTATGATAAGAAAGTATTATATACATAATACATACTTATCTACTTATAAACCGTATATATGAGAAATTGACATTGGACAACCCGGCACATGTAGGCTGCTGTAGGCATTTGAATCTCAAATGGGCCTCTAAATTTTTTATATAAAATTTTTGGTTTTGCTATGGTAAGTACTATCCAAGAAGCACGCGAAAAGTTACATACAATCGTACAATTTAGTTATTTCTCTTACATTAAATAATAATTTCCCTAACAGAAACCTACAAACGCTATAATAAAAATTAACACTCTCAAAACTATCATAAAGATGTCTAGAACAAATGAATTATGCCCGGGTAACACGAGGCCAGTTTTTCAAGCCAGGATAGCAAGCCAGTTTTTTACTTTACTGTCCTGGCTTGCTGACCTGGCTTGGAACATGCAAGTTCTGTTTACACGTGGCTTCATTATTTTAAGCCAGTACTATTGCAGTGACTAAGGTGACCATGCGTCCAACATCAATTGCATGCGAATAAAACACATTATTCGACTGAAGGAGTTTCTTCGCAAACTGTGCCAATTCGCACAAGATGAAGTAGAAGATGAATTACAAAAACGGTACTGGACAATACCCACTTTATAATTCGCCTCACATTTTTTGTACCTGAGCCACGTTTATACTTGTCGTTATAATTTGGAAGGGTTGCATTCCACAGACATTCATGGTCACGGTGCAGTTTTACAAACATTAAATTAATCTCCGTACTTAGTTTGGGCATCTTAGGCCGCTTTCAGTGCTCGACCGACCGTCGGTCTGTACGTCGGTCGCGCTGGTATTTGTATGGTATGTAACTCACAAGTGGTTACAGTGCTCGACCGACCGGACGCACGCGTCTTGCTACGCAATGCGTACGAGGACCGTCGGTCAAGCGTGTCTGCATGCGTACCGTCTGTCGGCCGACGCGCTATAGAAACATATTAACGCGTTACGTGCTACACCGATCGGTTCACCGACCGTACGGATGCGTGTATCATCGTCAATAAAAAAAGAAACTGCTAGTACATACAAAACTTCAATAAATTTGTTTCTTTTTATAGGTATCGTTACTTTTAATTAAGTAACTTTGATCAAACATGGCATAAAGTTTAGATGTTTTTAGTTGTATTGTAATTTCGCGATAATTCATCAAAAGTTTTAATCGATATTCTAATATATTTTTTTTAATAATTTATTGACATAACAAAATGACAATATTTAAACTAAATTAATGTACTTAACTTATACATCTGATCTTATTAGTTTACATGGAACATTTGACGCCTGAGCTAGTAATTAAACTGTGTTTCGGGCGCCAAAGCCCTCCGTTTTCTGGAAAATTTGTACATTACACATTTAGAAGTATAAAACTTCTAAATCTTGTTAAGTAAGTCCTATTAAATTTATTTAATAAGTAGCGCATGCCGAGTATGTGTGTGTGCGTGCGTGCGTGTGTGTATATAATGTTTGTGTGTGTGATGTGTGCGTGTATTTATGTGCCTGCATTGTAGTTTTCCGAGGAGATATAAGAATATGATTTGCTTTATTGTTAATTAAATAATAAGCGGTCTTATTACCATTTCTTTGTCATCATATGTGAGTTTTAAGCCAGTCTGTAGAAATATTTTTCACTTTTGCATATGTGAGAGGATAGATATTCAGAATGTCATTTATTTTATTATAGACCCTACCAGAAATAACATCATAGTGTCCGTTTGCAAGACACGTTCAGTATGGGTAATATGGGCCCAAACGATATATTTTACGTCGATTTATACAGTCAGCTTGGTCGACATACGGCATACGTTTATGTTTCCGTCGAACTATATGTAAAATACTTAGCTGTCTTGCTGTCAGAGTTTCAGCCTCCTTGTACAATGAGGTTGTTGGATATGTTATAGGTGTATTCAGCATGACTTTCAAGATTGCTCTCTGTGCGCGTTCTAATCTTAGTAAGGTGGCAGAGCATGCATTCCCCCATACCGTGTCACAATACGATATAATGGATTGGGCCAATGAACAATAAACAATTTTGAGAGTCTCAAGGTCCGCTGATGATATTAACTTTTTAAATACATAAATAAGTTTTCTTGCGCGAGACATAAGACTATCAACATGTTGTTTCCAACTTAATGTGCTGTCGATATGAATCCCTAAGTATTTTATACTATCCGTTTTTGAAATCGAAAGACAATTGCATGAAGATATGTTTTTTCATTGATGAAAAAGAGTAAGCATCAGGTTGCGCTAATATGGTAGGTGAACAAGATATGTATTTAGTTTTAGTTAAATTTAAGGTGAGAGAGTTAGCCGACAACCAGTCCATGACAGTACTAAGAGCACGTTCGGCATGTATTTTCGCCTAGCACCAAGTTTCCCCTCGAACTACGAGGGCGGTATCATCCGCATAAGTGAAGATATCACAGAAAGGGAGGTTAAGTTCACAGAGGTCATTGACATATATGAGAAACAATACCGGAAAAAAACGATATCAAAAAATATTTAGTGACACTTCCGCTGAAAAGAAAACAATGATTTTGGCCTATTTACAACAAAATAAAAAACACAAGAAACCCCAAATCAACCAGGCGAGCGCTAGACCGACAGGCAGTCGGTCTAGCGCTCGACGAGTCAACATCTCCTGAGGATGCCTCGTGTAGAGGCGAAACACGTGTCGAATCGGTTTTGGTTGATTTGGGGTTTCTTGTGTTTTTTATTTTGTATTCTTCCTATTAGCATTTTATGCGGGAGGGAGGGTGGTGCACGCCCCCAAATAGGCCAAAATCATTGTTTTCTTTTCAGCGGAAGTGTCACAAAATATTTTTTAATATCGTTTTTTTGATAATGGATTTCCGCAAAGTAACGCCTGAATCAATAAATTATCTAAACAATACCGGCCCTAATATACTTCCTTGTGGGATTCCAAAACTCAAAGGTTTGTCACTACTCGTCAGCCCATCGACTCTGACACACTGAAATCGATCAGTAAGGTAGTCTTTAAAGATTTCTAGGGCTAAGCCACGTATTCCCACTTCTTCCATCTTAGAGAGCATCTTTGGGATAGATACAGTATCAAAAGCTTTTGACAGATCGAGAAACATGCCCAGAGATTTATATCTTTTGTCAAGATGGTTAACAATTATGTTCGTGACGTCAGCCACCGCATCTTCTGTAGATATTTTTTTGCGGAAATCATATTGGTTTTTTGAGAGGATATTATACTTATCGAGGAACTTTGTCAGTCTGTCATTCAACAGTTTTTCAAGTATCTTCGAAATTGAATTTAGTATAAAAATGGCCCTGTAATTATTGATAACATCTTTATCACCACTCTTGAAGATAGGTAAAACAAGGGCTTTTTTTAAGGATTTAGGAAAGATCCCTTGCGATAAACATTGGTTGAATATATGTGTCAGAGGTGGCACTAGTACTTCACTCGAATCTTTAAGAATTCTACTCGGTATGTCATCCCAGCCTACTGCGCAATCCGATCGTAACCCTTTTATAATGCGCTCAACCTCAGCACAGTCTGTTTTAAAAATGGCCATTGTGGGATAATGCTCTTTGAGCCAAATACATTTCTTTACATTTCTTCGTGCAATAATGAATATAAAGCAGTAAATGTAGGTGACTTACATCCTTTTACTACATTAATTAACCTATGTTATATATATATATATATATACAGTCGTGGTCAACTAATTAGGGACACTCTTTGGTTAAAGCGAATTGTGAATTTATTTTTTATTTTCCAACGAGTCTAAACCATATTCCATATCTCTTACATGTAAGTATAATTAGTCATTTATGTGCCCGATTATACAAACAATAACAACTTCTTAAACATTAAACCTCTTTACAGTATAGCTGATAGATTATCGTAGTGCTATTTGTTCAAATAATGCTGGCTGGCCATTTAATTAGGGACACTGAGATATTGCGTTCTATTTTCAAAATTTGAATCTCAAAACTTTTTTACTTCTTCTCTTATTGTTTCGTGGTAGTTTTGGCGGCAATCCCGATATTTATTTTTTAAGTTTTGAAAAATATTTTGAAGACAAATGGGTAAAAATAAAAGTTGCGATCCAACACTACGAAAAATTATCATGAAGTTTGTTGTCGAGCATGGTTGGCCATACCGAAGGATAGCAGAACATTTAAATTGTTCAAAAACTATGGTATACAATGCAGTTCAACATGTCAGACGCAATAACACAGATTTAAATGTGCCCAGAACAAAAAGATCGAGAAAAACAACTCTGCAAGAAGATAGAATGATAACCAGGTTAGCTAAGAAAGATCCATTTCTAGGCTCTATTTTAATTAAACACGAAGTGTTTGGGACAGACGAAAGAGCTGGTGTCTCAGCGAGGACCGTTCGACGACGTCTGGTAGAAGCAGGGTTGTTCGGAAGAGTGGCTCGCAAAGTACCGTTGTTGAACAAAGAACATAGAAATGCTCGTTTGGCGTTTGCACGTAAATATGGACATTGGACCTACGCCCAATGGCAACATGTATTATTCTCTGACGAGACCAAGGTTAATTTGATTTCTTCAGATGGAAGGCAATACGTACGGCGTCCAGTAAAAGCGGAAATGAATCCAAGATTCACAAAAAAGCAGGTGAAACATGGCGGTGGATACATTAAAATGTGGGGTTCATTTTCTGGACGTGGAGTGGGACCTGTGAGGAAAGTTCAGGGTAACTTAGACCAACATCAATACAAGGCAATATTGGAGGAAACGATGCTTCCCTATGCTGAGGAGCATCTCCCTATTATATGGACGTTTCAGCATGATAACGACCCGAAACATACCGCCCGTTCAGTCAAGTCGTTTCTTACCAGTCAGTCAGTATCGGTGCTAGATTGGCCAGCAAATAGCCCGGACCTTAACCCAATCGAGCACCTTTGGCACGAAATCAAGAAAAAAGTAGCCACTTATCGTACCACAACTTTAGATGAACTTAATGAAGCTTTTTGTGAGGCATGGGCAAACATTCCTGTCGAAACATGCCAGAAACTGATAATGTCTATGCCACATCGGTGTCAAGCGGTAATTACTAACAAAGGTTTTGCTACTAGGTACTGATTTTACACGTAATAAAATGGAGCTGTTAAAGATATTATAATACTGCAGATTATTAGTTTTGTTAACTCTATTTTTCATTATAGTTTACTGTCCTTAATTAAATGTCCAGCTACAGAATTATACCTTAAAATTGAATACATGTTCAACCTTTGATATTAAATACTTTTTTCTATTTATTTATCTTTTATTTACAGCCATTTAAAGCATAATAATCGGACAATTTATGCAAATAATAGTTACTGAGAAATCAATAGGGTTTTATATTTGTATGTACATAACCGGTTATTGTTCTTCACTATCTTGCATGTCCCTAATTAGTTGACCACGACTGTATATATATATATATAATATAACATAAGACACAATATTATATTTTATATCTATTTACCTACATAACACCAACACACATTACACATACATGTTTATTCAATCAATCATTCTCACACAAGCTATATAAATATTTATTATTTAGAAGCATAGCCGCGCGGTACCCGTTGTTTCCAGCGCGCATTGTTATTGACAAGCGAGCGATGCGACCGGCGCGCTCGCAGCCCGCTGTCATGTCAGTCGAGATACCTCTGTCCCGCGCGAAGCCCGTGCCGCTCTCTGACAATCGCTTACTCTCGCGCACGCGAAAGTACTTGTTTATGTTTTATCGTCGTTTGTTTTGTTTCATACTTTCTATTCTAAACATGTGCTGTGACTCTTAAATGTACTTTCTCCTTCTGTTGTGTTCTTGTGCTATTAACTGTGACCTGTATAAATAAACTGTATGTGATAAGTACCTACGATATCTGGGAAATTATTATTTCACGTACCCTGTAGGTGACTTACATCCTTTTACCTACAGTAAATTCCCCTTGAAGTGCTTTTTGGGTGACGATTGGGTGTACGTGATATCTACGTGTTTTGTTCCTTATACGTTTACGAAGATAGTAAGCAGCAATCAAACAATTTATAAACGCGTCCATTTCGAGTACTTGTTTGTGACTGCACCAGTCCGGCCAGTTTGGTAGATCAGGAGAGCACTGAACGGTACAAACTGACGATCGGTTATGCGTATCGTCAGGACCGATGTACGCGCGGACGGTCAGGCAAGCACTTAAACCGGCCTTAAAAATCTCAAAAACACGTCAGAAAAATTAACAAAACTCATGTTTCCTGCTTACTAGCCAACTGAAAGCTGGCTTCGCCGGCCACATGAAGCTAGTTCACAAACCAGGATAGTAAAATCAGTGGTAGGGCCGCAACTAGCCTAAAAATAGAACTCCATCCTATTAGAAACTGTCCTGGCTTGTAAACTAGCTTACTGGCTTACTAGCTGAGAAATTAAGATAGTTCTGTCTACACGAAGCTACTAGTACTAGCTTGCTAGCTTACTGACACTAGCTTGCTATCCTGGCTTGAAAAACTGGCCTCGTGTCACCCGGGCATAAATAAACAATATCATTTCAGGTACGCGGTAAGCCGAAGTTGCGGCTATCAGGCTACGGAGTGGAATTACAACTAAAGAGCACAGAATACAAAAGTCAGGATGATTCCTCCCCAAAAGAATCCGAAGATGGTGAAGCTGTGCCAGAGTCAGAAGAAGAAGACGAGAATGACCCACAGAATCAGATTGATGGATTTAACTTTGGGAGACTCAAGTAAGGTTAACTTTGTTGTGCTTTGTGTAAAATAAACATAACCTGCCTACATACTTGCCTGTACCACTGTATTGTAAGAAATTCTCTAAAAGTAAACTTTAATGGCGTAACATAACCCCTTCTATAATTTTTTGTAATAATAAAACGGGATTAACGTGACTAACGCATTGTCGATATCATCATCATCATTATCAGCCGGAAGATGTCCACAGCTGAACATATGCCTCCCCCATAGAACGCCACTTGGACCGGCTACTCGCTTCCTGCATCCAGCGATTCCCCCCAGTTAGTGCGTGGTCGCCACTCGAGAAGCTTTCTTCCCCATCGGTTATCAGTTCTGCGTGCGATGTGGCCTGCCCATTGCCACTTCAACTTGCTAATTTTGAGAGCTATGTCGGTGACCTTAGTTCTCCTACGGATCTCCTCATTTCGAATCTTATCACGCAGGAAACCCCAAGCATAGCCCTCTCCATTGCTCGTTGAGTAACTTTAAGCTTGTTAATGAGGCCGACAGTAAGGGACTATATCTCAGTGCCATAAGTCATCACTGGCAACACCCACTGGTTGAAAACTTTGGTTTTCAGGCTCTGAGGTATTGGGAGACGAAAAGATGGATAGAAGCTTCCCGAACGTTGCCCATTCAATTGGCAATTTTTCGGCTTCTTTCGGAAGCCTTCTTCATAGCTGTTAATAACCCACAGTCCCTATACGAGCCAAAGATGGAAAACATATGTAGTTTGAATGTTGCTACCTTTAATAGTGCACTTTGAGCATGTTCCAAAGCCAGCATATACGACCATATGATTTTTGCTACTATAACTACTATTAAATATATGGGTTCTCCAGCTTAATCGAACTACCATATAGACTTCTAAGTATTTTATGCATTTAACACACTCTGATTTTGGGCAGTTACAGGTGTTAGGAAATTTTAATGCACTGTAACCTCTATGGGAGGAGTTATTTTGCGTTCATAAGTTAACATCACAAAGTCCTCCCTCAACCACTGATAGATTATGTTTAGCTCTTTTTGTACCTCTTCCCAGTTTTTATCCACAAAAAATAGTATTTTCGGCATATTTAAAGATATCATTAATATAAATTAAGAACAAGTGGGAACCAATAAGCTTCCCTGAGGGGCTCTAAATGTTATAAATTTTTTATCACTTTTTATAATACCCATCATGGACGTCTAGGTTTTTCTACTCAAATAATCCTCAATAAGACGTAAAGTGCTATAACTCATCCCAGTATACTCTAACTTATTTATAAATGACAATATGTGAAACAGTGTCGAACGCCTTAGCAAACAATACTTTAACCGCCTTGTTAAGAGTGTCTACCTCATAATTAAGTTATTTGTCAAGTTTGACATGCTATTTTCAGTAGACAAACCTGTTCTAAACCAGTAATGGTGAAAGTATTTCATAATTATATTTTCTACAATGGTAGAATGGAAATTGGTCTATGGATATCGTTATTTTTCTACCGACTTCCAAAAAGGAGGAGGTACTCACTTGGACTGTTTTTTTTAAATGTTTGTTATCTCATAACATTCGACTGGATGAACCGATTTTCAAAATGTTTGTTTGAAAGCTGGTGCTTCTCGTGTGGTCCCATTTAAATCTAGTCTAGTGTAGTCTATACTAGTACTATTAGTTTTGGAGTCACACTCTAATAACTAAATATAATGGAAGTAAGTTTCAAATTATTCAAACTGTACTTGTTAAATGCAAAGAACAACAAAACATCTTCGCGTCCCTTCCACAGCGACGGGGGTTGACCCTTAAGCGGCCGTTGCACATAAATCCTACCACCTATTAAAAATATTCTAGTTACATCCACTTAATGAAGTGAAGAATTGTGTCGCGCCACTAAAACGGGCACTGCGGTGGGAACGACCACAACAAAGCCAAGCACAAGACGAACTCTGATTATTTCGCCTTTACAGTTCGGATTCCGCCAGTGTTTGATTTTGACGTGTTTAGCTTTTGTTTACCCCAATATTTTAAATTTTACAATATTCAGTTTTGCAATTAGTACTCTCGCGATGTTACATTACAAGTACATAGGCCTGTGCTAATCTAGCAAACGAAAATTTAATTGTGGTAGTCCTTATTCTGTTAACACTAAGATTTTTAGTTTTGAGAATGCTTACAGAGTCAACACCATTATACAATAAGTTAGTTCTACATAACTATACATTACATTATAAACCATATATCAAGTAATATATATATCGTACAGAAACCTATTCCCGGCTCTCCGTACTCCGTTGGAGCGTTTCCGTCGCCACTTGTCCGAATCGTCGGAAGAGTTGGCTCCGCTCAAAGTATGGCAGATGCAAGCCCTGAGCATGCAAGCCGCTGCAGCAGTGGTCGACGCACACGACTCTGGCGGCGATGAAGCGCTGAAAGTGCTCGCTTCTATTGCTCAAAACTTCCCTATGCAGGTAATATATCCGTTGAGTTATTTGTTTTGTGTGAAGTTTATTTATATTGAACAGTATACATTAAAAAGAAGCATAATGACTATAAATAAATTAGTGATTCTCTTTGCGGAAATCCATATAAAAATAATATTAATAGAAGTATTTAGTGACACTTCCGCTGGAAAATTGCTTATAGAAATTTTCAATCAAAATATAGGTAGGTATGCACCTCCCTCCCGCATACATGCAGGAAGTATCAATATATTTAAGAATCTAAGTTTCGATTGACTCACTGACTGACGGACAACGCACAGCCTAAACCGCTGGTCTTTGAGACTTGAAACTTGGATTGATCTTGGTGTTTTTGTTTTAGTAGGTAGAGGTGGTTAGATACCCCTAAGGGGGTAAAACGTTTGTATGGAAGTCCTTGGTTGCTGAAGTTTTAGGTGTGAATATTTGTATTTATGTAGGACTGACGACCTTCGACGACTGATGCAGGCTGCTTCCAACCGGTCCTTTTGGAAATGTCTGGGGGAGGCATATGTTCAGCAGTGGACGTCCTTTGGCTGAGATGATGATGATGAGGATTTGTATATAGTTAGTTTATTTAAAATTAAAAAAAAAAATTGACAGGGATGACTTAGGGGGTGAAATGGAAGACGAAACTATGTATGAAAAATACTTTGAGATAGAAAACTATCGCGAGTTATGTTCATAATTACGCTTAAAACCGGCTAGGACTCGCGTAATATTTACCGGAAATATTCTCCGACCAGTTTCGGACTTATTTGAAGTTCTTCTTCTGGGAGTCACTCTTGTGCACAGCACAGGATAATATTTCCGGTAAATATTACGCGAGTCCTAGCCGGTTTTAAGCGTAATTATGAAAAATACTTCTTTGTTTTTTAACTTATTGGTGTAAAAATTAGTATTTAGATAGTCTTTTAAAAAAATAGTCTCTACGCGGACCAATTCGTGGGCAAAAGCTAGTACAGAGTATAAGTATAGATAAGCAACTCGCTCAACAGCAACTCTTCGACATGAGGACGCCTCTACACGAGGTATCATCGGGAGATGTTGACTCGCCTAGAATGATAGACTGGCCACTTTCACTCATTATCTACTACTGTTACTGCGTAGAATGAGTTGTGAGTAAGATAAATAGCATCTTTTATGTCTTTCAGACCAAATCTCTCATTCATGTGAACGTGCCCCGCTCTTTCCGCGAGGAGGTCTTGTACAATCAAGACATCTGGGCGTCTTCCTTAGGCCTCCGACCCGCGGAGCCTTTGTTGCTGGTATCGGGAGCACAGTATGATGCTGAGGACGTGGATGTTATGGCGCTGCTAGCTGCATTGCGGGAGGATATCGGACCAATTAATACTTTACATGCGCTTGGTGAGTTGCTACGCCACTGTCTCGTTTTATGGTGTTTGTACCTATGTAATGATGTTCCAGAGGCGCATCTTACAGGCTACGAAGATTTTGATAAACGAGGTGTCATGTATGTCTATAAACCGCCATAAGAAAACAGAAAACTAATAACTACAAACATTAGCGGCTTTAAAATTGGATTAATCCACGTCCTCTCACATGAATGTTGCAACAGCCGAATAAGGGCTAAGGGATTAACTCACATCTTATTACATGATACCGTAAACATAATATAAAGGTTGTGTGAGTGTGTATACACCTCTACCTCACCTTTTAGCATGTAAAGACATGATAATACTCATTTTTATTCTTCATGTTAGTATTATTGAGGACAAACGAATCGATATTACAAGAGCTCTACATCAAAAAACGCCTTATCTCTCTGTGCCGAGAACGTCTACTAAGCGTCTTTGGACATATAATGCGATCACATATGCATGCGTTGGAGAAGCAGTTGATCGTGGGACAGATGCAGGGGAACCGGTTCAGGAATCGAATTCCAACGACACGATACGATACGAACTACGTTATATCGAACTGGCGCAGGACAGAATCAAATGGAGACAAATCGTATATGGTCACGATCCTCATTAGTGAGGGAACGGTAAAGAAGATTATTATAAACACATAATAATACTAACATGTTGTTCTAACTTTCTGAATACTCACCATAGAAGCCCCTCAGTGCCTGTATTTAATCCATCCATTTCACGTGGTTTTTTGGTTGATATTCCCACACAAAACAGTTTAATGTGCCTTTTGGTCGTATGTTTATTATTCGATTCTCATTGAATGTTTTTCTTCATACAGGTATCTCTAAAAAGCTGATAAACACCATGATGTCGTTGGAACTAGGAGAATCGTACACCTGGGAAGAGTATGGTCTCGACATCCGCGATACGTCTATCACTTGGCTTAACGATTTGGAAATCGACGAGAGGTACAAGAGGTGGCCGGCTTCTTTCATGGAACTCCTGAGGCCTACTTACCCTGGCATGCTCAGAAACTTAAGACGGAATATTTATAACTACGTAAGTAAATGAGAAATACTATATAAGCTTTAACAAGTAACTTTTGTTTCTAAGAATTTAGAATCTGCATGCCTAGTCATAGACTGGAACGTTCTAAACAAGTGTATTTGGGATGGGTCCAAAATATATAATCATTTGCCTAAATCGATACTGATATCGGAAAACATAATTTTAAAAGGAAATTGTTTAATTTGTTGACATCTAACTAAATGCTACCATACAATCAAAGAGTTTTTAAGTGATAAAATATCGTTTACCTAATTAAATATAAATGACATTACATAACTTGTTTTTTTATTTTTTTTATTTCTAATCCTTGCAATGTGTATTTTGTGACTTTTGTAATCAAAATTCTTACATTTAGAACAGTTCCGCTGGTAATTAGCAAGGATGATACTATGATGATCCTTGTAATTATTAAGTTAGAATACTGTTGCTTTGTAGTGAGTTAGAAAATATAATTAAAAAATATAAATATTGTATGTCCGATAAGGGCAGAACTGTTGATACTTAGGAACTATTGTTATACCACCATTCTGTACAATTTATGCAATAAATGATTTCTCATTTCTGATAATAATTTTCACGGATTATACTAGAGCTCTTATTATAGCTATATATTAAGCTTATTTTATGAGAACACGTACAATGAAATACCGAGTCAGGGAAACAACTGTTTAGTAGTGTCGCTGTTATTTGGCGATTTTTTTCTTATTTAGATCTTACAACGTCCCATTAAAAGGATATATACAGTTTCATTCTGAACCTGGGACTGTATGTATAACACTAATCTATACAGATAAATAGAATTGAAGTGTCCGTTTGTAAATCCAAATCAACAGCTTTTCGCTAAATGCATAAAAGTATATACGGTACTTACATAAAAAATATTTTTTTTGTGTGCATGTATGTGTGTATGTTCCGGCTAATCTCTGAAACCACTGGACCGATTTTAACGGGACTTTCACTGGCAGATAGCTGATTTTATAAGGAGTAACTTGGGCTGTTGTTTTAGGATTAACAAATTATATTTAACTCTGTCTGTTTGTTACGTTATCACGCCTAAGCGGCTGAACGGATCATAATCAAATTTGGCGAGGTTATAGATTATATCCCGGGGATGCAACACATATAATACTACATATGATACTTTTCATCATTATTATCCATCTGTAGCTAATATACTATAAATATTTGCAGGTGATAATAGCAGATCCCACATCGACAATGTCAGGCCCTCCACTGCGCCTCGGCGAGACATTACTTAAGCACGCGACGCCTGTGCGTGTAGGGTTAGTGCTAGCACCCAGTAATGGTGACAAGAAACTGGAAGCCGCGGTCCGCTCGGCGTTCAACTACGTAGCTCAGGAGAAGAACTCTAACAAGGAGGCTTATTACTTCCTCACTCAGGTAAATAATAATAAATAAATAATATGGGACATCGTCAAACTATGTTTTTGACAATGTATCGATAAGTGTTCCCATTATCACTCAGCATATAGAGTTGAACAAGTTTGACAGTTCAGAGAACAACAATTTTTCACAACACCTTACGTGCAATATCATGAGATCTTTACAAAGATTTGCGTATGAATCCTACTATGGTAAAAATATGTTGCGCTAAATATATATATCAATTCATGTTTTTTAAACGCACTGAAATGATTAGGAGGAGAGACTTAGAAATATCTGCTGATTTGTGAACTTCAAGATTGTCTCTATCGGGGTAGACTCAGGCAATAGGCCACTAATTTCACTCCATGCCAGTGTGCATTATGAAAGTGAAAGCAAACCGAATATTTTATACGATCATCACAATAACGTTATAAAACAAAAAAAAAATTGCGAGTGAGTGACTGTGTATGTTTGATACTTATTCACTCTGAAACTGCTAAAGGGATTTGGATGAGATATGGAATATAGGTACCCAAGAATTACACATAGGCTATTTGTCCCTATCCAAAGTACAAGATGTCGATGGTTTGCAATAGTGTTTTATTCATGTGACCGAAGTAGCTGGCAGGAATTGAATATACAAACACTCTACCAACAAGTCTTTATTTCGGTTTTAATATTTTTTAATTATGCTAAACTCTTTTTTTAAATCAATGTGCGTCCCACTCATCGATGCTTTTCTTAATTTCTTACAGCTTCTCAACCCAGGTAAAGACGAAGAAGAGCTATCTATTGAGCTTGTCAAGAAACATCTGAAGAAATATGCCAGTTCTAACTCCAATTTGGACGACATTGTGGACGCCGACTCTGAGTACAACTTCGGTGGCCATCTTGCCGAAGAGTTTGTGGCTAAGATCGGGAATGATAAGTACCCGCAGGTAAACTATGTCTGACTATTACAAAAAGACTATCGAAGTTTAAACCGCGCGAAGACAGCATGACTACTATCTGTGGCCCTAGTACGAAAATTAGCATAAATGCTACGTAATCGTTTCGTTTACGACAAAAGATAATAATATGCAGTACTAACTACCATTTATCTAGTTAAGCTGTGGCACAGATAGCTCATAGTTTGTACTGTATACGTCAACGATACGATTACGATACACTGACGCCAATTTTTGTACCAGGCCTTCAGAACTTACCGAGCTGTACGTGATACTTGAAACTTGTCTACTTTCATTTAAACTCGACGCTGATTGGCCAACAAAATATTTTGAAATGATGCTCGATTATTATAATTGGGAGCTCATATACAGCTTTGCAATCTCGGCGTGCGATGGGGCAATCTAATTATTAGAGTTACGCTTCGCTGATTTGTCGATAGTTTATTAGCCTTCCATATTTTACTATGTTTTTGTTGTAGCTTCTATTGGGACACATTTTTAATCTTTTGACATAATTGGTGATACGAATAATTGAATTTGAATAGACTAGTTTTTCTTTTCTAGCGTCTGCACACGGTTACAGTAGCGTTATTTTTAGTACCTTTCAATTCCGTAACGGATGATCTGGTTTTGATGTATTATAATCGATTATATTCTTATATATTACTTATTCTGTTATATTAGCAGTATTACAGTTATTTATTACAATGCCGAGCTTTTTCACTATGGCTTTGTGACTTTATACAATCAAAATGTACTGTGAAAAATACTATTACAGTGTAACCCACTTATACACGGTACGCATTCATTGCGATTCTGTGATTGCGAAGTGTGGTTTTATTGCACTTTGATTGATCAATTACAAATGACGCACCCGGCTGGCTCCTTATAGCGATGACTAGTGCTTCATATATTAGGGAAAAGTGAGTACTTTATCGGTATGTAAGATATTTTGTTCTTTACAAGAGGCTGTATGTTTTACATAATGCCACTCCTTAATTTATTTGTAGTTGCATCAACTGAGATTTTTATTCAAGTAGTCTAAGTCAAATCACAGGCATATAAATAAGTCTGTTATTAAGTCAATGTTCTGTCTGTTATTAAGTCAAGTTGCGTCTGTCTGATGCGCTTGACGAGGAAAACCCAATAACAAGGGTTTCATGATTTTTGTATATCATTCCTAAAGTCGTGCACCGTTACGAAACTTAGCGGTTAGAATAATTGACCACGGTAATTATACGCCAAAATTAATCAGCACAAATGTAGAAAGAAAATCAATGATAGCCATAGCCACGATTGGGTTTCCCGCGTTTTTTATAAGAATTATATTATACATCAAACAACTTAATGTTATTATTTTACAACTTATTTCTATACTAAAATTATAAAGAACAAATATTTCTATTTTAGTATATTTGTAACTCATAAACGCCAGGACCGATTTCAATAGTTATTTCTCCATCAGGGTGCTACCAAACAAAGAGCGGTCACGCGGTCAGTATTGCGTTCGTTTTGTATTACGTTACATAGGATACCCACAGTCTACCCACAGTTGACCGACGCGGTCAGAACGCCTCCTGTTTGGGTATATCTATGTAACGTAATACAACACAACGAACGAAAAACTGACCGCGTGAACGCGTGACCGCTCTCTGTCTGATAGCACCCTTAGAATTCTACTTTATCCCTGAGTAACTTACACTATACATTTTGATTCGTCACCATCATCGTACATCACCACGTGGGTGAAACTGTAGAGCGCGGTTAGTATTACATAAAAACAACGTTTGGAAACCACTCTTAATATGGCTGTCAATAGTGAAAAGTGATTTAAATGTAACCGTAGGTTCTGATAAACGGTGTCCCACTGAACGACGATGGTCCTACTCCCGTGACGTCATCGGTCGAGCTTCTAGAAGAATCTCTTGTGACGGCGTTGTCTCGACACACCGGGCGCCTGCAACGCGCAGTCTTCCGCGGCGAACTGGCGGACACTGATGATGCGGTCGACTATCTGATGAAGCAGCCGCATGTCATGCCAAGGTTCCTCCATTGTTTATAAATATCTTCTTTATTATGTTTAGGTTTTACCACATAATAGCTTAACCCTTCAAGAGTCGTTATATTATAACAATGAAATTTCTATTGTGTCTGGCCGCATGATGACCAACGACCTTTGATGGATTATGGTGATGGATAGGAGTATTTAGCACACTGTGTAAACTGAAACTATTGCAGACCGACCTCCTTCTTATAACAGCCTTTAATATATATTTGTGTGTCTATTATTCATAATTTTAAAATGACTTTTTATTTTTGTGTCACAGCAAGAAATGGACAGTACTAGATTTGCTTACGAGGGTGAAAGTGTGTTTTATATAAGATATTGTATTTCATTGCTATTTTTGCCCTTTTGTGATTTCTACCGACGTCATACTAAGTTGTCCTGATACGGAGTGATCTAATTATGTAATATTTATCGACGTCCTCTTCAGAAACATTTGTACGCCTGTAAAAAAGAAGATAAAGGATGTTTTTTTAGAGGATACACATTCAAAACGAAATCTATTTGTATTTGTCAATGGTGCCAGTGTGCCGTCTATATAGTTTTTCATGCTTTGATACTCCATTCATTAACTGATGTTGTATAATAATGTGTTCAATTTCTGTAGGCTAAATCGTCGTGTACTTGGTTCCGAAGCGTCACAATACTTGGATTTGTCCGGAGTGCCTTCGTCTACTGAATTGTTCACGGAAGATAAAATTAACAAACTGTTACATCTAACAGGTAAACATGTGAAATAACCAGCAAAATGTTACATGCATCTGAAATGTACGATATAATAGTCTCAAACACATCTTTCCTTATTTTCGAAGGTCGTGACGCGTTGGCTACTGCTTTGCCGATTCTGAGATACTTCACAAAAGGAGGAAAGCCTGAAAAGATCTCACAAACTGTTTGGGTTGCTGGCGATCTTAACGATTTGGAATCGAGGACTCTATTGAAAAATGCACTTACATTCATGGTACGGTAATTCTCCCTTACATTTTAAATAAGTTTAGGATAAAGCTAAAAATTTAATGAGAATTCAGACTTGGTACATATTTTAATTATTTTTGACTTGATAAATCGATGAACGCCGGCTGCACCCACGAGCACGAAGCATGACTCATTGTCGCGTTACGCCTACAGGTTCGGCTTGTCTTATGACGTTATCACGTAAAATTATCTTCCGTAAACCGACTTTACAGACAACCATTTTGAAATAAATTAATTGTTAATTTCTATTAATGAAATTCGTATTATATTCGATTTGTTTAGTAATTTAGGATGGATAATATATCTTGGGTATTTTGCCGACAGTATTAGTCACACTTAATCTAGATTTGGAATGAATCTTCACAATTAATTACCATACATACACAAATACCACCTATCAGGTACACTTTATTTTTACCCACAACCCCAATATCATGTCCAGGTATACTCTTTGCCACAATAGTTAAAGTAAGAATTAAAACGTATAGAGAATAGTTAAATCCACTAGAATGTTCAGTATTGTCTTTTATATACGTTTAGCTTAATTGGAAGTCGTTTTTCAGAAAGAATCTGGTGGTGTGCGAGTTGCGTTCATTCCCAATGTAGACGGCGATGGTTCTGAAGATCAATCGTTGAACAAAGCCGTTCTCGCCGCATTGAACACGCTAGAATCGCACAAGGCTACCGAATACGTGGTCAGACTGCTGGAAAACGAGGGGTGTCACCTCAGACAAGATTGTGATATTTTGGTGAGTTTCCACATGTTTTATTATTTATACTAACCCCATCTACACTGAAGTAAATTTTACCGCCAATCATTTTAACCGACTTCAACAAAAAAGGAGGAAGTTCTCAATTCGCCAGTATGTTTTTTTTTGTATGTATGTTACGTGATCGTTCCGCCAATTATGAATCGATTGTGATGATTCTTTTTTGTTTGGTAGATCATACTTCTGAGGTCGTCATATATAAGTTTTATCAAAATTGATTTAGCTTTTTGAGAAAATCAACAAAATGCTAAATATATACTCAGATAATGTTTTGTCTTGCGATTCCCTTTACCAAATTGTAATTTAGATAATAATTTACAATCAGTCGGGTCTTAAAATACTGAGCCGCCGCGCCGGGCTATTATGTATCTTATAGTCCTTCAAATTTAGGAGATACCTTTTGACAGTTTATACAAACTGTAAAATAGGGATGGGGTCAAAAATCTGTTTTCTGTTGGATTCATTGTATTTGCTAATCGATTAAAGTTTTACGGATTTATATATTCAATACTCAATTATATATTGCAATCATATGTACATTGCATAGATGTTAAAGTTATGGAACATATGACCCTATTTGGGTGTAGCAATGTTAGGTACAATACTATGAGCGATGTAATGTGATGTGTGGTGATGTTTAATGTAAATTTTGTAATAGTTTGTAATTAAACAATTTCAATAATATTATTAAACAAGGCTACAAAAGTGGCTACATGTTTCAAGCAATACAAGCAGTTTGAATTTCACCTCTTGTGAAATAACCATTTAAACTAATGATTTCTTGTATGAGTATTAAATTGGTGTGTTATTGAATCTGTCACCTTATTTTTAATTTTTCGGCGTGTGAAGTACGTTATCCTCACTAAATGTGAATAATTAATATATCAATCAGTAAACATTAATAATAAAATACAGGACTTACGTACATACAAGCATAGAATTAACCACCATGGAAAAAAAACTGTCATTACATTTCATCACCCTTCACGGTATTTGTGTTACATTTGTTTGCTGTCAAATTGACTTAACTTTTGACTAAGCTATCAGAAACTGACACAAACTTGGACAGAACTGTCATCGTTACGATCTTGACGTAGGCGGAGATCTTATTGTTTTGTCTATGCTGTGCCCACGCATATTACGCTTTTTCACCCGCGTGGTGATGGATGATGATGAAAAGCATTCTATGTGTTAATCCAGCGCCTCATCTACCTCCATACCAAATTTCATCATAATTGGCCCCGCTGTTTGAGCGTGAAAGAGTAACAAAGATCCACACAATCACACATTCATACTCACAAACTTTCGCGTTTATAATATTAGTAGGATTTCACCACTAAATCACCAACCTAGGCGTTTAAAGTATGTCCTCTATACGATAAGCAAAAAAGTTAGTAACTTAATGACTGAAGCTGACAAAAGTGACATAAAGTCGCCATTTTTTTATTTCTATCAACTTTTAATTGCAACTGAGATACATAATCGCCCTTCAGGTACATATCGACCAGTGGCGGTACTTTCAACATTCGCAAAGGTTTTTGAATCGGTGTTACACAAGTGTATATATGCGCAAGTAAGACCACAACTGACTGACACTCAGCATGGCTTCCGTCCGGGTCGTAGTACGGGTAGTAATTTGTTGTCATTTATGACGTATCTGGCGCCGGTTATCGACGCTGGCGGACAGGTGGACGCCGCGTACTTTGACTTCCGGAAGGCGTTCGATACTGTGGATAATGATGTTCTGTTGACCAAATTTGCTTCTCTAGGCTTCACACCACATCTTCTGAAGTTCTTTGCGAACTACCTTGCAGAGCGACGACAGTATGTCGACTACGCAGGATACCAATCTGAGGCTTACTTCACGTTTTCCGGAGTGAGTCAAGGAAGCAACCTCGGTCCGTTAGAATTTATTTTAATGCTCAACGACCTCCCTTTGTTGTGACGGATGCTAAATGCTTGTTATTTGCAGATGACCTCAAATTGGTTTTGTCAGTAACAGACTCTGCCGATTGTGAACGGCTACAACGTGACATCGATAGAGTGGTGCAGTGGCGTATGACTAATAAGTTATATTTTAACTATTCAAAGTGCTCTGTGATGACATTCAGCCGCGCTCATACCCCGCTGCACTACCAATATGAGATAGACGCCGGGTTTATACCACGCGTCAAACAGGTTAAGGACTTAGGTGTTGATATGGTACCTGAGTTAACGTTTTGTAGGCACATTGTAGGTATCTGTAGTCAGTCCTTCCGAAATCTAGGTTTCATTTTAAGGCAATGCAAGGATTTCCACAATACCCATGTAATTAAACTGTTGTACAATGCACTCGTTCGCAGTCGCCTTGAAACAAGTGCTATAGTTTGGAATACTCACGAAGCTAAGTATAGTCTCATGGTGGAAAAAATTCAAAACAAATTTACTAGATTTTTATATAAGAAAGAGTACGGCGTGTATCCTTACTACCCACTGATGTATCCGAGTCTCTTCGTTATCGGCATGGTCGGATACAGCGGATTGTCGGTGAGGAGAGATGTCGTACTCGCTAAATACGTGTGGCAAGTACTGCGAGGGGCGGTGCACCACCCGGAGGTACTGGCGGCGCTGCAACTGTGCGTGCCGGCTGGAGGCGCAGGTGCGCGCCGCCGTCCGCTCGCCACGCTCTCCGTGCAACTGTATTCCCCCCTGTCACGAGCCATACGTATTATTAATACGATCTCGAGGGATGTTGATATTTTTGCATGTAGCTTGGCGAAATTCACAGAAAGGGCTCAAAAGTGCATTGAAAATACAAATGTACGCTCTTAAGAAGAAAGTGTTTGTATAAAAATTAATTAGTTGTAAACTTTAAAATTGTATATCTATTATTATTATTGTTATTTAAATTAAGATTGTATATATATAATTACTTGTAGCATCGCTTTGGTAGTATACTGTTAAGATGTTGCAAATGGCTAAATAAATAAAAAAATAAAAAAATATCTTAAATAATAGAAGTATGGTAGGTATACAATTTTTCTAATTGTGTATTACTTAATTGTAATATTGCAGCCAGAACTGATCCCAGCATTGAACAAGTACGAGTGGGTACTGAAAGCAGCGCGAGTTCTGTGCGCGCGCAGCTTTAAACTGCGTGCGAGCGCGCGTGCCGTCGTACACAACGCGCGTCTCATCGGTCCGATGAACGAACGAGAACAATTCACTGTCGAAGACTTTCAACTACTCGAAAGGTACTTAGTTAAAACAACCAAGTCGCTACTAAAACGCTAAAATAGTTTAGAAATATTTTTTTCATCGCACATGCTCGTAAATTGCTTTTTATTACATCGTTTTCATCGCTCGGAATCCAAGATTTTAAACACATTTGTGCACTTTATTTTACCGTTACCGCACAAGTACGTTATAAAATTATCCCGAATTAGTTAAATTTGTATCTCGTTGCAAGTTGCATGCATACATGTAAATGAAGCAATCTTAAGCTAGGTTCAAATTGCTGTGATGGGGTGTGTCGGGGCGCCTTGTTGTTGTGTTGGGGCGCAATATGGCGCATTTTCATATCATTCATCGTGTGAGAGTTTTGGTGTAAAAACATGTTTTAAAATGGAATCATCCGATAGGTACTGACAATGATTTTGATGAAGATATTCAATTTTTGCTATTGGCAAGTCTTAGTTATCCTATAAATAGCTTAAGAGAGACCAGAGGCGTATTTCACTGTCTCGTTTAAGAATTACAAAGTTATGCCGAAAGATTCCGTCGAAATTTCAGATTTATTAATATATAGTTTGAGTATGTACATTGTAAATACTTTAATAGACATTAATATAAAATAAATACACAAGCAGTTTCGCTGACCCATATAATGTTTTTAGTAGAACCACGTAGAATGAACCGAAAAAATGCAATATCTAGTTTTACGGAATGAACTGTATCCCTCGCGGTTACTCGTCGTACTGAAAGATTCACATTAGTGTGGTGTGTTGTGGCGCGACAGATCCCCCACCACCTCTTGCGCGACCGAACGCCGAGCGATTTTACTGCGCCAGAACGTGCCTGAACACAACACAACCCACTAATGTGAATCTAGTCACAGAAAATCAACGTAACCGATAGCGTTCTGGCACATTATTTAATTATTAACCTACTTACTAACGTTTTTCTATGGGCCTAATACGAAAGTTTACGTTAGTGTTACGTAATGGTATCGTTGACGTATACAGTACAAACTATGAGTTACCTGAGCCGCAGATGTACTAGAAAAGTTAAAGTTCGTACTGTATACGTCAACGATACGATTACGTTACACTTACGCAAATTTTTGTGTTAAGCCCACAGCTCGCTGTCATGATGTTACAACATTTTCGAGTTTAAATTTAGGAGAAGGTACCTTTTCTGTGTTTGAGTTTCATAATGTGCCTTAAATCTAGTATAGTTTAATGGAAACTAATTGTGTTTGGCCTTTTTCCATTGGCGATAGACACAAAGCACTTTTACTCTGATTACAACTTTAATACACTCACGTATTTCCAGATTCACGAACCAAGTTTATGGCGACAAATTATCCGAAGTGTTAGATAGTAAGAAGAAATCAAAGCCAGTTCATGAAGTTTTGGATGATGACGACGGTGAGTTTTTATGTACAAAATATTTTGTACTTCATCTGTATGAACTAAATTACCATACTTAATGTTTATTAACCCTAAAGCGCATGATGTCCCATATATGGCACATACACAAAAACACTTAAATAGGCCTGTACAATTTATTTTGACGACATCTATTATGGCATAGTGGAAGTATAATGCACACAAAGCTAGACTGAAATTGAATTTAGTTGTCATAATGTCGCTCGTCGACAATACAATAACTTTATTCGAATTTTGCAGTGTGTTAGAAAAAAGTTGCAGAGTATGAAATGTGAAATATAAAAATAACGTATTTGTGTTTAACAAATATTTAAGCGGCAGTTTACGTTCTTCTTTTGTGGTAAAAGTAGTTATTGAATAATTTTATTACCGTATATGTAAAATATCAAGATTTTATTGTATGTGCCTCATATGGCACACCCCGCAACATATTGTTTTATAAAATTATATTAATTCCAATTGAAGCATTATCAAGGGTTGAAAGAGACAGAGATCAAACACTTTCTGGCATCAGGTAGTGAAGATGGACTTGAACTATCTGAAGAGGATAGCAACGATGACATGATCAGGAGTCGGGATTTAGTTCTGATTGAAGTGGCAGAAACCCCTCAGCTCAGAGACAAGTTGCACACCAAGCATTACGGGAACCTCTAGTGAAAATTGACCTAGCGTTTCTGGCCACATCATCTTGTCTACGTTGAACGTTGCGATCAACATCACAAGCTCTCGTTACTAAGACAGACCCACTCAATTGTCAAAACTAGTAGAAATAAGAGAAGATATATCTGGCGCAAATCAACCTTTCATCCACCACCACGACATTGTCATGTGACGATAAGCTAGGACAACCGTTTATGGGTTTCGACAGGCCTTTGCAATACTTTCTGTTTTTTTGATTACGATTTACTATAATTATATCATAAAATTAAAAAATTGGTAACAAAAATTAAAATGCGTACAGGGTCGATGAGGAATGTACATGAGATTATTTTACCATCTGCTGGATGTGATGATTAAAAATAGCTGGTTTCTTAATCTGGCCCAATGTTGTATTTATGTACGAGTCGTACGAATAACACTCCAGGCATGTCACTCTTCTCATCTTTAGTAGCATGTAACACTTAACAAGGTTTTTAGGTTTTAATACATTTATTTTATATAAGACATGCATCACTTCCCTGAGAGCATGGCTATTAATATTTAACATTCGTCGTTAAAACATAATTATAACAAATGTACGGCGCTAAGACAGAACAATAATTTTTGTACAACCCGGCTAGGATATGCCTACCCGTCTGACGTATTAATTTGAAATCTTTAAAGAATGTTCTGTCGGTTAATATTTATTGAGCGAGTAGTTTTTTGAATACGTTAAATGAGCTAATTTTATTTTTAACCGAGGGTATTTTATTATATGTATAAGTGCGTTACGAGTAACATGTAACACCAAGTTTCCCATTATAAAATAAATGCAACCCTCGGAAGGGGGCCTCGGTGGCCTAGCGGTCATGGCGCCCGGATGTGAGGTTCCCTCAAAAAATAACAGTTTAGTTTCGCTACGCAGGTGCTAGTGCTTTATACATATATTAAAATTAGAAATAAAAACACTTTAGGAATAAGAAGCATATTTATTGCGATAAGTGTAAAAATAACTAATTTAGAAACTACACTATAGGTGTGTTTGAACAACATTGTTATAATATCTAAACCATATAAAAATGGTTCGAGTACGATGTTTGCATACATTTATACGAATTAGTTTTTAAAACACCCAAGTACAATGCAAAAGTATTCTTAGCAAGATAGTCGCCATTTTTAACAATATAAAATTTATTATAATCTTATGGCAGTATGGACAATAAACCTTATTTTTCTAAAAGTAACATTATAATGTTTGCTCTCTGTAGATGATGCCGATGACATGATCGACCTAACCCCTGAGAACCGTTTGAAGGTGATATCCGTGCTGGCGTCTCGGTCGCCACGCACGCGCACTCCGCTTCCCTCAGGACTGCAAACTGAACACTCGGTCGTCGAGCTGAAACCTTTGTTCGACAACGAAGCCGCCGTGGAGGTAGGAAATAGCAATATTGGTGGTTATAGTGGTCATGATAAGGTCGAGAACAGTCTGTAGGTCTAGAACTGTAAGCCCAACACTCGTTCGTCTAACTACAGCCTTCTTTCAACAAAGCTGTTGTGGATATGTGATGCATCAGTATTACACATAATTCTTGATCGAGACAGACGAGAACTGCTTGAAGGTACAATCAAGTACTTTGTAAGTACAAGTTTTGTGAGAGCTAGAGAACAAAAGTTGTTTATTATGATGTACAGAAGTTGTTATTATAGTTGTTCATATTTGTTCAATAACTGCAGTTATTATACAGTGTAAATGTACAATAACTACAGTTATTATTCAGTGTAACCTGTATAATAACTGCAGTTATTATACAGTGTAAATGTACAATAACTACAGTTATTGAAACTAACTATCAATAACTATCGACTGGCTCACCAAGGCACTTGGCCGATTGATAAAAAAAAATCTCACAATTCAAAGTTAGGACAATTTATGAATTTTTTGATTGTCGGCTGATGGATTCGGGTACCGACGAGTGGATTTTTCTTTCAGTTTCGTGCAGCTCTCTCGAAGCCACATCCAACAATATCTTACAGTTGGATGACTTGGTTACACTGGGCTGAAACTTTAGTATTTATTGAAGTAATGCAACAACAGTAATTTCTGTCGTTTCATTAGAGTCTGGATCACAAAACTGAAAGCCACTAGCTTTTCCGTCAACAATAAGAAAAATGTTAACATTAATACTCCGTATTTAAAATGATTTTTTTAGCGTTTGTTTAGCGTTTGTGGACTATGAGAAAGCCTTTGATTCGATCGAGACGTGGGCAGTGCTTGAGTCTCTCCAGCGGTGCCGTATTGACTATCGGTATATTGAAGTGCTGAAGTGTTTGTACAAAAACGCCTACATGTCAGTCCGAGTACAGGAGCAGAGTTCGAAGGCAATTCCATTCCAAAGAGGCGTGAGACAGGGAGACGTTATATCTCCGAAACTGTTCACCGCTACATTGGAAGACGCCTTCAAGCTTCTGGAATGGCAAGGACTTGGCATTAATATTAACGGTGAATACATCACTCACCTTCGATTTGCCGACGATATTGTAGTCATGGCAGAATCCATGGAAGACCTCAGTACAATGCTCGAAGGCCTCCATCGAGTTTCCCAACGGGTAGGTCTTAAGATGAACATGGATAAGACGAAAATTATGTCTAATGCCCATGTTGTACCTTTTTTTTTTTTTTGACCCGGGAAAATCCTTTATGGATACCACCCGGCTCCGAGGGGGGCAGAGTGGTTATGTGGGAGTCCTCGCCTGAAGGGCCATACTACCCCCACCGGGGGGTAGTAAGGAGGTTACCCACTAAAAACCCGGGATGAGCAGTCTGCCGCCTAGTCAGGGCGAAATGGGGTAGCGTTAGCAATCACCATCTCGCCCCGGCGGTTGGCCCGTCACCGGTGACGGGCCCCGGCCAATGGAGGGATGGCCTGGCTCATTGGGGCCATCCCCCAGACGTGTGGGATCGTGCAAGCCAGTGGAGAATCCCCCGACTCTCCACCGGTGATCCGCACAGCACTAGGATAGAGTGAGAAGGCGCCCGAATCGCCTTCTCCTTCCCCCAGTTCGTCTACGCCGGAGCGGGTCGGAGAGGACGTCTTCCTCCCTCACCCGCTCCGCGGCCTCTTTCTGCACCATCACCGCCTCGCAGAAAGAGACCACCGCCTGCCACGCTCCGTCGCTGCCGAGCATAGCGTTAACCACGCTCGGCAGCGACAGATCTGCGCCTATGACCGCTGTGAGGGCGCGCCGCATGGGACTCCATGCGGCGCACTCCTCCAGCGTGTGGAGCGCCGTGTCTTCTGGTGCTCCACACTCGTGACAGGCGGGGGTCGCCTCGCGTCTTGCGATGTGATGCAGGTACTTGCCGAAACATCCGTGTCCGGAAAGCACCTGCACCAATCGGAAGGTGAGCGACCCGAATCGCCGCCCTACCCACCTCCGGAGGACCGGGCGAATGGCATCCACCGTCCTCTGTCCAGGGACCGGTGGAGCCAGGTCCTCCGTCCACCGCCCCAACAAGGCGGCCCGCGCCCGCCGTCGAATGCGCGTCACCTCCTCCCACGCTGGAGGCTCCCCGCGGGATCTCCTCGCCGCCACGAAGTGGTACACCTCGGCGAGGATCTCCGCTTGGAGCTCCCAGGGGGGATCACCGGCTAACGCGCAGTCCGCAGTCCAGGACACCGTCCGGTACCCGCGTATCGCCCTCGTCGCGATGACCCGCTGCGGACGACGCAGCAGGGCCTTATTGGCGCGACCGAGGGCGTCCACCCAGACAGGTGCCCCGTACAAGGCCATACTCCGGATCACTCCGGAGTACAGGCGACGACATGTGGCGCTCGGGCCGCCCACGTTGGGCAGCAGCCTCCCAAGGGCGGCTGCGGCGCCTATGACTTTTGGGGCCAGTTGAGTGAAGTGGGCCCCAAAAGTCCACCGCCCGTCCAGGATGAGACCCAGGTACCTCTTTTGGGTCCCAACCCGGACCAGGACCTCGTCCAGGTCTATCCGCGTTCCTGGAGGGGGTCCCCCCCCGAGGCCCATGGAACATTAGGGCCTCGGTCTTGGAGAGGGCGACCTCCAGCCCCAGGGCACGTATGCGGCCGACCACGAGTGTTGTGGCCACCGTGGCCCGCCGCACCGTCTCCCTGAGGTCCCTCCCCTTGACTACGACTAGGGTGTCATCCGCGTAGTACGCAACCCGCATACTTGCGGGAAACGTGCCGCGGAGCACCCAGTCATAGCCAATGTTCCACAGGAGCGGTCCCAACACCGATCCCTGTGGAACCCCGCAGGAACCCATGTTGTACCTACCCCAACATCAGTTGGGAACTCAGTTCTCGAAGTTGTTGACGAGTACATCTACCTGGGACAGACAGTGAAACTAGGCAGGTCCAACTTCGAAAAAGAGGTCAATCGTCGAATCCAACTCGGCTGGGCAGCGTTCCGGAAACTTCGCGAAGTCTTCTCGTCAAAAATACCTCAGTGCCTCAAGACAAAAGTCTTCGACCAATGTGTGTTACCAGTGATGACTTATGGCACTGAAACGTGGTCTCTTACTATGGGCCTCATAGACAAGCTCAAAGTCGCACAACGAGCTATGGAGAGGGCTATGCTCGGGGTTTCTCTACGTGATCGAAACAGAAATGAGGAGATCCGTAGAAGAACGAAAGTCACCGACATAGCCCAGAAGATTAGCCAGTTGAAGTGGCAGTGGGCAGGGCACATAGCACGCAGAACAGATGGCCGATGGGGCCGAAAGGTTCTGGAGTGGAGACCACGGACCGGCAAGCGCAGCGTAGGTCGTTCACCGACACGGTGGACAGACGACCTGATGAAGGTCGCAGGACGACGTTGGATGCAGGCCGCTTCCAACCGGTCCTTTTGGAAAATCATGGGGGAGGCATATGTTCAGCAGTGGACGTCCTACGGCTGAGATGATGATGATGATGATGATTTAAAATGATCGTTGTAATTTTTAAATATTTTTTAAAGCACTAACACTTGCATAGAGATACCGCAAGCTTTAGTGTTATAATAGCGAATATTCATATTATAAAAAATATGCAGGGTTGCGACTTCAATACGAAAGTTAAGTATTTGGAGAAATATTCTTTCGAGTGGATAATGCTGTCAGCTGTTCATTAGATGTCGATCCGTCCCCATACGACGGTTAAAATCATATATAATTTTAAGCTTGATGCTCGGGCGGTAAGCCTGGGTAGCCTAGTAGTCATCTGATACGGTTGATAGTCGATTGTCGGAAGACGCGAACCCCGTCCGAGGATGTACATTTTTCTCTCTAAAGTTGCAATGGTCTATTTATGGTAATGATTGTTTCCGTAGATCGTCGCAGTATTAGACCCGGCATCGAGCGCGGCGCAACGGTTAGCGCCTCTACTGCTAGCGCTGAGACGTGTCCTCAACTGCCGCATCAAGCTGTTCCTCAATCCGCAGGATAAGAACTCCGACATGCCGCTAAAGAGGTACCTCACTTGAGACTAAACTTTAAAAAGGGATATTTACCATGTTTTGTATATATTTTGAGCTCTCGATATTTCGGCACAGACCACCAAATGAACTGTTGCCTGTCGAGTTAAAGAGCACATTAGGACCGTGAAGAACCATTGACCCTCAAAAAGCTGCCATTGCCCAACACACCTTTTGGAATCGCGATCGAATTGAGTTACATAACCCTCAGATAATCTCTACAGAACGCACTATAATACCTATTGGTCAGGGAGGCAATCGAAATTACCAAATATAAGAGTTTTAGTAGAGAGGATGGCTTTCAACTGTCGAGAACCTGGAAAACCTGGTTTATCTTTGCAAAAACCGCAGAAGTTGGGAAAAAAGCGCGCGAGCAGATACCGATACATTATGTGTGTCGAGACCCATATCGAGTTCTAAGTGACTATTGTATTGGTAATAAGACGGAACGCAAAAAACGTGATAGGAAGAGTGTAGACCGTTTCGTCTGCTCATAACAACACCTACGACTACTTCAGTTTACGCGTGAACATGGCGCATGCATTTGTGCCGAATTATCGAGAGCTCAAAATAAATACAATACATGGTAAATACCCCGTTTCTAAAGTTAACTCTTAAAACTTTCTCTTGCATTAGTGACATGTCAGTTTAAAAACTTATATCACTTGAGAGAGACCTCCACCTCCATAATATTTATTATCTATCTTGTGTACTAATGTGACTATGGAGAATCGTAATGTCGTGTGTACGATGTACGTGGGCGAGGAAAGTTGTAACTGAAAACATGCCTGTTTCTATGGATGCATAAATTTTACTATTTCACGTCTAATCGCCAACCTGGAATGACAGAGCAGTAGTGAAGTACTACCGCCATACTTATCATGTAAAGTAAGTGGAAATCCGCAAGTGGTAATAGCCGTTATGTGTACCTCTATCGTACTATTATTATAAATGTGACAGTTTGTGAGCGTATACAAGTTTCTTACTTCTCCATGTTGAACATTCTCAGCCGCAGAGCTTACGTATCTCAGTTGAAATTGTTCGAAAAGTTGCTCGAAATAAGAAAAAATGGCAACTCTGTCACTTTTGTCAAAAAGTTTAATTTTTTTTTTACAAATATAAAACAAAACAAATGGAGCTGCTGGGCTATTATGTTTCTCAGTTGCTAACAAATGTTGATTAAAATAAAAAATGGCGGCTCTGTCAGTTTTGAAAGCTCCAAGCATCAACTTACTAACATTTTTGCTTACTGGACAAAATTGACATAGATGCGCCATTTTTCCAGATTTCAAGCAACATTTGATTGCAAATGATATATACGTAATAGCCCTACCGGTTTTATAAAAATTTTGAAGAGGATAAGTATTTACTCAAAATTAATATATAGGATAAAATGAATCCCGAAAAAGTGTTCCTATGCTATCCTATGCAAACATTTTTGCTTACTGGACAATATTGGCATAGATCCGCCATTTTTCTAGATTTCAAGCAACATTTGATTGCAAATGATATATACGTGATAGGCCTACCGGTTTTATAAACATTTTGAAGAGGAATAATTTTTACTCAAAATTAATATATAGTATAAAATGAATCCCGAAAAGTGTTCCTATGCTATGGTCCTATGGTAGTAATTTTAGGCGTGGGTGAAAACCGTGGGCTCATTTTGTGCGTTAAATAAAACTTTAGAGATCTAAAAGTAGGTATGACAATATCTCAAGATTACCTTCATCACTCAGTTTCAGCCAATATTATCCTTCGCAGTTTTTACCGCTACGTATTAGAACCAGAACTGCAGTTTACATCGCAAGGAGCCCTGACCGGCGGTGCCATAGCGCGATTCTCTCGGCTTCCTCACGCACCACTCCTCTCCATGGAGCTCCGCACGCCGGCCAACTGGCTCGTCGAATGCGTTAAGTCTGTCTACGACCTGGATAATATACGCTTGGCTGACGTCGACACTCTAGTGCATAGGTGAGTGTGTACCAGTCTAATGTTGACATTATCAGGCGGTGCCAAAGTTCAGCTCTACCGTTTATCTGTACGTATATTTTCTCCATTGCGCAATATAGGTAATATAAAGTTCATTGGAAGCGCATGTAGCGTGGCCTCTTATATTCATATTTTTGGGGGGACTCATTTGGAACATTGTAACACAATTGGTACATGTATTTTTTTACATTTCACTTTTTTACTTATGTATATTATACGATATCACTAAGTCTGAAAAAGTTGAAGGAAGATTTTCCTCCAAAAATATTAAGTTGGGTCGATATAAAGTATTCCTGTCGGCTAATTTTCCCTAAAACTAATAAAATTTGACACTTGGGAACATTTTCTTGTCATGTTAGTCTGATATATAAGTATATAATACTGTCAAGCTTATCACTAACAAGATTTCGTCATCCAGAATATACATTATTCTGGATGGGGATATCTTATGACGGAAGAGAGAAAAGGTCAATAAAGTCGTAAAGTATAAATAGTGATACGGCGCATAAGTCTAGAAGCTAAGCTCGCTGAAATTGTATGATTACTAGACAATATTCTCCGCAGTGAATTCGAACTAGAGTACCTTCTACTAGAAGGGCACGCGTGGGACACCGCACTCGGAACACCACCTCGGGGACTCCAGCTGGTCCTGGGGTCACGTGACCATCCTGAGCTCATGGACACCATCGTGATGGCCAATCTCGGCTACTTCCAACTCAAAGCCAATCCTGGGGCTTGGATACTGCGCCTCAGGCCCGGTCGGTCGGAAGAGATCTATGACATTGTTGGGTAAGTATTACAATTATATTTTAGCACATCTGTTCGTTAGGGGGTAGTTTGTTCCTCGTAAACAGGGAACAACATCGCCTAGGGACTAAAAGTGATTTAAGGCCTATTCAGACCTGAGCGTTATTCGCTACCGCTGTGGGTAGCGAAAAATACCACGCGGAACTCGATGGGTAAATAGTATGAAGTTCCATAACTGCGGCGAAACTTGTACCGCCTAGTGAGGCGGTATTTTCTTTTGCTTGCCAACGAATATCTCTACCGCGCGCGGTAGAGATATCCGCTTTGGTGTGAACAGTGAAATTAACGCATACCTTTTCGGATTTCTCTATCGCTCGCGGTAGCGAATAACGCCCAGGTTTGAATAGGCCTTTAAAATTGGAATGTGGATATTGTTAAGTAAATGTACTCATCACCAAAGAAATCAATCACTAACGTTGTATGAACGCAAGTAGGTAACAGGCAGTAAAGAAACCGAACCAAATAAAAATAAGGTTATGAACAAGTAAAAATAAGAGCGAAATAGATTCTGCCTTCGTTAGTATAGTAATTGCTTACTCAAATTCGAATTTTAGTTATATTATTATGTAGTTTTATAAAAAAAATTGTGCCTTCTTCAAAAAATGAGAATGATTAAAATATGTTACTATGAACTTTCATAATTCAAGAATTAAATTTAAAAACGGGATATTCACCATCTATTGTATTTCATTTGAGTTTACTCGTGAACATGACGCATGCAACTGTGTCGAAATATCGAAAGCTCAAATTAAATACAATACATGGTAAACAAATATCCCGTTTCTAAAGTTAATTCCTGCATTAGTGACCATGTCAGTTTAAAAAGTTATTTCCCATTATAATTATAATTATAATTATTCGAATATAAACATTAGTCTCTAATTATTTCTATTGTATGTCTCATTATTCCTAATTGTCTGTATCTGTAAATAAATAAACGTGCTGGTCATATTAATAAGTTGCACTTATATCATCACTCTCATAAAGGGTAATAAAAATAGAGTTTCCACACCGGGAGCGACACTATTTTAAGCTCGAGTGACGTACTTTGAATCCCTCTTGCCTTATAAACCGGCCTAAAAACAGTTGTTTGCTCCCTAGGCAAAAAATCTACTTTCCAGGACTTGTAGGCCTAGCATGAATCATAAAATACATTACAAACTAATATTTATCTAGTAGAATTGTGGCCCAGATAATGCGTAGTTTTTACGGCGAAGTAGCAGTTTTGCGGTGCGTTATTATTTTTTTATTGCGTTCTGTCTCGTTTTGTACTTACTGTTTTTCGATCTAGGCCAGAGGTTACAGATATAAATACAAGTAATATGTAAGCTACGTCACTCCCATAAAAAATCTTGCGCTACATTGCAAAGCCTAATAAAGAAATAATAATAGCATTACACGTGCGAAACATTAGTCATTTAACCTGCTGAGACTTTTATGTCTATTTCACCAAAATTTTTGGGAATGCCATGAAGAAAATGTTGTAAAATGGGTGAAATTACTATATGGGTGCAGTGTGCAGGTGTAATGCAGATACTTTTTTGATTGATATTGTTCTTTCTAGACATGAAAACACCGATACTCCAGCTGGAAGCGAAGACATCCAAGTGTTGATGAGTTCGTTCAGAAGTCACGTAATCAAATTGCGGGTCACCAAGAAACCGGAGAAGCAACACCTGGACTTGCTAGTTGAAAATGAGGATAAGAACTCTGGAGGCATATGGAACTCTATTGCAAGGTAATAAAACTCATTATTTGTCCCTGCATTGCGTCAACGAAACTTCCTTTGCTTGTTTAATTCGGTAGCAAAAAGGATTAGAATAAATTATAAACTATTCTATAGTTAGTCCTCAAGCCTAAATAAAAAGTAGATCACCATTGATGCGATGCGTGAATTCTGGCATTTATATGTATATTATTATTTAATTATTTATTTAATTCTGGTGATGTTGCTGCCTCTACCTCTGTAGATAGATAACAATTTATTAAGACTTCTTGACTTGTAATAGAAAATCAAAAGTACAATAGCAGGCAAGCGGGGAATGTCTATATTGACTTTGTCTCCCTGTTCCATGCTCCAATTGTAATAATATAAAGTTTGTTATGGTACGGTTTATGTAAGCAAATCGAAATAAAGTAAAATAAAATAAGGTAAAATAATGTATTTTTGAGTAGTACCTATGTGAGCGCTCCTGTAAAGTGATAATCTCACTAAGTTATCTAGAAAATTTTAAAATTAACAAGTTCGGGCGCCTGGAGCGACCTCACACAAAGAAAATATTTATATATAAAATTAACAAACATTACCTGGAATAGCAGCTTGTAGAGATTCTAGATTCTTGTAGAGAACTATTAATCTTCAGACGGGGGGCAGATGAAATAAACTAATAAATCATTCCGTTTTGTTCATCTTTATTTCCGGGAAGGAACACAAGCGTTACATTTAATTAAAAGTTTTTTTGATAAAGTTTTAGCAATTACGCAGAGTCTGAAGGACTCTTGCGGATACTGGTATATTTAACTGGCCTGAGGGGCACTAAATTTTTTTGTATTTTCATCACAATAGGCGTACACTATTATCAACTGTCGTTATTGCACCTTGATTTAAAAGAAGTCAATAATATTTTAAGTTTTTACCTTGCACATGCCCAGGGTATGGATCGTACAAGGCAATGAATGGGTTACCTTACTGCAAGGTATTGAAACCTGTGGAAATGATCATGACGTGGAGAGGATTTCCTTCCTTCTGATGCACGATGCTTCACACAGCGAGGGCCGCGGTAAGGTTTCGCCTCCAGTGAAGATGGAATCTCAAGATGGCGGTCCGCTCCTAGTGAAATTCCCACGGGAAACTCATGGTGAAAATAAGTTTGAAACGTATATGCAAGTGAAAAAGAAAGTGCCAAAGAAAAACGCCAATAGCTGAAACAATAAAAGCTAGCATTCAAATAATGTCCGTACGTCAAAGTATAACATACTCTGACTTGAAATCAAAGAGTGCTTACCGTTTTGCTTCGTTTAGGTGGCAGCAACAAACTCCATTATTTTGGGAAAATCAAAACAAAAACGCAAAGCCCTTGGCTTGCGGCTCCTGAATTTGACCTCCACATGTTGGGAAATGTTCAGAAAATTCAGATCCAAATGGATATAAAAATTAAATATTGACTTTACATTGCGACGATTGGTAGGAAAGTGAGGAGATGCGTAGCTTTCTATGGACAAGACGTGAGCTCGAACACAGACTAAAGCACAGCCAATAACCTACTGGAAACTTCATATCAGAAACTGTCGACTACAGAGTATTCTCCGTACAGGGGTTACAAAAGGTGTTACCCTTGTAATAAAAAAGTTAACATAGAATAAATTCCACTAAGGATTAGCAATTTAAAATCGAAATACGTGTCTAGAATAGACAACGTGTAACGGAGCGAAAACGAACGTTACAGACTTATTATTAGAAATAAGTAGTGGGTTGAAACAGTTTAACTATCTACAAACTGGTAATACAGCTGGTATATTTCAATAACAATTGTTATTGAAAGAGATGTGTAGTGTTTCACTTCTACACTACTGTTATAATGAGGTAAAGCTTGTTTGTGAGTTTGAATATAGGAGGTAATCTATGGAACTACTGATCTCATTTGGAAATTATACAAAGAAATCACATGGCACTAATCTGCCTAAGTGTGATTGGCTTTCGTTTATTCTGAATAGCTTCGAGCAGGCTACGCTCGCGTCTGTTTAGTAACAGCGATTGAGTGGGTTTTTAAGATTTTTATAGCACGCGTACGAAGCGGCCAGAAGTAGCTAGTATTATCAGCTAGTCCAATAAGTTTATGTATACAATACAATAACTCTTTATTGCATACCACAAGGAAAATAAAATACAGTATGTAAATTACCGAATTAACCTACTTACGAGTTAAAATCTTTAGAACTATAATGGTAATACAATTAGCGGTCTTATCGCTAATGCAATTTCTTACAGGCAACCTTTTAATGGACATGACAATAATGAAAAGTGTAGACGGTGACAAGAGAAATTGTTAAAAACAAAGATATATAATATACTAGCTGATTCCCGCGACTTTGTCTCCGCAGGATTAGTACTTCGAGTAGCTTATAGTCTTCTCCAAGGCCATATCTATCTTTATACCAAAAAGTCATACAATATTTACACGATCAAACGCAATTGCTATAAGATTAAATTTAAATACTTATTATATCAATCAGAAAACACTAATAAATAAAATACAGTACTTACGCACATGCAAATATCAATTAAAAAAAATACTGTCATTATTATTTCATCACCCTTGACGGTATTTGTGTTACATTTCATCACTCTTGACGGTCGCCGAGCACGTTTAGTGGTATCGAGCTGTCAAAATGATCTATCAGAAACTGACACAAACTTTGACAGAACTGTCATTACGAACTTGACTTATGCGGAGATCTTATTATTTTGTCTGTGCTGTGCCCAAGAGTATTACGCTTTTTCATCCGCATGGTGATGGATGATGGTGATGAAAAGTATCATATATGTTAATCCAGCGCCTCATCTACCTCCATACCAAATTTCATCAAAGTTGGCCCCGCCGTTTGAGCGTGAAAGAGTAACAAACATCCACACATCCATACATCCATACTCACAGACTTTCGCGTTTATAATATTTGTAGGATTTTACTAGGTATACTATATTTTTAACTACATGCTATCTTGTGTATAATACTTGATGTATCCCAGCTCATTTGGCGGCGGCGGTGAAGAGACGGAAACACAAGATGAGACAATCAACGTGTTCTCAGTCGCTTCGGGACATCTCTACGAACGTTTCCTGCGCATTATGATGTTGTCCGTACTCAAGAACACCAAGTCGCCGGTCAAGTTCTGGTTCTTGAAGAACTATTTGAGCCCCTCACTCAAGGTACGTCATATTGTAATGGATTTTATTAATTATGTGTTCGTCGTATATCGAAGTATAAATATATGAGTTCGGCCTACTGTCCACGTAGCCACACGTCATAAGCACTTCGTCATTTTACGCTTGTGTGTTTTTTTGCATCTTGCGCATAGTGCCACCAACTTATCTGTTCAGGTGGGCAAAATTGGAACTACAGTATACATCCATATATACCTACTAACTTTCCCGTTTATAATATAAGTAGGATTATAATTGCAGAATTTGCAGATTAAAAAGTGGGTTGAAAGACAGTCCTATGTTTTGATTCTCTTTTTTCTTGGAGAGTTTCTTAGGTTGCAATACCAAATTCTCCTCGCTGCTGGCGACGCTTTTATCCGAACAGATAAGATGATGGGACTGTAGAAAGGGACGTAAGGGCGCGTTCAGAACCTCGGTAAGAGCGCACTGGGAGTGCAACTTTTCGCATTAACGCCGTTCCGAACCTCAGAGTAAAGCACTCCGTTGTTCTAACTCGAGCGTTCCAAACCTCGGAGCGTCGCTACTTTTAACCATCAAAATCGATCGGTAAACGGTTGCAACCTGCATCTGACATAACTTTGACCAATCAGACTACAACAAACTTCTTCTTCTCTCTTCTTAAAGAAAAGTAGGTAAGGATCAAGTGATCTGTCAATGTCGAATTTGTCAAAGTCTGTTTGAGGTTAGAAAACAACCGTGCCCGTTCCGTACCTCAGAGCGAGTTAGAAAACAACTAAACAGCCGCACTCTGAGGTCCTGAACGCGTTCTAACTGTGTCTACGGTGCGGCGTAGTCGCATTTACGTATCGTCATGTGATCGACATGCAGCTCGTGCGGCAGCCTGCCACTACTCAAACGTATTATATATAGTATACAAACCGCAAATACGTCTTTGTGTACATTACAGTATTTCCTTTTAATAATAAAGGTACGCCAATAGTGACTAATGTTCGGTACGTATGTCTAGTCAAATGATGGTAAGTAATCATATTCCTATAGCTCTCTTGCCGCAACAAATAATCTAGGTACAATTAATGTTATCTACACTTAATATTAAAAAGAAGAAAGATTTGTTTGTTTGAATTGAATATTTCACCAAACATTATTTCACCATTAGAATCCTACATTTTCTCTGATGAACATAGGCTTATATAATATTTTCAAAAAAGTTAGGGTTCCGTATGAAAACTTTGAAAATGTAACTCAAGATATGGATAAGCTACCCAAAAAAGTCCTTATAACGCTTACTCTGCGGAAACTATTGACAATTATTATAGAGCAAAGTGACCTACTACAGTTTTATAGAAGACGTCAATATCTACAAAGAAGTCCAGTTTACCACATGTCTAACTATTACAGTTATGTCACAATAAATAATTTTTCATTTTGAAATATGCAATAGCAACGCTGGTACAATCCAGGCTAACTTATTCATACCTTGGTATTAATCCTTATCTACTCTAATAATAAATAGGAATGATATACGATTGTTTGTTTGTTTGTAATGAATACACGTAATATGCCTGAGCAACATACGCTATATTTGATACATCATCATCTATTACGCGGGTGAAATCGCGGAGCGCAGCTAGTTTAAATAATACGTATAAAGACAATACAATATCTACATCTGTCGCTTTCTAATACATTAAAATCTTCTGCGATGCTTTTCTGGAGATCTATGAACCATTTTGTCGCTTGCATGACGATTACATGACGTTTTGGGCGTTATTGCGTGGCCATATCTAAGATGCAAATTACGCCTATCGTCATACTTTGTTGTTTGCATCGTCAAATAACGTTCAGCAGTAGGCCTTAGAGAACAGAGTGTGCAGGAAACAAGTCCTTGTAAACGATAGCGTAAACAGTTATATAGATAGATAGATAGATAGATTATAGAACTCTTTATTGAACACCTTAAACTAAAACAAAATTTAAAAATATTTAGCTTATATTAGTGAACAATAGGCGGCCTTATCGCTCAAAGCGATCTCTTCCAGACAACCTTTGGATGGAGAGGAGCAAGTTTTGACAAGGGATGGCGGTGTACAATATAGTTCATAGTAATTATATTTATTAATATCTACAATATTATATACAATATAGATATTAAATATGTTCTTACACAATATATACATACAAAAATACATACATATATACTTATATATATAAATATATATAAACATATAAATACGATGTTTACACGTATGGAGCTTATACTAGCACGACAGGTAATGTTAACTTTGTCTTTAAAAACATTTAAGGACGGAGCTCGCTTGGTATCATATATATTGTATATATGGTATATATGGTTATATATATATATTTTTGTAGGAAAGTTTACCGTACATGGCCCAAGAATACGGATTCCAATACGAGCTTGTGCAGTACCAATGGCCGCGGTGGCTGCAACGGCAGCGCGACAGACAACGTACCATTTGGGGGTACAAGATCCTCTTCCTCGATGTACTGTTTCCGCTGTATGTCAAGAAGATCATATTCGTCGATGCTGATCAGGTAAAACTCGCCCTTACTGTGACATAAATACGGTTACCTACTTTTTTGTAAATTGAACCTCAAGTTTTTTTAATTTATCATGAAATGTTCCTCTAGATTGTACGAGCCGACTTGAAAGACTTGGTGGACTTCGATTTGGGAGGCGCTCCGTACGGATATACACCGTTCTGTGATAGCAGGAAAGAGATGGAAGGTTTCAGGTATTAAAATGTTTTGAATGTAATCTAGGGAGATAAAGTATTGCTAATTTAGCAAGCTTTAATTAGACGTGGCGCTAAGTTTTTTTTATTAAAAAGGTTGGTATAAATAACTATTATTTTTTTAATTGGGCTGAATAAATAGTTCTGTAATCGTGACGTCTAATAAACAGGTCAGTGGTGCTTGGACTTGGAGCATTATGCATTATTTACTTCTATAGAATTTAATTTATGTTCATGTTAAAATTATTTGATAGTCTAGTCTAGTGTATATTGTTATTTGTGAAATTGGAACGCTTTAACAGCTATTATAAGCGATAGAAAACTTTTCTAACCTACGAACTTAGCGTAAAATATATATAATCTCATAAACGGGAATCGCTAACGTAAATAAGTCAGATATTAAAACTAACTAAGAAACTATAGTTAGAACTATAGTTTCAACCACATCCTGTGGTTCAAGGATAGTGCAGAACGCTCGCGGTTGCGTCTCGCCTCGCATGCTTTAAACTATAATTAGAAATATCTGACTTATTTCCGTGAGTGAGTCCCGTTTTCATGTTAAAAATGTGTATAAATCTGGTTAGTTTTAATAATAATATTAGTGTAAAATAAGTTATATACTCAGGTTTACACTTGTGTTGTTTTAGGTTCTGGAAACAAGGTTACTGGCGAAACCACTTGCAAGGGCGTAGTTACCACATCAGCGCGCTGTACGTGGTCGATCTGAAACGGTTCCGACGGATCGCCGCCGGCGACCGGCTCAGAGGCCAATATCAGGCCCTCAGTCAGGACCCCAACAGCTTATCCAATTTAGGTACATTTATCGACATATATCTATCAAACCAGAAACGATGAGAGCCGCGGTACTAAATATAGAGTACCTAAATATCTTGGACAGGTCAATTTCGAATCAGACAATTCCGTTTATGTACATATCTATTTTAACTGGTAAACGTAATATATGCAAATAGTAACATCATCACTTGTTTATCCATGTTTTGTATTAAATATCAAGAAATGTATATGGGGAGGTATATGTTCAGCAGTGGACGTCCTACGGCTGAACGGCCGAGATACGGCTGAGATGACGAAAATCATGAAATATGTCAAGAATTAGATCCGTATTGACGTGTTTGCTAATTTAGGCAATTGCTATCTTGCAATATTTGTTAGTCGCATCATAATAAGTTTGATGTATCATTGACCTTTTAAATTAGAATTCTTTCATTTGTGGTCTGGTTTTCCCATTCAAAATAGATTTTAGAAGGCTCTATAGCGAGAAACCATCCGTCTTATCTATACATACAATAAAAATGTCACAGATCGCCGTCTGTACATGGAAGATATTTGAGAAAATATACTATTGGGACTTTTATAAACGAAAATAGAATAAAAAAAAATCGTTAGAATGTTTGTCTGTTTGTGCACGCTAATCTCAGAAACGGCTTATCCGATTTAGATGCGGTTTTCACTAAATCAGCTTGTAGGTAAGCTTCACTTAAGATTTAGTGTTTGTTTCATCTCAATCAATTTAAAGATTAACTCTCTCGCCACTACACCAAGACCAAGCGAGCGAAGGCTCTGGCGGGTCAACTAGTACTAAATAAATTTCATCGCGCCAAACCACTCTTATGTTAAATAAAATTTTGAATTTTGTTTTCTAATGCACCATAATGTACTCGTATCGTACCGTGGGGATGCATCGATTCTACAGTTTTGTTATAATAATTCCACTTGCCTTCTGATTCCAGACCAGGACTTGCCCAACAACATGATCCACCAAGTGGCGATAAAGTCACTGCCGCAAGAGTGGTTGTGGTGTGAGACATGGTGCGACGAAAACTCTAAGAAGTTCGCTAAGACCATTGATTTGGTAAGTCGATTATTTGCGTAATATAAGCCGATTGAAAGAAAAACATAATAAACAATAATAATTATCAAAAACTGAAAACGATATTAAAAGAAATATTTAGTGACACTTCCGCTGGAAAAAATGCTTATGGCCGAGTTGCAGTGTGCACTAACCGCATAAAAAGCAAATATGCTGTATACAGAATAAACACCACACAAAAACAATTCGACACGTGTTTCGCCGCGCTAGACCGACAGACTTGACTGTCGGAACTGATCTTGTTTTCCTCCAAGAAGTCTCTGCATAAAGCTGTTCTCAGCTGTATGCAGGGCTGGGCAAAATACATGCTTTGCTTTAATTGAAATACAAATTAAAATATACTGTATCGCAAGTATAACAACAAACAACAAAATACATTCAAGTACGGAATTTGAAATATAATTTTTAATTGTAATACCAAATACAAATTACAAAATATGTAATCTAAACTAGCACGGGCTGAAAAGTAGAGGAAAACAAGAATAATTAATCAGTAAAACCAGAGTTTCCTTTCATGAAGACTAGATTTGTAAATGTACTGTCAAACAAACAGCCTCTTGTTGCCTGCTAAAGAAAACAATCTTTCACTGGTACTATCGCATAAATATATATATAAATAAAGGTTAAGTGTATTTTAATGTTAAATGCATTTTGGAGCCTCAAATATTTGAAATAGTAATTAAAAAATACCTTGGCGTCGGGTATTTGAAATACTAATTACAAATTACATTTTAAGGAAGTAATTGAAATACAAATACTAAATACGTATTTGTATACTGCCCAACCCTGGCTGTATGGCCTTCATGATATTCATATATGTTTGAACTGTTTATATATCATACAAGACTAAGTGAGAAGACGGGCAAAGTCGTTCATATGATTGGTTACAGCCAGACCTGCCTATAGTTGACAATGACACTGTCATTCAAATTTTTTAAGGCCTCGACTCGTGCCTGGTTCGATCCTTGGCCGGTGCAAATGTTTATGTGATAAGCAGAAACGTTTGCTCGCAGTATTTGATGAATGTGATGTGTTGATCTGCGTCCGTGCCTCCGGTGGCACAGGGCATCTTATTGCAGTGGTGTTAAGTGTGTATACGTTATTTATGAATTAAAACGTAAGACAGAACAGTGGTTTACTGATGACCGTTTCAACACAAATCTGACTCGCTACAATAATACCTATTAATAATTATAATTATTTATATATTAATTGTACCATTAATAATTTCAAAGATAAATAAACCGTAAAAGGTCATATGAAATGGCAATACTTAACAATGTGTGCGTATTTACAGCTTGTAACAAAAAGGTGTAGTGATACTAAACGGCACACTCAGAAGCTTGTATACAATTGGTACCTAACTATTGTGTCCCAGGAAGTAGTAAAAATTCCGAGTTATGAGCAACCAAAGTTTTTCTAATACTCAAGCATGCTCATCCCTGAAAAACTAGGCCAAAGACGGCAATAAACTCCAGAACGTAGATTAGGTAAACAAGGGGCCTGGGCTAGGGTGCTGCGCGGGGAGAGGGCGCATGGAGACTAAGGGGACGGAGGTAAAATTATTAAATAAGGATAATTATTATTATTTATGTAATAGGGGGCTTGGGGATTGCAGAGCGCATTGACCCCAATGAACTCCAAGGCCTTTATTAATAAACGTTGCGTAAACCTATATTAGGCGTAACATGCTTTGTCTTGCTTTCACGCGTGACATTTACTGCAAGAGAAAAATTGACAGATAGATGTTTTAACTACTCCGGGTGTAAGTCAAGTTTATTAATAAGGCCGCAAAAGTATATACATATCATCATCATCATTATCATCATCTCAGCCGTAGGACGTCCACTGCTGAACATATGCCTCCCCCATATTTTCCAAAAAGACCGGTTGGAAGCGGCCTGCATCCAATGTCGTCCTGCGACCTTTCTCAGGTCGTCTGTCCACCGTGTCGGTGGACGACCTACGCTGCGCTTGCCGGTCCGTGGTCTCCACTCAGAACCTTTCGGCCCCATCGGCCATCTGTCCTGCGTGCTATGTGCCCTGCCCACTGCCACTTCAACTGGCTAATCTTCTGAGCTATGTTGGTGACTTTCGGTCTTCTAAGGGTTTCCTCATTTCTGATTCGATCACGTAAAAGAAACCCCGAGCATACCCCTCTCCATAGCTCGTTGTGCGACTCTGAGCTTATCTATGAGGCCCATAGTAAGAGACCACGTTTCAGTGCCATAAGTCATCACTGGTAACACACATTGGTCGAAGACTCTTGTCTTGAGGCACTGAGGTAATTTGGACGAGAAGACTTCGCGAAGTTTCCGGAACGCTGCCCAGCCGAGTTGGATTCGACGATTGACCTCTTTCTCGAAATTGGACCTGCCTAGTTTTACTGTCTGTCCCAGGTAGATGTACTCGTCAACAACTTCGAGAACTGAGTTCCCAACTGATATTGGGGTAGGTACAACATGGGCATTAGACATAATTTTCGTCTTATCCATGTTCATCTTAAGACCTACCCGTTGGGAAACTCGATGGAAACGTTGTATACAGGGCGTCCCAAACTTATGGGACATGAAGGGGAAGTACCTTAAATATCGTAGATAGTGTATTTTGCTTAAAGAAGACTTTATGTTATTTTTAAAACTTAGTAATTCCGCATTCATAGATTTTCTAAAAATTACTTGCTTCGTCTGGGAATCGAACCGACTCAAATGTCAAAAAAAATCACCGTACTTTTATGATGCCATTCGAAAGAATAGCTAAAAAATAATAACTCTGCTTAGGTAACATTGTATTTTAAAAGAAAGGAACAACGTAAAATTAATCATTTTAATCAACATAAAAACATACATGTAACTGCCGTAGTCAATTAAGTGGGTATTTTTTTGAAAATTAATTAATTAAATGCTCAAAATGTGATCCCTCTTGTCTTACGCAAATCGCCAATCTTTTAATGAGTCCGCTACCTGTTGATTTTCTTATCATTTTATGGTGAACACTCGATGTGATATGGCACAATTCAGTTTGCAACTCGCCCACGTTCTCGTATCGCTTTTTGTATAGCATATCTTTCACGTATCCCCAAAAGAAGAAATCTAATGGTGTAAGGTCCGGGGATCTGGCCGGCCATCTAATCGGTCCATTTGTACCAATCCATGTAGGAAAACATTCATTTAGAAAATCTGTTGCTCTCCGACTATTATGAGCCGGAGCTCCATCTTGTTGGAAAATTAAGTTTTCTTGCTCCGCCGCGGAAAGATTTCTTGTCTCATCCCTTAAAATTTGAAGTATTCCTAAATACTTTTCTGTGTTTAAGGTTCCTTGGTAAAAATGGATTAAGAAAACCCGGTTTTTTAAAAGTCCACACCAACAGTTGAGTGAAAAACGCACTTGGTTATTCGTTTCAGTGACTCGTAGGGGGTTTTCTTTAGACCAAATACGATTATTGTTGCGGTTATACATACCGTTATTACTAAAGTTAGATTCGTCTGTCCAAATAATATTATCCAAAAAATTTGGATCTTCGAGCAAGCGTGCCTGGATATCAAGACAGAAATATTTTTTCCTTTCTGTATCGCCCGGAAGTAATTTTTGAACCAATCGTCCTTCAACATAACTCTTAAAACCGTGTTTTTTTAATACACGGTGTATTTTACTTTTCGAAACTCCAATTTCATGTTCTCCTTCTCTCACCGATGTTTTCGGAAAAGCCGAAAAGTAAATTAAAATATCAAGTTCTTCGTCGTTGATCGTATGGTTTTCTTGATGTGGTTCTCTTGGGCGTTTATCGAAACGTCCCAGAGTTCTCAAATTGTTCACAAGCCTTTTCAAAACTTTACGAGACGGTATTTGTCTATCAGGATATTTTACGCTGTACCACCCCAAACTTCTAGAGATATCTTTATCGTTCAAAAAATATGCTTCCATTAGATCAAAACTTACTTGATATGCCATGTTCGCAACAAATTAACACATTAACACTAAGCTAGTATTTTATGAAGTGGGTACTTATTCACGAATAATCAATGCTATCTTTGGAATGATAATATCGCTACTTTTCGAACGTCGTCGACGGCAATAAATAACTTTCTTGAAATTTGACTCATTCAAAACTCATTTTACGTTGTTCCTTTCTTTTAAAATACAATGTTACCTAAGCAGAGTTATTATTTTTTAGCTATTCTTTCGATTGGCATCATAAAAGTAGGGTGATTTTTTTTGACATTTGAGTCGGTTCGATTCCCAGACGAAGCAAGTAATTTTTAGAAAATCTATGAATGCGGAATTACTAAGTTTTAAAAATAACATAAAGTCTTCTTTAAGCAAAATACACTATCTACGATATTTAAGGTACTTCCCCTTCATGTCCCATAAGTTTGGGACGACCTGTATATCTAATATAATATCTAACAGGTCTGTTCAAAAAAATTACGAATAATATATGTTTATTTTTGTATGAAAAAACTATAGAGGGTCATTTGAAAAGTTCTTAGCCTAACACGGTTAAAGTCATTGGTTTTCTTTATAACTACCCTCATTTTGTAGTTACATTATTTAGCAACAAGTATGCACAGTTTAGTTTATTCACAGTAACTCATTGTTCGTTTACACGTGATACCGTAAGTCAAATCAGAGCTATTTTTGAAAATGGATAAAATTGAACATCGTGCAGTGATAAAATACCTGAATTTGAAAGGTTTAACTCCAAAAGCTATACATGAAGACATGTCTGCTACTTTGGATGAGTCCGCTCCTTCGTATGCAACTGTTAAAAACTGGGTAGCAGAGTTTAAACGTGGTCGTGAGACCATTCAAGATGAGCCCCGTAGACTGCTTCCACTGATCAAAACAAAGAAAAAATCTGTGAATTAATTTTATCTGATCGCAGATTGACTGTCGAGGAGATAGCTAAGACTGTAAGCATCTCATCTGAGCGAACACATCATATAATTACTACTGAACTTGGATTCTCTAAGGTGTCTGCGCGGTGGGTACCGCGACTGCTTTCAGTGGAACAAAAACGCAACCGACTCACAACTTGTCGCGACTGTTTAGAGTTATATGAAGCTGACCCAATAGAATTTGTTGAAAGATTTATAACCATGGATGAAACCTGGGTTCACCACAATACACCCGAGACAAAAGAACAGTCGAAACAATGGAAAAGAGCAGGATCGCCCACCCCAAAGAAGGCAAAGGTGGTTTTATCTGCGGGCAAAGTCATGGCATAGGTTTTTTGGGATGCAAAGGGTATAATTCTCGTGGATTATTTAAAAAAGGGTGAAACAATAAACTCCGATTACTATTGCAACCTGTTGCGTCGTTTGAGAGAAGAAATCAAAGAAAAACGTCCAGGTTTATTGAGAAGAAAAGTCTTGTTTCATCAGGACAATGCGCGCGTTCACACCTCTGTGCAATCCATGGCAGAAATCCATCAATGTGGCTTCGAATTGTTACCTCATCCCCCATATTCACCGGATTTAGCACCGTCCGACTTTTATCTGTTCCCAAAGCTGAAAATTTTTTTAGGTGGTAAACATTTTTTTACAAATGAAGCTCATAGGTCATAGCCGCCGTGGACGCTTATTTTGAGGAGTTAGACGAAGATTTTTTTAAAACGGGTACGAAGCCTTCGAACCCGTCGGGTCGATGGAAAAAGTGTTTTGAGCTCGGAGGAGAGTATGTTGAAAAATAAAAATAAACTCAAAATCGTGTGGTTTCATTAAGTATGTTAGGCTAAGAACTTTTCAAATGACTCTCGTATTTAAATTTACTTTACCATGCGAGTCCTGACTAGTTACATATGCACACCTGTATTAGGTACTAGACCTTTTTGTTACACCCTGTATATTATGAACCTGTCGTATCCGCAGTGCAACAACCCGCAGACCAAAGAAGCGAAGTTATCTGCGGCCATGCGCATAGTGCCGGAGTGGACGGAATACGATCAAGAAATTAAAGCGTTGCAGGCGCGTGTGAGGCGCGGCCTGTACCAGGCGGCCGACCATGAACAGGTAATATATTTATTTATTTTTTATTTGTCGTGTAAAGCCTGGGTTTTCAATCATCACATTATCTCTATTCCTATGAATATATATGTTACACAACCAATATAAGAAGAGTGAATCTTGGTGGTTAAAAAAAAAAGTTAATTTGTTTTAATTTTTTTTTAGTTAATATTTTATCGTTCTGAATTTTTTATATGATGATCGAAAAACTAGGCCTTAGAAAAACTAAAAGCCTTAGATAACACATTTAAAATAAATAACTTAGGAATTTCTACTTATAGTATTATTATACAGTAATGGGACGCAGATATAAAAGATGTGATAAAATCTTCGAATAGATTAGAGAAGGTAATCTAACAGGCATCCCAAGGTATCTAACAGAAAGACTATAAAACACCCTGCTTTATATCATTACTAACATACATCTGTGTATCTTTTTTGTTTCTGAAATAATGCTATACTGTTGTCGAACCTAAAAGTGTGGGAAAGAGATTACTAAAGAGAGCATTATATGCGCATCTCTTTCCCACACTTATTACTCTGCGGGTAGCGAGGGTTTAACACGAGGCACGAGTATAGTCGCATTATGGCGCATTTACATTGCTCGCATTGGCCATATTCGATTGCACGTCTTGCCAAAAAATCACACATATACGAGTAGGTAGTAATTCGCTTGTTCAGAACACCAAACTAAACTAGCGAACTAAAATCTATTTTTAGTCAATTATGGTAGTTCTTATTCTGTTCAGACTTAAGTCTAAATTCATATAATGCTTGCAAGTGACAATTCTTAAATTCGCCGTTTCTGTTTAATTGTGGGTATGTTTAGTGCAAATTTAGTTGTCATGTAAGTTCGTGCTCTCTAAACTAGTCTAAACTGATGTAAAACTACCCACATTTGAATAGAATAATCATATGTTTAGAATTGTCCTTCTTAGTGTTAGACGAATGTGGATTTTAGTGTAAACATAATAAGAACTACCATAGTTTAGAGAATTTTAGTTTAGTGTACGCGCAAGCGAATCAATACCATAATGACAAAGTTTGTGTGTTAGTGAGTGTGTGTAACTTACTTCTTTACGCTGAAAGTATTCGGATCTTTTGATCAAATTTAGAATGAAATTCAGTTTTAACATATATCGACTCTTTATCTTGATTCAGGGAACAATTAGTTACCAAGGTGTCCAAAATATCGTTATGCCACACGGCCGTATGTCGCGGAACCAATCAGTGGCCGCGGGTAATAGCTAACGTATAATTCAAATCAGAAATGATTAATCAATTGTAAATAAGTCTGTATTCGCCATCATCGTCGCTCGTTGACTGTTAAACATATGCCTCTCCTTTTGAAAACCACATTGTTTGCCATTTGCAATCATCGACTCCCTGATTGTTTCACTTAAAATAACATTAACTCTATATTATTATGTTAGTGGTCTTACTTATAAACGCTACTTAATTAACTAACTTTAATAAATTAACTTTAAAAGACGTTATTTAGTACCGTGGGCCGAGCACGTAAATTTGTTGTGTAATGTAATCGCATCGTTAACGTATTTAGTACCTACAAACTGGCATTTATCTAGTAGGTATTTAGTGACACAGATAACTCATAGTTTGTACTGAAGACGTAAACGATACGATAACGTTACACTTAGCAGATTCTCGTGCTCGGCTTACTGCGCACAACAATTTTGCTGTTTCTAAACAACTTTTTACGTTTACTAATTTTTTTTTATATATAAGCAGCGTTTGTAAGTAAGAATGTAAGTGTGTGACCATATGGTTTTGAAATTTGTGTTCAATCTAAACTTTATAATTTGTTATATTCCTCTTGTATTTCACATGACCATGCTTTGTTTTGTTGTACACAAACTATACAATAATAAAAAAACACAAACAAAATTACGTATATTACTTAACTGTATCTACGTATGTGCGGATATTATGCGTGAAGCAGAATCATCATTTGATTAATTTGTTTTGTCCTTCAGGAGATAGAAAGTCATCATGAGGAGAGTGACGACGTTGCCAAACCAAGTAAGTAACATCTTGTTTCTTTCTATTTATAACTGAATTAATAAGAGACTTCGCGTTATAGAGACGTATAAATACATAAATAAATACCCTATGTATTTTACTCGATTTACTCTGTAAGAAGCCGATGTTAATATTATATCCGCCTCTTACTAGGTCTAAGTCTTGTTGTGCCAGAGGCTACGAAGAAATAATATCAGGAAAATTAACTGCTTTAAAAAAATGACCCAATAAAAGTAGTGCTAAATCAATAACATAGTTCACGCTGCTATGACTTAGCTGTCATAGTAGACGTTGCAGCGCGCGCGTGGACCAATCCCTGCTATTCTTCTGAAATTTAAACCAATCTCCGAACATGTCTATTTGTAACCTCGGAAGCAATTCGTATTTGGAATCATACGTCGTTTTAGTTTGAAGGACCACTTTTTGTGTGGAATTTGTTCTGAGTTATGCTTCCTGACATTATTTCTACGTAAGCCAAAGGCCATGTTGGCTGGCACAAGCGCAGTGGCAGATATCCTATCAACAAGCAAAGTACGCAAGCATTACTGTGTACGTTGTGAAAAGAACTGTAACAATTAAAATAATTGGGCGAAAGTCTCAATTGAACAATTGAAAACAAAGGACAAGCGCAGTACACTGCAAAACTACAGTCCTATTATCTGGGTGGGACTGCAACTGTCAAGAGCAAGTGTAGTGATCACCATTACATGCATGTCTAATTATAATCATGGGGTATATGAGTGGTTAAACTTTACTTATTTATCAAAAGCGAAGCTGATTCTGTATTTTACTTAAATACGGGATTACTCACGTGATATTTATCGGATAGGTCCGACTATAGTTTCGACCACATCCGGTGGTTTTTTTCAAGTAGTGCATAGCACTGCGGGCGACATCAACGCGGGCGTCCCGAACACTCCTTGGAAAGGACCACCAAATTTGGTCGAAACTATAGTCGGACCTATCCAATAAGTATTACGTTAGTAATCCCATATTTCTAAGTAAAAATGATTCTGTATTTTTAATGCTTGAAGTGAATTCTTGCAAAATTAGTTGATCATTTTTTTAATAAGTTTGCGTATTTCGCTATTCTTAAGCACATAGCTCGCGTTGCCCTCGATCGTCCTAACTACATAGATGTAAAATATCGAACCACAAAACTTAAATATGTTATTTTGTTTTGCAGAGGACACACACACGGAGTTATGATTGCTTGCGTGGACTATCCTTATAGTTTATGTGTATATTGCGTTCTTCTAAATTAATTGTCAATTCGGTAAAGTGTCACACGGTGATGATTTAGGCACTTTTGCTCACTTTATGATATTCCATACTTCAATAGTGATAAAACCTATTTTGTATACCATATTAGTAGTTCTTCTTATGTACAAGTATGTCATAGAAAGGCGGGAGTTTTGTTTTATATTGTAATGTTTACAATTAAGGTATGAAGATGATTCATAACATCATCAGAATCTTATGTAGAAAAAATAAAATGAATAGTACGCCTATGTGAAAGATTTATTGGGTTATAAAATTAATAGCAGTAGAACTCTTTATAATAAAATAAAGAAAACTGCTGCGCACACTCGGTATTATATCTGTTTAAGTCCGACATAATAAGTACCAACGTTTAAGACGAACGTTTTTGAACGTATAAGACATTATTCTTCAGGGAGTGTTCAGTAGCACTCTGAAGAAAAATGTCTTATCCGTTCGAAACGTCGTCGGACTTAAACCGACATAATACGAAGTGAGTTCAGCCGGTATCTTTATATTATTATAATGTGTGATACTTACAATAGTTTTCAAAACTCTAGTAGAATTCTTTGTGACGGAGTTTGTTCGGGGAAGTACCGCACCATACTTATTTCTCCCACGAATCAGTAAAATTCCCATTACTGTGTTCCGGTTTGAAGGCTGCCTGTGAAATTACAGGCACATAAGATTCAACAATTTTGTCTCAGGGTCCCAGCAGCGCATCTGTTACATCTGTTACAGAGGGTACCGTTAAACACCAGGTGGGTCTCGTGCTTGTACCGTTACAGTACCTTATTTGTAAACACTCCATAGTCAGTTACATTAATTAGAATATATTATTAATAATGTTTGCGCTATGAATGTAAATATGCGATGATATTGTGTATTTATTTATAATGTAATCGAAATGACACTCCGTGCTAACTTGTGCACACAGACAATAGATTGTCGACGCCTTATTTTTCGCTGATCCGCACGGCAATTACGTAGCGCAGTTACAATCAAATGTTGATTGAAATCTTGTAAAATGACGATGATAAAGTAAAAATGTTAGGTTGATGACTGGAGCTGACAAAAGTGACATAGAGCCACAAATGTTTTGGAGTTCAATCAACATTAGATTGCAACTGAGATACATAATAGCCCTGTCGAGATAAATATGGTGTATGTCGTTGCTAAAATTGATGCACGAAGAACTCTCCAAACACTAAAATATAAATACATAGTAGAATAAAAACTATGTTAAAAATATATTTCTCGATTCATGCATGAGATGTCACGGACACTTAGCGCGGCATTCCTAATGTCATAATAACCTAAAAATAACATATTTAAACAATATTTATTTAATATTAAAACCGACTTTACTCACGTAAGCCTCAGGAAGTTTACGCTGCAAGAGCGCGGCGATCTTGCAGCGTAAACTCCCTGAGGATGGGCATCGGACATGCCCGAAACCTAGGTCGATAACGTCGGCTAATTACGTGAGTAAAGTCGGTTAATATATTAAATAAATATGTGTCAAACTCACGAGAATTTTGGAACTAAAATAGCTCAACAAATTACCAGTGACGAAACCTTAATTAAGATAAGTTCAATATTGTGCAATTCCATTCTATGTTCTATGATTTCGTTGTCAGGTTATGTTGTGATTTAAGAAAAAGTGATGTGATTTGTTTAGTTTTTTAAGTATCACAATGATTTTTCACATGTTAATTGAATGTGTGTTATTTTTTATTATTTACAATCATAGATGTAACATCCCTAGTCGTTAGATATGCCATTTTGTTTGTGGGAAAAATTAGCCGAAAGGTACATTCTCATTCAAAAGTTATCTATACATTAAACTTTTATAATGCCATTATGGACTACTGCAAGTAGTGTACCGTAAAAAAGAACTCGTACAATACAAAATCACTCATGAAAATTTTGATATTTACTGTCATTGCTATTAATGAAATTATTAGGTACACTTATTGTTCATGGTACAAATATTTTTGAACGGTCGTAAAAAGAAAATTGTTCGGAATTTTCTAGTTTGGCATTTTGGCTCTCGGGGATGTTTACTCTATGTCCAAAATATTTAAATTTCGCGAGATCTTATATTGTCATATAAAACCAGTGGTATGATCATGGAGCATCGGTTCGATAAACTTGTTACATCGATAAACTGATTCTATCTATCCTTGTCTCAAGCATGTGTCCAGTCGTGATAGCTATATCGCGGGCTGTATTTTATCGATAATTATTGACAAATTTTATCCTATGCACACTTGCAGTACTCTGGTTATGAACAAACTAAGATTTCAGTGAAACATATCTGTACACATATCTATGTATAGTTTAATGTTGGTTCTTATATCTGTGCTTTTGTTGTTATAAAACTAGCGTTTAAACACAAGGGCGAGCCCTAACCAAACGATCAATAATGCACAGATAGTTTAATTTTCTGCCAGGAATTAGTACAGTTTACATAGTTTTGTCAATAATACCTTGATGTCTTAGTATAAGTGAAGTTTTGCATTGCACCAAGGAGTGGTGAAGTTTCGAATTTCTATTATAATTTTGAAAACACTATTTTGCTGAAAATAAACACAGGATTTCAATAGTATTTTGGTGTTGTTTCAATATTTTTATTCCTAATATTGTGTGCTGACATAGTCTGATAGAACTTTGCAGTTTAACTGCCTATTTAGATACAAATAACATCAAACAATATTTTTAAAATACCTTTCCAACGAAGAGTCAACAATTGAATGTGAAAAAATCTCATAAATTTGTAAAATATGCGTATAAGTATAAGATATTAAAACTTTTTAATTGCGTATAGACAGCCAAATCGTTAACGTGGGTTCCATGCTGATTCCACCAGATGGAACGTAAAGTGCACTTTACGTACTGCCTGAACAACACTTTAATCTTATTATAGAACGATACTTACGAAATAAGGTTCATGTATTTGCATCACACTTGATGAAACCCCCGGCCGGGTTCCTATATATCTAGAAACAAATTGTTTACTCTTTGCTTGTTTTATTCATACAAAAAGTTACCCACCGTAAGCAAAAGAAGAGTCGTTTTTTTATTCAGGTGAGCAAGCGGCTCACTTGAGGGTAAGTGATACCGTCGCCTACGGACATGCGCATTACCAGAGGTCTCGAGGATGCGTTGCCGACCTTTGAGGAAGAATGATAGGAAGGAAGAGATAGATTAGGTAAAGGTTGGAAAATGGGGAACGGGGAATCGGGCTTCCGGAACCTCCCACAAACCGTCGAAACGCTATGTTACTTCACGTCGGTGTTATGTGGGAGTGTGGTACTTCCCCGGCGGTGCCGGCCCATTCGGCTGTGCGGTAACAGCGTGGCACTGCCGCCGAAAAAACCGTTCCTATTTTATATCAGCCCAGATTAAGAAAAGTTTTACTTTTGGTTGTCAGGTCAAATAAAAATCCAAAATACTAAGTACAATTTATTTACACCAGATATAGATATCTATAAACGATGGTCTGTTGAAAATCAGATCTTGGTAGGTCATAATAACCTATAAGCAAGTAGGTAAAGTTTCGTCGACTGTGAAAACAGCAATCCATTTTATTTCACTTTATTACGGACCGTTTGTATCAAGAATGATAATTGATCCTTGGTTTGTATTTAGGTAACTTTATTACTTTACAGCGCTAAACTAAGGGTCCTATAACTAAAACTACAACTATGTCAATCTTCATAGTTAAAATTTATACATGATTATCATAAAAAGGTCGAATAATCTCTAGTTAAAACACCTTATATACACACAGCATACTTATTTCGTACTAATAATTTAAATAAGTAGATACATATTAAAAACGGTACTAAACATATTTTTGTTCTGCGATTCACAGCTACTACGTTTCTACTGGACTAAGATTTTATTGTCGACAGGTTAAATAATCAAGAGTTAATGTCAATAAGACAGGCATTAATTTTCCTGAATCACATATTCAACTGTATTGATTGTTTAATTAAGGTGTTCAATAAAAAGTACATCTATCTAGCTATCATCAAAGACGTGATGTCAAATCAGTAAAGTGAACCAATTTGGAAGTAAATTGGAGATGAGTCGTGACGATTTTCAATTTTATCGAGTCTCATTATCATCAATGTCAAGATGGCCGCGAATGGCCGTCATCTGTCAAAGAGTATTTTAATTTTCATTTTAGAAGTTGAAGTAGACATTAGTGTCGATTCTGTAAGCATTCTCTTAACTAAAAATCTCTAAATTATGCTCGTACTTATATTGTTTAGGCTAAAATCCAAATTAGTATAACACAACCGAATGACAGCACTTAAATTAGAAATTTCCCTTCAATTTCAGTAAATTAAAGCTAGGTTAGTCGTCACGTAACTTGGTGCTCACTAAACTAGCATAAACATACCTAAAATTGAATAGCACAATCCTATTTTTAGAAATATCATTCTAAGGTGTTAAATGAATTTGGATTTTAATGTTAACAGAATAAGGATTACCATAATTAAATTTAAGTTCGCTAGTTTAGTTTTTTGAACAAGTGAATCGGTACCATTGTTACCTTATTAATCGTAACTAATACGAAAAGTATCAATACTTCAAAACATTCTTTCGATTCAAGAGAGCTTTTCTTAAATACAGTATATTTAGTTACGATATGTCTTATTACAATAAATAGACGATTACCATTCTAAGTACGTAATACTGAAATCCATTAGTAGTCTAAAGTTGTCTAAGATCTACGCTACACATTTTAGTTCTATTTTAGGAGAATTTATACATTACTTGCTTACCGGCATCGGTATGGTGACTAGGGTACATGCTATTTAAATACTATCCGTAATATAATTATATTTGAACTTTTCTTTGGTTTGTGTTATTTTATGAGATGCAGATAAGATTGAAGAAATAAAATTAATACTTGAGCGCTATTTAGTGGAATGTGAAATTGAGCCTCAAAATAAAAATAAAATAGTTCATGATACGAAATCAAAACGATAGGGGAAGCTTTCAAAACTTTGGAAAATGATTTGATAACGGTTAATTTAATCCGATTTTTATGCTTACATATTTGTACACCTCAAACTTTCATCAATTTGTAAGCATAGATGTTACATTTGCTTATTTTAGTTTTGCTTAAGTAGGTATATACTTACCTATTTACGGCTACGCTATTTAAATTCATAAATCGAAATTTATCTATAAATAGGTATGGTATAATGCTAAACTTTATATTGTGCCAGCTCAATAGATAATGAACGCGACGCTAACTTATATTCGTATATACGAGGGTGAATCAAAAAGTTCTTAGAAGTGCATATATATGAAACCTTTTTGGATCAAGTTCGATATTCAAATTAAAGAGTGTCTATCACACTATATTTATGCAGACTGTCACTTGTTTTTGTCAGTTCGTTCGCATGTAATAATTTTTTTTGTGCAACGAGTTGCTAAAAAGTCAAAATTATGGATAAAAGTGAGTTACGTGCGGTGATAAAATATCTCAGTTTGAAAAAAATGTCTACGAAGGAAATTTTTTTGGACATTCAGCAGACATTAGGGGGTGATGCTGTACCCTATTCTACGGTTGCGTACTGGGTGGCTGAATTTAAAAGAGGTAGATCAAGCTGTAAAGATGACCCGCGTTCTGGGCGGCCTTCAACCTCCGTTACAGAAGAAAATGTCAAAAAGGTTGAGAATCTGGTTTTGGAAGACAGAAGAATGACTATAAAACATATAGCTGAGATCCTAAAGATATCTTTTGGTAGCGTTCAATCCATTTTAATTGATTCACTGGGGTTCAAAAAAGTGTCTGCAAGATGGGTGCCACGAATGTTAACCGACGAAAACAAAAAGCGACGTTTGGAAATTTCCAAGCGTAATCTCGAAATGTTCCAGCGTGATTCGGATAATTTTTGCCGTCGTCTTGTCACCATGGATGAAATGTGGGTCCACCATTTTGATCCTGAAACTAAAAGACAAAGCATGTCTTGGAAACGACCATCCTCTCCATCCATTAAGAAATTTCGAGTTGCTCCTACCGCTGGCAAAGTTCTGCAGTTCTGCAAGCAGGCCTCTGTGTTCTGGGATAGTGAAGGAATCCTTTTTATTGATTACATGCCAAAAGGCCAGACGATTACTGGACCCTATTATGCAAATTTAATCCCGAAAGTGCGTGAAGCGATTAAAGAAAAACGTCGTGGAAAACTGTCGTTGGGCGTGTTGTTCCTTCAAGATAACGCTCCTGCTCATCGATCGGAAGTTGCGCTCAACGCAATCCGCTGTGCTGGCTTCAATCTCCTTGACCACCCACCATATTCTCCGGACTTAGCCCCAAGTGATTTTCACTTATTTCCAAAATTAAAAGAGGAAATTCGTGGAACAAAATTTCACGATAATGACGCGGTTATAGCTGCCGTAGAGGACTTTTTCGAGAGTCAAGAAAATAATTTTTTTTCACAAGGAATAAGGAAGTTAGAAACGCGTTATTCTAAATGCATTGCATTGGAGGGAGATTATGTAGAAAAATTAAATATTATTATTTAAATCTTTGCATTTTTTAATATTGATTCCAAGAATTTTTTGATTCACCCTCGTAGTAGCGTATATAGTGAATATATATTTAATATGTAGTGTTAGATGACGTTACGTTCCAATTTGTTTTAATTCTTTAGAAATAGTTGAATGGGTTTTTGGATAATGATCGAAAGACAACCAGAGTTGAACGAGTCGAACTGCAGTTGCAGCGAGATAGATTGTTGAACGTTGTTAGTGGAATCGGTCTCCTGGTTGTATTATTTTAGAGAAACAGGTTTTAAATATATCGGATACAGTCGAGAAGTCTGAAAACTATAATAGTCAGTGAGCGGCGGCAAGGAAAAGGAAGTGTTTATGTTCAGTTGCAGTAATGGTCCTCGGTGACGAGCCGGCAGAGCTGACAGTCGACGCGACAGCACCAGTGGTAGCGGCAGTGGCAGCGCTCAAGCCGCGCCGAACGCACCGCGCGTCGTCCGCGGCCACAGCACAGCCGCCCGCACCCACCCGGCGCGCTGCCCAGGGTCGCGTTGCATTTCCTACAGCATACATACAACATAGATAAGTCAACTAATTGTCTAGTAGGCTCAGTACAGCGGCTTATGCTGTTAAAAAAAATTAGACTATTTAACTGATGTAGACACAGCTAGAATAGTTTATTTTAGTTATTTCCATAGCGTTATGACTTATGGCATACTACTCTGGGGATGTTCTGCACATATTAATTCTATTTTTATACTGCAAAAAAGGGCTATACGAGCGATCTACAGTTAAGCTCCCAGAGTTTCCCTTAGACAGAAGTTTAAAGACATAAACATTCAAACTGTTGTCTCTCAGTTTATCTATGAAAATCTAATGTATGTAAAGAAAAACATTAGCAGTTTTGATAAAAGGAGTGATGCTCATTCCATCAACACGCGAAATAAGCACAAGCTATCCGTACATGTAACGCGTCTCCACAGAATAAGTCATTCTTTTATGGGACAATGTATACGATTCTATAATAAAGTTCCCAATGTTATCCGAGATTCTGCCTATTAATAAGTTTCAAATTACTATTAAAACTAAACTCTGTCAAAAAGGTTATTACAAAATTTCGGATTACTTGGAGGATAAAACAGCTTGGGACTGATCACTCCAGGATCTATCTACTCGTGTACTAAGATATCAAAGTGTAGCGTGTCTTGCCCTACTGATACCATTATTATGTTCTCTTTTGTAAGGCAACACACTGGAGCTAATATTTGTAGTACCTAAGTAAAAAACATTGTAAAAACATCTATATAAAAAGAATGGCCCCGAGTTTCTTGCCGCTTCTTCTCGGTAGGCTCTATATATTTTGGAACGCGGCGGTAGTATTTAAAGTACATTATAATGAAAAATTGACGTTCATAAGTACGTCCTCGATGCCTAAATTGAATAAATAATTTTGACTTTGACTTTGACTTACATAGCGACTATTGCTTCCTTTCAATCTGACGGTAGTTTAGACTGATCAAGAGATAGTGTCATAAAAAAGCTAGTTGCTTGCTCATGCTGCTCTCTTTAATAGAATAGCAGCTATTCTAATCATGACAGTCGTCTGTAAAGGTTGTAAGAGATTTTTGAACTAGGTCTTCTCATAGTCGCTCATAGTACGTTCATAGTCTATACCTACTCCATTCAATAAACAATTCTTGTGGATTTTGATTGGTGGGACTGGTACTGGTGGCTCGGTTACTCTGTACTAATTGTCGGGCAAAAACTTTTCCGTGATCGTTAACTACTCGTATTTAATGTGTCATCATCATTTAATGAAGGAGGCCGACTTTCGATGAAAGTTGCTACTTCATATAGCTACTCGTATAAAACGATTTATGCCCGCTACATAAGTACTGCAGTTGACCAACTAAATAGTAAACGCTCATTGGTCAATGGTATTCTATGACGCGATATGTGACCAATCAGCGCTCAGTATTCCGTCTGTTAGCTGATCAAACTTTGACAAACGATCCAGAAACTGGTGGTTATGCAGTTATTTGTGCTAGGCCCACTGCAGGGGACGAGATTGAGAGTTCCGCATGCATTTCGGAGGTGTATGATACTCACCGGCCGTGTGTGCCGAGAGAGCCTGCCGCGGGGTCAGGCTCGCAGTAGTCCGGGCTCGGTGTGACGTACCGCAGGCGCGGCTTTGCGCGGCGCGCGGCTCGGCGGCGCGGACGCAGCACGGCGGCGCGGGACGTCTCTCCGGCAAGCGCGCTGGCCACGCGCGCCAGCGGCGGCAGCGCGCGCCAGCACGTGCGCACAGAGCACGAGCCGGACACGCCGTGACATGTGCACTTGGTGCGCATCCCTGCTGATACTATCTGTAATTTGCGAATTGATTTTCAACTATTATTGTTAACACTCACGGACTCACGCAAGGGTTTAATATTTCGACCGATACATCGAATACCCAACTGACGCAGCTGCTCGCCCTGAACATGAGCATAAGATACATGAGCTCAAACCCGTGTCGACAAATTCGATCCCTAACGTGAGTGTTTTGTCGGTTAACAATAATAGTTTAATAACCTAATTAATAATATGTGTCAAACTCATACGAGAACTTCAACACAAAAAATATTTTTGGAAATGCATAGTGACCTACTAGTTTATCGGTATTTGGAATGGGCTGACACATATGAGGTGGATAGAACGCAACCTGTGCTGGCACTTTTCATATGGTGATTCTATAGCGTTAGTTTCATAACCAACCTTTTTTGTACCCGATGGCCACGAGACGGGCAAGTTATTTGCCTGGTGATAACCGGCACACCTGTCCATGACAGTTGCAGTGGCACCCAGAGCTTTAAGCTTCAATGGTCAGAACGGCTGCACTTCGTTATTTACAACTGACATGAGCAAGTGTACAATATCAAGGTTGAATTATACTACAGAAATATATGCGAAATACAAAATCATTTCATTTCATTTTACTATCTCTCAATAATAAAAAGTCTCCAATGTGTGCATTGATGCACACATTGGAGACTTTTTATATAGATTTTAAGACGGTAAAAATGATAATAGATGTTATATCATCAATTAATAGATTTATTTTTTCTTTCTGAATGCTGTTGAAATCTATACTAGGAAGGTACTAATCATTGTAAAACAAGCTTCCCGCATAATTTAATGATCAGGCACACACCAATGTAAAAAAAATTAAAGAAATAGTATTTTTTTGTAACTACATTCCGTGAGGGCGCAGTTATTATAAAATTGCATCACCTTTCGCCCAAATCTGCCGTTGATGAGATTCGCCATGGCGATGAGGGGACGTAACTTCTCGAGTCTCGTGCGCAAGTCAACTTGCGGGTCGAAGCGCGGGTCGTCGGCTGCCATCCGGTACTCAATGTTGCGGTATCTTGAGCCACTGTCTTCAAAATCATATCTGCAAAAAATTACGTCATATGTGAAATATTAATAAAAATATTGGAATTTTTCTTTCAAAGCGACATGTATTTTCTTAATACCTAAGTAAAAATAAATATACTATATATAAAATATATACGTGTCGAATTGAGAACCTCCACCTTTTGGAAGTCGGTGGAAAAGCGATCACATAGACAGTGGTCGGCACATTGCCAGTTTATCGTACCTTGATCTAGATCTGAACCGTTTCCTTGTCGGCCTGCCACGGCGCGGCGACCGAGGTAAGCGTTTACGTCCCCGGCGTCCCTTCCTTCCTCTCTTTGGAGTCATCGTCGAGTTCGCAGGCGCCGGCTGGTCATCCACCAGAATAACGTTCGGAGGTGCCGTGGTGGGCTCTACAGTCGGCGTCGTAGTCGTGGTCGGCATCTCGGTCGTTGTAGTTTCGAATGCGAGCAAGTCTTCGATCTTCCCATCCCTGACATCAATTTCGTGCGCATCTAGGAACTGTTTGGCGAACCTAAAATCGGTTTGCTAAGTTTAATCTATGGGTAAAGCACATTATGAGGAGAGTTTTCTACTCAATTAATTAAATAGATTTGATTGAGATACATTAATATAATATTTAATTAAATTATCTCTTCTCTTAAAATAAGCTACAATTTCCCTAGTCTCAATCTAGTAAGTGGTGACATGATAGGTCAAGATACTCTACCGTCATCACAGTTTTGAGAAAGTACATGTATATTGAATCTCTCAGTAGAATATATATTTTCAACACACTTGCTCGTAAAGTGAGCCTTATTACAACGTTTTTAGGGCAATAAACTCAGCTATTACATACCCATGCATAATAAAATTATAACCTAGTGCATAATGTTTATCTTATCTCTACCTAGATAAGTAGGTACCTAAGTGAAATACCTTACTGCAAGTTATGGGCGCGTAAAAAGCATTTTAAATTTAATAGTAATAATAATTAATAATGTTAATACATTTTTGGAATAAATAAATGTGTAGGTAGGTACATCTCCTTATAAGGTGTACATCCTTAATAAAGTTAAACAAACATTTATAATTTGAATACCAAATTATTGATATTTCACAATAATTCGTTATTAAATATTCAATATTTGTATGTCATCCATTAAAATTATAATTTGAAATAGGTTGTATATAAGTATGTTCACTCAAGTTGCAGATGGCGCGTAAAAAAAACTTGGGCGCCATTTTCTATGATTCTCTTATTTTGTTTTTATTTTTAACGTATTTGTCGCTAGCAGCAAAACCAGGTCAAAATTTTACAATATACCTATAGATATGTAGTGGGTTAGCAAATGAAGTCAAATCTCAATTCCTTAATTACTTACCACCTTATTATTCTTCGTTCTTGAGATGCGTGAAGATGAATGTGGTCATAAATTAATAAAATAAAATACTAAGTAGCTCTTATATTCTGACCTCTCAGCCCATTGGTAGTTGTCGCCACAGCCGCCCCATTTGAACCTCGCGTGCGGCTCGGGCGGCGTGAGGCGCGCCTGGCGCGGGGGACGCGGCGGCGCGCGGGGCGGGGCAGCGCACGAGCAGGCGGGGAGGGAGCCCGCGGCGCACGCGCGTGCCACCGACCACGCCAGCGCTGCCGCCGACATCGCGTACACGTACGCCTGCTCGCGGGTACCTGCACCACAATTCTGCTATTTCATTCACCACGTTCAACAATCAATCTCTCTGCAACTGCAGTTATCGATAATTACTAAAAGAGTGATTCTACTATTTCTATACACAAATTGGAACGCAATGTTCGATAATCGTTCGTTTTTAAATACTACTAAATCAGCTATTCTATAATATTATAAAAAAGAACGATTTGTATTTATGTATGTTTAATAAGTAACGAATAAACTCAAAAACTACTGGACCGATTTCAAAACGATTTCACCGTTAGAATGCTACATTATCCCTGAGTAACTTAAGATATATATTATACTAGCTGACCCGCCAGCGGCTTCGCTCGCGTGGCCTCGTGGGATACGGTAATTACAGATTTTTAATTATCCCACGGGAACTCTTTAATTTACCAGGATCAAAAGTACCTATCGTATATGATGATCAGGGATATAAGCTACCACCTCGCCTTCATACTTAGTTATTGATTTCCATCCGCTGGCACTGCTTTCGCTTACAGCACAATCACTAGTACGGAGCCGGTCCCAAGCCCGGATAAAGAGGGAGGGCACCCAGGGGGGAATAAGGGCGCGGTAGTTTATCTCATCCGATAATACACCGCGCTTTGCATTCCTCCCCAGCGGCAGCCTGTGGCCGGCATATTGCTTGGGGACAAAACACCCTCTGTGTTTCTTGGGGTGATTTCTTCTCAAGCAATATGCGAAAAATCAGGGGTAAGCTGCTTGGGCAACTGCTTACACCATTGCTTTTGCGCCCACTCACTAACATTTCTGCTCCACAGAACTACCATTAAAATGATGTACAGCAATATTGATAGTGATATGCCATGCGATCCGGCTAGCGCCCGGCGCCCTCTGGTTCCCGGGCCAGAGAGTGTGAAATTGACTACCGAAGGCGACGGCGGGGTGGAGTCCCAGGCCTCGCCGGCCGCGGCTGCTACTGGACCGATGACAACGGAGGCGCTGCAACCTGGACCAGTGGAGAAGGCCAGTCACCCCGTGGAGCGCCACAACGCGCGCAAGAGGGACCAGCTGCAACGACAGGGAGAAGCGGCGGCGGAACCATACGCTGAGTTGGAGGGAGGTAACAGGCGAGGGATCGGGAAGCCTAACAAGCCTACCGTGAACTTGCAAAGCGCCTATCGCGGTAAAAACCGCAAAGTACAACAAAGGGAGCGTTGGAGGCGCGAAGCTGAACTGGCGGACACGCTCTACCGGCAGCAGAGGGAAGGCGTCCTGCATTTGCCTGGCATGTCGGCGCTCGCGCCGGCTGTCGTCGCAAGCATGGCACGCGCCGTCCCGCATGCTGTGGCTAACGCCTCTGCGCTCCTTGACATGGGAAATGAATCCCTGATAAACGCAGTGCCTCGCACGGTCGCACCACGTACGGCTCGCCCCCCCTCCGTACCCAACCAAACCCCAGCTCAAAGCAAGGGCAGGGGAAAGGGGAAGGGAAAGAAGGGGCGCGCAGTGGCTGATGGTGAGGCGCCGGAGTGCACGGCTGCCCCACGTACGACTCTCCGCCCTTCCGTACCAAACCAAACCCTAGTCAATGACCAGGGCGAGGAAACGGGAAAGAAAGGGCGCGCAGTGGATGATGGTGGGGTGGTCCGGGCCGCGGGCACTGTGGACGTAAAACAGACGGACGTGGGGGATGAGGTAACCCGTAATGCGAAGAGGCAGCGGAGTTCAGACCTTGTGTCACCCAGCCAGGTAGCGGTCGATAAGAAGGCTCGCCTGGATGGTGGAACTTCCTCTGCAGCTATCGCGACGGGGGCTCCTTACCTTCTCGGGCCGGAAGAAGGTGGAGGCGCGGTCTCGGCATCGTACGCGGATGCGGTCAGGGCGGCACACAAAGTTGTTGTGTTAGACCGGAACCGAGTGCAGATGGATGAGATTCGCTCCATACACCTGAGGAAGGTCATCGATGAAAAGATCATCGGAACCCTTCTGGCTAACGCGGGCAGCCCGAATACTGTACTGCCTAGGTTTACGGCCCTGCCGAGAACGTTTCGCGGTGGGGTCAGATATGTGGCCCGAGACGACTATGCGCTCACTTGGCTCACCAGCACGGTGGAGCATCTACCACCGTTATGGGAGGGCTCAGGTGGATACATGGTTGTGCCGGAAAGCAAGGTACCTAGGTATTATACTGGGGTCATTTTTATACCAGATTTCGGACGAGGTAGGCAAGATCTGGCTAAACGGTCGGATATCTTGCTCAACTTGCTTATCGCACAAAATCCTGGAGTAGGTGTGGAGAGGTGGCAGCTCTTCACGCATGAATCGCGCCCTATAGGCGATAGCTTTAATCATATCCTCGTAATGGGTGTGCCACCAGAGGATCTGGGAAACCTCCAGCGTGAGGGCTGTCGCCTTCACTACCTGTCGGCGACAGTGTATGTGAAGGTGAGAGGAGTAAAACTCAGGGGCGATGTGGAGGCGACGTCGGGGGGGGCGGGCGCTGCGGACGCTGCTCAGGGCGGCGACGTAGCGTCGGTGACCCCTGTCGCCGCATCAGACGCAGCGCTTGCTGAGGATTTGGGTTGGTCGAAGGAGGACGTGAAGCGTTTGCTGGGCGAGGACGATGACGGCGAGGATGATATCAGTGGCGATATAATGGGCCTAAATATCTTCTCGCCGGCATCCTCCATGGATGCAGAGATTGCTGGCGCCTCCTCCTTGACCTTACCAAATAACAAGCAGTAGAGTTGCTCTTCAAGCTACTCGGCTGCAACAAATTTTTAAAATAAGTAATTAGGTATTTTAAATATTTTTAATGATGGATACTGATAATATAAACAATTCGTATTCCAATTCAAAAAACACAACCAACAGAATGGGTGACAGTACAACTAAACAGGGCGTCATTAGTAATATTGACATCATCCAAGCCAATCTCCAACACAGTGTCACAGGTTTCGCCGCTTTGCGAAGAACCCTGGAGGAGCAACCTAACACGATAGCACTGGTCCAGGAACCCTATCTAAGCCGTAGTAAGGTGAGTGGTTATAATGCCCTAAGGGGTAATGTTTTCTCTCCCCCCTTTCAAAGGAAAATTCGGACTTTCGTTTACGTACCGAATCCATACAAAGCATCCTTGGTGACACACTTGTGTACCGACGATCTTACGGTAGTGAAACTAGAGACGGGCCTACATGGACGGCTCGAAAGTGTTATAATAGCATCAGTTTACATGGACATCGAAGCTGAAGCGCCACCTCAAGCACTTGAAGAATTAATGCACTTCTGTGAAAAAAACAATCTAGAATGCGTGGTGGGCTGCGACGCAAATGCCCACTGCTCCGTCTGGGGTAGCACAGACACAAATGAACGAGGAAAAGATTTACTAGATTTTATTCTAAGGCATAATCTAAACGTTCTGAACAGAGGCTCTGAACCTACATTTGTAACTTCTAGGGCCAAAACTATAGTTGACATAACTATAGCGACAAGGGAAATTGCCGAGACCATTGAGAACTGGCGAGTTGCATCAAAGGAGTTCTCTGGCTCGGATCATAGACGAATCAGGTTCAGCCTACAAGTAAAGGAACATAAACCGCGAACCTACAGAAATCCTAAGAAAACTGATAGATCCCTATTCAAGGAAACACTAGAAAAGGCACTGGAAACAGTGCCACAGGTAGAGGCTACCACAGAAATAGAGCCTCAACACATAGAAGCTAACCTGGATATCATAGTGCGCTCTATGATAAGTAGCTACAATAAATCATGTCCTTTAAAAACAGAAAACAGTAAAATACTGCACTCGAAAGACAAATGGTGGAACAAGGAACTCAGTAAGCTGAGGAAAAAGGCAAGACACCATTTCAATAGGGCAATGAACACCGATCACGAGAGTGATTGGCAGGAGTACAGAAAAGCACGACACAAACTCAAAGTAGGGGTGCAAAAGAGTCAAAATAATTCATGGAAAAAGTATAGCAACTCTATACAATCGGAGAGTGAGACGGCGAGACTTAGAAAACTTGTATCTAGTGACACTCAGGTAAAACTAGGTACATTGAAGAAGCCCGATGGCACCTATACAACATCGGAAAAGGAGCAATTTGAACTCCTCCTACAAACTCATTTTCCTGACTGTTGTTTGGAAAACAATGAAGGATGGGAAACCGAAACTTCGAACGAGCCCGATTACGATGATTGGGCTTTTGCGAATTCTATAGTTACGGAAGAATCTCTTCTATGGGCGGTGAGTACTTTCAAACCATATAAGGCAGCTGGCACCGATGGTATTTTTCCTGCATTAATCCAATGGAGCCTGGCCAAGATCAAAAACCACCTCCTGGCGATATTTAGAGCATGCTTAGCCTGGAAGTATATACCTAAGTCATGGAGGGAAGTCAAGGTAGTTTTTCTACCTAAGCCAGGAAAAACAGATTACACGCATCCAAAGTCTTATAGGCCTATAACCCTGAGCTCATTTTTATTAAAAACCTTGGAAAGGCTCTGTGATAAATATATAAGGAGTGGACCATTAGCGCAGAATCCTATCCACAAAAATCAACACGCCTATCAATCAGGAAAATCTACAGAGACTGCTCTTCACCATGTGGTGAACAAAATAGAATCAGCTTTGGAGAATAAGCAATCCTGTTTAGCCACTTTCATTGACATTGAAGGAGCTTTCGATAAAACCACTTTCTCCAGCATCGAGATCGGGCTAAGAGACAAGTGCGTGGATAACAGAGTAAATAAGTTTGTGACTAACATGCTCTCCAATAGAGTCGCAAGCATTGAAAACTCTAGCACCACACGCTGTCGAGTAACGAGAGGATGCCCACAGGGTGGTGTCCTATCACCTTTGTTATGGGTAATCGCAGCAAACGAACTCGTAGAATTGTTAAACAAAGATGGAATAGTTACTATCGCCTACGCAGATGATTTGGCCATAATGGTATCGGGGCTATTCGAGTCTACTCTCTGCGAAAAAATGCAGATGGCACTTCGAATTGTCGAGGGATGGTGTCACAGACACGATTTATCAGTAAACCCAAATAAAACAGAAATGGTACTATTCACACGTAAAACAAAGGTAACCAAACTTAAACTACCTACGCTATTTAGCAAAGAGCTAACTCTAAGTAAGGAAGTTAAGTACTTGGGCATTTGGATGGATAGTAAACTTTTAACACAAAACATCAAACATATTACCAGAAAAGCAACAAATATTCTCATGCAGAGCACAAGAGCAGTAGGAAAAGACTGGGGACTAAAACCAAAGCTATGCCGCTGGCTATACACGGTCATTGTGAGACCAGTCCTCACGTACGGATGTGTAGTGTGGTGGCCAAGAACAAATTTGGTAACCACAATAGCCAAACTGCAGCAAACACAAAGATTAGCTTGCTCTCTTATTAGCGGATGCACAAAGACCACACCGTCGGCAGCCCTAGATGTAATCTTAGGCCTAACGCCATTGCATCTTCACATACAGCAGGAAGCAATGGCATCAGCGCTACGGATAAAATCTACGGGCCAGTGGAAGGACTCCGGACCTGATACACACCATAGTAAAATTTTACATAAGGTGACAAAAATTATCCCAGAATCATCACAAGGCACTGACAGGATAGTCAGCACGCACCTTGATGAGAGAAAGTACGAGCTGGTCACTGAGAAGACTGCTTTGGATGGTTGTTCACCGTCATACAACATGTTTACGGATGGGGCGAAAAATAAAGCGGGAGCTGGTTGTGGATATTTCTCGCCGGAACTTGGTATATCAGATTCAAAGGCCTTAAATAAGACCACATCACCAGCACAAGCAGAGGCTATGGGCCTACTGTTAGGAGCAAAAGCTATACCATATAGAGACGAGGTGGGCTCCATATCATCACCTGTGGAAAGAAAACTAATCGCATTCACTCTAGATAGTGCGGCGGTCATCTATGCACTCAGAAGGCCGGTAACCAGGTCAAGAGTGATAGCCGAGTGTCACGCGACTCTACAAAAACTATCAAACAAGTATAAGATAGTGGTAGCTTGGACAAAAGGGCATGGTTCATGCCCAGGAAATGCGAAAGCAGATACCCTCGCCAAAAATGCGACTAAGAAACAGGTAAGTGGAGATGTAAATGATCTCTGCAAGCCCTCAGCGATGGAAATACGTAATCTACTCCGTCGATTTACTGAAAAAGAACAACAACACATTTGGGATAACAAAAAGGACTGCAAACAAGCAAAATCTATGTTTCCAACCTTGAACAGATATACAACTAACAATTTGTTGAAACTTCAACGACAGGACCTCCGCCTAATGGTAGGCATTATCACAGGTCACTGCAATCTCAACTACCATCTATATAAAACTGGTGCAACAGATAGTCCACTGTGCAGAGGATGTTTGCAGGAGAACGAGACCGTGAAGCACGTGCTGTTAGAGTGCACGGCTACGGAAAATATACGGAACACTACCGGTCTACTAGAGGATCACTATAGTTCTAAATCAACATCAGTTTTAACACCTCAAATATCACTGGAGCAGTTATGCCAGCGACCCAGGGTCATACTCCGTTATCTAAAGGAGTTGGGATGGCTAGGGTAGCTGGCGGGGGAAATGCACAATACACCCCAAGCGGGACGTCAGTGCAGGACTTAGCGCCCCCAATCAGAATAAGAATAAGAATAAGAAGCTACCACCATACGAAATTTCATTTAAATCGGTCCAGTCGTTTCGGAGATTAGCCCGTACAAACAGACAGACAAACATACAGAGAAACAAACAATTTGAACTTATTTTTCACTCCTTTCATCCCCTGACTCGGTTTTAGTATATTTTTCTGTGTACAGAAATATTGCCTCTACAGTTTATAATATGTAGTAGTTTTTACATCCCTCGTTTTACCCCCTTAAGTTATCCATGACAAAAATATTGAAAGCATCACTATTTATTTTAAATTACCTATCCAGTTATCAATTTTCATCACTTTAGTTCCAAAATCAAAGAACTTTTGAAAAAAATATTATCCCCCGTTTCACCCCCTTAAGTCGTCCCTGACAAAAATATTAAAAGCATCACTATTTATTTTAAATTATATTTTTTTTATTTTTAAATTATTAAATAAATCCAGTTATCAATTTTCATCACTGTAGCTCCAAAAACAAAGAACTTGAAAATAAAATTATCCCCTGTTTCACCCCCTTAAGTCATCCCTGTCAATAAATATTGAAATCATCACACTCAAACTGTCCAAATGCTAATTTCACCACTTCGAAAACAAAAAACTTTCCATACAAATTTTCACCCCTCCATTTCACTCTCTTAAACCTAAAAAAATTAGTCCAACATTTTTTTATTTTGAATACCTATTCAAATACAAATTTTCACAACTATAAGTTCAAAAACAAAGGAGTTTCATACAAATGTTTTCACCTCTTTTGACCCCCTTAGGGGTAGAATTTCGAAAAGCCCATTCTTAGTACACCTCTACGCATCAAGGACAATACACCCTCAAATTTCAAGTCTCTACGATCAGTGGTTTAGGCTGTGTGTTGTCTGTCAGTCAGGACATCTTCTTTTATATACCTATATTGATTCTATTCATCATCATCATCCATCACAAAGCGGCTGAAACCGCGGAGCGCAGCTAGTATTACGTACCTATAAGTACATTAAACGCTACTTTATACGAATATGAGTTAGCGTCGCGTTTATAATTTATCAAGTTACCGGAATATAAAGTGATGATCGATCGCTGACGTCAACAGAAACGTAACTTTACTACTAACTACAGTACTATAACGTACTGTTTTTCAAAAGCAGAATAAGAAAACGTATTTGTTAAAAAAAAATTTAACCTATTAAAAATCATCATTCAGCGTACGATCCGATTGCAATTTAGTTACTTAGTGGGTTCGGCCCCTTGGTTGTTTGTTAGGTAAGCTCATTTGAACAGGTCTCTATGTCTCATTGGGACAAAAATGTGATATTGCGATGGGTCCCGTTCATCAATTTCGTAAAATATTTCGTCCACCGTAGCCATAAAATCGCGTTAGCGATTTATACAAATGAACCGTATCTAGCTGTTTAATTTTTGCATATGTTCGAATATATGCTGGATACGTACGTGGCCTTGTGGCCGGGTCTTGAATGTGTTTAACTTGATAAAATCTACAGTCTTTAGGATTTTCTTGTTAGCAGTAAAATTTTAAAGCCTCGGTAAAAACTTTTTTCACGATTTTGGCCGCAGGCTTAGCGACCATTTAATACAAGAGATAATTTTGATGATGCCATAAATCTTGAACTCGGGTTTAAATTGTTAGGAGTCATATTAAATTAATTGCAGCGCTACTTAGTAGGTACTTACCTTGTTGTCCGTCCCTTCATTGTTTTACTCAAATCCCCCTATTATAGGTATATATCCTTTAATTCCACTCACCTTCGCTTGTATCTCCTAGAGTGGAATTCGTGTAACTGATACATCGGAATGCATGCTACATACATTGAAAAGAAGGGACGAGTAAATATTATTTCCATGATTACTTAAATGTACTAAATTTAGTTATCATTGGAGTACTCACAGATTAAAAGTATTTATTATTTTTATAAACATTGAATCGATTCTAATAACTAATAAAATAAAACGTGTTTTCTATAACTTTATTGCATTATAAGTACCTTCCACTTAAACTTTGCGCTTCTTTCGGTCACGCTTTTTGAAGTCGCACGCTATAAGCGGTCCCTACGCTTGCAGCTTCATTGAGACGATACGACGGCCATAAAACATGCCATAAACAACTCGTATCATGCGAAAATGAAAAGCTCTTATTAATTTCATTTAAACAAGTTGTAAATATATATTAAAACAAGTTCAAGAAATATTACATAAAATTACGAAAGTTACGAACGTAGCGAGCGTATAATTGTATTTTAAATATTCACATTTGCTACGCTAGCGGTTTTATCGCAAGGGTTGCTTTGTTGATACGTTTGGAATACGTCTATAAATTAGTAGTTTTTTAATTTCACGTTATTTAAACCATCATGCCATTTTTCTAATGTCCGCCGGGGTCTTGGCAAACTTCCGGCCTTCCATAATATTTATTTACACCTAAGTATATATCTAATTTTACAAACCTCATATTCACAATAATTTTTCATTCACAGATATCGTAATCAGTTTAATTACAGTGTCATCTCGATAAAGCCCGCACATTCTCCTGAGTGGACGAGACAATGGCACGTCGTCGGGCTTATCGCACGACACATCGCTATCGCTACGGATCGCGCGTCACTGCACCGCTCCGTCGGCGGCGGCGCTTATCTGAATGAAGCTCGTGAAACGCCGTGCAAGGGCTTGCTTGATTCATGCGTGTAATTAAATCTTTTGTCCGAACCCGCCCCTGGTCGCATTGTAAGACGAACATTCGATAGCCTCTAATTCAACAGATAAACTTTGAAAAAGTAGTCGCTCATCAATAAGGATTACCTACAGGTTGATTTATGTTGCTCATTTTCTTTTGCTACAACGACATGGTCTGATGTTTCAACTGGTTTGTAATCAGTTCCAAGCGCTGCGCTCTCTAATTGAAAAAGTAAATATGACAGAAGTGGGTAATTATGTTTGGTAAAACCATGAAAAACAGGTTTTCACTAAAATTAGGTACACCATTTGGTGTAGGATCATTACGAGGTACCGTAAAATTAGAGAAACGCTCATTTTAAGCAGGCATTCTGGCCTTAATGAAAAGTTATTCACGTTCATTACTCGAGAAGCCGCAGACCTTACTCGCTTCGTAAAACTTTTAATTAAAATGTATCAAGCCGGGAGCATTTCAGATTCCTAACGGTTTTGTTGTAGCAGCCGACGTTTCGTGTCAATTAATTTCCTAAAGTGGGTAGACGGACGCCGAAACGGTGACCAGAAACAATGGTTCGTATTTCGAAGGCGGCCGCCGGCATCCGGTAGCCCCGGCGCCCTCCGCCTCGGTCGCTGCCAGCCACACAATGTCGCCAACCATGCTAAACTTAGCTTTAGGGAAGTTTTTCTAGAAAAACTTCCCCATTGTCTGTCTTCGTTCCTATTCCTAACTTTTAGTTGTTTTTCTACGTCTTTCGTATTACTCATTGTGAGAGAGTGGCGCGTAAAGAAAATACTTCATGTAGATAGTAAGGCTTTGTGTTTAGGGAGGTAACGGAGCGTTGATAAACAAAATAACTGTAATAATAGATAACCTTACTTGCGTATTTAGTCAATTGAGTTTCAAGGAAATCTATATCTTATCTATCGCCTATATTATGTAAATAAAAATAAACTACACGCCGTTCGTGTGTAAGCGCATTACTTAAAAACAGCTGGATCGATTTATATAATATAACACAATTTAGGGATATTGAACCTGTACTCATTCTCATTTAAATTTATTTTCGAAAGAAGGATAAACAAGGTTTTAATCTGTATATCTTAAAACTTTTTAATGAACCATAAAGCCATGTTTGATTTCGAAATAACGTATCCCTAGACTTTGTTGATGTGTGTACGTTTCAAAATGTTAGCACAATAGTCAGGATGACAAAAATGCCAGAAAAATAAAAAAATACCTCAAAAATAAAGTAAATTTTTCTATGGACAGCTTGTCTTAAATAAATTGCACCCACCTTTATTATTAGTAAAAAATACTAATTAAAGATGTCATAAAATAATTAGAACATACATAAACCGTTGTTTATGTATCTTCTTACATTATATTATGGTCTTGCACGGCATTGTAGGTACCTATAATAGCTCCACTGGCAAGGATAATAAATTAATAAGACCTGTACTTTTCTTTCCAGAAAATAAATAGCTTCTTAGCAAACTATTTTTATATCCGGAAAAGAAACCCCTCATTATTCTATAAAGATCGATAGCAAAGAGCAGTCACGACACGATACGGCGGGACGCGCGACGCCGCGTAATGTTAAGACGGGCGTAGAGCGGGTTCCGTGCTGACTCGCGGAGGCATCGCGTGACGTCTTCGGTTATTTAATAAGCTTCATGCTATCGGCATCAATACCGACATTTTACGCTTTCGACTCGTTACTACCGAAGTACTAAACGAACGAACAATGCAGTTTTATAAAGCAATTTAGAAAGAATGAAACAATAGAATAACTTAAAAATTAATTGCCCTTGAAGCGATAAATACGTGGATGTGTCAAGTAAATAAAAAGAGTGGTCGGTGCGGAACGAGGCAGCGAGCGCTAGTGAAAGAAAGGGGGCCGTCACGGGGGCCGCGTCCGCACAATGCAACGACGCTGATTTAAAAACACTCTACAAACTTGGCTTCTCTTATCTTTCATTTACACACCGTTTGAAAGTTCCACAAGTATTATTATACGGAACAGAATCCCTTCATTTCATAATATTAATTAAATTCTAGTCTATTCACAACCTGTATTTATATATATAAAACACAGAGGATGTTGCGTTTGCGCGTTTCATTTTTGGGGGTGTGAGATCTAAAAACATAAATGGCCAAGTGCACCTTGGGTCCGGCAATAGTAGAAGTGTTTTGACACAATGATAACATATGAAAATAAATGCAATTAGTAATGTTATCTTTCGACTATAACAGCATCTTCTACACTGTTACCTGTTAGTCTTTAGATTTGGAAATTCGCTAAGAAGATTTTAAAAGAAATGATTATTAGGTTGGTGAAATGGGGTTCAAAGTCTATATTAGAGGTTATTATCATGCCGGGATTGGAACTGTTGTAGTTTAAATTTCTGAATGGCACTTGCACGTCTTGAACCGAGTTACATAATTAAAAAAATGGTTACTGATCCTGCGACCCGATCGGGCAGACGCGTAAGATATAATGAGACATACTAATATCGTGCTGTTATCTACATATTAAATAATACATATAAAATAATTATCGTAGCTGCTATAAAATAGTGTTATATAAAAAAATATGTATAATGACAAGCCCGCTGAGTTTCTTGCCGGATCTTCTCAGTTGTGGTTGCGTTCCGATCCGGTTGTACATTTAAGAAAAAAAAATATGTAAAATCACAATTTGTAAGTGCCCGCGTAGGCCTATATAGAATAAATTTGATTTTGATGTTGCACAGTAGCTCAGCTAGAAATGAACGCAAGTAAGTACCTAAGTTTTAAAACTGAGGTACCTTGCTTTTTTTCGACAGAATTAATGCTTAATGGCTTTGTTAATTGGAAAAAGTAGATAAATATTGCTTAGCAGTATTCCTAGATATTCAACAAGCTTTTGATAACGTCTGGCACAAAGAACTATTATACGAACTGAAGACCATATACTACCAAATCCATTCTTAATGAACCTAAAATACAACTTAAAATTTCAAGTAAGCATGAAGTTGATTATTCAAAGCTAAACGCATACTTTTCGGTATGATCACTGCTTCGGTTCCCCAGGGATCAGTCCTAGGGCCAGTGTTGTACTCGATATACACGACAGACTTACCTGAAACGGAAGATGTTGTAATTGCAACATATGCCGACGATACTGCATATAACAAGTGGCAAAGACCCAAAAACTCCAGCACAGCACAACAAGCATGGCTACAGAAGTGGCGAATTAAACAAAGTGTAACTAAATCAACAAACAGAATATTCACACTCAAAACCGACAGTCTGTATAGTAGGCAAGTTCTACCAAGCGACAACAACGTGGGGTCTGGAGTTGCACCTAAATTAAAGACTTAAGGGCAAACGACTTCAAAGCTAAGAAAAAGAAAGCAAACTTGCATTGAAATAGCTAAACTGGTTATTAGAATGTCAATCGCGACAATCCCTCTATAAAAAGCTGCAAGTCATCATTAAACCAATCTGGACGTATGGACAAGAACGCTGGGGTTCTGCCAGTAACTCCAATATCGAGATCCTTTAGAGATTTCAAAATATTGCTCTGAGAATTTAAATGCTGGTTCTGGTTCGTAAGAACCACACGAATACTCTTGTAGATGCCAGCTGTAAAGCAGGAAGCCTGCCGCAATAAGAACACATACCTAACTACAAAGAAAAAGAAACTATAAATAAGATATTAATAAATTGACAAGAAACCTATCGGACACAAATGAAAATATAAAACAATGGAAAATACTAGATCTCGACAAGTGGAACTTTTTAACACCATTAACACCATTATTGAGAGCAATTTGCTCTCAATATAATGGTGTTGTTTAATAGAATGACACTCGACATCTGGACCACATCTGATCATGGCTAAATAGCCGATTGGAGAATATATTACCTACAGTAACAGTACAGGACGCCGTTACAGTACAGGAAATATTACAAGTAAGTAGGTAAACTTTTAGTCTATTGGTTTCAGACATTTTTTGTGAAGTTTTAAAACTGGACTATTTTGGTAATGTTCGGCAAGAACAAATAAATATTTGCCAAGTTTTCCTGAATTTCGACGACCTGCAGATAGCTCAGACTCCAAAAATTTGCCGCTGAAAAGATTATGCTTGCAAGGTATACTGTTTGCAGAACTACTACGTATTATTAAGTAGGCATTTGTTTAATATTGTACTTGTACAAACAAATAATTCTTATAGATCAAAATTGTTGATAAGTGTCACATTGAATTATTAGTTGCAGTGCAGTTATATTTTCTCGAAAAAAAAAACATAGTTATTATCTACATTTGTGAACATACACCAACAACATCATAACATTTAGATGAACTAAAAAAATGTTGTCTGTAAAGTCGGTTTACGTACGGTAATTTTACATGCCGAACCCTTAGGCCGATCGAGCCTCTATCGCTTGTTCCGCGCTCTCGCATGCACGTTCGGCTCAGGCGGAACGTGACAATGAGTCATACCCGGCGTTCATCGATTTATAAGACGTTATCACGTCAAATACTTCACTCATCTGTATATATAGCACTGTGTATCTAGCATCTATCCATCTCACATCAAATAGTATACATACGTAATAATCACTGCTTAGTAAAAGATTATTCCTCAATCCAATTAAAAATTTAACATTTCTTACCTGTAAGCAAATCAGGCGAAAACCGCGGCGCAAGTTCTATAGAGGAGCAGTTCCACCGATCTCCTTCGTGAGCGGTAAGGCAAGCTGCGCGGGCGAGCCGAGCCGCTGCGGCCACGTGCGGCATCGCTGCTGGCTGCCGACGGCACGCACGCACCTGCCCGTCCCATAGCGCGCCAGATCGTCGCGCCTCGGTACAGTCGCTCTCAGTCCAGTTTCCCTCACTCTCGTGCAAAGCCCTATAAACATAGGTAATTAATAACGATATATCCAGACTTTAGTTGATCCCCCTCATGTACAAAACGTAGGCATAAAACTCAGAGACGTTTAATAATTACATAAAGTAGGTATCACTTATATTAGTACTAAGTAGAGCGACAAGTTTTGAAATCGACTCAAATTTTACAATTCCTAAAAACTATAGAAAAAGGGAGTAAGTTGACATGTACACTACATTAAAATATATAAATATAACACGCGCCGGCTCTAAGAGTACCAGTGCGTAAAATAGCTGTTTCTCAAATATGCTTGGAAATATGAGCATTATAGGTATGTGCCTCGGCTTTGCCTCGGCCTACATATTAACACGTTCGTCCATCAATGCCTCGTTTGCTGGCCGCTGCAGTAATGTACCTACTAAGTATACCACAAACCATCTTTCGGGCACAAAATGTATGTTATTCTAAATTTCACTCAAATCTTTTGGGCCGTTTCAGCATACAGGAAGTATCAAACATTTACATCGCATATAAAATTGTTATATTAGCGTGATTTCAGTTGTTAAACAATCTTATAAAACGTTCAGGAATAAGAAGATATTTAATATTTTTTAATTAAACTAAATTTTAATATATTCACGGATACAATTATAAGTACACTAGCTGCAATCCGCGGTTTCACCCGCGTGGTGTTGGATGATGATGATGATATTAATGAAAAGCATCCTATGTGTCAATCCAAAGCCTCATCTACCTCCATACCAACTTTCATCAAAATTGTCCTAGCCGTTTGAGCGTGAAAGAGCAATAAACATCCAAATGCATCCATCCATCTAAACTTTCACATTTATATATATATATATATATATACTTAATTAATTTTAATAATGAATTAATTTATATATTAGTAGGATTGTTGCAGTACAAACAATTGTTTATTTATACCATCAAGTAATGTGATCAGCAAGTGTTGTCACTTGATCCATAGAGTATAAGTAGCTTTATATACAGCTTGATCCCCTACTTCTGTCCGTGACAGTTGCACCCAGGTTTAGCTGTAAAGTTTTGCGTAGCACTGTACTGCTATCGTCACCTTGAGAATTGTATTTTTTTATTGGATAGGTTGGAAAACGAGCAAGCGGCTCCCCTGATGGTAATTATCACCGTTGCCCACGGACATCCGCAATACCAGAGGTTTCGAGGTTGCGTTGCCGACCTTTGAGAAAGGAAGATAGGAAGGATGAGATAGAAGGGGTGAGGGTGGATGGGGAGGGGGAAGAAAATGGGGGACAGGGGGAGGGAGAATCGGGCCTACCACCAAAAAACTTGGTCTTATTTTTTATGTTATTAGGAAACGGCACGCGTCCCACCTCATGTTAAGTGGTAACCTCTACCTTGAACAGATGCATTTCCTCTCAAGTAACGAGCTGCCCTGCGCCCGTAAACCTGCTACATTAAGTCCCATGTGCCTGTAATTTCACCGGCAACCATACCTTCAAGCCAAAGCACAGTATTGCGAACACTACTGCTTCACTGTAGATAAGGCATGGTGGCAGTCTGCCCCGGGTGAACTCATGCACAAAGAGCTCTACTGCTCTTTGAAATTAACTCGTGCAGTAATTTCGTTTGCTACAGTATCCTTCACCTAACACAGCTTACTGACGAGAAGCCGGGAACCTATCATACAACCAAATATTACTAAATTTTGTAACAATCGAAACAATTCGTACAAATTTAAATTGGAGTCTATTTAGTAGGATTATGCCTCATCGATATACCATCGATGTAACATTTTATTGGTACTTTATACACAAACCACCTGCGCCCGCGGTTATGATGATGATGATGATGGTGATAAATAGTCGTATATGTTCCATCGCCTCATCTACCTCCATACCAAATTTCATGATAATGACAGTCCAGCCATTTGAGCGTGAAAAAGTAACAAATATACTCACACTTTCTGACTTTCGGCTTTATATTAATGTGATTACCTGTGATAGTCTATTTAGATAATTTCTTCTATGTTCTTCATATTTATTTTGAAAATGAAAGTAATGAAACACGTTTTCCTAATTATGTATATTAATATTTAATTGCGATTTAGATACACTGAAATTGCTTAGTAGAATTAGTCAAAAATAATGCTGATAAAATGGATCCATCAAGTAGTGTTTAACTGCGCCTTCAATTATAGGTTAGTCTTTACACTTGTTTCCTGTGCGATTGAGATTAAAGATTGTAATACTATTTGGTCCCTTTACTGCCGTAGTCCGAGGTACTTGTTTGTGGTGGATCATGCCGTCTCGCTGACTCCGGTCGTTGGCCCTTTTGGAAAGCTTCACACATCTCGTACAAATAGTTAGGTAGGAAATCCGTAGCTTCACCGTCTCTACGACGTAGCAAGCGGTAAGCCTCGCGTAGCGTAGGCTTCGGAGTCAGTCGTAGCTCCAGCTCGACCGCGGAAGGGAAATGAGCCGCTAACGAGTATACAATCTCTAAATCGGACGGAGGCGGGCTTAAGTGACGGTAATTAGATACTTTGTGCAGAAAGTACTCAGACATGGTCATCCGGGAGGCCATCTCGTCGTACTTCCCGAGTTTTAGGTCGTACAATACCGATTTCTGTCTGTCTGGACCCCAGAACTCCTGTTCGAAAGCTTTGTAGAAACCTTCAACGTTTTTGAACTCGCTTCGAAAACACCGCGCCCACATAAGCGGGACTCCTTCCAAACAAGATATTATGAACGGTAGCTGCTTTTCTTCGGCCATGTTGAGCTCGGTTATGTAATATTGTACGCCGTCTAGGAAGTCCATAGGATGGGTATCTCCGTTGTCATCGTAATGGGGTCGTTTGTTTATCGATGCAATTATCCATTCGTTAAGATTTTCAGTGGACAATTGTACCGTCGGTTTGCGGTTATCGTTTCGCTCGTCATCGATTTCTACGATTTTTGGTGTACTGTCATATCGTGACACGGAGGGCTTATCGAGTCCCCCATCGGTTTTACCCAAATTGGGCAGCGACATGTGACTGCGAAGTCGCGACGAAGGCATGTCGCGGTATATATCCTCCTGGCTCGGAAACCGGACTCCAAATCCGAGAGACGTCGACGGTTTGTACTTGGAACTGTAAATATATGGTTCGGCCATCTTTGGCGGGTCTTGTGGAATTTTATCTTTTTTCGAAAAAGTCAATTTGTCTACCATTTCAGAGAGATTGGTTACGGAAGACTTGATTTGGCGCAAGTCGACGAACAAACTCATCCTATCGCTCGATGAGAGCTTATCTTTACAGCTACAGCTAGGACATTGTTTCATTGAGATGGTTATCTTTTGATGACTCCACTGTAACAAAGTAATACCATATAACTATTTTACTTCTTTAGAATATCCATAGCTTTATATTAAACGTTTTAAGTACATGTTAAGTCAAGTCTGAGTAAAACTTTAACGTATCTTCTAAACTTCATTTATTTAGAACATAATGAAAATTAAATTTATGTCGTTTCTGACACACATTTCACAAATTCAAAATAAATCACAATTAAAGTTAATTGGTTAATGATTAATATTAATTTACATTAAAAGTTAACTTTTAAATCATAAGTTTTTTCAACAAAACCTAAAACCAAAACATTTCTAAACATTTAAGCTTGATATGCCTACGCAATCATGTGTGCAAGCAAAATAGAAGTTAGTAAGCAACCTGCACAAAAAGTAAAGGTTTGATATGATAATTATTGCTATTCATGGAGTGAATAATGGAATGGAGTGAAATGGATATATAGCTTTACTATTTTGTTTTGCAATTTTTTTGTTTATAAATGGGTGAGCTTAGGTTTATATATATGTATAAAAATGAACCCCTTATTCTCCTGTGGGCCGAGCACGAAAATCTGTTTAAGTGTAACGTAGTCGCATCGTTAACGTATTTAGTACAAACTGTCATTTATCTAGTCTACAATAGTGGCACAGATAACTCATAGTTTGTGCTGCATACGTAAATGATACGATAACGTTACACTTAAGCAGATTTTCGTGCTCAGCCCACTGGTCACGCTATAACTTGAGAACGGTTTTACCGATTTCATTCGCTTTTTTTAAATGTTTCCTAATACTTCGTAGAAGGTTCTTACATTAACAAAAACTAGAAAAGATGGGAGGTTCTACTACGCGAACGAAGTCACGGGCAGTCGTTAGTATATTATATAAACAAGCCATAGAAAAAGTTACATTTTGTCATGAAAGTGTGTTTTCTTTGGACCTCGAGATTCCAAAGCGTCGATTCCACCATACACTAAGACCTAGCGACCTAGCCAGTACCAATAAAAGCGCATTTCGACTTTATATAAGTCGAATCCACTCTTATTCGTACTTTTATAATAACTAACATTTAATCACAAATGTCAAAGTCCGTACGTAGTACGCAGTTCTGCATGTGTAATCTCAATGGGAAAGATGAACAAGTTAATTGTTGTAGAGGTGGCAGTGCATGCCGTAGCAAGAGAGTGCGTAGCTAGTTAAGTAGAAAAGAAAACTCACAACAACCAAAAGTAAATTCAAATCATATAATAACTATCATCTACTCTGTGATTCAGTGCAGAAAATTTAAATATATATGTCGTAGACGTGGTTGTGCATTCCGTAGGATGCGTGCGTAGCAAGTTCGTAGCAAGGAGCTTACGTGCGGCGGCGGCGGGCGGGCACTCGGTACTACCCGCGGCCGCCCAATGCTTCCGTGAGCGTACTTACCTTACGGCTTTTTGTAAAGCTAAGGTACAACACAGACGAGCGACTCAATTTAACTGTCAGACTTTTTGTCGGTAACAGCAAACTTTGAAGATAACGTTGCCGTCTTGTCCACACAAACATACTTCTAGACTTCCTCTAGGAATCTTGAAAATTGTGAAATTTATGTCTACGTGCCAGTTTATAGGATATTATAGGAGTTTGACACTCCAGAAATATTACCTGGGTGCTACCGGCTTTTTAACTTGCGTATTAATTATTTTATTGTAATCCTGGCATTTTATGTAAACATATAATGACGATTTTTAAAATATATATAGTTTTAAATACCTTCGTATTTTAGAATGGAATTTTCAAAGAAAAAAATGAATGTGAAATGACAAAGTTGTTCATCATTCAAATATGACTAGTATCAAGCAACATAAATATTTTAAAAATTTGTTCTTAACATGTAATTTTAAAAATTATTACGAGTATCTCAAGATACATTTTAGACTTCACTATGCGTGGGTGAACAGCTCTTCAATTGTTTATTCTTTTGTCTTTTAAATCATGGTGCGACAGTTTGACGGCAATTTCCGACATAGTCTATCGTTTGCTCTAACCCTTACAATTCTTTTGATATATTTACGTTCCGATAACTGGGTTACTGTGCAGCAATATTAAATTTCATTGACGTTCGCTGTGCCTGCCAAGGACACGCGCCGGCACCGTCACCGAATAGTTGTTGAATTTTGCTAGGGGCGCGTCGCGCATCACATCGTGTGAAACTAAATTTAACGCCGTACAATGATGAACTGTGATTGCGTAACTAAACGATTTGTCACGTTTTTGCAGCCGTGGGACTGTTATTTGATCTACGGGCATAATTATCTCTATTTCGAAATTATAGTATGAACAAAATGCGTGCGGGCATATTTATATATATATACATATTATTATGATCTCTCAACCTCCAGTCTGACTGATCATACCTGATTAGAGTAACAGATTCATCAGCGTACAGGGTCTAAAGCAATGGATCTAAAAATATGACTCCCCGCCTGCCTAAATATTTAAGATGAGACTAAAATTGGAAGGTGCCGTAGTAGTCTTTTCCATAGCTATCTCCCTTATCACTTATAAGTTAATTACTAGCCTACATCTTTCTTTGCATAGTAAAATTATTATTTTTATATTTATTATTATATCATAATTATTATATCGAATATGTTCAATCTGTTAATAACAAAAACCTTAAAGTTACCGTAAAAAACCTTAAATATTGCATAGTAACAATTTAGACAACTCAAAGATTAGAAGCGAAAACAATATCTACCAATGTCGTGCTTGAGCCCATAACTCATTATTGATGCATTAGTTCCGCGACAGCGCTCGGTTGCGCATATTTTTGCGGCCGACCGACCAATAAATAACTAGCCATCCTTCCTACCTTACTCACAGAATAACTTATAGTAAGCCTTAGTTACAAAAACTGGCGTGGCGACACGGCAGAGCTATACACCAAGGATTATACTTCGACAAAAACACGTAAGACCTGTGTGACAGTACAATACTACTTGCTTTTTAAGCCCCGTCTTTTATACTTAGCTTTCTATAATTTTAGTTTAATGCATTTTGCATGCACAAAATTCGAAAATAAAAATATAAAGCCAACGAGATATTTTTTTTACCACTATTTTCATTACGAGTAAAAGCGAAAGCTTTTTCCAAATTACATAACGGTCTTATAGTTGGGAAGATAAGCTTTTTGCCTTTTGTCTGCTGAAACCTTTGTCGACGAGTACCAAATCTCTCCAATACATTTGAAAGGACGGCTTTGTATTAAATAGCTTTGTGGTCATGTAAGGGTCATGTTGTACTAAGTACATACCTTCATATGTTATGGATAGTGTAACGTTATATAGTCTTTTTATCGGTAGCGACGTGAAAAGCCTACTTGTATGGTACTTGTAATTACTCCGTTGGAAATCAGGTGCACGCGACGTCAGTCACAGTGTCATGGGGATAGAAAGGGTGGAAATGAAGCAGTGAAGGTACAATAATCTATACCCACTTACTTTTTAATGGTTCTAATTAATATATAGCAAGCGCACGTGCTCGTTAAATATGTAACGGGGCGACGCTGTACAGTTCTAGGCTTTCGAATTGGATTATTACACATACACGGCGTAAAAAGCTGACGAAACGGTAGGATGTTAACTGGGCTCTCTATTAGACAGTTTTGCTATGATGGGATCAAGAATTGACCAGTGTAATTGTGTGTTTATTATAATGTTCGAAAATACCTATGCATGCATATGAATGTATAACAGCGAATTAGTTAGTGGATACGCGTCATGCCGCCCTGAGCAGGAATGAACATCAACGCAGTGTAGATCCGCAAAGCGCACAGCAGTTGACTCCGGACATCGAGTCACGGTGCTACGGGCACAAAGCTTCCGTAGCGGAGTTCTATTATGGCTAATTCATGTGGAATGTAATTGTTCCGGCCCGGATCGACGTGCCGAGGGCATTATCGCATTCGTCACGCCGCGCACGTGCACGTTTGATCTAATAAAATAATTCCCGTATCAAATTTTACGCGCCTATCTCGATCTAGGAGACAAAGAGCCGCACAGGGGCAAAGGGATTCGCTTTGTCATAACTGGTCCTTCGCACAAAGGACCACCCAACTTTTTGTACAATTCTTTGTGCCGTGTCCGTAGATAAAATAGGCCGTCATGTTTCAATGTGTTTTAGAATCATTTAAAAAAATACAAATGAGAGGGTCGAACAATTATTGTTACAACGGCGAATCCCCTTACAACAACGTTATTAACCGCAAGCATAGAGTCGAACACAAAATATAACAATAACCGGACCCATATTTGTAGGGAGGTAGATAGTCATGACAAAAAGTTTGCTGAAACCCCAAATTCGAATTTGATTACCACGTCGTCAACTTAAAAATTCGTCTAAAACCGTTTCGCGGTAGCAAAAAACATGGGGTGGTTACAGCTGACGGTTGCACCGGCGAGGCTCGGGCGCGGCGGTGGCAGCGACGACGCAACGCGGTGCCGGCGCGACGCTGATTCCGCTTTAATGATGATTAAATGCCGTATGATTGTTGTCGAGCGTGCGAGTCCGCACCGGCCTGTCAACATATCCCTGCAACGCCAAAATAGGGGAAACTTTAAACTTAAAACGACGAAATGTAACCGGTCGTGTATACCGTCTTGTGAAATAGTTATGTGTTGACTGTTACTTAGTATTAGTTTGTTTTAGTGGTTTGATTTATCGTGTTTTGTAAATCGGGAAAGATTTGGAGTTTACCTCGTTGTTCATAGAGCCAGATTTGATGTACCAATATACAAAAACCTACCTACGTCTTTCGTCCGGGTATACATGCTTTCCCGTGGGATTAAGTAGACATTATTTTTGAGACATAAGTAATCTATGTACTATGCATAAACATACACGAACTCCATTCTAAATTTTACACAAATGCAGTGACATTTTTTAATAAGAAAAGTAACAAAATTCACATTTTGTATGTAAGTGTGAGTGAATGTTTGTTACTTGAATTTAACTTTCGCATTCATACGTCCTATAATATCGTAATATTACTGCGATCATTCTTAGTGTGTAGTGTAGCTATAGAGCCAATAGGTAGTTACAACAGAGTGCAGTATAAACTCCCTCATCTAGGTACATGTTCTAATAACACCCACGTATAAGTTACGTTGACAAATCAATTCCGAACCCATGTCACCACTCATTGCGCGACTGTACGTTTGCTAGCAACTCAACTGGCAATAGACTATATTGCCGAAAGAAATCTCAATTACTTACAATCAGGCGCAAGGGGGTCCTCCCGTCGCGCGCTTTAACCTAACACACTCCATTACACACCAGACAATGATACTCTAATTATGAACCATTTGACACACTCACACACACCACACTCCTAATGACGATCTTTATCAAAAGTACTACACCTATTAACCAAATATATCGCTTTAACTTCCAATAAAGGCCTAATTTATATATGCAATCGTTATTCGCAGTAATCTCACGTTCGAATATAACAATTGAATATTAAATGAGTCGTTATGAGGGATGCTCCGTACGCGCGGCCTTTTTGCCTTAAAACGCAAGTGGTACGTGGATGATGGTCCAATTACTTATATATGCAAAGGCGATTTTGTAAGCTGAACACGAAACCTATTAAAGATTTAAATGTGGGCACCAAATAGGAAGCCGACATAATTGAAACAAATGTAAGGATTACTCGACAAATTGTTCAATACAAGAGCGATTTGTCTAAGTCGACGATGTAGAAGCCCAGCTGGGACTTTTTATTGGTATTAATTTGGTATAAGAAAGGAAGGAGAGAGTTTTGATTCTCAGTCAGCATTTACGTTTAGGTATGTTGCTACATAACTCGCACTTATAAATTGCCATAGTATGTCTGCTTTTATTCTATAACGCCAGCATCATGGGAGTAAGTTAAAAAAGATAGCTAGACAATTAAGATTTGATTAAAACATTCGTATGTTGAATACATTTTAAGCGATTAGTAACCGATTTTAACTTAAACAATAAGCCGAGTATGTAGGATTGGACCGGTTTCCACAAGTTTTATAATTAAGATTTACACAAGTGACAAAGTATCCTGCAAGTTAATCGATTTCCGCGGGCTGGAGCCACAAGCTGGTTTAAATACATTGAAAGATGTTCGAATTGACAATTTATTTACCAACCCTTACTCCGTGTTTTACAAATTATCTATTAACATTTTGTTGCTATTAGACCATGAACAGAATTATTATTCGGTTGAGCTTGCTGCGGGCCTTGGAGTTAGTGTCGAAATAAGATTGAAGCACTTGCGTAAAATCGGAATGATAAAAAAGCTAGATAAGTGGGTGCCATACGAACTAAGCGACCAACAGAGATACTAACGCGTCGAAGCATGTGTAGAACTGAATCTGCATAGAAACGAGGGAATTCTTAGTCGAATTGTTATGTGTTATTGCGATGAAAAGTGGATCCTGTACGACAACCGTAAGCGTTCGTCTCAGTGGGTCAAAATAAGTGCGCTAAAAAAAGATTACTCATAGGAAGATGATAGTAACTGTCTGGTGGAGCAGTGCTGGACTTGTAGGTACATCACAGCTTCTTACCGAATGCCACAATTATGGCAGTCTATTGCCAATTAGTGCAAACAATAATGGAGAAGCTCGCAACTCCACAACCAAGACTAGTCAATCGCTCTTCCCCATTCCTTCTCCACGCGACAACGCGCGAGCTTGTCGCCAAGCTATAGCTATAAGATCTAAGTCACCCATCCACGTACCCGGCGGACATTGCCCCAACAGATTTTTTCCTTTTTTTCAAACTGTAGATTTTTTTTAAGTGGGAAAAAATACAGCACCCGATAGGCAGTACAAAACGATTTCCCTTCCGTCCGGCAGACTTCTACAGTAAAGAGATAAATAAATTGCATCAAAATGGCATAATTGTATATTTAGATAGTTGGGGCCAGTACTTTGATAAGCAATAATTAAAAAAAATACTTATCCTAACCCAATACCTATTACTTTTGGACAAACATAACCTAAGTACTTTGGTATGTGTTTTAACCAAAAATAATGGGCAAGGATAACAAATACTCAAAAATGAATGCTGGCTGCATTTCCACGTTGAATTTTTACGCAAAATATGAGCCAGCATTCTGGTCACCCGACGCTTCAACCAAGCGTTTGGCCAAGCCCATGAATATTTCGTATACGCCTAGGCCCCATGGACTCAAAGTTTCTACCCCAAACGGTACAAATATGTAACCTCCATCGAGATTATAATAGCATATTTGCACCGTTAAAAGTTTTCGGCATTTGTCGCTGCCACACCGGCCTGAGCATATGTTTGTGGAAGATGCAACGGTTCAAGTGTATCGGCACAAGTAGCATCTCACACAAGAGCCCGTCCCATCTAGCAAGGAGCAAGTGTCATCAGTCCATAAGGGCAGGGTTCTTACCGTCGCACCGTATCAGTCCATTATGTTCTAGAACTGACGGTACGCCGGGACCGACAAAAGCCCGACGGATGACATCCCAAGCTGGCATGTCGGGAAAATGAAACTTTTAAATTATTTTACATTGTTCTTACTTTAGTAAGTATTTCAAAATTATACGTATGTATTGATGTATGATATATTACGTTTACATTTTTTTGAAACAGAATTTTACGTTTATATTCGACTAAATAAATCGCATCGAATAACTCGTCTGTGCGATATTAGCCTACGTTTTCGTTTACGCGATTCTCACACGGCCATCTTCTTTCGGATTACCTATTTCTACGTTTATATTAAAAAATCATAATAAAATTAGCTATAAGTACCAAACATATTTTATTAATTAAGCTCACGTCATGTTGAAAGCTTCAAACTTTTTATAGCAGCTGCGATGTTTAAAAGTGACGTGTTTTGTCTAAAGCAGCGCTATAAATCTTGTCAATTTAATCCTTAGAGCGAGCTTGGATTTATGTAAATAAAGCTGCTGAAACTTGTAAAAGCATCGGACTTTGAAGTCAGATGCGGTAGGTACGCTACGCACGTACCTACGGATAATTTACGAAAAGTATTTCTATCGTCAATTAGTAGGATTAACATTAGTATTTTTTGTATATTACTATTATTTGTTACTGTTATTAGTATTGATATGATAAATTAGTTGACCCGCCCACGGTTTTGCAAGTAGGTAAGGACTACAAAATATACGGATATACAGAGTCAACTATGAATACGAGCTATTTCAGTAACACCAACTTTTTCAGCTAAATAGGACACTTAGGTCATACTCGTAACAAACCAATAAATGTCAAAACTGATGTAAAGTGTGTAACAAAAAGATTTATATAAACACATAACATGACTCCAAACATATAAAAAAAACTTTGATGCTGATCTAAAATGGCGTGCTAACGAGTGCCGGGTGAATTAAAAAGTAAAATGAGTGTTTCTACTGCTAGTGTCCATTTCACGAAAGAAGTCCCATAGACGTGGCGCTAGTAGTCGTACATAACTGAAACATTTAGTACACATTTATTTAGTTCCCCTAATTTTCCGCGGGACTTCTTTCGTGAAACGTGCTCTACTAGAGGATATCGTGGGTCTAACATTGACATATACCTACAACTTGTCACACAAAGTTAGTTTGCGGTTTTTTACTTTGTAAGTGGACTCGCACGTTTGTACATTTGCCATTCCTAAAGAAGATTTTCTATTATGTAATCGAGTCAAGTCACAGTCACATAAATAAGTCCGGTATTAAGTCAGCGTCCTCCAATCTTAGTCAAGTTTTAATAACAAAGTGGATACATTACTAAAGCTTTCTAAGAGAATGACGAGGACAACACACAAACGTTTCATGAATCTCTTTACTTTGTGTACACTCGTGCACCATTACGAACCGTTAATGGTTAATATTCCACAGCTACACGTTAAAACTCGAAGATACACGAATCTAGGAAAAATAAACACATTCATCGATAGCCATTGTTGTGCTTTTTTTCAGCCCTTCGTTTGCGTAATTAAGTACTTTTTGCTATGGTTTGATCGGTATTAATTTGTTATAATATTTATCTAATGTACAATGTAGGTATATTTATGTTTAATTATAATACGTTTTGTTTAGTTAAATAGTTCGGTTATAAGGCATAATAGTTAGGTAAGGTATTAATAACATTTTTGTAAAATGTAAAATAATTTCATCTAGATAACTTATTGGATTGGAGTTGGTCACATTTTGTTTTCTAAGAAATGGTATGACAGCCGCCATATTGGATTTGTCGATAGTTAATTTCTATATCACTCCAATAGCTAAGAATAACAAGTGATACCTTATTTATTAAAATCCTTAAAATTATTTAGGATACAGTAGGTATACCATGAGTTTACAACATTGACACCAATCGATGCACGCTATCGACTGCCGCAAAAAAATTATGAAAAAAAAGAACAGTGCCACCTCATGGTCAATTGTAGAACTAAAATTGACAGCGAGTACGCCAATCACAAGCTTAATAGGTAGGCGAGTTCGAGTATAGACTATAGATGACATTTATGTTGCCAACTCATGGTAGAGCTACAGAATGATCCTATGAAATTTACATACATGTACAAGTAGGTAAAGTCAATACAAACAACCTTCCACTGGCAGTTTTTCTGACAGTTTGGTAAAAAGTGCTATAGTCACCTAATTAGCTTTTCTTTCACCTACCTAATTCTTTAGTTGAAAATCTCGTTTTAAATATGTGTTACGATACGGCGCGATATCTAAGCGATATCTTCTATACCGTGATAATTAAAACACAAGATTTACGAATGAAACTGGCGTAAATTAACGTTTCGAATAAATCAGTTTTTTGTCAGGTGACGACGAGACGAACAAGTAGCTCGCTTCGATGTAAAGCGTCACGCTTGCCCATAACAATTCAGTTCAATGCAGAATTTTAACTAAGACTATTTCAAAACCCTGCAGGGCAATGCACTGCGCTCGTCACCCTGAGATTTCAATGTTAGCTCGCTCGTTACTGCCCATCTCATGGAAAAGTTAACGCGATAACAGCCATGTCAGCGTTAACTTTTCCCGACAAAGTTTTTGTGAGTTTAACTCGAGTGTCGGTTTTGCTGTTTTCATTCGCTTAATAAAATAGCTTGGCTGAAATCCAAATATCATAACTGACGTAACAAACCTGCTTAAACTTATTTTTAGATGAATTAGTTTGAATGCGGGACCCCATCCTATATACACAAGGTTCATAATAATCACAATATACACAGTTTTACGCACGGCAAACTCCGCAAATTTATCGATGTTTTCAAATGTCTTCCACTGTTTATTAATTAATATCTTATACTACTTACACTCCACTTATACACACACTGACGCTAGAAATATGCATCCAAATTAACATACGAGTAAACTTCACCTAACAAATAGTGTGCTCATGCTCATTAGCTCCATAGACAAATCTGCCCATTTAGTTCCCGCTGCAGGGATACGAGCCTTCCTCTCAGAGAAACATGTAATAAAATTGTATGTAATAATATATTAGATGTAATATTAATATTATATGTAATGTTATAATTGTATTATATGTAATATCCACCACTGGCGTGGCACAGTAGCGGATTAGGACATAGGCTGTATAGTGTCCAGTCGTTCTACTTTTTAGACTGTTGAAGACAACAGTGCGAAGACGTTAGTACCGGTGTTAAAAAAACCGGTACTAACTTCTGAACCTGCCCTGCGAAACACATTTGAACACTTAGTTTAAAAATTCCACTTCGGTCAACTATATTCAAATACTAACCACAGCAAGGCATAATTTACCTAATTCATCCATACAGAAACACTAGGCAGGTAATTTCACCCTACCAAACTAATCAAATAAAACTCAGGACATCTTTAAGTAAGAAATTACATAGAATTCATGGTACTACGTATTTATATAGATATTATCTTTATATTATATATATATATATATATATATATATATATATAATTAGTTGGTTTCTATCTACTTATATCTTTAAATAAATGTAGCATTTCTGTAGCCTGCTCTACGAGAGGGTACAAGTACGTAGTTTTACAAGGCACTAGAGAGGGCGCTTAAGTGCTGTGCCGTGCCTTATCTGTAAAAGTGAAAGAAAAATGCTTAGCGACGAGCAAAGTCAGGTCTTACGCGAGTTCTCCTGGGTTCAACAACTGTGATGAGCGTTTCCAATTGTCGTACATGTTTCATTATTCATAATTTAAGAGATATGTTTTTGGATAATTTCAAAATGAGCATATCTTCATTTGAATAACTTTTAAGTTTATTATCACCATGTCTTCACTAGCGATCAAACAGGAAAGAATTCCTGTTCCTGCCCTTGAAATGCTAGGCCTGACTATCAGATAAAGTAAAACAAAAATTAATTATTAGTTTATTTTGCAATCTTTCACGCTATAATTTGAGAACGGCTTTACCGATTGCATTCATTTTTTTTTGAATGTTTTCTAATACTAATTACATTTAAAAAATCAAGAAAAGATGGGAGGTCATGGCGAGGCCAAAGCCCGAGCCTACTACGCGAACGAAGTCGCGGTCAGTTGCTAGTCTATATATATAAAAACTAACCCCTATTTCTCCTGGTCACGCTATAACTTGAGAACGGCTTTACCGATTTCATCCATCTTTTTTTAAATGTTTTCTAATACATCGTAGAAGGTTCTTACATTAAAAAAAATTTAAAAAGATGGGAGGTTATGGCGACGCCAAAAGCCGAGCCTACTACACGAACGAATTTGCGGGCAGTCGCTAGTGTAGAATAAGAATCGACTAGTTTCAAAAACAACAATGTCCATACTAGACATACTGGACATTGTTGTTTTTTAAACTGAATTTCAATTATCAATAGTAGACGTTGGATTAATTTGATTTTCCCGTGCGTTTGATGACTGTTTGTTTGATAACTGTAGATGTATCTGTGGTGTTTGGGTTGTAAAATAATGATGCTTGATAGCCACTCTGGTAGTTGCTAAGCTCAGAAAAGTATAAAATGGCGTCACCAACTGTGACGTAATAACGCAGGAATGCGCGATGCGAATCAAATCAAAAGTTTTTGCGAGACGTCCTGCGAGCTCGCAGATTTTTGCAATGCTATGCGATTTGCAATTTTGTTTGGGAGCCCTATGGTATGGACCAAATAATAATAAGATAATCAGACGAACGAATATATTTTATTTTGTTATTTATATTTTTTGTATATAATTAACAAAAATAAAATGATAGAGTATGAATAGCGTTGTTGAGCAGTAAGTACACGTTGCCTGGCAGTCAAGAGTTAAGTCACGTTAGGCGATATTTTGCAAAAGAGTGGAAGTATTTCGCGATAGTGGGTTTTTTTATTTTTATTAAGGTTTAATATGATTTAAGAATCCTAAATCCCTATGAAATTTAACCACGAGTAAAAGCTTTTGAATTGAATACCTTTCTTCGGTGACCACTATATTTTTATACTATACTTAAAGTATTATTTCATAATCTACCTCGCTAACTATTTTTCGAATATAAATACTAAAAACCTTTGAAAAAAATTAAATAGGAACAGTATTATTTTTAATTTATTGTGGTTCAAAGAAAGGCATGAGAAATGATGCAAACTGAAAGAATTAGAAATTAGCGCTAAAATTACTAAATCTATAGAAAAAGAAAAGATCTCGAAACTTATCATATCTGGTGGCGGTGGCGGTGAGTCAACGCTCGCGCCCGTAGACGGCGTGCCGCCCCATACCGACGACGGCGGTATTTGTTTGTTAGTGACCATTAGCACTGATACTTTTCTGTGATGAAAGGGCCGTAAACTGCAGCTCGAAATAGAAATTTGCGCGTGAATGTGTGAATCATACAGGCAGACCTATTGTATTTGTATTTCAGGATTGTGAAAGGAGGTATTTAGCGCTCGAGCTTCCGACGCCCGACGCGAAGGGTAGTTTTCCCTACTGATATATATATATAAAAATTATAAATAAATCAACACTAATAAATAATAATATCTCGTATTGAAATATCTCGAATAAACCTTTATATCGTTTTTCACATTTGCTTATACCCTGTGTGGGCACTTTGGGCTCTTTTAAACCGACTTCCAAAAACGGAGGAAGTTCTCCATCCGTCTGTATTTTTGTTTTATCTTTTTTATGTGAGTACTTATTAGAGTATTAATTATGTTGTTTAAATTATGTCAAGATCTGACCAGTAGTATTTTTTGATAACAATTAATCATCAACATCGGGTAGATTAGATTGGAACCCTGTTTAATTTAATTGTATTTTTTTTAAATTATTGTGTTAAATATAAGTAATAGCCCTAATGACTATGTTAATTTATACATCAACATGGTTAACATGCGCGTTTGTAAATGAAAGATTATTAGAGACCCCTGCATGTACTGGTTTTTATTACACATGCCAAAAATGTAGGTTACGATTTGGCGCTTGCATCGCTTGCGCCATAGCATATAAATAGAGCGAATACTGTGGCTTGCGCATACAATTTCATGGGCGTTGTACATAACAGTTTTTTACAGTGCAGTTCCAGAGTGACTCGAACCTCGAACTCAACTTCAATCAGTGCCGGATTAAGCAAGCGCGGGGCCCGTAGCAAATTATTTCAAATAGCCCTTGATCTACTATGGATTCTTAAGTATAAAGTGGTAAAAATCAAATCAATAGTCTATACGTTTATTTGCCATCTATAGGTTACAATTTTGTGGGCATGTAGTAAATTACTATGGCGCTGTTAGGCTCTGGACAAGTATAAAAAGCCAGAGTAGAGATTTTCAGGCAAGATAGAATAATTTTGATAAGAAACTAACAACTGAAAACTGATGATGCTACACAAGTTATTTTTAATACATATTTCAAAGTTGATATTTAATGCAAAGTATATTATCTTTTTAGGCATACCTTTGTTATATTTTATCAATGGTGTACTTTAAATAATGTTTATATTTTATATTTATTTATTTGTTTCTTTTATTATTTTTTTACTTTTACAAAGTAAATGATACTATTCGTATCAATTTATCTGAGCAAATCATATTCTATATTCATCAAAGCGAGATAATTCAGACGTTCTTGACTCACAGTGTTCCTTAACTCATTTTTTATGCGCTTTAATGTCGAAAATGAACGCTCGCCACTGCAGTTAGTGATCATGAGAGATAAATAAATGCGCAAAGAAATTCCTAAATTGGGGAAACATGATTCTAATGAATTGTCCATTAGGAATTTATAATAATGAATTTCCAGAGCTTCGTTTTTCGTACTGTCAATCGCACCAGCCACATCCGTTTTGAGTAGCTCGGCAAACTGCACTAATTCGTTGTCTAGGCTGTCTTCCAAATCATTTTCATAAGCACTGACTATAATTGGTGTTTTTTTTAATATCTCTTCTGCTGTAAGAGATTTTAACGGTCGAAATATTTCAAAAACACTAGTTAGTTTTTGATATGCTTTCATGCGTTTATCTAACCAGATAGTGTGTTATCAATAATGACAACAAAGACCTCAATTTCAAACTGTTTACCAGGTGTATCTTTCTCAACTATCCGTCAAGTGTACTAGAACCGCTAAAATCGTCGTACTTTGTGTTCCGCTTGCGTCGTCTTGAAGAAGAAAAGAAACATATTGAGATTGCAATCGGAACGAAATTAAAATGAAATAATTATAAATAATTTATAATGGAATGTCAAAACAAAAATCTTACCAAAATTACGCAAGAACAATAAAAAAATGCCTTCTAAAAATTACATTCGTATCAAATGTCAATCACTCATATTTTTGTCACAATTATAACAATTTTTCGCAGGAAACTCACTTTTCGACTAGACTACTCGTGGCTCGCCTCGCTAAAGAATTGGCCAAAGGTTATATATTTGAACATATGTTATATATATGTTTATATATTTTTTATGCTAAATATAATATATTTTAACATATTTTTTTATAACTTTATTTCATAAGGGTTATATACAATGTAACGTAGTAATGATTACCATTCTACAATTAAAACTATTATTTTATCTCCGTGTGGTAAGATATAATAATCTAGTAAAATATATCTAACCTTAAACGTAGAAGTTAGTAAGAAAATAAGTTTTTGGTATATGGTTACTAAATTATACTAATAATAATGTAGTATAATTTTAACAACTTAAATCGAGCCATCTCAAATCTGCTACACATCCACACTGAGTCGGGTAAGAGTGCTTTCATACGTCAGACTTTTTGTAGAGCTGCTAAATTCTACACGTTTATACAAGCAACTTTTTGTAGAACTTGTGCGTTATATAAAACATATATTGTAGTATGAAATTCGGTGTTTTATTTACGCCCAGACGATAGTGGGTTACCGAGTGTCTGACATGGAAAGTCATAGTAGGAAAAGTTGTAACGTTTCACGTTTTTGTGACATTATTAAATTCAATATACCATATATTATTAAGATATGGTATATTGAATTTACTTGAAATTCAATATACCATATCTTAATAAGTTTCACTCAAAAAAATACGCTCAGGCAGAGATAATTGGGTTTAAATATGCGGGGCCCCCTTTCGCGCGGGGCCCGTAGCAATTGCTACTCTTGCTACATGGTTAATCCGGCACTGACTTCAATGATACATAATGCACGAACTATCAAATATCACTTAAATCTGGTGAAGCGTAGTATGGTTAGTATAATATACTAGCGACTGCCCGCGACTTCGTTTGCGTAGTAGGCTCGGCATTCGCCCTCGCCATAACATATATTTGAAGCACCTATAGGTGCTTCATATATATATTATAGTATATATATAGTTAGGTATACACCCAAATATCATCAAAATCAATACAGCTCTTTTTTGGTAAGGAAAGAAGAAGAAAGAAAGAAAATAAGTTTATTCAGGACATCACACAGCAGAACATACAACAAACAAAGGTACACACGTAAACAACGGCCTGTACGCGAGTTCGTCGGTCCGAGGAACGGTTGATACACGATTCTTCAGGAACTGAATCTGTTCAAAAGACATACAAGTGTGATAATCCTGAGTACCTACCTACCTAGGTATACCTAATCTATCTCAAATACAAATTCCATTCAATTATGTTGATTCAGCGTGAAGAAGTAGAAAACAACGTAGGTACACACTCACATCGTCACTCACAAACTTTCGCATTTAAAATAAGTATTACGCTAGAAAGGACGAATTGTAAACCTACTCCAGTAGTTTCCTTTTGTTAAACATTTCATTACGCAGGCCAAGTAGGTACATATATTTATGTGATCAGCTTCTTTACACGAAGGCGGCATAAAACAATGAGTTTAGACTAATTTGTTTTAATTAAACAAAACTGAAAGCAACGCTTGTCCAAACCAACCGAGGAGCTTGGCCGCTTCGAATAACAATGAGGATAACTTGTTAAACTTTTTGGTTTACTTACAGTTTCGGAATAATAATTCATCCATGAAACGAAATAGCCCATCGGTTGAAGTTAATGAACGTTCCGTATCATCAAAGTATACAGTCGACACGAGCGAGAAAACCGCGACGGAAATAAAAGAGCAACGAGTGCAACTCGGTGAGGATGTCGGTAATTTATGAATTTGTCAGGACAAACTGAACGTCGTCGTCGTCGGCGTAAATAAAGAGCGCCGCGGCTCGGATAAATTTGTGTCAGATCAAATGGATCGTGTGCCGAACGATTTGTTGCACTTATTGGCCGCTCCGCCCTCGGTAAGGAACAAAACAATACTTCCACGGTCCATGTTGAGGAATGAACTCGTTTGTTCCCTTCAAGATAAATTGCTGAAACTTCGATATACAACGGAGCTATGTTAAGAACACTGACCAATAAACTACGTTATGGTTACGTTAGGATGGCTCAATGAACTGAGCACCTATACTTAAAACCATTATAAAATCATAACATACTAACATAACTTACAGCCCACACTTAGATGTAATCGATATGTAGTGAAGCAGGCTTAAGCCAACTTTTGGGCACTTGTAATGATACCCCAAGCAGTGAACAGGTGAACCTCAAAGTTCGGCTCCAGAGAAGCCCTTCACATTTTAAATTATGCTTTGTTCGCTATTCGCCAGCTTTTGTAGGATTTCATTCTGAGCGACGATATGGACGCCGATCCATAGGAATTTTAGTAAGGAACAGACATTTTCATAAGCACTTTGGCATGCTTATCCTTTGCTCCCTTGTATAGATTCAACTATGTTAAATATATGATGCGGAATGTAAATAATAAATATATCTTTATAATACATAAGTATATAAAGATATATGCTGCAAATACTTTGAAGAAACCATAACATAAAGAAAGAAGCGAATAAATGCAAGAAGATCCTAAGTGAACAATTTTTCCATTAATTTGTGAAAGCCTGCTACTAAAGTTATTGTGACGTTACATACATTTCACAATATTTAAATTGTTCGTAGTTGTTTGGTATATGCCTTCCTTAGTCAATAAATGCAAAAACAAACTACTTAAGTAGGTACGTGGTGTGTGAATTCTCCAGAGAGTAAGATCTGGCAAAACTTCTCAGACAATCTCCTTAACTTTCAAGCGAGTTAACAAGTACCAGACTAAGTACCTAAGTATCTTCCTAAAACCAACGTTACTATAATGTGCATATAAGATTATTTATGAGTTTATTTATTTATTTTAGTTTACTTACGTTAACAGCAAGATTAGCTAGGTACCTATATGTCTGGAAGAGATCGCTTTAAGCGATAAGACCGCCAATTGTTACTATATTCTAAGCTGTTTATCTGTATTATCGTTTAATTATATGGTGTTCATAAAGAGTATATCTATCTATCTATTATCATCGGTACTCAGAGTGAAAAAATCAGGTACGGTAATATAGTATAGGTATTATATATATATATATATATATATATATATATATATATATATATATATATACAGGTAATACATTAGTAGAAACGGCCTCCTTTTTTAATTAAGGCAACTTGAGAATAAAATAGAAAGAAAAATGTGTGTCCAGCAATAAAATAAATCTCGGACAAAGTGGCTCGTATTTCACCTTCACCCGCAGGAATATCGTGGCCACTAGCGTCGAAGGGGGAATTCAATAAAAATCACAATCGTAAAAACTAAGACGGCTGCCATATAAAAATACCTAAGAAAGCATTAAGAGCCGTCCCCTAATAATAGGTCCCGCCAGATGCACGGGACGGCCGCCAGGAAAAGTCACAGTGGCAACTCGAGCGTAGGAAATTATTTTTTTCGGTCTACCACACACGGCCCCTGCTAACTCAGCGAGAACTGAGACCGCTCCCAGCGCTGCTCACGGGAATTACTTACACAAGGACATTTATACTCTTTAGTCGGGACTAGAGAGTCTTATGAGTGCACGAAGGTAGAATACGTAATTACTTACCTGGAAAAGGGAATATCGTAAATATATTTAATAGCCTCCTAACTATGGCGGGTATTGCATGCTCCATGTCCTCGGGCTCGGGACTGAAATAGTGGTTGACTCATGCTGCTCGAGTCGAGCTCCTTCGTATCGAATTGTCTATGTCATTTAGTGTAGTAAGTAAGTAGCTAATGCTTGAAATTCAGGCTTTCGGTTTTTTTGGCGTACATTTTATTATGTATATTATTATTATGACCCGTATTTTTTGCGTACGTTTGCAAAGTAACACAAATACAAATTAATTGTTTCCTTTGGACAGCTAATAGAATAATTATTTTGCCCACACCCTACTCGGAGGCTAAAATAACTATTTCTCTGAATCAGTCCACAATATCCTTCATCTTGTACATACAAAGATTATAATCACTTCGTTTTAGTGGCACGATTAACTCTTTTTCTACCGACTTCCAAAAAGGAGAAGGTACTCAATTCGACTGCATTTTTTTATTTTTGTTATGTCATAGCTTTCGATAGGATGAACCGATTCTCAAAACTATTCTCTCTTTTGTTTGAAAGCTGGTGCTTCCCGCGTGGACGCATTCAAATTCATCAAATTAGCTCCAGTAGTTTTTGAGTTACACTCCAAGAACTGAATAGAATGGAAGACGGTATTACATTTTTCAAATTGTACTTGATTCTATAGATTTTTGCGAACGCTGAAAGAAAAGAGCCCAAAACGACATTTCCACGCACAGATTCCAATTTCGAACCTTCGCCCTTGGAGGCGTTCGATTTTTTTTATATTTATGTCTGTCTGTCCGTCTGTTTTTCGTTTACTAATATGAGTCAGTAAAACTTTTAGATCCATTTTTTATTATGTTATAAAAATAGCTTGTATTGTTATATTACTGGAATTTATTCGCAATACGATAGACGATAGGTGCGCGATTGGAGTCACTTGGGTGTACGTAAATACACTTATTTTTTATTTTTGCAAAACTACCCCTAGAGGGTGTGCAATAACGTTCAGAAATTTGATATTTGAAAAAAAAAGTGTTGTTCACTCAAAACTTGTAAAAATAAACTTAAACATTAATAATGAAATACATGTTATTTAAAATACAACATAACTAATCATTACGCCTATATATCCTCGAAGGGGTAGGCTGCGGTGTTTTAAACAAGTAGTTAGGTATACGTTTCGCCAGAGGGATATTATGTTTTTGATCTTACGTAATAGGGGGCGAGCGTAGTGCCATCTACGGGACACTGTTCCAGACTGCGGACTGCTATAGAGAATTTCTTTGTCAGAAAAACCCAATAACTGTCCGATCCGGGTATCGAACCCAGAACCTAGAGATTCCAAAGTGGCGCTTCCACCACTACACCAAGACCAAGCAACCGAAGCCGCTGGCGGGTCAGCTAGTCAAAGATTTATTTATTTATTCAATTGCAACAGCCGTTATACAAAGTAGTGACACAGTGATGAGTATATACAATAGTATGCCAATAACAGGTTCTAGCGAATTTTTGAACAATTTAGTTATAAAAAGTTACAGTTGTTAACCTTATAACTTTTTTACGTAAGTAGTACTTGACAACATTAATTATAATCCTAAAAATAAAACAACATACACACATCAAAAAAGTTTGCGATCACTTTGTAAAATCGAAATATTTTTTATATCGAGGCTTCCAGAAGACATGTATGGAGCAGTTGCTATTGATGAAATTGTCAGACCATTCCGAGAATACGACATCACAAGGTTGGACTGGCCTGCCGGCACACCTGACTTAAATCCAATAGAGAACGCGTGGGATGCTCTTAAGCGAGCTGTTTGTAACCGTCAGCCACGTCACCTCAGAGAAGCCGCTAGTCAAGAATGGGACAGGTTACCCTTGATAACTTGATTCTCAGCATGCCCAGGAGGAATACCGGATGTGTTCGAGCCAGGGGAGCAGTTATATTATATTGAATATAAACCTTTTATTAAAATAAAAATTATTGAATAACTTCAATTTAATAAATTATATCAGCTTATTCTAGTGATCACAAACTTTTTTGATGTGTACCTATATAAAATATAAAATAGCACTTTTAAATTATTAATATTGGTTTTAGCTGGCTGTAGAGTTATTATGCTAGTATTACGTGAAAAATATTGGGTGGACTAGATGTTGTGGAGTTATACTTTTTGTTACTTATATGAAAAATCCGATCGTTTATTGGGTAAGCAGTATGTAGTAAGTAAATAAGTAACTAAGAAATAGCGAGTCGCCTGTGTGACTCATGTGTATCAATAGGGTTCCGCGTTCGCCACGCTAAAAATAGCCTTACACAATGTGGAAGACCCTCGAGAAATAATACCAAGGGAGAGCATGCGCTGTAGGTTTCCTTATTCATAAACTTATGAACCTTGTGTAGTTCACCCTGCATCATGTAACACCTAGAATCCGCTCCCTTCCAACACCCATGAGTAATCCAAACAGGGTCATGCACGGGCGAAGCCGCGGGCGGGTCAACTAGTCACACTAATTACACTCTAACTTAATATTATAAATGCGCAAGCACGTTTGTTTCTTTGTTTCGCTTTCACGCATAAATGGCTAAACGGATCGTAATGAAATTTGGCGAGGAGATAGCTTATATCCCGGGGAAGAACATGGCATACTTTCATCATCATCTATCTCCACGCGAGTGATAACGCGGGGTGCTGCTAGGTCACACTACCATTATAAAGGCGAAAGTTTGTGAGTGTGTTTATTAATTCTTCAGGCTCTAACAGCTGGACCAATTTTGATGAAATTTTATATGGAGGTCTACCTCTGAGGCGCTGGACGGAAATATGTATACATACAGATGAAACACATAAACCTCCGCTTGGTTTCGCCGCAATCGGGTACAACGAATTTATATAAACTAAAATTCGTAGAAAAAATATTTGGAGTTGATTAATCGTTTTTCGGTACAATAAGTATGGGAAAAGATTTTGGCGTTTTGTAACTTTTCTAGACCTCAGTTGGTCCCATAGAATCTATGATCCCTGAAATAGGATCAATGGACATAAAAAAAATTTTTTTTTTTTCGCGGACGGTACACTTTCACAAAGTCTGTGAATGCAGTTCAGTCGAAATATTTCAAATAGTTATGAAACTTCTCCTAAAAACGTTTTCATCTAACTATAACGGTTAAGGTATCTGCCCCGTCTCAAAAATCCACCCTGTATCCCCCGCGTATTTGTTTCACCCGCGTGAAGATTTACGATGACGAAATGTATCTTACAGCGCCTCGACTGTTATCCAAATTGAGTAACAAACCGCCATCCATCCAAACGTTAACATTTATAATATTACAAAGATTTATCTTTTAAATAATCGTTAGGAAATTATTTTATATTCGCCGGTCCAACGATATACTTATTACACTTAGGTGTACCTACACTGGGCCGAAATTTAGTTTTCATGGAAATAATGCCTCAACTGTGAAAACTTTCATCGCAAAAAAATATTAATTAGGATAGATTATTACTTTTTATTTTATTAATACTTTATTATTTATTGTGTTACTTTTCGCTTATTCGGAGAAATCCCTCGCCATTATTTAAAAACACGATAAATGAACATAAGTATAGAAAAATTGTTAACCAAAAGATAGAACCGACTTCAACACTAAAAAGTGTGTAGTTATTTCACGCTTTTTAATATTGAAATCGGTCCCATTTTTTGGTAAAAAAAAATGTTTCACCCGTTTTAGTGACCCTGTTGCTTGCAGGATCAATTGTAATTCACCGTCAATTACGATATTCGATACAGGCCAAAACACTTTTTACTTAATGGATTGTAACTCAAAAAACGCTTGACGAACGCCGAATTTGATATAATTTAACCTGTAGAGTACGAGTATATAGAGTATACTTCCACCGGAGAAGTAAACTACCAAATAAAATAAAATAAAAACAATACAGTCGCATAAGTACACAACGCTGAAATTTCATGGAGTTGATTAGGGACAGGAATCTGTTTCTCCCACGGCCACTTGTATGTTGCATGTTCACGAATGAGCTTTCTAACTATCGTAGTTACTTTAGTGCCCGCTTCCGAAGTAGTGAACAGCATTGTATAAAGAAATACTGTAAAGGAATGGCTTCTTGAACTTTTCTTAAATATCACACATAGTGGTGGGCAGTATCCACGAACTAAGCTCTAAATTATTTTTCAATTTATGTCCAGAAAAAAATATCTACACGGAAGAAGTCGTGGACTAAAACTGTCGCGCCTCGTCTGTCTGAAAGATTGTTTGATTAAACATAATTTGATATTTAGTTTAAGGTTTTCTTTTGTATTATTATATTAGCGATATTACTAGCTACGAACACACACGCATGATTTATAATTTGTATAGCTGTAAGCGAATGTAGTTGGATTGCAATCCAGCTTTAAGAATAATATTTTTTATTATTTTGATTGTGATCTGTTTTGTGCTTTAAATAAATAAATAAAATAAAATAAAGTACAATATGTACGGTAGTTCTGAAAGAAGTTGCAAAACAGAGACAGTTTTTTTATATATTTTATATATTCTAATAGAGAAATGAGGATGTTGTATGAGCAGCCAAGAGACGATTGTAACATAATCTGGTAAATGAGCGTGTAACAGGAATTCCCTCAGAATCAGACGGAATTAATTAGGCGCTTAAATCGACTGTCGAAAATCCAGTTTCACAACCATCCAGCTCGCATTTCCCCGGATATTAGAGTAATCTCCGAAGCGAATAATAGTCGGTTGCAGTCGAACACAGCCGCTCATTAGTGCAATGTTCAATTAGGCCCGCGTGGGGCCGTATTACAGCTTTGAAACAGTTCGAGCTTTGTATTTCCAGAGATAATTAACCGAGACATTGTTATTTTCACGTCTCTAATCTGACGTAGGTGTAAGAGATTTTGGTCATTATTTAGTTAACCGTTTTGTTGGACGTTTCGTGTTAAGGATATGATCATTAACAATCATATTAATTTTAATATCTTTTCAAACCTAGGTATATGTTTATTTTTTCAAAATTTAAAATGGTTATAACATACACAACATGTCGTCCCAGCCTGTGTATTTTTTTTCTAAAACTGTAAACGGGTCTTGCTAAGAAGGCGTTAGTGTGTAAAATCTAATATGTAATAACTAATATGTGTAAAATCTAATATGTAATAACAAGTACAATTTGAAAAATTTTATACCGACTTCCATTCTATTCAGTTATTGGAGTTTAACTCAAAAACTACTGGACCAAATTTGATGGCTTAGCAGTTATTGCGTTTTATGTATGCCAATCTGTATCGTGATGAGTATATCACTCGTCTGATTTTAGCGTCACGCTTGTCTATAATAGTGCGGTGCCATTCAGAGTTTTCAACTACAAGTTCAAAACCCTGCATAGCAATGTACTGCGCTTGTTAGATTTGTATACATCAGATATTTATAAAAATTCGTAAACTGTGTAAATTAGCTGAATTATTAATAATATTATATCTATATGTTAATGGAACTGTAATTAGTATACTTTTTAGCAAATGCCACACCGAAATACTACCTCGTTTAATTTGTAGCGAGTGACGTAGCATCCTCTTGATTTCTGATAGGCTATTTTGGTTTGGCGGGAGGTGTAATAGTAGTGGGACCGTCTCTTGGCGGCAGACATTGCTATACACTGAGAAAAATTGAATTCTGAGCTAAGGTGAATTTGTTCGTACACGGCTGCATTGTAATTACGTGCGGTGAGTTTGTAAGGCTTACGTTTATTTTTGCTTTCTTACGCGAAAACGTAAAAACGGTTTATTACATTTAACAGATACAAACTGTTGAATGTAACGTACCGTAAGGCACTTTCCGAATAGACCCTACTCCGGTTAAATAAGCAGGATATACTGTTAAAATCACCTTACGTTTACGACGCCTATCATGCGGCGAAAATCATAGTAATTACGGTAATATTCGCCTTTTGAAAAAGTTGATTATATATTTAGTAAGATGAAATACGCTCGCAATAAAAACTAAACAAACGTAAACCTAAGTAAATAAACGTAGCGACGTTCATATGCGGCATTTAATAACGGTGCAAGTTGATTTTCATGGTACAGCAAGGTATAAAGAGCTAATACTAAGATGCTAAACACTCAATGTAAAACCACCGTGAGGGGCAAAAACTAATTTGGCTTCAAACGTCTTTATTGTTATCGTACGTGAGAGCGGCGCGCCACTCAACAATATTCAGTGATTACTTGCTTTTCCCCGTAAGTATTTAAATTAAGTGTAAAACATTATAAATTAACTCCATTCTCAGGGTGTCGACTAGCCACTACTATAGACCACGCTAGATTGCGCTGTTCGTCTCTAACACACGCAAGTGTTTGTATCCGAGAAAAAGTGGACTTAGCGCCAAATTCAAATTTTGAATAAGGTTCAGAAACAAGAAATACAAGACAGTATTTGTTTCGAATAAAAGAGTGCAGGCTACTGGAAGGGAAGTGGTTTCATTAAAATCTTTAGGTGGTAGTCCCTGGCAATCAACTGAACCGCTACGGTCGCGGGTGCTGCTGCTGGTCTACAATACTTTTGAATAGGCCTCATTCAATAGAGTATAGGTATTGTACACCTACACAGTTACTAACTATACCTTACTAGCGCCTCTATACTATAGAACAGCTTTAACCTAAGGTTGAAATTATGTTTACGTACGGCGTATTGAACAGTAAACAAAGGTAAAAAACGCCTTACGAAATCAAATATAACCTTATATGCAGTAAATATTGCTGTAAGAAAGTTTCATTTTAACTTACGTATGGTTAAAAACGCCTTACGACGGTTTAAAATCATCGTTAGCTCTTCGTTTTTAACCTGACTTACCATGTTTACTGATTTTTCATTACGGCTAATCTGTTCGATAGTACGTCGAAACGAATAGTATATCAAGTCATATTAATTCGTATTCTACTTGTTGAAATCGCCGTAACTTAAGGCGTTTATCGCTTTCTGCATAGAAGGCATTTTTGTTCGTATTACGTTTGGTCGGTTTTTTGCCGTCATACCAACCAAATCGGCCGTTATTACCACGCTTTCTATCTGAGATTGCCGAGCCTTTTTGACTTCACAACTGACTGTCGCATCAAGACCTCCTGCTTGCCGAAAGTTAAGTGTTATATTTCTTGTTATAAATACTGATGTATGTCTATGTATTGTGTCTGTGTATGGTATCTCTTAAATGTGTCTATATTTGCTATGTTTCCTGAAATAGTGTGCCTATAAAATACTTTCCTAATACTAGGACATCTGTATCCAGTTATATAATACCTAATATTAAAATGAACATTGTGTTTCTTGGTTAAAATATATGGTTCTAATTTAATGCTATTAATGTTACTTCTGTGTTTTCCTTCATTCCTTAGTAGAATACGCAGCTAGACAGGTAGTTAAATTCATGTTATAATCATCGATCTCTTTCATAGGATATAATATGACACATCTGCTTGTTACCATGTGTGCTATGCTATGAAACCTTTTAATGTAGTAGTGATCAACGCCCTCTATCTTGACAAATCTCACACGCTCGTCACGCTGAGATATAAGATGTTAAATCTCATGCCCTCTAAATTGTACTGGAAACATTGCTCTATGTTTGTAACATACTCATTTACAGTTGAATAACTGGCAAAGGTATGGTACTTCTCCAGGCGGACACTGCAAAAGTCACTACCACTACAAGAAATTGAAACAAAAAAACTAACGTAAAGAAATAATAATATATCGCAATAAATAATAATAACATGTTACAAACATCCATCCACACTTTCAGATTCAAATCATTTTTATCACGCAAAATATGGTTAAATAATACAATGAGAAATCAATATCACACGGTAGGTGCGCCATATTTTAACCTATTGGTAGGTATGCGAAATTAGCTAACATTATTATTATAAGTTCTATATATATTCTATATGCAATATGCATGGCAAAATAATCCGAAATTAAATGAATAATCAAATTGTCCAATTACATGTGAAATATTCAAATGTCTATCTTATTTTTAAAAAAATCATCAATTGAATAGTATGCCTTATCAAATAATAGTTTCCTTGTCTAAATTGTATTGATTAGTTTGGACATGTAGGTATAAGATTTGTATGATTAGGATTAGAATAACTGTATAAGTTACCGGTGTTTTCAACCGACGCGAATATGAGATGCAATTTACATGTGACCAAGTTGGAGATGTTACGAGTACCTAATTAACAAAAAAGAATCGTAAAAATCAGCCGTGCGATTCTCTAAGAGCAAACATTGTTGCATCTTTGACAACATCCGTGAAACAAATCAAGAAATGACAAGAAACGTTGGAATAGCAACCTTATGTACAAGGGCGAAGTATTTGATATCGGTGAGCTCGTAGACGAATCATTACAGAATCGCACGGCTGATGAGCCAGTAAAAAGTTATATGTGGTAATATGTAATTTAAAAATTGGCAAGTATTCCAATAGTATTCCTTAATGTCTAGGTCGTAGTTTAAATAAAATTCTTAAATAGTATCATCCAATTTGACACTGTATTAGTAAACTCATTAATGGAATAGATCTATTCCCAAAATCTTGTGATTCGTTTTTGCGTTATATTGTAGTTGTCTCGCTTTTTCGATCGGTAAAATGTATAAGAAAAAGAAAGCTTAATATATGTTCTAGCTCTAAATTTCAAAATTACAACCTGGAACATAAAAATATTTTTATTTCATGTTCAAAGTCGGTCTCTAGAGTAAGTGTATATGTGTGCAGCTGTCAGTGTGTCAAAAAAAATGTTTGACATAAATTGAACAAAAACTAATGGAAGTGGAAAAAGTATAAGAAGGTCAGCTAAGTGTTTTTTTATCATAATAAAATATTTACTTTTGTAATTTCAATATCTATTATAAAGAATTTCGTTTATTCTCGGACATGATATTCAAATATGAAACGCAACGGTTTTTTTCGCAAACATAACTTATTGCAAGAAATTCAATATGTTATCTTACAAAACATACAAATAGTGCAGGATAATAATGTAAAACATATAGTTAATTACTTTTTATTTCATGTATAAGTTTTGAACCATATTGAAATAATCGGCATTTTTTTGAAATGGTTGGAAAAAAAACTGAAATCCGCCATTTTAAATTTTGAGTCTGTGAGTGAATGGATTTTGAAATTTCGTGAGTAGAAAGTTATTTTAACTACTGGTATTTCCCGGGTGATTTCGTTTCAGTCCTATGTCCATTTACTCCAAGGCAATTATGTCTTCCTTCTATACTTTTTACCAGTGAAGAACGGGTGCTATTGAGCTCAACCCAACACCATAATGCGTATACTATCCCCACCATCTTTGAATTTGTAAGGTTATAGTATATACAGCTAATATATAAACAGGAAAGATTTGCCCCATCAAATACGGAGAGTTTGTTTGTGCACAGGATCATTTGTAAAATCTTTTAATATAATTAAATTGTAATCTTATGGAAAAATGTCAACCATTAGCGCAGTATGAAGTTCTTAGCTTAACTATAACTTGGTACACCTATACGTAGATACGTAGGTACCTACCAAAACAATAAATAAATAAATGATGAAATGTCCAGCTCATCCCTGATATATGAATTCGCAATGATGCAATGATTGTGAGGGTTATTTCTACCCAATTTAAATAAATTAATACACAATGTCATAGGTGGTTATGAACTTACCTGCCTCCCATCACCTATTTCGTGTAGATTTATGCAATTAAGTAGTCGCCTGAATAAATTATTTGTCTCGTTACATAATCATAACTAGTTGATCGGCTTTGCTAGCTTTATCCACATGGAAGTGAAATTTCCATGTTCATTCATTAGTGGATACTTACAATTTAAAAATAATCCACTACAACAAAATTAAGTTTGTAGTCTCAACGCTTAAGGTCCTGTCATATCATGATGTCGATAAAAATGAGGGGTTTTAAAGCAGTTTATCTCATAAGCAGCGATCTAATTAAAACTACAAAAAATAATGTGATATTTCTAAGACTTCTAGTTCACACTGATGGAATTAAAACATATTATAACATACTAGAGTATATTAAAAAAAACCAAACATACCTTAATTTCACCTTTAAACAGTTTTGTTCTTTATTCACTATTGTATTTGTCATGAAACACATAACATTAAAAAGCAATTTTTAATACACATACATTGACGGATTATTTTTTATTTAAGAGTGCACATGTTTTTTATGTTTTTTTTACGTTTTTACGATATATGGCTTGCTGGATTTTACGTAAAGGAAATTGGACGTAGCCAAGCGCTGAGCTGACAGCGTCTTAAGTCTTCAGCACACCAAACGCGGGACGTGCGCGGTGCGTTCCGTCGTCGGCTCCACACGTGTTGTATGACATCGAAATGTATCGAAATGTATAACACGGCTCACGAAATTCAAGCACGGGCCCGCCAAAGCCGCCGTATTTGATGTGACGTGTTCGATATATTTCGATGCAATACAAATGCGGGCCCGCCGACGCAACGCACCGCGCCCGTACCGCGTTTGGTGTGCTGAAACCTTTAGGATGCTACGTTGACGAATCATTCAGTCAGGACAAGTAATACCTGCCATACGAGCATGGATCTCGCGATAATCTTGTAGACTCGATAAATTAACTATATTGTCAGCTATAGCCTTGTCTCTATAGCACGGATCAAGCTGCGATAGCTATATCGCGGGCTGTGTTTTAGTACTGATAATTTTATCGCATCGACAATCCGTGCTCCCACCGCTGATTATATAATACACCTACCCATTATATTATTATATTTATATAGATTTAGAACTTGCTACACCCCGCACTACGTCTAATATTTATTCTGTGACTACACCTATACTATGTACTACGTAATGGGGAGTCATTTTCCTCGCGGAATCATTTTCCCAGATTAAGAGTAGTCTACACGAGCATGTGCTACTGTGCTAGTATGGCATATATTAATCGAGTAGGTTACCGAGAGGCTTTATTGTGAATGATAGTAAGTATTCGGATCGATGCAATTAATTATCGAAAGGAGTATCGTTGAAATAGCATTCATAAAAGCGCGCTCTACAGTGGCTTGTACGCCCAGCACTTGGCCAATGTCAAAATAAATAAGTATTTTTTTTATTAAAAAAAAAAAAATTAATAAATTTACATTAAATCATAATTAAAACTTTACGTGTGGCTTCCACGCGCCGCGATAGTTCGTCTGACGAGTCAAGGCGTAGTTTCGTTGTACGTGTTGTATGTAATTATGTATGTATGTACACGGTGAGGCTTAGTTTGACCGGCCTCACTTCTCTGTTCACAACATTCTGTCTTGACTTTTTTATTTTGTCTGAGGTCATAGTTTACTATTTCTATAGATATTCTAAAAGGTATTAAACGATTTGAAAGCTCACTTATCGCAACTCATTACAATTTTTCTTTACATTATTGTGTTAAAATCAACGACGAAAATTGTTACGAAGTAAAGTTTAGCCCCATCCCATCGATCCAAATGCGTGTGTTCATTTGTAAAGACGACAATAAGGTTCATTAATTTGGGATAAAATAGTAACTAACATTCATCAATCCAAATAAAATAGACACACTTTCGCATCCATATTAGTGTGAATAATTTTACACATAGGTACATTCAAGTAAGTGCTTTTATATATTGTAAGTACCTATACTGAGATATATATTTTAACTTGTCATTATAATTTATTTATTACAACAAAATCCACGGCTCTTAGTTCCTATGCTTTTAGATCATATTATCATATTCTTACAGCCAATTACGGACGTACATTTTTCTACCGACTTCCAAAAAAGGAGGAGGTAAGTACTCAATTCAACTGTATGTTTTTTTATGTTTGTTACCTCATAAGTTTCAACTGGGTGAACCGATTCTGAAAATTTTTTGTTTGAAAGCTGGTGCTTCCCGAGTGGTCCCATTTAAATTTCATCAAATTCGGTCTAATATTTTGAGTTACACTCTACGAAGTTACACTCCAATAACTGAATAGAATGGAAGTCGGTATTAAATTTTTCAAATTGTACTTGTTATATGAACTTGTGTTAAACTGACTGTCACTATATTTAACTTACTTATCTACATGTGCTTAAAGGTTTAGCGTGTGTATGCCTGTGTGTATGTGTTTGAGGGTGCGTGTAGGGTGTTGTTTGGTATGTGTGCAATTTAAGAATTGTTTTTAGTTGTTGTTGAATTGAATTGTAAAACAATCTTCATTTTAACAGTTAATATTTCTAAAGGTACTATGTATTTATGCCCTGTCAGTAAGTTGTTTGCAAACTTTTTGCATAAAGCTTCCATAGACCATTAGAAATGTCAATGTCATTAGATTTTTTGATGTAACTGTTGTGCAATCTGTTAACAAGTGAATTTAGTGCATACTTTGTGGTGGTGTGCGCAACGGCGAACAATTTGGTATGTCTAGTGCGAGCTTTAGGTGTACAAAAGCTTAAAACCTTTGACAATAACTCCAGACAATCAATATTACCATTACATATATCTACCATGCAAAAAGACATATCAGCTAAGTCTGTAATTAACTAACTGTAATGTAATGACTATGAGATTCAGCTAAGACATATCAGCTGACTAATATCCGACATTATTGATAATGATCTTATTAATTCTAATTTCCGTTGTATCTTATTTCTTAAAAAAACTGACTAGATAGATATTTAAATTATTTTAATTATTATTTATTTATTCTTTAGCACAAACCAAAGTGTACAAGGACTAAGCTGTGTAGCATTTTCTACATTCATCCTAGAGGTTGACATATGGTTGGTTGTAATAACGTTTTTAGAGCTTACCTACGTAGACTTGCCCAGTCTAACATATAAATGCATACTATTTTACTTATGTTTTGATGTTCGATCTGTTAGTTTGTGTTTATTTAAAAGTTTTGTGAGTAAACAGTAGGTACTTAGCTAATATTAGATATATCACTAGTGAACTAATGAAATGTTATGTAAATATATAAGAAATAATAAATTATGAATTACCTTTATCAGCGTCGATAGCGATAACGTCAACGATGCTAGATGCACTCATTAATATTAAAAGAAACTAAATTTATGCAACAGGTAAATATTTAAAGAAACCTTGTTTCATGTAGTAGTAGTTAAATGTTCATAGTCAAGATTAAGTTCCGAAATATACATACGCAGAGAGACTCGTAAGTGTACGGAATGGGTTCTAAAAATAGATACTTACAGCCATCGTATCGCCTTTGTAGATTTCGGCAAAAACACAAAAAACAAAACCAAAACCACAACAAAACAACGCATCACAAAACAATTGCGAACTTAGTTACGTGATGGTGCCACTTTTTTGCAAATAAAAAATAAAAATAACGAAATGTAAAGCGCGCGTAATATTTTGGCGGTAAAATATCGAGAGTCGTCAAATGCGAGGGGTGACGATGACGCGTCCTGAAGCGATCTCGGCTCAGCGGCATCTGCGGCTGATTGCAAGCGGAGTCCGACCACTTCTGATCGGTGTTGCCCGTAGCGGCCACTGGTCACCCCGGCCGGCCTGGCGACGCCGGCAGCGGGCAGACAGGGAGCGTCGCGCCGCCGCCGCCGCCACCGCTTCATAGGTAACCGCGGCCACCCCACGCCAACCTACCATTATGACCCTACATCCTTAAATCGGATCGTTTACAATACGTAAGTAACCATATTTTCCTTTGTATTTTCTAGTTATATTTAAATATTTCTTTACTAGAAAATACTTTTGAAAAAGCGAGCGATATCCTGTGACTTGTGACATAGTTTGTTTGATTATAATCTTTTAACCGACTGCGGAGGAGCTTAAAAGGAGTATTATTGTATTTGAGCTGTGCGTATCTATGTCCGCTCGTAACTACTCAACGGCTCAAGCGATTTTGATAAATCCTACTTACGTCATTAGATTCATCTTGATGGCGAAGATTTTTTAATAATCAAAATGGCAGATTTTATGCGCATTAATATGCAGGCGAAATATTTCCTAAGTCGGACTTTTAGTTTGTGTTATTGTTAATAGCAGTATTGAGAAAACACTCTGCGAAACTCAGTTCTGCTGCATATGCGGTACGTAAAACAAGAGAATTAACAGACGTTTCTACGGCGCAGTTAGTACCTACCTATATTTTGCATATTTCCAAAGCGTAATGTCATACAGGATATTGCTATGGGGTTCAGCGGCTGATATAGAGACCATCTTTATCCCACAAAAACGTGCTATTCGAGCTATATACGAAATGTGTCTCCGCGAATCTTGAGTGATTTATTTAAAGAAATCAATATACTTTGCCTTCCTTATATGTATTTGCAAATATAATGTATGTTTGTAAAAATGAACATAAATATAGCTAAGTTAAATAGTGACCACCACCCTTTTAATACTAGGAATAAGAATAGGAAAGCTATAGTTTTAAGACTTGCTCAGACTACTTAATAAGTCGTTCCTAGAAAGTTGTGTGCGTTTTTTTTCATTCATTCACTCAATTCAAGTTGACTGTAAAAATGTTTTAATAAAAAAATCATATAATAAAATCCGACATTATATAGAAGTCAAAGATGCTCGGATCGGAATACTCACTTCTGGCAAGTTGCCATCTGCCACCCAAAAAATTTAAATATTAGTAGTACCTAAGTAGAAACATTGTAAAAATCTATATGAAAAGAATGGCCCTGCGTTTCTTGCCGCTTCTTCTCGGTAGGCTCTATATATTTTGGAACGCGGAGGTAGTCTTTATAGTACCTACATTACGTTGAATAAATGACGTTCATAAGTACGTCTTTGTTGTCTAAATTGACAAATGGTTTGACTTTGACTTTGATTTTGGCCGGTCCTTAATTGTCCAGTTGCAACCATTTCGTTTTATTACTATATACCTACATATACTAGCTGACCCGCCAGCAGCGGCTCGTGTTTATGTTGGCATTTCGTATAAAAATACAAGTTTAAATTGCAATGCAACTTATTAGTGTTCGCTGAGCCGCTGTCAAAAATGGACGCAAAATTTGGGCGCGGTACACGATCACGTAAGTGCATTTTTGTATTACTTTTTAATGTATTTGATACCTGTTTCTTGTTCTTTTTGTTATTAAAAGAGAATTTCAAAGACCTTGTCGTGATTTTCATTAGAAACGCAGAGTATTTCTGTTGCCTGTGGTCAGTTTATATCAGATCGTCACGGCCGTGACGATTCGGGTTCTAATGCATTTTCGATAGCAAAATTGGTACTTTTTAAGTTGGTTAACTATGGTGTTGTATCCAACAATATTTTAATATTTTTGGACAGGGGTTGGTTTGGTGATGAAGACGTATTGCAGCTTCTGCAAGACATTGATGTCTTGCAAAAGCTGCAATACGTCGTAGAAGTTGACTTTTCGGATATTGAGGACCTACCTATGTTTCAAGATATTTTTTATGAAGAACCTGGCGATCTTAACCCTTAGGGGTCCTACGACGAAGCAGAAGGAACAGCATCCACATCAGAGAAAGCTGTTCGGTCTACACCTGATAATGGGCGTTATTCCGTGCCCTCGCTTACCCATGTACTGGCAAGCATCCATGAAACTGAGATGAATTGCAGACAGCAAGAGTTGTGCTCGTTTTCTACAACTCAGAAATTATTTTCACGTCGTTGATTTCGATTCACCACCAACACCAATCGCCCAGACACCCCTAATCCTTTTTGGAAAGTGCAGCCGATTATTGACCGAGTGCGGAATGTGTTATAAATTGGAAAGGGTTCAAACCAGACTTTTAGAGTATTAATGAACAAATTATACCCTTTATTGGTCGCTGTGTACTGTCATTAAAAATAAGCCAGCACCTCTGGGCTTAAAAATTTTGACACGACCTCATGATTGATCACGATTCTCACGATTGATTTTGAAATTTACATGGCTTCAAAACAATGGCTGATATGATGGATGAATGTCAATGATGATGATGTATTGTACCTTCTGCAAGACGGCAATATCTCAAATATTGAAGACCTACAGGATGATGGAGACATCTAGTTTGACCCTTCACTAGTTCCAAGTTATTTGTCATGAGGAACCTGGCGATCTTCACCCGGAGGGGTCCTCCGACGAATGAGAAGGAACAGCATCAACATCAGCTCACCTCAGTCATTTCCATCACACCAGGCATGCTCATTTAATGACGTAATAGACCTAAACTTGTCTGCTCGTCAATTCAGTTTTTTGCCTCTTTGGATCCATGGTCCATGGAGGCAAAAAATGTGAAGTTTAGGTAGTCACTATCTTATTAAAATAACGTTGAATATACATAGAATTAATTATTTCATTTCAAATACTTCCTGAAAAGTCACGACCGTGAGCATGTCAGAGTATTCCTGATCGTCACGATAGTGAGGGTACTTTTCTAACAAAAGGGGGGTGACGGATGTTTTTATAATTTTTTCTAGCTTCCCGGGGCTCGATATAGTATGAATATATGCACTTTATTAAAAAATAACAAATTTTAGGTAGCCGGGTCCAATCGAAATAATTAAATAACAAATAATAATTTATCTTAAGTAACATAGTATCTCAAAAGAAAGGAATAACGTAACGTAAAATTACTCATTTTAAAAATACCTACTAAAATTGCCCGTCAATTCAGTATTTTTTGTACATTTATTAAATGCTCTAAACGTGATCGTTGCATTGTCAATCTCATAGTAAGTTCGCTGCCTGTTGATTTTTTTATGGAGAATACTCGATACGGTATCCATGTCTCAATTTTGTTTGTAACTTGTCGTATATGCTATTTGTATACCAAATTTTTCACATATCCCCATAAGAAGTAATCTACCGGTGTTAGATCTGGGGACCTTGCCGGCCAATCGTACCAATCCAAGTAGGAAAGGATTAATTCAGAAACTCTGCTCTCAGACTATTATGATATGAGCCGGAGCTCCATCTTGTTGGAAAATTAAAGTTAGTTTCTCCGCTGCGGGGATTTCTTACCTCGTCTCTTAAAATTTGAAGCGTTTCTAAATAATTATTTAAATAATTTATAATCAAACATTTTACGTTATTCCTTACTTTTCAGATGCTATGTTATATAAGAGGAACTATTATTTTTTGTCAATTCTTTGGATTGACATCATATAAACACAGGGTGGTTTTTTTCACATTTGAGTCGGTTCGATTTCCAGACGAAGCAAGTAATTTTTATAAACTCATTGAATGCAGTATTACTAAATATAAAAAAATAAGTCTCCTTTCAAGTAAATATACTACATATATCTACAATATTTACGGTACTTTCCCTCCACGTGGCATAGCCGTGGGACTCCCTGTATATTGCTGGTCAACTAGTCCGAATACTAGCCCTAACCTTCTACACCATCTATGCAAGTCGGTATGACAGTTGCAGTGCCAACCAGAGCTTAGAACTGTAGTTCTGCGCAGTACTGCACTGCACTCTTCACCACAAGATATTTGTTTTCTAGTTTAACCCAGTAATTTCACATGCGAATGTGTCCTTTACACCCTAACAAAGTTCTACTTGCGAAGTATTTGTTCGCGGCAGAATATCTGGCCCTGCGGTGGTACGAACCAAGACGGCATCTTGCACAAGAGGCCTACCAAGTCGGGTTTCCCCTCGTCTTACGATTCGCACCCCGACGGCGCGGAGGCAATTCCGCTTCGTTCCTTCACGGAGTAAAATTATGTACCTAAATTGAGTTATCAGTAACCATTAGAAATAAAAACATTGTTTGGTGTGAAATGGTTTATTTGTGTCAAATACGCAGTTATAATACTTACAAAGTAAATAAAAAACTTAATACATAATTAATTTTAATAACTACACTACACTATAAACTTAATAAATAATAAAGTTATTCACTTACCCTACAAAAGGAATTAACGCATATATAATCATAATAATAATGCAGATAAACCAAAAAATTCATATCTCTTGTTATCTCAGGAATCGTATCTAAGTAATAATATAATGGAGTTCTTGTGAAACTTCTACATACTAGATTATACTTTAAATACTAAAATTATCGCGACTCAAACGAGGCTGCGCTATGAATAATGTTAGAAAATATTTCGACAAAGTAACAAACTACATACCTATAAGTTATTTACGACGTAATATTAAAATACAAAAATATCGATAAGTGCATTAACCTGGATTGTAATTGCACAATCTATAACATATTAAAACATCACATTCCTGTATTCATTAACCTAGAAAAAACCGGTCCGGGGCAGTAGTCCTACTGCGCTGTCCAACCAGTTGGACTACAGGACTTCACTAGGGTAAAGTCCCGTAGTCCAATTAACGAAAATAAATGTTACAACTGCATCAAAGAGCCAACGCTCGCACAATTTATGTCGTGTATTATCCAACGATAACTTTTAAAATAAAAACATACTATAGTTTCTGTTATCATCTTGAGAGACTTGAGTTTAGCAGGGCACTGAAACAGTGGCCGTCACACAGAAAAAATAAATATTCGCGCAGAATTTTTTCTTCCTACAGTGTCCTACAAACCGTAACACAGGAGCTTGCACACAATTACATCGAGGCAAAATACCTGGCATTGCGGTGGATCCTACTAAGACGGAGTCCTAGACAAAAGGCTTTCCACAACTCATATCATCACATGCCTGAAGGGAAATATATAAATACCTACATTTCGCCAAAATATAATACAAATAAATATATACATCTATACTTTTCTACACTATAATATTATAAAGAGGAAAGATTTTATTTGTTTGTTTGAATTGCATAGGCTCCGAAACTACTGGACCAAATGGAAAAATTATTTCGCATTAGAATCCTTCCTTCCAAAAACATTATTTCTGATAAACATAGGCTATATATTTTGATTCATCATCGTCCATCACGACGCGGGTGAAACCGCGGAGTGCAGCTAGTTTATTATAACATACATACATATAAATATATTTAGATACTTAATTATAACCTAGTGGTTTACATAGGCATATAACACACATCAATTACCGAATATATAAAACTGTGGTACATTTTGTCAGTACTATTTAATTACTCGGCATGGCTAATATTGGTTAAACTATCTAGAATCATTTTAATGTTATTTGACTTCACTCCACGAAGAAGTGGCCCGGACGGTCACGTAACCGGTCGAGATATTCGACTATACCTACCGCGTAAGTTAAACCGTCAAATGACATTAAAATGTGTAATACTTACCAAAGTTTCAATCAAGTTATATCTAGAATCATCTTCAAAAATGTATTTAATACAATTGGTTAGTTACATTAAAGCGCTTGAACAATATATACGGGTACAGATTGAGATGAGATATTCAAAATAATAGTCACTGTGTCATCAATGCGTCATAAAACAAACCCGAAAATATAACCTCATTACCTGAACATTAATATGAAATGATTATCCCAGTGTGTTTTTATTCATTCCGCCACAATTGATTGGTGCGAAAGTAAGCGAACTACTCGTTCCGGCCTAGCATTGCATCCATATACTGTTGAAAACTTCTTACCACGAAACAAAAAGTTTAGCAGTTCCTTCCTCTGTCGTGTAAGTAAATTGTGGAATGCTTTGCCGGCGTACGTATTTTCTTGCAGCTATGACCCTGGGTCTTTCAAGCGGGGCGTGAAAAAACATCTGTCAGTAGGCCTACCATAAGCCCCTTATAGCAGGACAGTTAAGTGTTTTATTGAGCTGTCCTGCAAATTCGCCGGACTCTAGCAGGCCAGCCAACTATTGCCCACGTGATCTAGCCGGCCAGCAAAGGGCGGCCTGCAATTGACCTGCTGTAAGCGTACCGTGACGTGTTTTTTGACTTTAGATATCCATCAAAGTAACCTGCATATCTGTCACATAAAACAGGCAAGCTAAAGCAACATTTTGTGACCTATTAAACGTAAAAACCGTGAATTTCTATCAATTTGAGAAAAAATAGTTTCTGTCACTATCGCAGAAGAATGTGGAACGCATACGAATAGTTATTTGAGTTACTAGAAGTATATAAAAAAAGTAATCTCATATTTTCACGCGCTCGAACTGTTTTATTTTAGCCTACAGCTATGCCGCTATGGGTATATAGAACTCCCATAGTACTTCTAAGTGAGCATAACTAACACGACGACGAGGTGTAGACGCGGCCATAATTCCAAGTTGAATAAATAAGAATTCACACTTGGAACACCGTCTTGATATGGTAGATAATAATCATTCGTCTACGATTGTGTAATAATGGCTCTGACCGACTGCAGCCGAGTAATATCGATGCGTCGTGTGATTGGAATTTCAACAAAATGGACTTTGCGCTTTTCGTATCGCTTCTGGCCAATACTTCTTGGGAACCTGTCATCCTTTCTAACGACGTATCTCTAGCCACAGATGCTTTTTACTGTATTATGTATAGTTTGTTCGATCAGTCAGCGCCTAAAAAGATGAGACAGACAAATAAATGTAGTAGGTATCCAGTGTGGTTTGATGCTGAAATTATTAAAGATGTTCGGCGTAAAGTGCGGTTGCACAGGGCTTGGTTGAGGTCGAAAACTGCTACGTCATACGATTTGTTTTCAGATCTCCGAACGAGTTTGAAATTGCGTATTACGTTAGCGTATAAAGCGCATATGTCACGTATCGAAAAGAGTGTAAGACTGCAACCGAAACGTTTTTGGAGCCATGTACACAGCCTCAGGTCTAAGGGTGGTTTTGAACCCTGCCTCACCTACAGGGGTAACCTATGCACTGGTGTGGAAGCTGCCGAAGCGTTCGCACATTATTTTTCTAGCGTATTCTTGGCTGACATAACCCGTACAGATGCAAATCTATGTCTAGATCTAGTGTCGGGGGGAGGTTATGTTAATATACCTACTCTATCGCCTGAGGATATTGAGCGCGGTATAAACAAATTAAAACCGGCAACTTCACCAGGTCCGGACAATATACCAAGTTTTATTGTAAAGGCTTGTAAACAACATATGATTATTCCTTTTCACCATATCTTAAATCTTTCGCTTAAAAAGGGTACCTATCCTACTCAGTGGAAGCTCTCCAGAGTAACACCTATCCCCAAGAGTAGCAATAGGGCTGTAGTCGAAGAATATCGACCTATCGCGACTTTGTGTGCGCCTGCTAAGGTGTTTGAGTACATTTTGCACAGCGAAATATACAGGCAGGTGAAGCAGCAGTTGGGTGATGAGCAGCATGGTTTCAGACCGGGGCGCTCCATAAATACCAATTTGCTGTGCCTAGTCGACTATATCACGAGTGCCATGGATCGCAGACAGCAAGTAGATGTTATATACTTTGATTATCAGAAAGCTTTTGACAAAATTGATAATGCTGTACTGTTGCATAAGCTGTCACTCATCGGCTTTACCTCTGGACTCGTTAAATTCTTCGCAGACTATTTGAAGGATCGTAGGCAGTTTGTTCGACATGGCATGTACGTATCAAAACCTTATCACACCAAATCTGGGGTGAGTCAGGGGTCGGTCCTGGGTCCACTCCTGTTCTTGATAATGGTTCATGACTTACCTAAAGTACTGAGTTCCGCTAACTGTCTTTTGTACGCTGACGATTTAAAACTTTACCTAGAAATTAATTCATTTAGTGACTGCCTTAGGCTTCAAAATGACATTAATTTGATATATGAGTGGAGTGTGACTAATAAAATGGTATTTAATATAAATAAATGCAATATTATGACATTTGACCGTAAAAAGATTCCAATTCATTATAATTATTATTTGGACAGTGTAGGTATAAATAGGGTTGACTATATTAAGGATCTCGGTGTCACCTTCGATCGTGGATTGACCTTTCATGACCATATATCAGCCCTTGCTAAAGAATCTTTCCGCCGTTTGGGGTTCGTTTTGCGAAATGCTAAGGACTTCCAAAATCCTCAGGTTAGTGTTACTTTATATAACGCCTTAGTCAGGAGTAAACTAGAATCAAGCGCGTGTGTCTGGAATCCTCACCAGGTAACTTATACACGGATGCTTGAGAAGGTCCAAAAAACCTTCCTAAGATCACTTTATAAGAAACTTTATGGTTACTACCCGTTCTTGTACCCGACAAAATTCCTTCTCGGTAAACTCGGTTATAATTCGCTGGAAGTTAGAAGGAACTTCGGTCAACTTGTCCTTGGCTGTAGGGTTATTAGAGGTGCAGTAGACTGCCTTCAGCTTCTTAGTCTTTTTTGTACGTTGTTTGTTCCTTCTATGTACCTGCGCGGTCGGCGACACGAGTTGTTTTATGTCCCTCGGGGTAACACAGTGTCGCGCTCTCAGTCTCCGGTGATTCGTATCCGACGCCACTTCAATGCACTCCTTGACGCCAACGCAGAAATTGACGTAATGTGTGACAAATGGAATGTTATTGTGTGTGTATTGTTAAGATATTGTGAGACGCTTAAAGACCAGTGGGATACACCCTGCAGTTGATAATAATATATTCTAAGATCTATTGTTTATTATTTTTGTTGACTATTATTGTTATTTTGACATTAATTGATATTTTTGACATTAGTTTGCACGTTATTATTATTATTTTTTTACATAATTTGGTATATTTTTCTTAATTACTTGATATTATTTGGCTAAATGTTGTTTTTGTTTATTTTTACTGTGTGATAATATGTAATTGTACTTTTAGACGTTTATTATCACAATAAATCAATTTGAATTTGAATTCGGGTCGTTTCTCTGAGAATCCACTTCAAACTGTTCACCGTTGTTTACTAGATTGGATGTGTTCTAATATCATTACAAAATATTTGTACTTTGTGTAAGTAATGTAACTTGAAATTAATTCACTAAATCAATGACACAAACTACTGGATCCCTCAATATTATTATTATAACGTATTTTACAATTCCTGTGAATAATATTGGAATATATATAATCCAATACTTTATAAATTGAACTAATATATAAATCAGATCATTAGGTTTCAATATAAGGCTAATCTTAGTTTCAGAACAAAACATATGCCAACATAAATGAAAGAGTAAGAGCGTTATACAAAGTGGTAGAGGGTTATCTCTTTCACGCAAACTGTCAGAGACAATAATTTAGGCCCTTCTTAGCCCTAGCAGTTCAAACGCATGTCAGTCAAATGAAGTTCATGGTACGATTTTTGGCAGGTCAATTTGAGATCCTTTTATTGAACTGCTCGGAACTTGACAAGTAATCTGAAAGTTTATGGTAGGCCTGCTGGTCATCATATGGGCGGCGATTAGTGACGGCTGCACTAATGGTCATTGCTTCTATCTTCGCTTTCCATCAGGCGAGAGGAGTTACTTTGATGAACCATTATAAAAACACAGCGAAAGAAATAATAATAAACCACGAAGAGTCCTCTACTTCCTTTTCTTTACTTTCCTCTCTTTTTCCTTTGGCTTTTGAACAACATTTTATTAAGTTGTCGGCTTGTACAAATACAAGATGCGTTATATTTTAGCAAAAGCATTTAATTGTATTTCTCTAAATCTAATGACCCAGATAAGGTTTTTATCAAAATCAACCCCGAGATTCCTTCTAGCGTTTTTCACTACTCCTTTTAGCTTCGCATTTGTACAACCATTCCCATTTGAAAAACACAGCCCATAGTGGAAACGATGCGTGCCTGTATGTCCTTATTTATCGTAAGAGATAACAAATTAAAAAAGCCTCTTGTTGCCATAAGAAAATAAACGCCTAGACACTTAACGCCTTATAAAACTTCCACTTAAACCATGATTTACACTCCGGACTATCTTTGGCCCAGGTTATAATAAGGCAGTTAAAGTTTACACTCTGTATGAATTGAATACATATGATGGTGAAACTATTGAACAGAATACCGCACCTCCAACATTTACCCTATATATTTCAGGGGTAGACACTTTATTTCTCAAAACCTGAATAAAATATAGCTCTAATTATTAACCTATATAAAATTCTAATAAATATTTATCAAATACAAAGCGCTAAGTCAGTTTAATTACTTGAATATATTAAAATTTGTTATTGTTACACCTGTAATAGAATCGCTAAAAACTAGCAATTTCTATAGTCTGACCACAAATGCTGTGCGCGCTTTGGGTAGCTGTAACATGAGACGAGGGGTTAGACAAGCCCGGTTCCTCACAAATTAAATAATATATAGACACTGGGCCGCATTAAAATAGCAGGGCGGTTATAAAATATGCGATATGTTTTAAAATTTTTGAATAATTCTTTTAACATTAACAATAACATGCCAAACCGTTACTATAACTATTAAGGATCGATGGCAATACAAAACACTAAAATGTGTAAAAATTGCAGATTGGTACCGTATCACGTGTCTCTCTAGAAACCTAGTAAGTATAAAGGTTTTACTTTTCTATACATTTTAATGAAATAAACTTTAATGTCGTTTTCATATTAAAGATTGCTCAAATATTGTAAAAGTTATCGGATCACCGACCGCATTCCTTCCGATCCAGTGAAGTATAGGATATAGTAAATAAAACGCAGTCACATGTGAAAAAATGCATCGTTATAGACAGAGGTTTCCACTTAACATCATCTGGGCTTCGTGCTTGTACCGCCTCCAAATGACATGTATGTTTCCGGAGGCTTCCCGAAGTCATCTCTCTCTAGAATACGTCAGTGCGTCAAGACTAAAGTCTTTGATCAGTGTATTGCCAGTAATGCCGCATGAGTAAGTTCAAGGTCGCACAACGAGCTATGGAGAAGGCTATGCTCAGGGTTTCTCTACGTGATCGAATCAGAAATGAGAAAATCCGTAGACGAACAAAAGTCACCGACATAGTGCAGAAGATTAGCCAGTTAAAGTGGCAGTTGGTCGATGGGGCCGGAAGGTTATAGAGTGGAGTCCACGGACCGGCAAGCGCAGCGTAGGTCGTCCACTGACACGGTGGATAGACGACCTGGTAAAATGTCGTAGGACGACGTCGGATGCAGGCCGCTTCTAACTGGTCCTTTGTCAAATCATGGGGGAGGCGTATGTTGATGTGAGATGATGATGACGATGATGATAAAATATATTAGTTTTATTGACATGTTATACGAGTTCACAAAAGATTTGTCATCACTAGTCATCTATAACTTGTACATTTCATTAATTAATATCACTTATTTATCTAGTAAACTAACACTTCTTGCTTTCTTCTTTTGTTTGTGTACTGTGCAATAATGCAATTCCGAGAAACGGCGCAAAAGGTGTCAAGTAACTATCACAGTTTTTTTAAGTGACCCGTTAATTTTTGTGCCTCAAGATCCTAAGGCGTGGAACAGCATGTGGTCAAACTATACGAAATACGCTAACAAACAAGCAAGCTTTAACAGGATCACACTTAGTCCATAATGTGAACAAATTTTATTTATTAAATTTTATTTCTGAATCTGATAATACAAAATGGCACTTGACTCTTAATGCCACAAAATCGAGTGCCACCTGTATATAAACCCGTGTGTATAATTCCATATAAAATATACAAAAATCTAATTTACAACTTTACTATAATTAAATCCACTCTAATTAAATAACTACACGGCGAACAGCACCAACTGAATACACACAAAATTGAAAGCAAAAACTTACTTCTCTATATTCTACTGGAGTCCTTTGTAATATGACGTCACTAGAGTTGTAATTTTTTTCTTAAAACCATTCTTACATGTATTCTCATCCAAGGATTATGAACAGCTGGTATCATAGTTTAGGAATTTACAACGATTAATGGTACGCATTAGTTATACCGCGATATAATTGCGTGTGTTACATTCCTCGCAGACATACGGATATGTCAGGGGTGGAAACTGATTCCGTGGTTAAAAATACTGATTTTACTCACTGCAAGCATCTAAAATACCGACCATTTACTGACCAAACTTCGAGAGGTACTGACCCTTCGTCGACCAATTTACCATTGAAATATGCATGTCTTACTTGATTTTAGTTAGGTGTGTAATTCTATTAAAGTAGTAACTTTAATAGAATTTCTTCTAGTAATTCTATTAAACATTCACCATGGTTGTAAGTAAGAAACATTAATAATGCTTGGCCTCTTTTATAAAGATCTCTCTTTAAACATGTTGGATGATTAATGAGAGGTGTCCCGAAATCTTCAACAAAATGAGCCTTGACTTTATGTTCTTCACACGCAACACAACATCAACACTTCAATCTACAAAAACCGCCACTATTATGGAAGCCTTGAAATACTGACCATTTCTCGTAAAAACTGACTTTTAATGACCTTAGTAAATATACTGACTTCACTGAGCCTTTCGACCCCTGATATGTTTGTATAAAAAACGACTACAGATAAGGAAACAATAAGAATGCATGGTTGAATGGAGTAAGAAAAAAATGACAGCCTCAGCAGTAGGCACACGAAATATATTGACGCGATGAGATGACGATTACAGTGAGGCGATAGTCGAGCGGTTCATGACATTGACTTCCTGGTGACTTGCCTGACGATGGTGATGCGTGGCGACCGTCAAGCAAGATGCGACAGATCATCCAGCTCGGGCGGAAGCTGCGGGCCAGGGTTGCGAGTGAACACCGGCTTCGCAACCACCGACACCGGAGCCTGAGCAGAGAGTTACATTAAGACGCGGTCCAATCCCAACGTTTTCTTTATATTTATCGATATACGATGTGTTTGGTGAATTTTTGGGTGGTGGTGGGGGGCTGGGGGTAATGCGCTAGTTTTCCTCAAAAGATCCTATGTCCTAAGTGTCACGGCAGTTTAGATATGTTATTTTTTTATTAATTCATCCGGAATCTTGCCTTTAAACCGTCATAACATTTTGTTTGTAGTGTAATACCACATCGTATGCTTGTATTCTGCAATGTATCCTTATTCTGAATAAATTATTACTTGATACAATTATATAAAAAAAACAACTTCTGAGCTTTCAAACTTTAAATTCATTAAAAAAAACTAAAAGCCATTTTTAGTTTAGCTTTCTTTTAAAAAGTTCTTTACTTATTACCCTTGCCAACGATATGCTACAAGACAGAAATCATAATCTTGAACATGGAAATTTTGTGGTATTACACCACAAAAAAGATATGACGGTTTAAAGGCAAGATTCCGGTCGATTTAAAAAAAATAACATATCTAAACTACCGTGACAATCAGGACATAGGATCTATCGAGGAAAACTAGAGCATTATCCCCCCAAAACTAGCGCCCCCGCAACCCTCCAAAAAATCGGTCCATGCACCAAACACCCTGTATACTAACACAATTAAAATAACAGCTGGTTACTAATTCAATACAAAACGTTAGCTACGTTTTACTTTAAAAAAGTATAGTGTTATCGCTGAAAATTCTGAGAGTTTGGACGTGAAAGTTTATTTTTGTGGGCCTATTTAAGATTATTTTTTTGCGGAAAGCTACTATTGTTTACGAATTCTATTTTGTTAATATTATTTTCCTGTTCCTTTTCTAATCTTAGTATTTATCTCTTAGAATATTATCGATCTGATTCGTTATACTAGATAGAGACACTCCTAGTTTAAAGTTTCTGCTTTTTACTATTATCAGGATACCAGCGCGCATTAACTTCCTATACCTAATAACTGACTTACAGGTAGTAAGCAACAGTGACATAAAATAAGTAGTATATATAATTTTTTAATACAATCAAGTGATGTCACGTGCTAGTAATGCACCAGCACTCGTCACCATATTTGTTTTTCTTTTATGACAATTGGTGACAAGCTAGTCGCTCGCCTGATGTTATGAATCACGCTTGGCCATAACAGTTCCATACCACATACCATTCATTTTAGTTCTAGTTTAACTAAAAAAGTTCACTACCCTGCATGGCGAGGAAATTATCATTTTTTAAATGCACTGCGCCCGTCATCCTGAGATATAAGATTTTAAATTTCTTGCCTTGTAATTTCGCCAGAAACATTGCCCTTCAACGAAACACAGTAATATTTGCACACTACTACTTCACAGTTGAATAACTGGCAAGGGTGTGGTACTTCCCTAGACGGACCCTACAAAAGATCTACCACTACAAAAGATAATTATTTGTGACTTGAACTTGTTTCTTTCTTCCAGTAATTTCATTTGCTACAGTGCCCTTCACATGATAACACAGATTACAAAATCTGTGACGGGACCAAAAATTTCGACCAATCATAGGGGGTTGATGCCTTTACTTTAATATGGGTCCAATGCCTGTAATAAATGATTTATTATTATTATTATTATTATTTACCTTGCATCTGCGAGTAGCCTTACTACAAGATAGTTCCAGATATATTAATAGCAATTATACTACAATGAAGGCCCCTTAGCTTAGTTGGCAGTGACTGCCTTCGAAGAGAAGAGCCCCAGGTTCGATCCCTGCGGTGCGAGCATGGCTTGTCGATAGAATAAAAGTATCGGTAAAAGACAGCCCGCGATATAGCTATCGCAGCTAGAGAATAGCTGATAAAATCAGTTTATCGACTCGACAAGTTTATCGTGAGATGTTCGCACCGCTGGCCGGAAAAAGTGTGATAAGGATCGATGTTGTTTCCTGTTTCGCATTGCCGTTCTCGATGGAACAGCAATGAGATAAAACGAGAAACAACAGATTTAAAAATTGTATATGTAGACAAGTTGTTCAGAAGGCAACAGCAGTCTCAAAAGAACCTTGTGTAAACTGTGTTCGACTTATGCAGAAACCTTACAAGATGAGAAGTCGCACACACAGGAACCTTTCATAATTTTAAATGACAAGTCTCACGATGACCTTTACTATTTAGCGTTTAAAAGTAAGAGTATTGCTTATATGGTATTTTTTACCAAAACTATTTTGTTTGCACCTTTTTGTTATTTTACTGTGAACATAAAAACTATATATCTTTAGGTAATTTATCTCAAACAAAACATAGGTTATATGTTTTTGTTCCTTTTGTAAATGAAGTAAGCGATCATATCATTAACAGCAATGGTACAAATGACCATTACCAAAATTGTTATAGTTGATAAGTGTGCTTTAATTTCTTCAAAATGCGACTTCCTGTGGGGAAATATCTCTTATGTTATAGTTGGACATATACATATATGAAGTAGTAACCTGTCTGACTTGCGACAAAAAGTTATCGATCACAAGCAATAAAATGGTACGGATGACCATTATTAAAAATGTCATAGTTGTTAAGTATGTTTTACTTTCGTCAATATGCTGGAATCTCTAATATCTCTTATGTTAAAGGTGTACATATATAAAGTAGAGCATACCTGGCTGACCTGCGAGGCGGAAGGCGGCTGATGCGGAGGCACGCCAACGACCACCACTTTCTGCTGTGACAGCGGCGCGGGCGGTCCCACGGTCGGCCCGCTTGTCACCACCACCGACTACACACATGCACTACCTCACTACTGGCTCAACAACAACACACAAACGAAGCCACAACGTACAGCGCGGAGTGAAGAGCGTGGAACTTATCGAACACTTCCCAAGAATAGTTTCTCAAGTGCAGTTAGCTACCAATCTCGAGACTGGAAATCTGTTGCCAAGATTATAGGTCTTTTTTTTTCGTTTTCCCTCCTTAGAGGGTTATGGTCCCGCACTTCTCGTGCATTTGCCAGTGTCAAGTTATTTGTATTACAAAGCTTTAGTAGAATATTCTGGTGATATTAGTCGTAGTCAGTCAGAGTCTGAGTCCAAAATGTCAGTCAGTCATGGTCTAGTCAGTCTAAGTCATGCTTTAGTAAAGTGGTGGCAACTTTACCATCAGCTATTATTCTATGGAGTTTTGGAAACAACACGGAAAAACACGTTTCACCACATTATATCACTTGCCCACACTCATGCACGTAAAACAGCACTTAATGAGAAAAACGCCACCAATTTTAAACATTAACACTGAAAAAAAGCATAAGTTTTGATAAACAATACAATGGAAAAACGTTGACTTTCCGCGTTCGCGCCAAAACTCCATAAGTCGTGTTTCGGCAGCCTCATATACGTAGCCGTTCTAGACGCGTGTGCTACTACGTTCAAATGCAGTCACGTGCCTTTACGTGAGGTAATATACAAATCCTAAGCTATCATTTATTTATATTTATTTGAATACCTCTTGTATGTGTATGTATTTTAATACAAATTTGTTCGTGTATAGTCTGACAATTCAAATCTTTAGCTTTCAAGTTGGTGACTCTTTACCAACAGTTTGGCCTAACTGTGATGTGATGCCAACTATTGTATCTCATAACTACTATAACGATAATTAAACCAATATTACTATATTAAATTTTCTTTACAAACCGTCCAGAAGTTACTTAGTGTGTGATACGTGGACAGATTAAAAAAATCCATAATCAATCAATCAAGAAAAATCGATAATCATGTTTAATGAATGATAATTTAATCGCTGATGCTAATACGAAACGTTAAACTTTGTGTCGTATATACAATATCTAGTATACTAATAGTCTTACGATATGAACTAACAACAACTTTATTAGCTCATTCTTTAAATATTTCTTTTCAATAGCAAAACAAACTTATAAACACAGCTTTTGGACCGATTTTATATTCGTTCTATTACAGACGATATTTGCCTTACGATGGATTATTAACGGAATTAGACACGATTTGGAACTTACTTTCATACTTTTGGATGGAACTACCGGTTTCTATATCTCATTTGTTGACAGCCCTACGAGAGATGGAAGTTTGGCACTATTTGTATGAAACTAATGTCAAATGTCTAAGGGTGAATCTTCGACAGATAGGTCATGAAGCTGCTGTTATTCTATAGTAGAGTGAACCGTCATAGTTAGGTTATAGAAACCGACCCTTAGTAAGATCCCCCGAACAATATACATTCATGTACATATATATATTTACTTGTATAAAATACATAACAAAGTACACGCTCTCCACCCCTCGTCATCTAATTTGCAAAGAATATTATACGACACACAAACGAACAAAGTCAAATGTTAAGGTAGCAACTAGTTGAACAATAAGTATAATGAAAATTTGTCTCGCATACATCTTCATGCCGCATTTCGTGCACTTTACTACTTATAAGCTAGAAAGCTACTTCTGTGCCCCGTTTCAAAAGCTTACGAGAAATCTGCCGTTGAGCGCTTTGGTTTTATGTCGTATGATGGATGCTTTAAGCAATCTACTCGTATAAGTACCTACTCAAATCAGATAAATAAAACTGAAGTGTCTGTTTGTAACTCTAATTTAACAGTTTTCACTATATGTATATGAATATGTACCTTTCGCTCGACGTTTCGACCATGTTACAATGGCCGTGGTCACGAGCTGACTGAAAACTGCGGGTGAGTCCGGCGAGAAGAGCGGGTGTTTTGTTCTTCTACCCTCACTTGATCTTGAAAAATCGCAGGGTTGTCACTACGACACACAACACTGACTGTATCGGTAAATGTCCTAGTACCTAGGACTCACCCGCAGTTTTCAGTCAGCTCGTGACCACGGCCATTGTAACATGGTCGAAACGTCGAGCGAAAGGTACATATTTTTACCTATATTAAATAATACGTGATAAGTAAACATTTAAAACATGTGTTCAAATCGCGAAAGTTTAAAAATTACTATGTATATGAAAGTAAATAAAGTAGGTATATATTTTCTTACAAGGAAATTTATAGTACTTTGAAATACTGAAAAAATCAAAACGTACGGGCATCGTAAACAATGAGATGATTCCATGGAAAAAAAAATCACTGAATTCGGACAATGTTAAGAGGTAGAAAAAAGTTTTTTCTTTTAGTATGGAAAGTACTAGCTATGCAATCTTCTTAAGCTACTTATGTTGCATCATCATCATCCATTACCACGCGAATAAAACCGCGGGGCGTAGCTAGTGGTAAATATAAAATAATTTCATTATCCACACTATGCAGTCGTATCCGAAATCGCATAACAATCGTACTGAATAACTCGATAGAAGACTTCTAAATACAGGATTTGTAAAACTTAATCGATTCGCTTACTCATCGAAAGAATGCTGAGCAGAAGCTATTTTGGCAATTACCCGAGTGAAATTTTATTTTCTATGGTATGTGTATTAATTTAAATCTAATTTTGTTTTATTTATACATGTGTATACATATAAAAACTATACATCTGGATAAAGATTTACGACATGCGTATGAATTCTGCAACATATTAGTACAACACCTTCAACAGAACAAAAATATACTTTTCATATGTTATAAAGAAAAGCAAGACATTCTCAGATTTTTGGTACTGATTCGCTTGTGCGTACACTTAACTAAAATTCTCTAAACTACCGTAGTTCTTATTATGTTAAAACTAAAATCCACATTCGTGTAACACTTAGAAAGATAATTCTAAATATATGATTATTTTACGGAAATGTGAGTAGTTTTTCATCAGTTTTGACTTGTTTTGAGAGCACGAACTTACATGACGATTGCACTAAACATACCCACAATTAAACAGAAACGGCAAATTTAAGAATTGTCGCTTCCAAGCGTTATTCGAATTTGGACTTAAGCATGAACAGAATAAGAACTACCATAATTTACTAAAATAAATTTTAGTTTGCTAGTTTAGTTTTGTGTTTTCTACCGACTTCCAAAAAGGAGGAGGTACTCAATTCAACTGTATCTTTTTCTGAATAGAATGGAAGTCGGTATCACATTTTTCAAATTGTACTTGTGAACAGGCGAATTACTACCATTCTCGCTTTAGATCTAATTTAATATAAATATTCAATCTCTATATATACACATGCGTTTTGTTCTTTTAAAATCTTCAACTACTGTTCATACAAGGCGTTAGAGACAAACTAACATTAATACTGTAATTTCATTTGAAGAACGTTCGCTACAGTACATACCTGAACATTTTGGCGGACTATTGTCGGCTGGGAGCTGTGGACGACTATATGTCCAGCGCCGCTGGCAGACTGTGTCAATCCCTACCATATGAAACAAATAATTAATATTTATACTTAAACTTTAAAAAGACCTAGGGAAGCGCTCGCAGCGGAGCTTGACTTGGCGATCATAACCGATCAACAAGTTAAACAACGCTTGCTGTGTTCAGGAGTTGGTTCGGTGGCCGCTAGTGGCTTTATTCAACTAAACGCTTCCGTGCTTCGAAGGACACGTTAAGCCGTCGGTCCCGGTTGTTTGTCTTAGGACAATAGTCGTTAGGCTATGTCGAAGGCATACGGGCGGCCTGAAAACTTCGACATGGTCGATTATGCCCAAACTCCTTTCTATGAGAGGAAGGCTCGAGTCCTAGTAGTGGGAACATAATGGGCTGGATTATGATAGTAAAACCTTAAGATTACATGCCCTAGCAATGACTATTTTTTTATTAATTTAATTAGGTCTCAGAACAAGCACGAGGCCCACCTCGTGTTAAGAAGGAACATCTTCCTATAACAAATGCATTACGTCACCACTGAAATGTGAAGTTTTCAAATCACATGTGGCTGTAATTTCACCGGCAACCATTATCATTAAACCGGAACGCAGCAATGCGAATATTACTGTTACATGGTAGAAATGGGTATGGCGGCAGTCTTTCCGCGGATGAACTCGTTCACAAAGAGTTCTACTGTTCTTTGTAAGCTTTTTGCGTTGTTTTTTGTTTACTCAATCACACAAAAACTGCTGAAAGGATTGGGATGAATTTGGTGTGAAGAAGCTTGTTTGAGATTAACATATACGGTACTTTTTATACTGATTAACAGGTACATGATTCAATGCGAACGAAGTCGCAAGGGGATACTAGTGTTATATGTGTGACGTGTAAATGCCAATAAATAGATTACTGGTTAATAAAAAATACATGAAATAAATCAGTTCTTGGATCGTTTGTCCATTCTGTAGCCACTCAGTAACGGATCTACTATATTTTCTAAGCGGGGCAGAATCATGATAGAGGCCCCTCTCCAGCGTTTGAGATAAATTACTTTAAAAATACACAATTTGTACTCTTTATTATCTATTACCTATTTTTTCTTACATGTCGACCTCAGAGTCATCTCAGAGTCATAAGCCAACCAGGCTTTGGTGTTCTAGGCACGTTGTGAATAAAGTTTTTTATTTTCAATTGGACTATATTTTGGCGGCCCCGAATCTGTAGGTGCCCCAGTTTGCCTCAAGGTCCGGGGCTGTAGCCACTCATCGTACAAATAATTTTAATTTCGCCCCTGACGTGAATCCTATTAGTGTTCGGCAAACTTACAGTATCGCATGTAATACCACACCGAATTATAAAATAAATGCGATGAAATCTCTCCCTATGTTTAAATTTATATTTTTACTATCCATAGTTGCATAATGAAATCTAGTAAGCTATACGGATTTTAGACAACAGTTATTATCTGACTGATTGACGTAATGCAGGTTCTATGGCATATACGCATAGAAGAGGATCTTGGGTGTGGATGTAGATAAGAATACAAACTTTCGGAAATAAAAGAATAACTGCATACCTGCGGTGCCTTCTGCTGCGAAACTATGACAAACTTCTGTGGCGGCGGAGTGGAGGGTGCGGGAGACTGCGGCGCGGGCGACGCACTCAACAGCACGTTGCGGCTCGCTACCGTCTCTGCGTATATAACAACACAACCCATTCACGCACACATCTCTACAGATATAGAACTTTATGAACTTTCGCGAATCAAATACCGGGACTTTTTCGTCGCGCACTCATTAACATCACAACAATTTAGTCAAAATTGACTGTAGCCGAGTAGATTGGAGAGACTAGGTTATTCATAATTATGTTTTGAATCAAAAATCAAAACTTTTGATATCATTCTGTGCGCAAAAAAGTCCCGATATTCTCTTAAATTTCTAGAGATATGCCGCCACTAGATTTTTTTCATTGGAAACAACCACGGGATGTGAAAGGCTCTTAGGGCTGCCGTGGCACACTAAATAAAGGATTTTTTTTTATAAAAATAAAGAAAAGGACCGAAATAGTACCGCCTGATATGAGCGGAAGTTGGTATAGAGGCACCTCTCAGTAGCTTATGGTCAGCTGTCTCATCTCTGAACTCGTTAAAAAGTATCAAATTATGTTCTAGCTAAGGCTAACTGGCTCCATGAAAATATATTTAGGAAATATTACTGCAGATAGGGCCGTAACAACGGCATAGAGTCTGAGAAGACACTTGAAAACATTTTTAGACAACTAGTTAATTGTGGCCATAATTACATGTGTCGAATATATGATTATAGTGATGATTTTGAAACTGATTTAAGTGAATTGCAAGTTTATGTAACATTTGGTTTTAATTATTTTTCTGTTAAAGCTCTCTGTAATTCAATGAAAACTTAGATAATATTATAGATATCTTAACTAAATACCGACTGATAAATTGTAATAATGTTGTATTAAACCACAGTGTTGCGGTTTATTAACCAAACCACCAGGAAATAACAAACATGTCTCTCATAAATGGACTTCGGACGTCTACAATTTTTATTACATAGTACTTTTTTATATTTACGGACGGAATTCGAAGCTTTGTGCCCACCATGATGACCCTCGAAGTGCCACTGCTGGCCCAGAGTCAGATCAGCGCCATCAATCCGAGGATCGAATTTATGTCCAGTTCTTTTCATCAACGTACAGATCTGTATCGAATTGCTTGACAAGCTTTATCCTACTGAATGAAGAGTTTTTACAAACACATGACTTTTGTATTAATGACCTAATCAATCTGTATATATTATTTTTATAGCACTAACGTCTATTAACCAAAAAAAATAATTAATTGAGGCCGTCAGCGTCATAATGGGTCAACTTTTCCAGACACAACTCATATCAATCTGGAAAAGTTGGGCCACTATGGCGCTGTCAATTATCCTCAATAAATCAATACAGTTATTCTCAAGCTCTTTTTTAACCTTCGAAGTGAGTTATATCGCATTAGGATTATTGCGGCAGTAGAGGCATTATGTGCTGATTATGGTATACTTGGAAGGGCTTGGAAGATGTCGTCAAAGGCACAAAAAAGAGAAGAGAGAGGAAGACCAAATGCGTGGGCCGAGTGCTAGCCGACGGTGTCCCATAACACTGCCACTATTATAGTTACGTTGGTTGTTGAAAACTTGCACCAATAGGGTTGCGTTCCGGTAAGCGCCGTCAACGCTCAAAAATCTCACGCTCCGGATTGCCGTTTCCTTTGGTTCCAATGCTTTTAATACTCAACCCGAATAGAACACTCATGCGGTCGCGAAATGCTCGCCAAATTTTTGTCAAAAATCAAACGAATCCTATATGCACTTACGAGTATTTGATGCTTTGAGAGTGACAGCTCGCAACGACCGCAAAAACCCACCTTCCATCCGCGAGAGTTGTGGTCGCGACGTGAGCGTTTTCGGTGACGTCATCGATGACGCATCGAGCTCGTTCACAATGATCGTGGGCTTGCGAACTGGTGTGCGCCGCGAGTGATTACGGCTCATAAAGGAACGTGACCTAGGCTTCACTTACCGATAGTCTTAGCGGTGAGCGTCGGTTGCGAGGGTGCGGGTGAGGGCGCAGAAGGCACGAGTGGCGGCGTGCAGGTCACCACGGCCACGGCACCGCCGCCTCCGCTGGCCGACGGGGACTGTCGTATCTTCACCACTGCTTGTTGCAGACTCGGGCCCAAGTAGCCGTAGTCACGTCTATTGCAAAAGTTTTAGTTTTATATTCTATAGCTTTATAAAGAAGGGACGAAGTGTGAAAGAATGTCCACTCCAGCGTCGAGACGCGAAACTTAAGAGAGTGGGAAACTTACTGCTTCATGTAGTAAAAGTTTTGGTACCTTATATTACAATTAATGCCTCTTTATTGCATACATAAGTTACAATTATGGACTAGCGGCGGTCTTATCGCTAATACAATTACGAATACGCATACTGTTAATAATTAAAATGTCTACAAGTACTAGTTACGAAGAAAATATATTATCAATTATAGCCATATCATGTAGTAAAAGTTTTGGTACCTTATATTACAATTAATGCCTCTTTATTGCATACATAAGTTACAATTATGGACTAGCGGCGGTCTTATCGCTAATACAATTACGAATACGCATACTGTTAATAATTAAAATGTCTACAAGTACTAGTTACGAAGAAAATATATTATCAATTATAGCCATATCATGTAGTAAAAGTTTTGGTACCTTATATTACAATTAATGCCTCTTTATTGCATACATAAGTTACAATTATGGACTAGCGGCGGTCTTATCGCTAATACAATTACGAATACGCATACTGTTAATAATTAAAATGTCTACAAGTACTAGTTACGAAGAAAATATATTATCAATTATAGCCATACTAGCGAATGTCCGAGATTCCGTTCGCGTAGTATGCTCGGCCTTCGGCCTCGCCATAAGTTCCCATCTTTTCTTAATATTTTTTAAGCAGAAATATAGAAACATTGTGTTAAGATTCAAAAGACGATGTAGAAAATGAAGTTTTTGTTATATGTTTTTGTAATATAGGGTGTGTAATAGTAATAGTAGGATCATATGTGCTGCAAAATGTATTTTTACTGTTAACGATACAATAATTTTCTAACATGAATTGGGAAATTGCGACACTTGACTATATCTCTAAGGATACGTTTCGGTAAGCGCCGTCAATGCTCACAACTGTCGCGTCCAGGTTTGCCGTTCCCTTTGGTTGACAGTGACAGCTCGCAAAGACCACGTAAACCCACCTTCGATCCGCGAGCGTTGTGAGTGATTTCGGTGACGTCATCGATGAAATATCGAGTTCATATAACGTAATGCAGTCAATGATTATATGTATTGGCAGAGGAAGTAGATATGGAGTATTACGGCCTCCCATCATACGCTATCAATCCTTTTAGATTTAAAAAGCTGCAGTCAACTGAAGACTCGACTCAAGATTTGATTTCAATATATATTTTTGTTTATACTAACATAAACTAAATTAGCTACGCTAATAAAATATTTCAACTTCGTATATTTCTTGATCGTAACAAATGTAATAATAATAATAATAACGAGAACTGGCGTAAACCAGTTGTGCTAAGCATCGAAGACCGAAGAGACGTATGGAAGGGCAAAGAGCTGCACGGACGATTCTACAAGGCTCTAACAGGACCTGATGTAGACCAGCTCGCGTCAGTGAACTGGCTACGTTTCGGTGATCTGTTTGGTGAAACCGAGGGTTTTGTCTGTGCAATTGCTGACGAAGTTATCAAGACGAATAACTACCGGAAATATATTCTGAAAGACGGTACGGTCGACATTTGTCGGGCATGCCGCCGTCCTGGAGAGTCACTCAGACATATTATTTCCGGTTGTTCTCATCTTGCTAATGGAGAGTACTTGCACAGACATAACCAAGTAGCCAGGATTATTCACCAGCAACTTGCACTTCAATACGGCCTTATTGAGTCTGAGGTGCCGTACTATAAGTACGCACCTACGCCTGTTCTTGAAAACGGTCGTGCTACGCTCTATTGGGATCGATCTATAATCACGGACAGGACTGTTGTTGCTAATAAGCCTGACATCGTGGTGATCGATCGATCTCAGCGCCGGGTAATGCTTGTTGACGTCACCATTCCTCATGATGAGAATCTCGTGAAGGCCGAGAAGGACAAGCTCAGGAAGTACCTTGACTTAGCTCACGAGGTGACCGCCATGTGGGATGTTGACGAGACGATCATTGTTCCGATAGTGGTTTCAGCAAACGGCCTTATAGCAAAAAGCCTCGACCAACATCTTAAGAGGCTCTCGCTAGACGGTTGGATCAAGAGCCAGATACAGAAGGCAGTAATCCTTGACACGGCACGTATTGTCAGGAGGTTCCTCAGTCTGCAGCCCTAACCACTGGTAGTTTGGGTCATGCTCCACTACCGATGGCAATCTAGGATTAGGTTTTTTATAATGTTTTTATTTTATATAGAAATATTGTAAAAAATGTAATTTTAAGAAAAAGAAATAAATAATGTGAATAATAATAATAATATAATAACTTGAATAACTTATATAGTTTAATTAAACCTTGCTCAAATAACACCATGTCAACACACTCAAGTGTATTAGAATAACATATTGGACCAACCCCTGATAACTAGACAACGTCGCCACTTTGGACGGAAATATACTGAGATCTTGCGAGATTAGCCCTTTTCTATTTTGCAAATACAGAGATTGAAATTTTGGATCCAACATTGCACCGTAACACACAATCAATACAATCATAAATGGTCTCACATAATTCAAGACAAACACAATGAATACAATCATATAATCACAACCAATACAATCATATATACCCGCATAATTCAAGACAAACAATTAACATACTCACACAAATTAAGAGACACATTATCACAGAATTCGTACTAACCAAAAATCCTCATAGTAAAACTTGGACTTACTTGTAGTCGTCAGGGTGGTCAGGACCAGCACGCAGCTGACGTACGACCGGCGCCAGTACTTTCAGCAGCTGATGTTTGAGGTTCCCGGCTGCAAGCCGATCCGCACCGCCGATGCCGCTCAGGGCACCCTCCAACCGCTCGCCCAGCCAATGCACCCGCGGCAATATGAACACCTGCTCCAAATTATACCAAAAATATTATAGCCACGATCTCAAGAGACATGTTACCAACGGCGTTTTTGTTCGATTTCTAGTGCAACAAAATAATCAAATAGGACATCAACGTTCATTTAGACAGCTGTCAATGCTAAGACCTATATCCATGCTATTAAAAAATCAAATACAGTCTAACGGCCGGTCCCAATAATCTATCTATCGCCGGTTTACCTTACTAGAGTTAGATATTTGACACTATTTGTATGGAAGTTATGTCAAATTTCTATCGGTAGTAAGGAAAACCGCGGATAGATAGATTATTGGGATCCTCCTTAAGTGTGAAATCAAAATCATTAAATAGGACATTAACTGTCTCTTTGACAGCTGGCACAGGTAAGACCTATATCCGTGTAGATTTCAATTCGAATACAGTCTAAGTGTGAAATCAAAATCGGAGTACACGCCATCAAGTGTCACTTTATCCACTGTCATTGCAAAGTCGTATAGCGGTGTTTTATTTCCAAGCTAAATGTAGTCTAAGTGTGAAATCAAAATCATAAACTTCGACATCAACTGTCACTTTGACAGCTAAGACCGTGCTATTTACAAGTCGAATGCAGTCTAAGTGTGAAATCAAAATCATTAAATAGGACATCAAATGTCACTTTGACAGCTGTCATAGTAAGATCTATATCGGTGCGGTTTACAAATAGAATGCAATATGTGTGAAATCAAAAGCGGAATACACGCCATCAAGTGTCACTTTAACAGCTGCCTTATCTAAGACGTATACCGGTATTTTATATTTAAACTGAATATACCTAGAAGTCTAGATGTGAAATCAAAATCGTAAAATACGACATGGACTGTCACTTTGACAGCTGTCATAGCTAATACCTAAATCCGTAATATTTTCGAGTCGAATTTAGTCACATACATTTTGGAAAAAGGAAGAAGTTTCAACTCGAATTGATTGAACATATATAAATATATAACTATATACCCGATTGGTGATGGATGACGATGATGATGATGATGAAATAAAAGTAGCCTCAGTTACTCTTTATAATATCAGCTCTCTGCCAAAGGCGGTCCCGTTAAAATCCTAATTGTCTTTATATTAACCGCTATCAGACATTTTTAAGCAATAATAATAAAGTCGAAAGTAAATAAATCCACGAAAGTCAGTTCAAGAAAACGTATTAATGGTACCAAACCCCAGCACATCCCCATATGCGCTATAGGCGGGTGTTGCTACAGAGAAGTAAAAAAAAATAAACTCTCCATGTAAGTAGTTGGGTTAAATGATAAATAGTAATAGAAAATTGGCAGAAAGGTGCCGTAAAAGGCGTCAATCTAACTGTACAAAGTAAAGATAGCTAGATCCGAGGCCATTAGACCAGCAAACGCCTACCTTTATCTTATAGGTTGTATTACCTGTATCATAAGGTTTAAATATAATAAATCAATGAAAACTATTATATGGTTTAAAACTTCCTTTATGCATGACAGGTGAGTAGTAGATTTTACGAGTACCTATACATAGGAATCAAGGGGTTTTACTTGTCTTATAAACGCTGCTTAACTTTAAATGACGTTATTTAGTAGTTCGCATAGCAAAATTGTTCTGCGCCGACACTTTAACAGCTGTCTTATCTAAGACGTATATCGGTATTTTATATTTAAACTGAATATAACTAGAAGTCTAGGTGTGAAATCAAAATCGTAAAATACGACATTACTGTCACTTTGACAGCTGTCACAACTAATACCTAAATCCGTAATATTTTCGAGTCGAATTTAGTCACATACATTTTGGAAAAAGGAAGAAGTTTCAACTCGAATTGATTGAACATATATAAATATATAACTATATACCCGATTGTTGATGGATGACGATGATGATGATGAAATAAAAGTAGCCAAAGTTACTCCTTATAATATCAGCTCTCTGCCAAAGGCGGTCCCGTTAAAATCCCAATTGTCTTTATATTAACCGCTATCAGAAATTTTTAAGCAATAATAATAAAGTCGAAAGTAAATAAATCAACGAAAGTCAGTTCAAGAAAACGTATTAATGGTGCCAAACCCCAGCACATCCCCATATGCGCTATAGGCGGGTGTTGCTACAGAGAAGTAAAAAAAAAATAAACTCTCCATGTAAGTAGTTGGGTTAAATGATAAATAGTAATAGAAAATTGGCAGAAAGGTGCAGTAAAAGGCGTCAATCTAACTGTACAAAGTAAACATAGCTAGATCCGAGGTCAATAGACCAGCAAACGCCTACCTTTATCATATAGGTTGTATTACCTGTATCATAAGGTTTAAATATAATAAATCAATGAAAACTATTATATGGTTTAAAACTTCCTTTATGCATGACAGGTGAGTAGTAGATTTTACGAGTACCTATACATAGGAATCAAGAGGTCTTACTCGTCTTATATACGCTGCTTAACTTTAAATGATGTTATTTAGTAGTGCGCATAGCAAAATTATTCTACGCCATACTAAATGACGTTATTTAAATTAAACCAGGATCTATAGCCCCTCAAGTGTCGTTGTCATTATAACAATGAAATTTCTTTTGTGTCTGGACGTTTGACCTTTGATGGAATAAGTAAGGCCGTAAGTCACCTAAACATACATATAAAAGTACCTAATAAATCAACCAACACGATGGTGTAAAAACGTTGTAGAACGGCAACTGGAGAAACACAACATCTAAAACAATCTTTTGAACTGGCGCAGGACAGAAGCAAATGACATTCGTATATGGCCGCATGGTGCGGGTGACAGTTTCAGTAAACTTTCGTTTCACTCTTGAAAATTGCCGCGTAATTGCCGTTGTAGTGAAGGAACAACAAAGAAGAAGAAGAAGAATAATAAATCAAGTATCCCAATGACAAGTGTTACGTTACTTTTACGACTTCAGGTCCAAGTTCAGCCAGTCCCTGCACAGCACCGTAAAGCGATGCCAGCGGCGTTTTCTCCGATTCCTTCATGGAGGCCATCGAAGGACCAACACCATTCTCGTTGTTTGTCTGCGATGGGCACTGCAATGCTTTGGCGAATAATCTGCAAGTACCAACGTATTCTTATAAATGATGTGCACATTATCCAATCTGCTGCTAAAACCACAAAATACTAGCTGCATCCCGCGGTTTCACCTGCGTGATGGTTGGTGGGCGATGTTGATGGTTTTTTTTTATTTCCTAAACCACCCCTGTATTACCTGGTAACCCTCGTCTGCAGGTTGTTAGTGGAAGTGTTGAACGTCTTGCAGATCTGCGCCATGAGCCTTGCGGCGAAGTCCCGCAGCGCCCAGTGGTTGTCCATTTCAGGACGCAGACACAGCTGCCGCGAGACGATGCAGGTTGATACCGACGGAATCAACTCGTGTAACTGTGGAATACAGTACATAACAATTCTTTGGTCATTGGATGATGACATTGCAGTGCAGTATTTCGTCATTTTCAATGTTTTTTACCTAAATACAACTAACGAGGGTTAGCTTTCTTTATTTCAAACAGAGTACCCTAATGTGTATTACACTTCTTTCGTGTAATTTCCCTGTATCTGTTCAACAAAACACGCCTAATAAACTTCGAACTCAATTAATACATACATCTCTGTACATATATGTTTAGCACAGTAAGTTATTATTTGTTTATTAAATGCGAACGATCGCTTACAACTTTTCTACCGAATTCCAAAAAAAGGAGGAGGTACTCAATTGGACTGTTTTGTGTTGTGTTTTTGTGAATGTTTGCTACCTCATAACTTTCGACTGGGTGAACCGATTCTCATTTTTTTTTGTTTGATAGCTGGTGCTTCCCGTGGTGGTCCCATTTAAATTCCATCAAATTCGGTCCAGTAGTTTTGGAGATACACTCCAATAACTGAAGAGAATGGAAGCCGGTATTATTTTTTTCAAATTGTACTTGTAGCATGTGGTATTAACACAGAATGCTAACTATTCTATGCTTAAAGTCCTAAATAAATATATAGGTATACACTTACATATTTCTCTAAATATAGCGACTGGTTATCGAGAAGAGCCTTCACCATTCGCATCAGATATATGAGCAAAGCGAGATTGTTCTGCACCACATTTACTTTGACGCCTTCGGAAATGAACGTGCACATTCGCGGCAACATCTCGTGAAGTCCTGGATCGCATGCCAGCGATTGTAGAGCTTCCTGAAGAAAAAATACTGAGAGTTAACACATAGCAAATTATTTATGGTACTTCAATTTCACCCTTATTCCACCACTTCCACGTCACGCAACAGTAATCCATAGGACGAACGCGGTTTGAAAACGTGACGTCACGTGAAAATCCACAACGTTGGTACAGTGCTATCGTATCGCGTACCAACGCAAAGATGCAATCGAGCAATGAAACTCATTGTGAATTCCCACATTTACTCCCGTGGGGTCAAAACGTGGATTGCGCGGTGCGGAAAGATAAGCTGACGTTTTTCGTAGTAGTGCACTGCCCTCTTCGCCCTGGGACATTGGTTTTTAAATCGCCAATCATTCCATTTGACTATAGACTATTAGACCTCATCACAGTAGTGCTTCCTACTGCTTCAAGGCAGAATACCTGGCACTGTATCGATACCAACCCAGACGTTTTGTTCACTTCTTAACTTTGCCTCGCCACGGTAAAAAGAACACTTTCAATATTGTTTGTATTTGAGATTCCATGTCAACTCATGATATGATTGTCAACAGTAGGATTAATTTCATTGAAAATTTGTACAAGGAAACTAAACCCAATATCATAAATTTACTATTACGTATCCTGTGCCTATACTAACTTTGAATTAACCTAAAATTTATTTTCATATGTTTCCAATCAATGGGTCAAGCGAAGCTACTGAACATTGTGACATGAAACCCGCGAAAAGAAAGCTAGTTTGGAAACTAATATTTCGTAAATAGGACCTCATGTTAAAGCTAATTTAGCAACACGATTTTTTATATTTATTTGATTAAGTAGGTATTTTATATTTTATGTACATTTTTTAACGATACTTGATTTAAATACATAAGAAAGATTAATAAAAATTAATCTTAGATAAATTCTCTGATGATCCGTTATCTAAGGGTGAACAATAATATGTAGTGTATGTATAAATACGAACATCTGAGAGTATGTGTTAGCACATCACTGAAACAGAGCGAAACAGAAAGAAACAGGCGCATCCCTGACCGAATAACCTTCAGAATCAGTTTCCCCGTTGGAGAGGCGGCTATGGGATGCCGCGTGATCTATGTGTACGAGCCTCTGCCGAAAATGCTCATTGATTTTTGAATAGAAGGTAAAAAATATTGATCTTTTGAAAAATGTTATATGTGTATTAAATATCTTTAATATGGTTAATCTATTAGTGTAAAGCAAATTTCAAAACAAGTTGTAGTCCATGTGGAGATGCAAGGAATCAGTGTTTTAATAACTTATCTTAACATTCGATTTTTATAAATTCATTTAATTACTATAAATAATATTTTAAACTTGCATATGTGTGGAATTTTTGGAGATAGTCATGATATTTTTTTATGTCCTACAGATAAAAATAAGGTTAAAATGGATCTGCTCAGCAATAGCTATGGGATACGACTTATCGGCTTTTGATGACATTTGGTATAAATATTATATATTTTTATAAATAAAGTGTTACAAGCATAAATATAACATTATAATACAATGTTTACGAGCCGCCGGTTACAGCTAGTAAGTACACATATATGTAGTAAGGAATATTTTTATAGCTTATATATGGCTTATATAAATTTCACGACAGCTGTGAGGTGAGTTGTTGGTTGACCATATACCATATGAATTGCTCATTTCTTAAAGGGCACGTGTCCATTTCCAAGGCAATTTTATACAATCTGTGTAATTAAAATTCTGTCTAAATACGGCACTTGTCACTTCTTTTCCCTCAGGTTGGTATGCCATCAAAATATTCGCTTAGTACCAAAAACTCACTTTTAACCACTAATCTATGGTTTCGGCCTGTCGCTGTCTTCTGTGCTGTCAGTCATGTCAGTTTGTTTGACCCACTGAATACTGAATGCAGATTTTTCGTATGACTAGAATTAATTACATTCTGAAACACTATTTATGATTGGCCGATGGAATAATAAAAACGAATAACGCATTGCGGAAATAGATGTATACATTGATATAGGACTGAAATGTTTACAGTATTAGTGTGAACATTAGTGTATTAACACAGATCGAGAGTATTCGAGAGCAATTTTACGCACTATAAATTTTATAATTTGTTATATTTGCATTTTTTTTTCGGTGGTTTCTATTGGTGCAAATAGCACGCTCGCTGCCGCGGTTCCGAGTCATACGAATGCGTAAGCAAGACCGAAAAATTGGATATCATCGGTGAGGTCACCACACCACGCTTACATTGCTATTGCTATCGATCCCTCAGGTCGGGACCGTGAGCAGTCAGCCCAAACAGTGCTGCCACTGCCAGCCTGAAACGGACCGCGTATTGGCTTGCATATTACTATAAAACATACTGTAAAAACTATCAACATACGTTAAAATTGAAAAAAAAAACAATATACTTTAAAAAATAAATAATTGGGTTAAATATCAATAGCCAATATTTTTGTTAGCGAAATAATGAGGATTAGAATTTGATTTGACCGTGGCGATCGGTAATTGGGGCTCTTGCGTGGTCTGAATTGACAGTAATATCAACAGCTATGCAAATTTAATCGTTTGTCTTGAGTAGAGCTTTATATGGATTGTTGGAATGATTCAGACGGCTTCTTAAGTGAAAGGATTGCGTCTCGCTTGTGCAAACGGCCTTAAAGTATTTTTGTTATTCGAGTAGTTGGCTTCGGCTCTCAAGTTATATTGAAATGAAATATACCTGGTTGTCTGAGGAGCAATCATTAATCTATCTATATTATATAAAAAAGAATCTGAATTTCCCTTGGTCCATCGCATCACGCGTTAACGGATGGAACAATTTCGCTAATTCTTTTTTTTTGTTGTGTTAGTTTTTGTCAGGAGATAAACGTTCGATTGTATAAAGTATGGGATAAAAACACATTTTTAAACTGTTTTTTTATTAATTTACGGCTCACATTTGAAGCGATTACAATTATACTTTTAATTTAAATAGTGGATTTCCCAAAAACTTGTCTATAAACGATATTGAGAATTTTTGACACAAGAAACTATGATCGCAATAATAAATTGTCACCGAAATCAGTCTGCCCCTTTGAGTGCATTATATTATATCATCAGTCCACAACACTCCGGCCGTTTGGACGTTGGGTCTGTGTCGTTTGTTAAGCCATTATTTATGTGAATTTAATAGACAACAATTATTGATAATTTTTAGCTGTATATGTTAATTCACTGGCAATAAATCATAGATTGTCAAGTAAAAAGTTGATAAAAGGGAAATCCTTTTGTTTATGTTGTTTTATTAAATTTGACTTAAGTTTTTAGATGTGCCATTTTTTCAGTAGGCAAAATCTCTTAAGCCAAACTGGTTTCATGTCTATTTCATGTGTTATCTGCTCGTCTCAAGTTGAATCTTCACAACATTTTTATAGGTAACTAGCGACTGCCCGCGACTTCGATCGCGCAGTAGGTTCAGCCTTAGGCCTCGCCATAAGCTCTCATCTTTTCTTGGTTTTTCTTTCACAAGAACCTTCTCCAGACAATAACTAACACAACAAAAAAGAATTAGCGAGATTGTTCCATCCATTCTCAAGTTATTGCGTGACCAGGACCAACAGGGGTTCCTTTTTATATATATAAGATATGATTGTTGTCCATGCGTTTTTGTTGTTGCAGTATTCTTATTTATTTTTGGTGGTTTTGAGTCACACATTGACTATGTGAGTTGATTGAACCATGAACCATTACTTTCGTGTTACTATCAAATCAACAGCTATCAATTATCTATGCATAGCATAAATACATATATAAATAATAGAAATCGAAAATACAGAGAACTTAGAAAAAAATCTTAATAAATAGAAGAAAGTAGAAGCCTTTGCTTGCTAATCTATGTTCTCCATTCAATTATGAAAATTGGTTTGGACAAAATACCGTCGTAACATATTATTTGTACTTTACGTGTAGGTAAGTGTAAGTATTGTTATATTTAAGTGTATTTTTATTAATTTGAATTTTACCCTTTTATCTAGTATTATCTAGTGTTACATCTGCTTCATGTAATACTAGGTAATAATATATTTCTTCGTGATGTTGCACCACCGTCCATGTCAATCATGTAATCGCTATCCATCCAAAGGTTGTCTGGAAGAGATCGCTTTTAGCGATAAGACCGCCCATTTGTGCCTACTATTTAAGTTGTTTCCTTATGTTGTATTTACTTTGGTGCAAATAAAGAGTTTTTGTATTGTATTGTATTGTATTTGGTGAAATCACCGTGACAACGGTTATGAACTTCTGCGCCGACTTCGGTTTGAATCCCAACATGACACATGGGCTTGTCTTTATTAATAATTCTTTTATCTACAGCCTTGTCCTTACGGATTATGGGGTTTTTGACTTGTTAGGTTTTGACAATTTTTGAACATATTACTACTGAATTGATTATTTTATAGAATACTATAAAATAATGAATATCTACTTACAGCACGACGCCCTTCATCACTGCCCACACACGCTTCTGTAATTTCTTTGTAGTACAACTGTTGTTCAACACTCAACTCGTGTGTAGCTAGCTGCTTTACATGAACGGATTCTGAAGCCTTCAATCTAGCTGCTTTTCCACACATTGGTTTGCCTAAAAGAAGATGGGAAAATACTTTAGAACCTCAATTTTTAACAGCTTATTAGTTTTCGACTGTTAATCTGTGGTCACACACAAATGATTGTTCATCTCAATTAGCTTTTTTGCACAATATGTCCTCTTCACTAAACAATATATCAAGTGAAGGACATATTGTGAACCTGATGGTAGTGCCATGTCTGGCCATGACAGTTGGTGCCACCCAGTTTCAAGCTGTAGTTGTGTGTGACAGTCCACTTTCCCAATAATATCACTTGCTAGAAGAAGCAGATGTGGTGCCAGCAAATGTGGAACCATTGTATGGGGAGTTATGTCCCCATACAATGGTTAAAACCAAATAGAGACTTAAAATATGATGCTCGGACGGTATGCCATGGTAGACTAGTGGGCATGGCATCTGACACAGATTGTTGCAAGATGCAGGTTCGAAACCCGTCTGAGTATGAGTATTTTTCTCTCTAAAATTGGAATGTATGGACTGTTATTCAAAAGACCTTGCACCTAATTAGTCAGATTTCCTAGCCTTATTTTGATGCACATTGAGGGGTTATTTATTAACATGGAGGACCAACTCAATGTAACGAAACTAAAGTTTAAATATTCTATTATTGGCTTGTTATGATTTTTTTATCAATTTCTACCTGCTGCATCCTTATTAGTAGGCTTGCTCAGTTTTGTGATTGGATCCACAGATTCAAGTTTCTGGGCCTCCTTTGACAAAGGCGGAGGATTCTCAGGAACTGTAGGCTGCACTCCATCTACACTTAACCAATGGGCCCGGACTGATACATCAAGCGGAACCTTGGGTGGTGGTGCAGATAAGATTTCAGACAAATCAATTTCTTTTTCTTCTATAAAATGTAGTTCCCTGCCACCCCCAGATGCAAATCTGAATGGCAAAGAATCAGGTTGAATGAAACCATACTGAGCCTGGAAGAAAAAAAAATTATGTAAGAATAATGATGATTTTAGTTTTAAAGTATGTCATTAAATACACTGCCACTATTTCTGGAAATTCTATTGTGAGCCCTGTGCCCAACTAAAGAAAACAAACTCCTAATCTTAGATAGTTTTTAGGAATTAGCCACAAGTGGACTAACAAACAATATGCCTATGAAAAAGGTTTAATGTTAGGAGATGTGTATATACAGGGTGTTTGGTAGAGGGTCCGACAAATCAAATGAGCGTGTTCGGGGGTCCAGTTGGAGAATACAAGTTGGGCAAAAAAAATCCCTGACCCCCCAATTTTTTTAAAGTTTTTTTTTTGTGAATTTTTACGTTTTCACCGAAATTGTACCTATTTACCACCATAACATTTGTAAAATCTGTTTTAGACCGGATGATTTTACTTGAATTTGGTCTCTAATACACCTTCAGGCCACGCAAAGCAAAATTGGATACAAAACAGAGCTAACTAACTGATTTAGAGCTCATAGAGTGAAAAAATTAAATAAATTATACCTCATAGTTCAATTTTCACAATGATCTAAAAAAAAACACTAGTAAGTAATTCTGGGGGTAATATGCGTTTAAAAACTTCTCTATTTATCACTTATTACAACGACATACTAAATTGGTATATAGCTACATAGTTACCAGCTTATTGAGTTAAAATAAGATTCTAAGTAACAACTCTAGAAATAAAAAAATGTGTCATCTACGTAAAGTAAGGGACCAAGTACGACGAGCAGGTATAAAACCATTGTTATTAGTTCTTCTTTCTCCGTCTCTCCAAGAATGCAGAGGCGGCGTGCTAAGGCTTTAAGCTACCAGTTGTCTAACCAATAAAATCAATGTAATCAGTCGAGCTTTGACTGCTATCACTGTTTGACGCGTGTACGAATAACCCCACGGTTTCTGTTTTCTGTTTTGATTTGTTTAATTTTTACCTTTGTTGACTGTTACCGTTGTTGTCTGTTACCGTTGTTGTCTGTTACCGCGGTTGACTGTTACCGTTGTTACTGTTGTTTTTGTTGACGTTGACTGTTGTTGCTGATTCTTTCTGCGCCGACATGACGGAGTTTAGTAACGAAGAATACGCCGACATGGTTTTTGCCTATGGCCGAGCTGATGGGAACTCACGTGCAGCCCAAAGAATGTACAGAGAGTCGCATCCCAACAGACATGTACTACATCACACCACATTCTCAAATACTTTCCGGAGACTGCGGGAAACCGGCACCCTACATTTTAGGGAACCACGACTCAATGCTAGACAGCATCGGGTTGTTGTAGATGAAAGTATTCTACAAGAGTTCGATGTGGATCCCACCACCAGCATTAGAAAATTGGCCCGTGACTTGGGAGTTTCGACATGGAAAGTTTGGTCAGTAGTCAATGCAGACGGAAGGAATCCTTTTTTTTCACTACACTCCGGTGCAAGGTAAATTTAATTTATGACATTAACTCTAAACTGTGTTCTAGATTCTGGCACTTGAGATTATTTTGATCACTCTCACTCTTATGACTTTTCAAACGAGAGAGACAATGCCCTAGATAATATCTCACGCGTCAGATGCTCATTGCTCATTTAAAATACGAATCTTGCATAAATATGACGAAATTGCAAATGTTTGTACCTGTTTACAGGACAATGGGCTTTGCTCAAATTCTCTTGAATAGTGGATTGTAATTTTTTTATTATTATGACTTTGGTGGTGTATCGAACTCTACAATAATAATAATTGCCGTACAAGTTGCCCATCTCATGTTCTCAAACGGTTTTGTTTTGGTTTCAGGTTTAGTAGAAGGGGACCAAGAGCGGCGTTTGTGGTTTTGCCGTTTTCTTCTACATACGGACGTAGATAATGACGAATTCCTGAAGACCATTCTTTAGACGGATGATCTAAATTCACGAGAGAGGGCATCTTTAACCAACATAATCTCCACACATGGGAATCGCAAAATCCTCGCGCGACTAGAGAGGCCTCACACCAACATAAGTTTTCGGTCAACGTATGGGCAGGTGTCATTAGGAGAGACCTCATAGGACCCTATTATCTCCCAGATACACTGAATGGGGAAAATCACCTAGAATTTTTAATGAATGACCTACCGGAATTAATGAGTGACCTGCCGATTTTGCTAAAGAGTTGGTGTACAAGTTAAAATAAACACAAAAGAAGCATTGGTGATGAGAATTGGGGACGCTTTTTCAAAAATGAAAGTACAGATGACGCTGAACACGACTACAAAAGAAATACGCCGTAGATGCCGGGCGTGTATTCATAATAGAGGAGCTGTGTTCGAACAAAATTTAAATTAAATAAATAATTGTATTTATTTCTGTTGTTTGAATTTTCCCTTCTGCCTCATTTATTCAACAAGCTGGTAAGTTTTATACCAACTTAGTATGTCATTGTAATAAGTAATAAATAGAGAAGTTTTTAAATGCATATTACCTCCAGAATTGCTAGTGTTTTTTTTTAGATCACTGTGATAGTTGAACTATGAGGTAATTTTTTTTTTCATTTTTTCACTCTTTGAGCTCTAAATCAGTTAGTTAGCTCTTTTTTGTATCCAATTTTGCTTTGCGTGGCCTGAAGGTGTATTGGAGACCAAATTCTAGTAAAGTCATCCGGTCTAAAACAGATTTTACAAATGTTATGGAGGTAAATAGGTACAATTTCGGTAAAAATGGGAAAATTCACAAAAAAAAACTTTATAAAAATTGGGGGATCAGAGATTTTTTTTTGGCCAACTTGTATTCTCCAAATGGGCCCCCGAACATGCTCATTTGATTTGTCGGACCCTCTACCAAACACCCTGTATATATATTTATGTTTTTCTTTATAGGGCTGTAAAAATTAGTGTAATAATTACTCTATAGAGCAGTGGTTTTTAATGCACAATGCATGCAATGCATGGTCACACAGCCAGACACAATAAAAATTTCATTGTTGTAATGAAATTGACCCTTTAGGGGTTAACATTTTAGTGATAAGGGACCATTTCACAAAATTTCTGTCTTGTCATAGACCACCAACTGTAGGGTTGTCCCAAGTTGAAATATTTTTTTCAATGTCATGACTGTATCTAAAATTCTATATTACGGAGATGAATATGTATATTATTTTAATGTGATTTTGTAACTCCATACTTTTCAATAACTTCTGAATCATTGGTTCAGTTCTCAGTATCAAATCTTTGTTAAAGAAATTGCTCTAAGAATTATCAAGATTCATTCCTGTTTCGAACATATCTTTAAAATTGGATGGCTTCGCGGACCACTTTGGGTCCTTCCAGGGACCACCAGTGGGCCAACGGACTGCCTTAGAACCACTGCTATAGAGTAAACTATTATAGCAGAATACATTATTTTGGTATTTTAGTCAGACATTTTACACTTTAATAACACTAATAGAATATGATTAACACAACCTTAGCGCAACAGAAGGGTGTTACAATAAACATACCTCAATATTCTTTATCTTCAAAGCATGGTCAATATCAGTAATTGATAGCTTTTGTCTCTTTGAATGGTGCATAAACTTCATGGCATCTTGTACAATTACTTTTAAACGGTAGGTAACATCGTCGGCCAAGTCTTTTGCTGCATCATCACCTAGATTTGCTATGCCCACAGTCTCGGCTATCACTTTCATTGAATCCAGTGACATAGAAGATGCATAGTTAAATTCTGATGACTCCCCCATCTTACCCTTATCCTGTTAGCATGAAATAAATAACTTTATTATATAGATATAAATAACTGTATGTACTTTAGACACCGTTAGATAAGTATGGAAAATGTATACCTAGTTGTGTAAAAAACAAGACGTTTGCTTGTTTGTTATAAACATTTTTAGACATTATTACCTCCACTCCACCACACTTATGTACCTACTTCAGAATATTTTACTTTTTGGTAGTTACCTGCCTATTATCAATAAGACCAAATCAACGAGATGTAGATTGCTGAATCATGAAACCAACGCAGTAAACAGAGCGCAAAGTACAATAAATAAAAATACAATGATTATAGTCATAAATATCAACGTGTGGTTATCAATTCATGATGAGAAAACCATTTTTTTAGCTTTATTTTGTTTATCCTCAACCATTGGTTAATCAGACCATAGATTAAAGTATGTATCATACTCTCGGTAGAGAGTAGAATATTCCTTGGTATGGTTACTGGAGAGAGATAGGTATCTTAGCCTCAAAAATTGGCTGCGACATTAGCGCCAAGCTTCTGCTGCGGAGAATATTACAACTCTGCTGCTCCATATATACCTATAGATACTTTCTATTATTGTATTTAATTTTACTATAAGATACTTTATCTCGTCGAATACTCGCAAGGTAAGTAAAGATAGATAGATATTTATATAAATTATTTATATTGCACTACGCCAGTACAACAAAAACTACAAAAAAAAAAATTCTACAAGATAATTTTGTCAACAAAATAAAAATAACAAAGTATACTAAGCTTGAAGACCGTCCGCGACAACTAAACACAACACAAAATCTAGCACAAAACTGAATGAAAGTCCAATTACAGTCAGAAAATAACAATTTTATGATCAATTGAACTTTCCAAGTGAAGTTCGATCAGAATTTTATGAGAGTATTTTCTGAAGAGATCAGTAATTAACTATTTACATATATTATATATCTTCTGACTAGGCAATTATCACAGTGTTTAAAGCCATTTAAAACAAAAAAATTACCAATCAAGTCTATGGTCTCCTGTTCTATGCCTGTCTATGGCACGTAATACATCCTATACGCCATTATAGTTGAAAGTATATTATGTAAGCATAGTAAGCATATAGCTAGACCTATAACTTACGGAAAGGTACGAATGAGACTGCGCAACATATAGGTAATTATATATCTGCGCCAAGTCGACTGTGGTTCGAAATAGGGTAGTTCTTCGGAAAATACTCTCATAAATTTTAATCGAACTTCACTTGGAAAGTTCGTTTGACCAAAAAAATTTATTTCGAGTATTTTCCTCGAGATAAGTAATTAACTATTTACTCAGATTATGAAACAAAAGGCAGATGGAGCGCGCCGAACTCGCGAGTGTCTCCACCTCTATAGTTATGTGTGCGTGACAACGAGCCACTGCACTGTACGTACACGTGCATCTGTGTGGGTGTAGAGTTACCAGATATTGAAAAATTAACTCCCTCATTTTTGTAATAAATTGTTATAATATTGGAAAGTTAAACGTTCTTTTGTAACATTCAGTACTAAAGTAATATATTACTTCATCAGTCGAACGACCCAGACACAATAAAAATTTCATTGTTATATTGACAATCGACTGGTGAGGGGTTATGGATAAAATAATGGTTATTAATAACTAAATAAATTACAATAGCTATACAATATTAATAATAAAGAAGGTTCGGTAAATATATCACAATTCATTGTTTATTTGTTTTTGTTTAATATTTTAATAGTATCCTACTTTTCTAATTATTACACATATATCCGACAGTTTGTGAGAGTGGAAGTACGTATGTATGGATGTTTATTTCTCTTTCACGCAAAAACGACTATACTGATTTGAATAAAATTTGGCACACAGGTAGTTTTTAATCTAGATTAACATACAGAACATTCCATCGGACTCGCCCATCTCGGGTTCCGTACAAATTTGTAGGTAACAAATTATTTCAGATTTTTCTCTTCACAGACTTTGGAGATTAGAGGCCCATATTATTTTTTTTCCTTAATTTGTTCTATAAGACCTAGCTTTTTGCCAAATTTAGTGATTCTAGGTCAACGGGAACTACCATATTATGGGTTTTCGACTCAAAACCTATAGGATACTTCCGGTACCTAGACTTATACCGAAAAATAAAAAAGTTTAAAATTAAGGTAAAGTTTGGTACTTACACTATTTCGCGAAAAAGAAGGACCTTGATTTTTATACACCTAATAGGGACTATAAACTTTCATATCTGGTATAAATTTCAACTTGCTAGGTCCACCCGTTTATGAGAAAATCGGTGGTGACACACGGACAGACAGACTGACAAGAGAGTGATCTTATAAAGGTTCCCTTTTTACCTTTTGATGTGCTGAACCCTAAAAATGGTGCGAACGAGACAAGTATTCGCATTTTTTACTTTAATAAAAACCTGACATAAAAAGTAATTTCTAAGAAGTCTTGAGTTTTTTCTTGGAATAAAAACCGTGCGGGCGAGACTTATAAAAAAATATCCGCATTTGCGATATTAAAAACAAACTTTCGTTACATCACTTACCCCTAGACCTTCTAAATGTAGTTTTACCAATAAAGCGGCTAACTAATTTAAATAAATACTGGCAGCACAAGCGAATGACTGTCGAAGTTTTGTGTTCCGAGTCACATGTAAAGTTATTATGTTGATTAAAAATTATATAAGTCAAATAATTAATAGTTATCTGTGAAAGGATATTCCATCTTCTTTTTTTTCTTTTTGGGAACAACTTTTACAGAGTTTAATAAAACAAGACGGTATTTTTTACATTAAAATTACGAACCATTCGTTACGTGTTGCTTCGGACAAGTCGCGTATAGCACTAGCGCGGGTTTGTATTTGCTTTTGAATTTGTATTTGCTTTGGTGGCGACGCTCGCGTGTTCGGTACGCTCCATCTGCCTTGTGTTTCATAATCTGAGACTATTTAGATAGATGTTTAAAGTAGAATAAATAAGTTATAGGTCAAAGGCATTTATTACACATTAGAATTAAATGACACTTCACTTCAATATTACACTCAACTTATTTTACAAGTATATACCTATAATCGCCATCAAACTTAGATGTATGTATATAACTCTTCTAACTATAAGTACTTATTTTTATTAAGGAGGCAGTTACATGTACTTTGTAACAATAATAGGGAACCATCAATGTACCACCACAAATCAGTTTACCTAAATCTAGAATTTATATAAATCAAAGAGCCTATCAAGGCAACAACGCACCTTGCAATACTTATTTTTACGCAGATTAAAAGACTAGAAAGCTCTAGAACATTCTAGACTTTTATCACAAATAGGCCTGTTATAAAATTTTGCAAATACAGTGGAGCATTTTGTCCACCCTGCTGCTTTTCTTATTAGGTCTATATTCACACCATACTTGCCTGCCAGCGAACTGGAGGCATGCCTAACAGGATGTGCAGAGAATATAGTCATGTCTACTCCACTATTTAAGAGTACCACTTTAATACATTTACTTATTGTTTGTGAGCAAACAGTTTGATGTGGGTTTCTTAAAAGAAATGAATAACAAAGTATCTGTTGGTCTTATCAATTCAGTTCTTTTAATATAATCTAATATAGTCTGTGCTAGGCAAATCAATTGATTTTCTGAAAAGTAAGGTATTTCCAATATTGGTTGGAAATTGTGCAATCTTGTGGTTTTCATTCTGACAGGTATCTCAATTTCAATCTTTTTAGGCTATACTATTACATTTTGTAAATGAATTAAGGAAAGTGTTTGAACTCTTTGGCCTGAACACAAAGCTAATAAGGTAAAAGTCTTTTAAGTCAGCATTTCTAAATTTAATTCCTCATTTGAAGGTAATAGCTTTAAATAAATCAATACAACAGCTGCGTCCCAAGTTTGATCATATTTAGCTTTTAAGGGTTGCAAGTTAAACACACCTTTAAAAAACCTTTTAATTGTAGGGTTTGAACCTACTTCAGGACCTAGAATTAGAGGTAAGGCTGATCTAGCAGAATTAAGTGTACCATTAAGTGCTCTACGGTCAAATCAGTCAATATTCACTTAAAAATTCTAATATTATATTAGTATTAAAAGTATATGGGCAACTCTTACGATTTAAACAATATTTCCACCGCTTGCAAAGATGAGCATTATATTGTTTAGCGGTACTTTCCGTAACAGAGGCTACTACGAAATCTATGCTCCAATTTGAATAAACCTTCCTCAGATGTGCTTGACTGACAGCCTTTCTGAAACCAGGATGTTCGGTCCTGAATGGAGAAAATAACAAAATTTTATTTTTTGCGAATGTGATTATGTTCGACACAACCATAGACTTGAAAAGTGGGTACCAAGGTTGTAAAGGCCAGTTTGATACTACAGTTATGCCTTCAGCTTTGGCAATTAAAATATTTTATAAGCATTTTGTTATCATGCAGAAAGATGGAAAAGCATAAAAATAAAAACTATTCCAATTAACTGTAAAAGTATCAATAGCATAAAATTCTGGATCCTTTTTCCAAGATATGAACAAAGAACACTTTCTATTAATTCTGCTAGCAAACAAGTCTATTTTCGGGTATCCTAAGTGAGTAATAATTATGTTAAAGGCCTCACAATTCAGTTCCCATTCTGTTTCTATGTTCGTCCTACGAGGTTCAAAATCTGCATCTATATTTTCTTTAGATTGTATATATGACGCAAATATCCATGGGTTTCTTTGTTCACACAATTTCCATATGTTTCTAGATAACTGATTCAATTTGAGGAACTGTGTACCGTTAGGATACATTATTTTTATGACTGTGTACCTCCCATGCGATTGACATAAGCTATAGCTGTAGTTTTGTCTATGCGTAACAAAACTTCAAAGTTTCTGAGATCTTTGGTAAATCATTTCAATGCAAAATAGACAGTTAATAATTCTAAGTAATTTATATGTTCTGAATTTGAAATATCTATCTATCTGTACTTACCCTGCGAGCATTCCACTAGATAAATTATCTTATAGTAAAATTATATACAATTTAAAATAGAAATACCTATAGGTGTATATGGAGCAGTATAGTTGTAAAATTATCCGCCACAGAAGCTGGCGCTAATGTTGCAGCCAATTTTGGAAGCTAAGATGCCTATCTATCTCCAGTATACATACTCTAATCTATGATTGTGACTACACGAATTTATTTCAAGTCAAGCTGTCACAAAAAATTCTGTCAGAAACGAATTACATGTCATGCAATGAGATAGGTACATAGAAAAGAGTTCATCATCATCATGTATACAAACTCTTTACTTCAACATATGCGTGTAACAGAACCAGTAACGTCAACATCTTTGGTTTCTACTTTCTGCGCAGGATGCGAGGAAAGTAGAAACCAAAGACTCACATCCACATCTTCATTCTGCATTCAACAAAAATAAAAAAACAACGCGTGACAGTTGACAATGTCGATTAGGTACGTTACACTTACGCGGATTTTCGTACTAGGCCCACAGGTAAATCCCACGAAACGAAGGTGTCACTGTCAACATTGTCAACTGTGCATGGTATGTGTAGTATGTTGTCATCTGTGCATATACATTTGACTACAATTTCGTTGGGTTACTTCATTCTGTGTTTGGCATTCGTTGATAACGACGTTGATCAGCAGGGTTATTATGTATCTCGGTTGCTAACAAAAATGATTGAAATCTTGAAAAATGGCGGCTGTATGTCAGTTTGGACAACTCCAGTAAGCAAATATTGTTAGTAAGTTGATGACTGAAGCTGAAAAAAGTGACATAAAACGGCTATTTTTTTCGATTTCAATCAACATTTGTTGGCAACAGCGATACATAATAGCCGTACAGTGTTCCATACGACCGTTTTCAATATTCTATCTATCCACAGTTTTCCTTACTACGACATAACGTCCGTGCAAATAGTGTCAAATATCTATCTCTAGTAAGGTAAACCGGCGATAGATAGGTTATTGAAAACGGCCGATAACCAACCAATCTTAGCTTATTTTCTAATCTATCCACGTGGTACTGGCGGAATTGTGGCAATCCCGCTGAGGCCATATTTGAAAAAAGTTAAAGTTAAATCTACTAATTTAACGTGTCATTTTATTCTTCTCAGTTGTTGTCTTCACATTAAATAATTACAAACCGGCGGATTTGCTCGTTAGCTCTATGTGCATGCTTGAAATTCTTAGACTAAAATTGTAAAACAAGTAGTCATATTAAAATGATACTTTTTTGTTGAATTTCATATTTTAATACCGTGGGGAATGGTGAGAGTTTCACCATAATCGTAACAGCAGTTTTATAAAAAAAATGTTACATTTGCATATTTTGTGTAAACACACGTTAAATTTTAATGTCATAAATGTCCACAATATACTTTGTCTTGGTCAAAACTGTTTAGCGCCACCCTCAGACCAAATAAAAAAGTCAAGACAGAATGTTGTGAACAGAAAAGCGAAGCCGGTAAAACTACGCCTCGCCGTGTACATACACAATTACACACACACACGCACAACGAAACTACGCCTTGACTCGTCAGTCGAACTATCGCTGCGCGTGGAAGCAACACGTAAAGTAAATCAACAAATTTACCAGTCAAAATGCCGAATTGTGTCGTGAAACGGTGTTAAAATAAACATCAAAATATAAAAAGAAGGATGGAATCACATTTCACACGTAAGTAACTTGGAAAGCAATATTTTAAATAAATAAAAATAAAAATAAAGGTTATTGCTTGGAACATAGAGAGTGTTGCCATGGTAAAGCCTGTAAGGTTTACCCTATTATTGGGTAATCTTAATATTTAGTATATATGTTACGTTAATACGGGTACGTTTTTATAATAGTTTATCAACGTGTTTTAACCGACTTCAAAAAAGAAGTAGGTTCTCAATTAGACTTTTCTTTAAATATAATATTGTATGACACTCGACGCAATATCTTTATACAAAACCGGTTCCGTCGTTTGAAAGCAAATTAAAAAAAATAGGCAATTCTTTTTTTTATTTTTAGTTTATTTTCAACCGACATCTAAAAGGAGTAGGTTCGCAATTAGGTTCTATTGTTTTAAATACTTGTTACCTCATAACTCCGTTATTTATAAAACGATTTGAACAATTATTTTTTTGTTGGAAACCTGATACCTTTAATATGGACTCGCATTAATTTCACACTGAATTTTCAATTTCGTACATATTGAAGGCGGTTATGCATTTTTGTAAAAATAAACCATATTTCTATTGAAGTCTTTTGTTTTTAGGGTGTATCTATATTGAATGTTGTTGTGTGAAGTTAGTATGCGGAAAGTTATACGAGATGGTCGACCAGTCTTTCGTCATCACGCGATTTTATAAACCAGTCGTTGAAGAAAAATGCAAAGCAGGATTCATAGGTACATTAATAATTTTGAAAGTTTAAAAGCGCTTTATACGAAGTACATAGAATATGAAAAAAGGCTGTTTTTTTATCCACTTATAAATTAAGCCAGGATCATTTGGAGATTATATTTACGTCTATTAGGATGCATGGAGGGTTCAACGATAACCCTAACGTAAGACAGTTTACAAGCAAGCTACAAAAAATACTATGTCATTTAGAATTAAAATGTCTTGCAAAAAGTAATTGTGTTACTTTAGAACACATAGCAATACTTAATTGCACTTCAACAACTAAAATTATAAATAGCACTTCATCGTCGTATAGAAACGAAGAAGAAGAAGAAACCATTGAAAATTCTTCGTTGCAACTTCTTAATGAAATTGTTAATGAATCATTTGATTGGGCCAGTTGTTTCATGACAATTCATATTATGGTGACTACAGAAAAATGATAATTGGTTACATATCTGGAAGTACAGTGCACTATCTTGTTAAAACCATAAAATGCTCTAAATGTTAAGATGCCTTGCAGACTGATGAGAAACTTTATTTCACAAGCTCATTAGTTTAAAAAACAAAGGCGGTTTTCGCTACCCGTCTAAGGATCATTTTGACATTTGTGTCACTTGTGAAGCAGTTGTTCGAAAATTATTGAATGAAAATATTGCAATAACCGCAGAAAATCAACACCAAACTATAGTCTTGAACATATTAAAGAAATTCATTGGAAACAATCAGATTTTTATCAATTTTGAGTCAAAACATGAATAGGTTGGGCAGGAACATAAACTTAATTTAATACGGTGTATAATTGAGAAATATTTAAACATTAGATTCCACCATATTGCTAAATTAGAAAGTATTTCTAAATCAGTGCAAAGTAAACGACAAGCGTACAAAAAAATAAATCAGCATAAAGGTTTAAATAAATAAAACTAGCATTTACACCGAGTAATTTTATTTCTGAAACTCTTTGTCTTTTCTCTTTCACTACCCAATGCCACTACTTTTTACCGACACCTAATGTAGGAACCCTATTATTATATTAAAACTAATAACGTTATAACTTTATTAAATTTATAACGTTAATAATTTGATAACGTTATTTTTATGGGGTTATTTAAATTATCATGGCAGCACCGATTCACGCACTACATGCATAGAAATCCGGCCTCACTGCTCTGTTCACAACATTCTGTCTTGACTTTTTTATTTTGTCTGAGGCGCCACCCTACTATTTTATAAAACTAACTCATATCATCATAAAAACTCACTTGTCTATTCTTGAGTAGTACAGCGCAGTGAAACCACATAATAATATCATATTAGTACGATATAAAAATCCCTGCGTAAAATCACAAATAGCGTCTCTTGCTGCAACACAATAAAGTGCAATTCAGGTCACTGCGCTATATATATAGCGCTAATTATTACCTTCACTTATATTCACCTAGGAGTTGCCTCTCTTTCTGGTCAAACGTAGATAAAGGGGGTAATAAATGGTTATTTGCAGGTATCATAGAACACCTGGCTTGAAATATTTTTTGAAATATACTATTATAGTTGGCGGTTTAATTTTGTGTTTATATTGTTTTCGGCAAGTGGGTAAAATAATGGATTCACCATGTTCATTCACTTTACTTCTACTTGTTGTTAATTCGTTGGAACTGCATCACTAAATCGTCACAAATCTTGTCTATGGTTATGTTTGTTTACCTTTATTGTCAGGTAGGGATGAACAGAGGTAGGTTTAAACCTTCAACCATAATAAGACGGCTATTTTGTTTTCGTAGCCGTAAAGTTTTGATGTAAAGTGATTACAAACTTTAAAAAAAATAGAACTTTAATTTGAATATACTAGACAGTAATAACTAAACACGGAGTCAGTGTTCGATCCCTAACGTGAGCGTTATACCAGTTTTTTAAATAATAATAGTTTAACGGAGTCAACGGTCAGAAGCAATTATTATTAACCGGCAAAAGACTCGTAAGTTGGCTCGGCTCTAGCTAGTAGGATAATTGTGCAGGAAAGGGCAATGGGCAAAAAAAGCATTTTTTTAAGTTCGTCAGCCACTAATGAAACAAGTATTATTGGAAAGAAGTCTTCAAAGTAAACAATTTATAGTTTTACAACAACTGCTTAAAATATAAAGGCACATTGGGCCCGTATCAGGTGGATCTTTATAGGATGGTGTGCTTCAATTTCATAGCTGGGCGTGGATTAAGCGGGCGAAGAGAATAAGATATCACCATGTACAATGAGTCTGCTTTTATTACGTCACACTGAGATCTATTATTACAGCACATAGTATTTAGAGATCAACTTGAATTAACTTGGGGACAAGATATTCCACTTAGTAGCGAACGCTGCCACGACGAAACGTAAAGTGAGCTCCATAGATTAATCAGACTATATCTAAAGAGCTCCTCTTTAGATATAGCTCTTTGGTGAGCTCCTCCGAGCCTCCGAGCGTATCCGCACGCTCCCCCTAACCCGCTGTCGGGCGATGACTCAGTACTCAACGGTAATTGGCTCTCAACGACCGAGCAACCGATCAATCAGCGAACAGCGCACGCTACCAGCATTATACCAGAGATGGCGCCACTTTGCATCTCTAGTCCACCAAAACTAAGCTAGGTGGCGCTTGACTAAATAATAATATCGGTTAAAGTTATGCGCCGACAAATACACTCGAGAGCAATGAATCCGGGTCACTTAAAGAATCCTAAAAATCTCGGAAACTAAAAATGCTAGGTTAATGCAATAAATTGTATTTAATAGACAATGTAATACTCCTTAAATGAAGGTATTAAAACTTCTTAGTTATTGTAAAGTTATATCATAAAAAAATCAAATTTGAAAAAGGGCCACTTTCGAAGATGGAACTACGAAATTACAGCATTTGGTTTTGCTTTTGTTTGTAATCTGTCATTTATGTGGGTACATAAACCATGTTGATAGTGCTCTATATTCATTATTCAAGCTGAAATTATGTCGCTTACGCCTGAAGAATGCACCAGAATACTTACAATGCTGGAAACCAGCCGGAGTCAGCGCGATACAGCCAGGACTGTCGGTGTGTCGCTGTCAACAGTACAAAGAGTTCTCCGACGTTACGAAGAAACTGGTTCTAACCTACGCAGACCAGGAACGGGCAGAACCAGGTGTACCACAGCACCAGAAGACCGATACTTGGTGAACACCATGCTTCGAAATCGCTTTCTCACAGGAACTGAACTCACAAATCAGTTTCGACGCCTCGGAGGAAGTAACCCAAGTGCATGGACAGTAAGACGTCGGCTTGCTGAATCTAACTTAAAACCCCTTAGACCTGCAAACGGCCCTAAACTAGAGCGTGGGCATCGTATTTCAAGACTAAGATATGCCCAGAGCCACGTAAATTGGAGTATTGAAGATTGGTCAAAAGTTATGTTCTCCGACGAATCAAAATTTATGCTCTACAAGCACGATGGAAGACACAGAGTGTATCGAAGACCAGGGGAAAGATTCAAGCAAGCATGCATCGAAGAAAAAGTAGCCTACGGTGGTGGGTCTGTACTTGTGTGGGCCGGAATTTCTTCTGAAAGTCGCACAGAGCTGGTGATCATAGAAAACGGCTCTTTAACTAGCGAAAGATATGTGGAAGAAATCCTCAATGATGGTCCATTTATGGTCAATTTAGGTGAGGATGCTATATTTATGCATGACAATGCGCGACCTCATACAGGTAGGATTGTGAATGACTACCTTCAAGAGATGAACATTACTCGTATGGAGTGGCCAGCGCGCAGCCCGGATATCAACCCGATCGAGCATGCTTGGGACGAGCTAGGCAGATGCGTAAAACAACGAAACCCTCTCCCAATCACGCTTCGTGAGCTCAAAATTGCTCTCACAGAGGAATAGGAGAATATTTCCCAAAATCGTATAAGGAACTTGGTGTACAGCATGCCAAACCGCGTAAACGCAGTAATGGAAGCACGAGGAGGCAATACGAAGTATTAAAATTCAAGAAAATCGTAATAAAGTTCAAAAAGTCATGTTTCCTATTTTTGTTTTAAGGAGAGATAAGCAGTTTTTTTCTTTATGTAATTTTGTGTTAATAAAATGTATGGTGACTCATATTTTTTTTACTTTCATTTAAGGAGTATTACATTGTCTATTAAATACAATTTATTGCATTAACCTATCATTTTTAGTTTCCGAGATTTTTAACATTCTTTAAGTGACCTGGATTCATTGCTCTCGAGTGTATATCGGGGCCGAGCTATTTGCATTGTAAGAATTTTCAAATATATCACTAAAATATTTAATTAAGGCCTTTGTTTATTAGTACACAGTGTATATTCTATGATGCGTTCATATTCGCGCAGTGGTTAATAGCAGCGGAGCAACCAATATGGGTTCATAATAATAAAAAACATTCTTTTTCTCTCATAATGCCTAGTTATCGATTCCAAACCACCCTATTCAATTTTGTGCACTAACTAACAAAGATTTTTGAAAATTCTTAAAATGCTAATAGCTCAGCCCCGATATACTTTAGGCAGTTGTTGTAAAACTATATATTGATTATTTTGAAGACTACTTTCGAAAAATACTTGTTTCGATAGTGGCTGAAGAAACTTAAAAATACGCCACTTTTGCGCATTGCCCTTTGTGGCTGCCAAAAAGAAAAACAACGCCACTACTACATACAATGTTGCGCAAACTCCTTTATAATTTATAACCAAGAACGCAGAACACAGCTCGGAACACTTGAACATTTTTTTATAAAAGCATGTATAAATATTAAATAACATTTGTTTAATTTTGATAAATCTTTTGTTTTACCTTTTTTATTATATTAAAATCTATCAAACTAGAGAGGTAGATCTACAGTTTTTACCATGACATTCTAGCATTCTACCAACTTATACCGGTTTTTAGGACTTAATCTACCATTTTTCCAAAATGTGGGTGGGCAACACTTTGGTACTCCTGGACTTTTCGTCAGCGCATATCAACACAGAGTTCTAGGACGGAATATAATTTCAATGAAAATTTCGTATGAATTCCGAAATAATAAAAGAAATGTCTCTGGTCAGTGATGGTGATGATCGAATGATCAGTCTGTTAGGGCCATTGTTAGAACATCTATCACACTGAAACCAAGCTTTGAGCATAAATTAAACAGACTATATCTAAAGATATATATATATATGGCTTTGAGTGTGAAAGTTCAACAGCGAAAAAGTTCCAAGAAGAGTAACCTTTTTTTTTAAATATTTTTTATATTTTTTTCTATTAATCTTAGGGAAGTTTATAGCAGAGAATATAATATTACTAGGTTTTATCACAAAATCAACTTTTAAACAAAACCAACAAACAGAAAAGTTTGAAGACTAAAGTTGCGTACGTTAAGCGTTAAGGGAATTTGGTGGCGTTGTCAATGATGGCTCTTTTGTTAAAACGTTCGTAAAGCTCAAAAACGTTATTTTGCCACTTTTGTCTACACCCTATTCGAACGCTCAACTGAGCATAAGACCTAAAATCTCATGATTATGCTTGCAAATACATAGCTGTCAAAAACGATCACAAACAACCATGCTCCGGACGTGGGCAAAAATACCTCTTTTTTAGCTTTCCGAACGCTGAACAAAAAAAACCATGAACGACATTTTCACCCACAGATTCCCAATTCGAACGCCCCTTGTGAGCGTTATTTTCCTAAAAACACTCGCAAGGGGTCTATTTGAACGCATTGTTAGAATTTTCCATGACGTAAGAGTGAAAAGAATGAATGGTTGAACGAATGATTTAGGGTTGTACAGCTATAATAATGAATCGAGATTTTTACTTGTAACACGAAGTGTGCGAAGCCACGTTTACAAGTGTCGGTGGTGTTCATGAAGTCTGTGAAACACTTGTCATTGTAAATTGTTAGAATTTTCGGCTTGTAAATAGTAAATTACAATTTGTTACTTGTAGCTTTATGAAACGGGGCCCAGAGCAGCGATGAGAGTAAAATCGTATCATTCTATTATCACGTTCATAGTCAATTTTAAGCGAAACATGATTATAATATAGTTGTTTTAATTACAATTTCCTATAAATTTGGTTGAGATAACTTTCGGGTTTGCTTCTTTATGGAGCTTATGCGACTGGGCTATCCTAAACGGGGCCTGCATGCTTGTTTTTAGCCTTTTAGTGGAGTTCCCCACTTCGTGATAGATTTGATATAGATATCAAGGTTGCAGTGCACTGAATTTTTGTTCAGGTGTAGTATACATAATCTAGTTGAAATAAGATACAAAGAATAATGGGTTTGTAATAAGATATAATTTATAACAAATATAATGTTGTATAATGCGCAATACGTCAGTGTGTGGCCAGTTTTTTCAGTATACGACCTCCATTATGCTTGATTGCATAATATAAAATCAGCTATATTTTTTTGTTTTTTACAGCTATATTTTCATTATAGGAACCTATTTTTCTTATTTTAAGGCTTTAATAGGGCTGTTTTAAGTTTAAAAAATAAGCAGTTTTGAGACTTTATTTCGCGTTCATATTCAACAAAATTGTACGCATAAAACAGTAATAAAATGGTTAGTTATGGTAACAAAAATATTAAACCATAAAAGTGTGATTGCTAAAAAAAATCTCTGACATCATCCCTCATTATCATCTATCTAAACCTATTTATAGAGTCCAGTGGGCCCAAACACGAAATTTCTGCTGTAAGTCAGTGAGAAGTTAGATATCCTGTATATTCCAGGTGACGTGCACCATCAGGTCAAGTTTACCATGATCTAGCAATATTATAAAATTTCATAACGTTATCAAGTAGAACATATCTGATCTTAAAACAGCAGATTGTCTTGAATGATTCAAGTTGATTCAACAAGAGCCAAAAACACGCGATTAAACGAAATTATCCGCGCTGGCGGAGGTGAAGCGGGCGGAAGGAGTTTATTGATAATATATCGATATTCATATATCAGTACCAATTGAATAAATACACACAAAAGTATAGATAAAAACAGATACCCAATTACTAATATTTTATCGAGATATTCGGATATCGATACCAAAATTATATCGGTATAACAGCTGTTCTATGCAACTGTGTGAGAAATATTCAAATAACACGAGTCCATTTTAAAGACCTAACCTCTGATCGTTGTACTGTTGACCCGCCTATAACGTTTGTAAAAATGGTTTCAGACCATAGACAAATGTAACCATATTAAAATTGCTATGGTAAAAAAAATACCCTTTACCTTTAGGAAATTATTGAACCATTGACCCAGCTGCGAGATTTGTTTTGCATGTCACAAAATGAAATGAAATTGCTGTTTGCATTATTTTTATCCGACCCCGTATATAGAATAACAATAATTATATAATTTTATAACATAATAGGAACAATTATTACACCGTGTGCTAAAATAATAACAAAGCTTTCATTCCCTACACACCGTCGAGATGCGAATCGTTCCGGGCGATGAAAGTTATGTACTACTACCTATCTATGTGGTAGGCCTTTTGTGTAAGTGGCTGCCTTTGTTGCTACCACAGTACCCGATGGTCTGTCGCGAATCAATAGTTTGCAAACATTCCTAGGTTGGGGTATGAAATGAAGGCACAGTAAGTGAAATTACTGTGGGAAAGAGACTTAAAAACCAATCGATCAGGATGATGAGAGCAGTTCAGTACCATGCAAAACTACAAAAGATTAACTGCTGATATTAAAATGTTTATTTATTACGAGTAGTAGGCCACACAATCGCGGCCGGGTCATATAGTTCATGATAATAATCTACTAATAGTATCTAAAACGGTAGTCATTTAGCGACTTAGTAATCTACATCTACACTAACAATAAAGAGAAAAGATTTGATTGTTTGTTTGTTTGTAACGGATAAACTCAAAAACTCCTTTATCGATTTTGAAAGTTCACCAGTAGATAGCTCCATTATTCCTGAGTGACATAACCTAACTATATTTAATTCATCATCATAGCTTCATTACCACGCGGGGAAACCGCAGTGCGCAGCTAGCTTATTAGAAAATCAAGTAAATATTTTATACCTACAGATTGAACGTCAGAGACAGAAATATGTGTAATCTGTTGTAACTCGTAAAAAACTTAAAAAAATATTTTTTTTATGACGGTGTTATTCAAAAATGTATAACTTTCAATTAAATTAGTCAACAATCATTTCATTACGTTTGCAAGTAAATAAGTATCCAAAGATGTTAATCGATATTAGAATAGAACGGGAAGGTAAATTTTATTTACATCTAGTAACCCAAAACAAAAATGACGAACGCTGAATGCCGATCATTGGTCCCACGCGATTTGCCCTTCTGAAAAACGTTTCCAGAAACTTGTGTTGTGATTATTATTCGTGCAAAATGCTTAGAAATAAAAAGGACGTCGATAAATACGTCGAAAATCTCCAATCTAAGCTACCTTTAAAAGAGGTAAGCAAAGGTTACATTGTATATCCTTTATTTCAATTTTGTTACTTCGGGTTTCTTTTTTATCTGATTTTTGTTTGATTTCAGTTTCAAGCCCGATCGTTTTCTGTTGCGCGCTTGTACTTTGATGTGGGTGACTACGTGAACTGCCAGAAATATGTCGAGCAGTACATCACCCAGAAGAACAACAATGCTGCCGCTTACAAACTCCTCGGGCAGGCTTCCCAAAGACTGGGTCAGAAGGAGAAGGCGCTGGAATATTACAAAACCTCACTGGATATAGACCCAACACAGAAAAATACCATAATGGACAGTAAGTGTGCATTCTGTCTAATATTTCGGACCATCTTACACATCTTGCTAGTCCATAGGTTTTAATATTTTTTTATAGATATAGGTAGATATGGCATGTACTTTAACTAACATTTAGGTATATGTCAGCTTATGAAATCATTAGATTTTTATTGATTTGGTTTTGTCAAAAAAAATCAATGCCTATAGATACCATTAGCGGGTGTGAGGTCATAATGTTGCAGAGGAAGGAACTGTGGTGCCTTAGGGCTTGCAATCCCTTTATTATACCCATCTCTGTCAATATTGGAGTCTTGGTTTTGCCTTGATTGTCCCGACTGAGCTTGCTGATCATACTGTCCATCAAGTTCAATAAAATGATATTTATTATACCCTCGCAATAAGAATTCCTGTGTTGCAACTGTCGCAAGAGGCAATAACACCACAGCCTAAAATTTCCAAGACCTGAAATGTAACATTTCTGCTCATCATCATATAAATATTTAGTCAAGGACCAATGCTGAAACCCCCCACTTTGCACATGCAATACACACACTGATCGTAGTGAGGGATTTTGAAGTAGAATCCTGAGCGTAGCAAGGGTTTCAAAGTAAGTCACTCTAGCTTAAAATTTTGTTGCTCCCGAGGTTGAAACTCTTACTTTTTGATGAAAATGATATTTGATGAATATGAAAAATAAGTATGTGAAGCTTATTAAAATGAATAGCAGCTTTATTTATTTATATTCAATTAGGAACAATGAGACATAAAACAGATAATTAGAAACAAATGTTTATATTTGAATGGTTATGGAAATGCATTGTAACTTTTTTATTTTATTCTCATCACTTAAAGAAGCACACTCATTTTTTTATAAAACTACATTAACAAATAAGATTAAAATCTTGTAAGCAATTACTATACAAATGAAAGCGGAGCATATTTTCACTTCTTCACGATTTTTTTATTTTATTATGTGTGAAGTTTCTTTACTGCCTGTTACCTGATATATACCTGTTAGTTGATAGGTGTAAAAACACAATTGTTAAAGGTCTGGCAGATAGGCTGCTGCTGACTGCCACGTATAGACGATGGTTGGCTATAGCCACCTAAATAGTTTTATTTAATTTAATTTTTATTTTTATTATTTATTGTAATTTATAATTATTATTTTTTCTTGTACCATGGATCTCGTGTCTGATAAATAAATGATTATTATTATTATTATTACCTACTTGTATTCATACAATGTTAGTGATTGATTTCTTTTTGGTGTGCACATTCCAAATTCAAATCACTTTTAGTCCCTAGTGCTTAAAAATTACTTTACTCCCAGTTTATGAGGAACAAACTAGCCCTTTTCAAATAGATGTGATAAAAATGTTTTCACAATCTTGACCACTGATGCTGATGCTGGTGATAATTGCAAACTGCTTTCAAATACATAATGAGTATAAAAATAAAAAAAAATAGAGATAACCTTCGAATAACTACTTGTAGAGGGTTGGTTTCCAAACAACATCTTTGTCACGTACACACACGCTAAAATGATATCCTCTGATAAAATTATTTCCCACAAAAATTAAAATAAAAAAGTATAAAATGTGTTCCATACATTCAAATGTATAGAAAAATAAAAAATATTTAAAAGTGCAAAGACCTAGCAATATCTATCATATTTATACAAGTCATAATAGTCTTATATGCTGTACCAACGAAGCAAGCAAAGTGGGCCATTTATGGCTTCATTTAAAATGGCTTACATTTTAGCCCTGTAGTTGGTTTCTATAACACCAAACCGAATCAATTAAAAGTACATGATTTACACTAAAATAAAAAAATTCCAGCGATATTGCACAGTATCTGTGAGAGTGTCATATATGCCATCATAATTTTGACCATACACTGCCAGGGGAAGCAGATATGCCTTCAACCCGAAAAGTGATTACACAATTCCCAGTCACAATTAAAAAAACATCGTTATTATGACATGTGTACTTGGACTCATCATATCTATACAGATAAATAAAATGTAATTTCAATATACCCGCTTTTCACTAAATGCATATGAAAGTATGTAATGGTACCTACTTACATAATAAAAAACATTTTCCAAAAATTTTTCTGTCTGTTTGTTCAGTCATCTCTGACACGCCTGGACTGACTTTATCGGGAATTTCACTGGCAGATAGCTGATTTTATAAGGAGTAACTTAGGCTACTTTAATTTCATCATCATCATCCATCACCACATACGTGGGTGAACCCCAGGGCATTAAAATTATCATGACTCTTTGCAGTGTATCATAGTCACAAGATCGAATTTGGGGGGCTGTATCCAAGCATATGTAAATATGCTTGGATACAGCCCCCCAAATCCGATCTTGAGGGAAACAAACAAGTCTACAAGAACTCACCACTCACACTCTGAAGAAGGTTATCAACTTTTTTCACTGACACTTGCTACTTACGGGATCGATTATCATTCACCGTCAATTACGATATCATCAAGACACTTTTCAGTTTTGGATTGTAACTCAAAAGCCGCTTGACCGAATTTGGTGAAATTGGTTCACCCTGGAAGTATACACTACCAAACAAAAAAGAATAATAAAATCGGACTATTCTGTAAAAAGTTATGGGCGTTCATAAATAAATAAAAACTACGCGTCGACTATAAAACCTCCTCCTTTTGTCGTCGGTTGTTGACAAACCACCCATATGACATTGTGCTAGTAATCTTTGAGCTTATTTCATAAATTAATCGTCTGGCTTCTGTTGAGATGCAGACCTCAAATTTGGAGTTTCTACTTCTTTCCCAGCAGAAACCATAGAAAAACTAACCACACTTGTGTTTTTAATGTACACTTGAAACCTAGTCTCAAAAAAAGGCTTTGAGGTAATTTGAAGTGAAGACTTCTTTATAGGCTTCTTTAACTAACAATATTGATGGTCCCAATGGTTAATCTGTGCCCTATTGCTAAATTTGATGCGTGGGTTTGTGGAAAGGTGTTTTTTTTAAAGACCGTACAACAGGCGATGAAAATAAATCAGGTGATACTTACTAGTTCTGTTTCAAGGTAGTAAAACATTTTTTGCACTCTGGTTAACATAAACGGTCCTTTTTTCTACATAATTTATTAAGCCGTATAGTTTTTTTTCCGAAAAGGTATTAATTTTCTGTGGTAATTACAAAAAGCTACAAATAGACTTATACAGGGTTATTGGTAATTAGACCGGATCCTTTTAAGGGGTGGTAGGGAATGCCATTTGCAACAATATGACTGTACATTGTGATATCCGGAAATGAATCATTTCTGTGATATTCTTTTTTTTAATTTTTTTTTGGAAAATCCAGTTTTACTACTTTAAAATTCAATAAAAAAAAAAGTAATCAACCGATTTCAATTCTGTTCGCAGTTTTAGAGAAACCTTGTTACAGCTCTTAATAATAAACAATAATATCGTACTAATGTAGATCCATCCAAAAACTAGAGGCTTTTTCATAATTTTTATTTGATAATTTTTGTAAGATGCTTTACAAAAACCTTTATTTTCTCTACAAAAACGATAGTAAATTAAGTCTGCATTTTATTTTAAAAACATCTACAAGTCTTTAGCTATCCAACGAGGTAAAAAAATTAGCACTTTATTGCAGAATTGCAGAAATAATGCGATAACAAAGACTCAGGTAGAGACATTCCGAGAAAGGGTTTTAGACAACGGTATCCATGTTGAATGCGCCGTCTCCCTCTCGCTTATGTTTGTTGAACGAGCAATGAGAACCCAGTTTGCTTGCTCAAGCGCATCGTACTGTTCAGACGCTCTTTGGCAACCCTTTATTACGATTAAATTTCGACCTTGATAACTTCCACAACGTCCATCCAAGTTACACAAGTCCAATAGTGTAACTTCTTTTTCTGTGATTCGGCTAGTGAACTGGACTTTTTGATTGATTGCTTACCCGACGACTTGGCTTGTACTAAAGGATCTGATCATGACTGCGGAATCCCACGACCATCTACCTCGGCTTCGAGAGTTCACAAACGAAGAGTATGCGGACATACTGTTTTGCTATGGTTTTGCCAACGGCGTCGCTACACATGCTCGAACGGAGTATCAGTCTCGATTTCCACAGCGCCGTTTACCCCATGTGAGTGTATTTGACGGAGTGTACCGGCGACTACGAGAAACTGGTCAAGTTCAAAGACGACAAAGTGATGCTGGACGATCTCGTATTTATCATTCGGATGAAGAGGAACAGATAATTCGCATGTTTGAGCAAGATCCTACGACTTCAACAAACATCATTGCACGACGTCTTGGCATGTCGCAATGGAAAGTATGGAACACAGTGCACCGCTCAAGACTCTACCCGTATCATTTGACTCCGGTACAAGTTATCCAAGACGGAGATCCTGCACGTAGAGTCGAATTTTGCAGATTCATGTTGAACACCGATATGGAAGATGCCAATTTTTTATTAAAAATCTTATGGACCGACGAATCCAAATTTGATCAGGATGGAATATCAAATTATCATAATATTCATTATTGGGCCCTGAAAGATGACGGTAACCCAAACAAGAAAAGATTACAAGGATCACAAAGAAGGTTTTCCGTTAATGTGTGGATGGGCATTATTAAGAATGAATTGATCGGCCCTTTCTTTCTGCCCAACAACCTCAATGGTGAAGCGTATGAATTTTTTTTGAGAAACGAACTTTATGAGCTACTCAGTGAAGTACCCCTTGAAACCCGCAGAAACATGATTTACCAACATGATGGTTGCCCCGCACATTTTAGTTTGAGCGTCCGTGAGTGGCTCAATCGTCGGTATCCCAATAAGTGGATTGGCAGAGGAGGACCCATTCCGTGGCCGGCCAGAAGTCCCGACTTGACTCCCGTCGGCTATTACGTATGGGGTCACATGAAAAGCTTGGTGTACGACGATACTCTTGGACCTGTGGCAACCATCGAAGAACTGAAACAGCGCATAATAAATGCAGCAGAAAAAATGAAAATTAATTTAAATACAAGTGTTGTTAAAAGCAATTTACGCAGACGTATGCGTCTCTGCATTCAAAATTCTGGCTCACATTTTGAGAACGAACTGTAAAAATAATAAATACAGACTAATTACATCTACTCTTTTATTTCTTTAAAAGAAATTAAGTTACCTTAAGAAAGTATTTCTTCCATAGCTACTTCTCATGGACTATTCTCATTCCTTTCTCGGCCTTTTGTAATCGCATTATTTCTGCAACTGTGTAATAAAGTGCTAATTTTTTTACCTCGTTGGATAGCTAAAGACTTGTAGATGTTTTTTAAAAAAAAATGCAGACTTAATTTACTATCGTTTTTGTAGAGAAAATAAAGGTTTTTGTAAAGCATCTTACAAAAATTATCAAATAAAAATTATGAAAAAGCCTCTAGTTTTTGGATGGATCTACATTAGTACGATATTATTGTTTATTATTAAGAGCTGTAACAAGGTTTCTCTAAAACTGCGAACAGAATTGAAATCGGTTGATTACTTTTTTTTTTATTGAATAATAAAGTAGTAAAACTGGATTTTCCAAAAAAAAATAAAAAAAAAGAATACCACAGAAATGATTCATTTCCGGATATCACAATGTACAGTCATATTGTTGCAAATGGCATTCCCTACCACCCCTTAAAAGGATCCGGTCTAATTACCAATAACCCTGTATATAGTCAATGTCAGCCTTTTTTTGGTACTGAATAATGTAGCTAAAGTCCATTTTTTTCTGGATTCGGTAAGACGCCATCACGTGTATTTAATAAACATTATCCTTGATTTTAAATTTATATAATTTTTTTTGCTGGAAACATTGATCTTCAACGAAAAATGTTTGCATGTTGGTGAAGTAACTGCCAAAGGTGTGGTAAGTACTTTCCCAGGCAGACTCTGCATTCTACCACTACGTAATCACTTTAGAGAATGCGCTGGTATTTATCTTACATCCCATTGGTTGACGCTTCATTTTATACTGTCCAGTACTTGTCGCAAACCAAATTTCATTTCTACACCATGTCTTTACATTCTGCAGCAAATCTAAATGACTAAGATCAGATACTTCCAAAAACGCGGTCTTAAGATTTCTGTTAGACTTTTTTTATCAGTGGGTAGTCGTTAGCTTTTCTATAATACTTCTAAACACCATTTTTACCTTCCATCGGATTATTTAGGTACTAAAGGACTGTGTTGGCCTAGCACGATTAACTGCGTAAGTGTAACGTAACGTGTCGTTCGCGTGAAACAGTACAAACTATCATGCATCTAGGGCTACTGTGACACAGATAACTCATAGTTTGTGAGCGAAACGCGTTGACGCTTATACGAATAATTTTTTGTCAAATTGTGTGCTATGGCCTCTGGGTTGTTCTATTCGCTATTTGAAGGCTTCTATATTATTGTCATCACGCTTTGGCCGAACTTCTTAATTTTTGGCTTCAATAAACTCGGGCAGCCGATAAGAATTTGTATACACAGGTTTCGTATTCGTTTTCACTGTTAGGGACTGTTCTACAACTTTTGCTGTACCTACCGTAATTATCGCCTTCTACCATACTCTGCACAAATACACTGTATTTCTTTCATAACTTCCGCGTTTAAATCGTTTTTCGATTTAACTCACTATACAAATAAAAATTATGTTTTTATAAATAATGATGACCTTCAGGTTGAATCACACTCGGCTTAAACATTGTAATAGCCTGTTCAAAATTTTTATTGGGCTTTATCTCTATTTAAATATTAACATAACTTGGCATAAAACATTTTCTGCTAACTGTTTGGATTATGTAATCTTATAGTGCGTTCGAATAGATCACTTCTGATCGTTCTTGTCGAAAATAACGCTAAAACGCTAACAAGGGGCGTTCGAATTGGGAATCTGTGGGTGAAAATGTCGTTCATGCCTCTTTTTGTTCAGCGTTCGGAAAGCTAAAGAAGAGGAATTTTTGCCACCAAAAAGTGCAATTTTTGTACCACGTCCGGAGCATGGTTGTTTGTGATCGTTATTTGACAGCTATGTATTTGACAGTATAATCATGCGATTTTAGGTCTTATGCTCAGTTGAGCGTTCGAATAGGGTTTGGGCAAAAGTGGCAAAAATAACGGTTTTGAGCTTTCCGAACGCTTTAACAAAAGAGCCATCAATGACAACACCACCAATAATGCCCTCATAAGCTAAACGAACGCACCTTGGATGTCCACAAAATTAATACATAGTTTCACTCCGCGCTATTATAACAAGCACAGATATATACGTACAATAGATGACGCTAGTAGACTTAGTATCACAATTTGTATTGAAACCAAGAGTGCCGACATTTCAATGAGTTGAAATACGTGAATATGTAATATAATATCATTTTAAAATAACATACCTGCGTAATAAGAAATGAAGCCTTTGGGGGCTGTAAATTTTTGGGCTTATGTAATTAATTATTACTCTATTAAGTGTTTGCGGCCGTCCGGCTGCGACAAGGGACGCGCGCGGACTGTAAGTAGCGGCTGCCAATCTTGACACTTGGTCGGGGTTCGGACTCGGGAAGTACACGCATTTGCGTTATCTATTGTACATAAATGTCTGTGATAACAAGATAATCTTCTCACTCTACTGTTTCATGACGTTTATGTATTTTCAATGTATAACTCCCTTTATTATAACACTAGCTGCGCTCCGCGGTTTCACCTGCGTGGTGATGATGTTGATGAATCAAAATATAGCCTACTAGCTGCGCACCGCGATTTCCCCCGCGTGGTCATGGGTGATGATGATGATGAATCAAATATAGCGTATGTTACTTGGGCATAATGTAACTTTCTACTGCTGAAAGAATTTTTTGAATCGGTTTTTGCGTTTCCAATTCAGAAAAAAAAACAATGAAATCTTTCTTCTTCATTATTAGGGTTAAATACCAAGGTACGAATAATGTGGCTTAGTTGGTACCAGCGTTACTATTGCATAATTCAACGTGAAAAAGTATTTAATGTGACATAACTGTTACAGGTAGCCATGGCAGTTTATAGTTTATTGTAAATATGAATGTCCTTTATAAAACTGTAGTGACTGTAACTTTGCTCTATTTTGAATAGTTTCTGCAGTGTACGCGATATCAGGATTTTAAATTGCATAATTTATACATAAACTAGCTGACCCGCCAGCAGCTTCACTCGCTTCGTCTTGGTGTAGAGATAGAAGTGCCGTTTTGGAACCTCGAGGTCCTGGGTGGATCTCCGGGTTGGACAGTTACTGACTTTTTCTGACAAAGAAATTTTGAATGAGTGCCCCGTAGTTGGCAATAGACTCGCCTCTTATGAAATAAGACTAAAAACTTGACACTTGGTCGGGGTTAAACAACAACTGGTTTCCTAGCGAAACGTAGGCGCTTAAGACACGGCTATTTTACCCTTCGAGGATATTTAGGCAAAACTATTTGTTATATTGTGTTTAAAAATAAAATGTAAGTAGGTATTGCAGGCAACTCACTCAAGACCGCTAGAGTGATGTTTCACCTCCATAGTGATGGATGATGATGAGGATGAATCAAATATAGCGTATGTTACTCAGGCATAATGTAGTTAGCTCTAAACTCGTGAAAGAATTGTTTGAATCGGTTAAGCCTTCAGCTGTAGTTTTACGTGAATCCATTAAGAACAAACAAACGATCATATATCTTTCCTCTTAATTTTTATAATCATCTTAGTCAGACACTCTTGGCAGAGTGGTCGTGGTCATGGTGACGGTTAACTGCAGATCCTCGCCAGTTTCCATTTTCAGGGCTGTTGATCTCCTCGCGATGTCTCTCCATTTCTGACGGTTACTGGCATTGCGAGCACATTGTATAATGGTGGAATTCGTGGCCTTTTTAATAGAGTAAGTCCAGCGTGTTGGTGAACGACCTCGGATCTCTTTCCTTCCACTTGGCCTTGCACTATTAATCTCTCCATCGAGTTCTTGTTCCTGGAGATAAACCCGAAGAACTTCATCATTCTCATCTGCACAATCGATGTCCTCTATAATAGCTACATCACTTCGCTCTATTATCAATAATTTCCACATCGATTCGCGATTTAAGGATTATTCGGCGATACAATTGCATATGTAAACATAAAAATGTATTTATTTTGTCATATTTTTAAAAGTCAGACATGGTATTGTAGACATTGACGTCTTCTATAAAAAGGTGCTACTTACTTTAGGGGGATCCCAATAATCTATCTATCCACGGTTTTCCTTACTACCGATAGAAATTTGACATAACGTCCATACAAATAGTGTCAAATATCTAACTCTAGTAAGGTAAACCGGCGATAGATAGATTATTGGGACCGGCCGTAAGTCTCTATGTCAATACTTTTCGTAACATACGCGATAAAAGGATTTTTTTCACACCTTGTGTTACATTATCCAAGTTTTCATACGATTCTTTGAATTTGTGCAAATCTCCTAAGTCCTATGACCATCAGGGATAATGTAGGATTCTAATGGTGAAAGAATTTTTCTAATTGGTCCAGTAGTTTCGGAGCCTATTCATATCAAACAAACAAATCTTTCCTCTTTATAATATTAGTGTAGAAAAGTATTTATGTCAAAATAAACACTTTAAAAGAATACCTTTGACATAATTTTAATTTTGTTGACATGACGTCTTCTATAAAAAGGTAGAACATTGCTTTTCTCTATTGTCAAAAGTTTCCGCAGCGTACGCGATATAAGAACTTTTTTTGGTATTATTTTTTTGTGTGGTGCCTGTTGTTGTGTTGTCAGGGCCATTATAACTTTATTATTATCTATGTAGCACATTTAATACATTTTCAATGTACGAAGAAATAATAGTCAAGAAGCATAATTCAGAACAAATTCCATACAAAAAGTGGCCCTTCAAATCAAAACAACGTATGATTCCAAATACAAATTACTTCCGAGGTTACAAATAGACATGTTCGGTGATTGGTTTAAATTCAGAAGGAAAGCAGGGATTGGTTTACGCGCGTGCTGCAACGTCTACAATGACAGCAGAGTCATAGCGGCGTGGACGATGTTATGCAACAAGTGGACTGGACCAACTCAATAATAAATCAATCGTAAATCTCGTATGTCTCGCGAAATATGATTAATTTATTATGTTTTTGTCTAGAAGACATTAGAAGAGATTCTTCGCAATGTAGTAAAGAAAGATTATGAAACATTTTAGGCTTATACATTTTACCAAAAAATAAGTCGTTATTTGCCAGCTGGATGCTTTTCAGTGGTCACAGAATACCTTCATTATCAAATTAGAAAATTCATTCAATTTATAGAATTACTTTAGAAAAGCACTGTGTTGATATTACTGACAAATTAATTAGCAACTCAGCTAAACTACTTTAAAATTAGCATAGGATGAATTTTCATTAGCTTGAAAAATTAAACGTGCTTTAATTTGAACAAACAATGAACTGTTTTTTTAATGCTATATAGTTACCTATATTACATATACAAACTGTAGGCAATCGTTAGTTTATTTTTATTTTTCAACATACTCTCCTCCGAGCTCAAAACACTTTTTCCATCGACCCGGAAAGGCTTCGATACCCGTTTTAAAAAAATCTTCGTCTAACCCCTCAAAATAAGCGTCCACGGCGGCTATGACCTCTTCATTTGTAAAAAAATGTTTACCACCTAAAAATTTTTTCAGCTTTGGGAACAGATAAAAGTCGGACGGTGCTAAATCCGGTGAATATGGGGGATGAGGTAACAATTCGAAGCCACATTGATGGATTTCTGCCATGGATTGCACAGAGGTGTGAACACGCACATTGTCCTGATGAAACAAGACTTTTCTTCTCAATAAACCTGGACTTTTTTCTTTGGTTTCTTCTCTCAAACGACGCAACAGGTTGCAATAGTAATCGGAGTTTATTGTTTCACCCTTTTTTAAATAATCCACGAGAATTATACCCTTTGCATCCCAAAAAACGGATGCCATGACGTTGCCCGCCGATAAAACCACCTTTGCCTTCTTTGGGGTGGGCGATCCTGCTCTTTTCCATTGTTTCGACTGTTCTTTTGTCTCGGGTGTATTGTGGTGAACCCAGGTTTCATCCATGGTTATAAATCTTTCAACAAATTCTATTGGGTCAGCTTCATATAACTCTAAACAGTTGCGAGAAGTTGTGAGTCGGTTGCGTTTTTGTTCCACTGAAAGCAGTCGCGGTAACCACCGCGCAGACACCTTAGAGAATCCAAGTTCAATAGTAATTATATGATGTGTTCGCTCAGATGAGATGCCTACAGTCTTAGCTATCTCCTCGGCAGTCAGTCTTCGATCAGATAAAATTAAATCACAGATTTTTTCTTTGTTTTGATCAGTGGAAGCAGTCGAAGGCAGGCCACTACGGGGCTCATCTTGAATGGTCTCACGACCACGTTTTAACTCTGCCACCCAGTTTTTAACAGTCGCATACGAAGGAGCGGACTCACCCAAAGTAGCAGACATGTCTTCATGTATAGCTTTTGGAGTTAAACCTTTCAAATTCAGTTATTTTATCACTGCACGATGTTAAATTTTATCCATTTTCAAAAATAGCTCTGACTTGACTTACGGTATCACGTGTAAACGAACAATAAGTTACTGTGAATAAACTAAACTGTGCATACTTGTTGCTAAATAATGTAACTACAAAATGAGGGTAGTTATAAAAAAACCAATGACTTTAACCGTGTTAGGCTAAGAACTTTTCAAATGATCCTCGTATACTATTTCAATTATTCTTACCTGATGTAATAGAACATTATTTGATTAACAAGTTCAAGTTCCACAGACTACATTTAGAAATTGTTTATTAGTTTGTTATTGCCGAGCGGTTTCTACACACACACGTTTTTAAAATCAATCATAAAACCGGTCGCGCCAGTCACGAATCGTCAGACGCGGTTGAGGCCTCTTAGAGAGAGGTCAGAGGACGTATCGCTCTGACGCCCGCACTTACACAACTAAATATTAGTGCGCTCAAAACTTCCTGATACTTATTGAGGTAACATTTCTAAGTGGGATTCTAACAAATAATTTTATATGACATCTAGTGCATCAACAATAGAAATGTCATTGTTATAATGACATTGACCCTTGAGGGGTATTTTGTAGTATTTTGTTATTAACCAAATTTCTTATGCTTATACTTGGTATCCAGAAATCCATGCTGGAGTCGGAAACTGGTAGCAGGTACTATGTGATGTTTAATAGTAGACACACCGTGTTTGGGATCGTATGAATCGTCTTCGCGATACCTTTTTTCTAGCTGGTGACCAGGACCTGATGAAACTAGTAGCAGGAACTATTTGATGGTTGTTTTATTTGCTATTCTCATCTCTTTTTGATAGGTACATGAGTTAAATCTTACTTTTTTCTAGTCTATGCTCTTGTAGATAACATGTACATGATTAATAATTATCATTTTATGTTAATTAATGTCGATATTAAAAATAAAATGTGTCCTGCGTGATATTTTATTTCGCCTTTTTGACCTGCGTCTATTTGTGACATAAAAACCAAAGTAGATAAAAAAAAGATCCAAATATTAATGCGCGCTATTTTGGTCAAGCGGTAAAGCGCGCTAGCAAGTAACTCGCTAATGTAAAATACCTAATCTCGCGCAGCGCTGCGCAGAATAAAGGCTCTTAAAGATGTTGATGTTTCTTCGGGACAAATCATCAGCATAAAAAGATAAAAATATGATATTTTATATAAAACAATTTAAAAAACAGTAGGTACTTACTGTACCATCTGGTAGGTAGGTACTGCAGTTTTGTGTAACATGGTCCATAATTTTTTTATTATCTATAATTTTATTGTTTTCAGTCAAAATTAACGTAGTATAACTATGCTGGTTTTCACAGACAGTCATACTCTGGTTTTTCAAGCTTAAGTGCAGCTAGGCACTTATTTTGCCGCATTGAATCGGCAAGCAAGCGAGAATAAAACATAACAAGCAAAACCATTGCACATTACATACTTTTCAATATTTAGTCCTGAAGAAAAAAATACATCCTAAATTAAATAAAAATTGACTGACTTTATTTTGCATAGTATTGACCATCTCGATTTGTTAACGTATTTGAACATCTTTGAATAATTATAATTTTGCTATTATTTACACTTTTATTTATATTATTCCCTGGACATTTTAATCGTGTATTGCTCCTGCACCACTTCACAACGAATGCTGGCATTATGATCCACAACTGAAGTTCACAATGATAAAAATGAAAATGTACGCGAAGATTTGAAGTGTGCTCGCTTGCAAGCAAACTGTCCGACTGATGACGTACTGAACACGACTTTTAAGCCCCGCCTACTTGAACACGACTTTTGTTGGGTCATTTTTTTAACGCAGTTACAGTTCCTGACTATTATTTCTTCGTAGATTTCAATGCATTCTCCGATACAAATGCACATTTAAACCGAGTACATTTAAAAATAAGTGTAAAATCGGGATTCCACGCCACTTTCACCCTTTCACGCCAGGCACGTTCTACCTACCGTTCGCCCCAACCATCCAATGGTGTTAGTTAAAGTACATCCCTAGCTCTTTTATTCTGACTAAAATGGCAATTAAACTAGGATACTTATACAAATCATTTTTAATAATATTCATGTTTTGTAGAGATTTGTATACATTGGACAGACTCTAGTAACCTTAATTAAATAAGTAGATAAAATGCTTCTGTTTGTTATAAACTATGAATTGATAGAAATTACTTCATTAAACAACCCATTATTATAAGAATTTGTGTTCTCAATCTCTTGTATGTATATTGTTTTAGTATGTGAACTTCTTGCTGATGATGACCTAGTCGTTGAACCTGGACGTGCCAAGTATTGGTGTGAAAAAGCTGAAGCTACTTTCCCAAAAGATCCAATTACCTTTCGCCTTCGCGAAAAACTCGTCACGTTATCTAACACGGATCCTGAAGCACTTGTTAATTTGCTGACAACAGAATTGGCAGCAAGACCTAAGGACCCATCCCTCCATGCCCGCCTTCTTAAACATTACCTCAATGTCAATAAATTCAAAGAAGCATTTGAGCATAGTTGCAATGTGGAATTCAGTCCTGACAACTTCATAAACAACTATTCTTGGTATGAAATTTTAAATGAACTTCTAAAACATAAAATAAACAATGTGAATAATTGGCAGTATCAATTACTTTTACTGACGGTCCAAGAACGTTTATGTGTCTTGAGTTTGACGGAAACACCACATGGTACTTCCAAAAGTTTGGTTGAATCTAATGAACTCCTTCATGCTTATGATCAAGCTCTGGAAAGTGTGGCTAAAGCAGGAGCTCCATCAGGTTTCGCGGAGTTTCATGCCAGCTTACTGCAGCATCATAGGGGCCAATTTGCTTTCCATGCTGCAACATTTTTATTGAAGAAGGCCAAAAAAGATCAGATGAGTTGGCGAGATGCTAATAAAATGGCTGCCCCGTTAATGTTGATTGCATGGCAAACAGCTCCTTTAGATTCTAAAGTTAACTGGCTGAAACATGCTCCAGAGAAGGTGTTAACTGCTGTAAACCGTTGGTGCACAGAAGGGATGTATAGATGCTCACAATGTGGACATTACCTAGTTTCCAATTCCCAAGATAAAAATCAAATATTTTTAGATCAGATTTCCCAATGTTGCTCTGGAACACACTGGAAAGATAAACTGTATGAAAAGATTTTTTGTAACTGGAATCATTTAGCAAAAATTAAATCATCACACTTTGTTTCCAATGCGTTTAATGCCCCTGTGTTTCGACTGCCTAGAAAACTCGAAGTGGAAGCTTATGATGATGATGCTCAAAAACAGTATGGAAATTCACTACATCACTTTGTTTGGACATTGCTAAATTACAAAAATTATGCCCACTTCAAATGTACACTCTTCGATATGCTAATACCAACAGTAACAAGTTGTGGACCAGAAACATTAAATAAATTAGACATTTATGCATTCCTGTACTGTGCTGCTTTGACAGCACGCCAACAAAGAGCCAATGAAGTCTCATATGTTTCGTCAGAAAAACCAAACACACTCCCCGCTAACATAACAGATTTACTTTGTCCTCTCTCCCAAATGAAATGGTGGGACTGTGCCTACAAATTCAGCCAAAACATGTTAGGTACAGAGCTAACGGATATCCGTGCAACTTTGAGCCGAGGTATTGAAGTTGTACGTTGTATTGACAATCATGGACTCGATGTAGAACTCCTTTGCATGCTTGGTCGTATATTTAGTGAACGAGCAAAATTAACAACGTCCGTAGAAGAAGAGAAAGTCTTTTTAAAAGTAAGGGCTGGCTTGTATTATGGATCGGCAATACCATTGTTAGAAAAGCTTAAGAGCAAAGTTATGGTTAAAGTTAGTGATAAACGAATGTTTGACTATACACACAAGGAGTTTGAAACAAGAGCATTGAATGCATTAATAGAAGAAAGTAAATTGTATGTGGCTATTAATTATTTCAATGAATGTGAGTATGATAAAGTCATAGAATTGCTGTCAAATGTGAAATCTGCCAAAGCATACTATTACCTTGCACAAACATACAAGAAAGTTGGCGAAGAAGCAGTTAACTCTTCTACTGATGGTGCTAAATCTAAAAACATTGCACTGCTATCTAAAGCTAAAAGCTATGCTTATAAATCACTAGATTTGCTCAAAGAAACAGAAACAAATAAGAGTAATCCTTTGTTCATAGACACACAGGAAATTATTGAAGATATAGAGGTTCAGATTAACAAACTAGACTCAGATGTATCAGCTAACTTGAATGATGTTGAAGGAAAATATTCATCAGATGAAAATATTTCATGTAGAAGTGAACCAATGAAAGCAAATAACTATATGCTCCGCAATATAAGTTCTACTCCAAAGGCTCCATCAAATCCTAATATGACTAACTACAGGACTGCTATTGATTCACAAATATTGGAGATGACACGAGTGGATCACCAACACTTAGAAAGAATCGAATACGAAATAAAGAACTTGCAAAAAAGAGATACTACAATGTCAGACTTTATGGCCCAAACAAGAGACTGGTTTGATGAAAATCGAAAATTAAGCAACGAAATTATTAGTACGATTAATTCTAATATACAAAATACAACTGATCAATTCAAACTCCTCAAAATATCTGTAGATCAAGTAAAAGATCAAACAGATGAATGCCGAAATGAATGCAAAGATGTTGGGGAACTAAAAAAACAAATAGCTGAATTAAAGAAAGAAGTAAATAAGTTAAAAAAATCATCAGAACAGACAATAGACGAAAGTGACTTGTACAACCTTGAAGATGAATACCGAACTAATGAAAACTCTTCTAATTATGTAGCTCCACAGTTACCATTTCCACCTCAATTATTGTCTCAATTCAATCAAAGACCACCTTTTCCGATCCCTCCTAATCCATATCAATTGTACAATCAGAGCATGTATAACCTATATAATCAATATGCTCAGTTCGCGCAACCGAGCTCAGTACCAGGAGCACCTCCATTGTTTGATAGTTCAAGAGCTCAAATGAATTATCCTGGTGTATTTCCTACACCAGATCAAATGTATTTGGATGTGGCTCACCTCATTCCACCTGTTGTGCCGGCGGCACCTCCAGTTCCTTCAGCGACTATCCCTATGATGCCTGTAATACCTACATTGCCGACAATGCCTTCTGTGCCTGCATCGGCATTGCCTACAACAATCGCTGCATCTAAAGTGACGAGTTACAATGAAACTAAAGAAACCTCACGCGCACTACCTGTCAATGTTGTGATAACTTCATCTGATCCATTACCAACAATTTCATCGACACCAGCACCCGTACTAAGTGTAACTATCCCGCCAAAACATATAAAAGGCACCCCACATAACTATCAAATAGCTATGCCGGCACCGAGCGAAAGCAACATGGGTTCGCCACCAGTATTTAGCTTTTCAATGCCAGATAGTAATGAGTCATCTTCTTCCAATTGGAAACAGACATTTCAATCAATACCTACACAAGAATCGCCGCTATTTAAAGTTTTACAGGGCAATTCTTCATATGATAACTCTAAATCAGTAGTTGATGGGTCATTTGGTGGGGCATCTCCAAATACAAGCCTGAACAAATCAAGAACTCTATCCGAAAAAAGCAATACCTCAGTAGATTATGATCCATGTCCAGATTTCAAACCGATTGTGCCATTGCCGGCTGAAGTTACAGTGATGACTGGTGAGGAAAATGAAGAGACAATATTTTGTTCAAGAGCTAAACTTTTCCGCTTTGTCGATAAGCAATGGAAAGAAAGAGGAATAGGTGAAATTAAACTATTAAAGCATAAAGATACTGGAAAAGTGAGAGTGTTGATGAGACGTGAGCAAGTTCACAAAATATGTGCTAATCATATAATTACATCTGAAATGGAAATTAAACCAATGAAAAATGAGACCAAAGCATATTTCTGGGTCGCAAATGATTTTGCTGAAGAGACGCTTGTTCTAGAAAAGTTTAGCATTCGGTTTAAAACTGCAGACATTGCTAAAGACTTCTATATCGCGTTTGAAAACGCAAGACAATGTTCAAAAACAATATCCCTGAATAACACTACTTCGACTGGAAATAAGACTACGGATAAATTTAACGTTCAACAATTTATTAAAAATGAAACTGGAACTCTAACAAAAGAAGCAGGTGCGCCTATTTCTATTTCGCAAAATAAGACTGTAATAGGGGGATTCACTTTCAATAGTACTCCAGTATTAAAACCTGTGGACAATGATGATAAAACTAATGATTTGACTTCAGAGTCAGGGAGTAAGACAAATGTCTTTAGTGGGTTGACTTTTAAATCGAACACGAACTCATCATTCACCAATATTTTCAATACAGGATCGGCTTCATTATCTCACACGACAGAAAAACAAGACACAACCAAGACTAAATTAAACACTTCAGACATTGTAGAGGAATTTGAACCAAACGTAGAATTCAAACCGGTGATACCACTTCCTGCTTTGGTCGATCAGAAGACCGGAGAAGAGGATGAAAATGTACTTTTCGAACATCGTGCGAAATTGTTGCGATTCGATTCCAGTACCAAAGAATGGAAAGAGCGTGGTCTAGGAAATATTAAGCTACTTGTCCAAAAAGATAATCCTCAGAAAATGAGGTTACTAATGAGACGAGAACAAATCATGAAAGTGTGCTGCAACCATGCAGTTACAAAGGAATTATTATTTAAAAAAATGCCTAATATGGACAAAGCAGTGACCTGGTGCGCCAAAGATTTTTCAGAGGGTGAATTGGTAACAGAAACATTTTGCCTACGTTTTAAAAATGTCCAAGTATGTGACAATTTTATAGAAGCTATCAAAACAGCTCAAGCTAAACTCAAAGATGATACAAAGACTGCCAAAGAAGAACAAAATGCTGCAAAGCAAACAAATCAAAGTGGATTTGGTGACAAATTTAAATCTAAACCAGGAGCATGGAATTGTGAATCTTGCTATACAAACAATTTAGAAAACTTTTCTAATTGCGCTTGTTGTAACCAATCCAAACCGTCATCAAACAAAGCAGATGACACTAAAACCATTTTAAAGACTTCATCTTCTTGGGGTGATAAGTTCAAGCCAAAACCTGGTAGCTGGGAGTGTCAATCGTGCTTTGTTAGAAATGACGCTATTTTAGATAAATGTAGTGCTTGTAATAGCCCAAAAGATCCTATAGCAGCAAAATCTAATCATAATGTTGTGAAAGAAAATCCAACAAAGTTCACTTTTGGCATACCGTCACAAACTTCAACAAGTATATTGAATCATCCTAAAACGGGCTCAAATGAAAAGTCCATCTTATCGTTCGGAACTGGACAGCCAAAGGTAGAATCTAATGAAAAGTCAATACTACCATCTGGAAAAGGTTTTGGAGACAAGTTTAAGCCAAAAGAAGGGTCATGGGAATGTAAGCAATGCTTTGTAAGAAATGAAGGCAATGCTGAAAATTGTGCTGCATGTAATAGCCCAAAAGACCCTAATGCTCCAAAAAAGACTATTAGTAATTTCGATACCCCGTCGACTGGTGTAAAATTCCGATTTGGCATACCTCCAACTCCAACCAATGATGAGAAGCCAAAGGCAGAGCCTGCCTCTATATTTGATGGTACAGGCGCACATAAGTTTAGCTTTGGTATTCCTTCATCAACAACCGCTGCCATCGAACAAAAACCTACAGGAGTTATATTTGCTGCGCCAAAGGCAACATCAGATATGGAACTATCTATGAACCTTACCGTAAATAAGAACAATGAAACGGTTACTACTCAAAATGTAGCAAAGCCAGCGTTGTTACCGACTCCAAAGATTGGTACTAGTTCGTTTGCGAGTAAAGAGAGTGGAACATTTGATTTCGTGTTCAAGGCTACACCATCTTCTAAAAGTCCTGTAAAATCTCCCAATAAGAGCCAAGGCGAAGAAAGTGATGGAGGGGAGTATGTAAAAGAAGAAGACTGTCATGCTCATTTCAATCCCGTTATACCCATGCCTGATAAGGTGAGTCCCTGTTTTATTGCAACAAGCTTGTTATTAAATTAATTTGTTTTTTTTTGTGTAATAGTGTTATTTCTGGACATTGGCATAGATGCAGTGTTGTGCAGTGCGTCAACTATCGCTTCTATTTAATTGTTTACAGTCTATATACCAACAATAGAATAGATAATTGTGCGTAATGAAAACATTACATAAATTTTTAGTATAATTATTCATTTAGGGTAAGTGGTTAATTTCACTATGTCCACTTGGCTGATATCAACCGTGCGCAAAAGTTAAAAATACAAATATTTTTATTTAGCTTTGGAATATAGTCACTTATACAATATAAAGCTAGTATTTATAAACGTTACATAATAAAGTAAAGCATGACATAACCCTATCAAAATTGGATGTATATTTTTATACTTGTATTAGGTTGTTGTCATGGGATTTTAATATTGACAGCATAATAGATCCTTCACAGTTCAGACTTGTGTGCTAATGTAATTTTTATACAACTTCACTTATGTAATAAGAAAGAAAAAAATACGTGTTCTCATTGCTTAAGAAATGGTGACTATTACTCGGCTAAGAATACTAGCTTTTGATAGTTCTAAGTTCACGGTATAATATTTTAATTATCACGGTATAGGAAGGATTAAGTAGGTAATTTCTTTTCCTTGAGTAATTACTTTGCTTGTTTATAAATACAGCTGTACGACCCAGCTGAATAGGGTGGATATAATTATTAGTGTCATTTATTCACCTTGGCGCTAAATCGCCAAAGTGAACAGTGACAACCCTACCATCAAACTGGTAAATTGGTGACTTTGAGAGTAAGTATTGCAATAAAACACTCTACAATAGCCGGTCATTTTTCACTGTTATGTGTGTTTAAAAGCTAAAAGTGAAGTTTTTCTTCGAACTAGCTTTAGGTCGCTCCTAAGATTTCAGTATCCACATTTAAATCGATTTGCAGGTGGAAGTGGTTACAGGAGAAGAGAATGAAACTGAATTGTTTGGACATAGAGCCAGGCTATACAGATTTGTAGGAGGTGAATGGAAGGAACGTGGCACTGGCGTTGTTAAAATACTTAAGCATAACGAAACAAACAAATTAAGGTAATCATAGTAAACTTATTCATAATTGTACCAATATAGTTAACTTTAAAAACACAATTTCAATATTTTAGACTTCAGAAGATACATTTCGACCATGTTACATTAAATACATACATTATTTTTAGGGTGGTAATGCGGCGTGAACAAGTTCTTAAAATTTGTTTAAATCACGCTCTGACTGCAGAAATCGTATACAAGCCCAAAGATGAAAAATCTTGGCTATTTGCCGCTAATGACTTCAGTGAAGGAGAACTGAGCTTACAGCAACTTTGCCTTAGATTCCAAAATAACGAGATTGCTTCACAGTTTATGGAGGCAGTCGATAATGCCCGGCAAGGCAAGCCTATCGCTGTTTTATCCGAAACAGGAGAAACAAAAGAAAAAGACGATGAAGTTGTGTTTGTAAGCGAAACGCAAGCAAGTGCGGAAGATAAAAAGAAGGCTAAGGAACTTATGCTACCAGAGAATTATTACAATTACAAGAACAAAGACCCTTGCCAGGGATGTCGAGGTTGCAGAGACGAAGATGGCGTAAAACCAGAACCGCCTTCAAGCCGGGCGATCAAGGCCCTTTTATTAGCACCGCCAGTAACATCGAGTCCTGCCACGGTGTCGACAGGCGTTAGTACTCCTATGAAATATACATTACCAAGTTTCCATAGTCCGATCGACTCAATTTATGGCACCCCTAAGGGGAACATGGACAAAACATTCGACTCTTCCATGTTCCGTACTCCTCTGGGAGCGATCGGTTCTAATACTAAATCTTTAGCAAGCTCTGATTACAGTGACACTGCTGAAAACGATCCTATTAATAAAGAAAACGCATTCTGGCAGAAGACCAGTGTTTTCAGTAACTTCGAAGATCAAAAACCATTATTCACCACACCTACAACTACATCGTTGTTTGGCAGTAGCGATTCGCCGCTGCCAGCGACTTCTAAAGCATCTCTGATTGCGCCACCCAAATTGAGTACTGTCGATACGTCCAGAGAAAACAAAACTACAGATCCGAAATCTCTTTTTGCATCAGCGGCGTCAAACCCTGCGTTTAGTGCAGTAGGGTCTCCGAGGGCAACGTCTACATTTGGCAACATCGGGACATCCATTAATAAGCCAATAATGGGTTTTACTGGTGATCAACCCAAAGAAGAAAGCTCCACAGTGAAGTCTCTATTTAGCGGCACGGAACAAACATCACTTAACATATTTAGTGGTGCTGCTCAAGGTAGCTTGTTCGGACCCCGTAACTTAGGAACTCAAGAAACAAAAGGTCCGGGCTCGTTCACATTTGGTCCATCATCTGCACCTCAAAATAACGTATTTAAATCATTTTTTTCTAATAACACGACAACTGAACCATCAATCTGGAATACGACCCCAAACACCGAATCAAGTAAGCCAGAGTTGTCAAATTTTGGTGTTTCTACTATAATCAAAACAGAAGCCAAAAAAGAAGAACCTGAGCCTAAGCATGAGCCTGAGCCTGAGATATTCAATGTCGACGATAGTTTAAGTTTTGCTGCTTTGACTTCAAGCGGACCTGGATTTGCCGTTCAAAGTGAGTTGACTATTTCAATTGATCTGGTGTTTTCCATTTTGAATTTTAGCAACACTAGTTAACTCTGACTTGAAATTACAGAAAAATCGGACTTCCAATGGGAGGGTGCCGGCCAGCAGTTATTTAGTTCGAAACAAAAGTCTGCCTCAAAGAGTGAAAACCACGACAGTAGTGCAGGTGATGAGGCGGCAGGTGCAGACGAGGAATACGATCCGCATTACGAGCCTATCGTGCCACTGCCCGAGAAAATCATAGTCACTACAGGAGAGGAAGACGAGGTAAGATGTCTTCCAATGAGGGTTCTATACTTAAGAAATTAAACTACTTTTGTAGCAAGTCAAGCTGTTTACCGAATTATAGCTGTTAATAAAGTTGAACAAACACGACAGGGACTTGTTAATCCAAACATAATTCATTAGCTTTGGGGGGAAGGTTTAAACCTAATAAAAATATACTGTAGTATTTTATAAGGCTCATAATTAACACTTACCATTTTAACTTTGTCATGGCAGGAAAAAGTATTCGGTGAGCGTTGCAAGCTGTACCGTTACGATGACAATACTCGAGAGTGGAAGGAACGAGGAGTCGGAGAAATGAAGATATTATATCATCCGCAACGGAATACTTATCGGTTACTGCTGAGAAGGGAACAAGTATGATTTCAATTAATAATATTTTTACGCTGCTAGGCATTATACTCTTCACACCTCCTTACATTTTTGACTGTATCCAAAATATATCGTCTTCTTAAGTATCCTTTTTTTAATATTACGTCACTCGACTTCAACATTTTAAATGTGTATTTTTGTCAATGGCTCCACAAAAATCATTTGCAGATTAATTTAATACTGAGCTTGCATGACGTAGACGAGCTCAAAATGACCAAATCGAGGGATCATTGGAAAATTCCGTTTCAGTGGCAAATATGACAAAATATATTAATGTGCAGTATCGACTTAAATGATTTCTAATTAGCTACTCCTCGCAATGTTGTCCACCTAGAATATGGTTATCGCACTTGCTCGACAAGTTTCGTAGCGCTGAGGAGCTACATTTTCAATCCTTACCTTTATTGCGTTACCAAATCCTGGCACGTACGTAACAGAGGTCGGAAATGGTCAGTAGAAGTCAGTTTTTTTATTCAGGTCAGGAATAGTCAGAAATTAGTGTAGCCAGTAAAGTTAGTGTTTAAAGGCCACATTGTCATAAAAGTGGCGGTTTTTGTAGATTGAAGTGTTGAAGCTGTGTTGTGTGTGAAGAATATAAACGAAAGGCGCATTTTATTGAAGATTTTTGGGACGCCTCTCTTTAGTCATCTAACATTTTTGTCCTTCAAAGAAGAGTCCAAACATTAGATCTTTATCTTACTTTCAACGATGGTGAATTTTCAAGAGAATTACTGGCATACACACTTAACTAACAGCAACTAACACATACATATTTCAATGGTAAATTGGTCGAAGAAGGGTCAGTATCTCTCGCAGATTGGCGAGTAAAATGTCAGTGTCTTAGGTGTTTTCAATCACTAAAATCAGTATTTTTAACCATGGAATCAGTTTCCACCTCTGGTAATATCACACCACTATTCCCAATGTATATATGTATATATATCTCTGCTCCCCCATTTGCTAGCAGCTATATTGTCGCTTCACCTTGTTCTAATCTATAACTAAAATTAGTTAGTTAGTTGTTCAAGTTATGGAGTAATCTTATATTTTACCCCCAGGTGCATAAAGCTGTACTTAATATGCTGATATTTATGGAGCTGGAGCTTCATCCTTTGAAGAATTCAGACCGCGCCTGGACGTGGATGGGGCGGAACTTCGCGGAGATCCCAGCAGGCGAACAAGAGACCCTTGCCGTGCGTTTCAAATCCGTGAACCTGGCGAACTCATTCCGCGACCAAGTCGTGCAGTGCACGAGGGTAAGTTCAAGTATTTATAAATACGTAACACACCGTCTACAATGTCCACATATGAGCACATGTACGTATACTCCTGGCACACACACACACACAATTTCTTTAAAATAATTTGTTACTTGGCGTAAGTTTAAAGACGTCTCAATTTGTCTTAAGAAGGTTAGAAACCTTAAGAATCCTTTTAACTGTTTGTACAGTCGACTGCAATAAGATGTATATTATATGTAGTCTCGCGGCACACCAGGACCTACCTACGCCGACGACGAAGAAGACGCCATCAGCCGTTTCGTATGGCGTGCGGTGTCTGCGTCACCAAATGCTATCCGCGACTACAACTTGCAGATGGCCATAAAAGCTTTTTTAGCTTAAGCTTTGCTTCGAATATTCAATGGTTTTATTAAGTCTTATAAATACAGGAAATATATTTCACAATTTTCAATAGTGCCTTAGTATTCAATTTCCTAATAATTTAAATCAATATTATTCTAAAATGACGTAATGTATATTATTTGACTGCTTAAACTAATCCTCCATCAACAAATCCATGTTGTAATATAAAGTAATATTATTACAACAATACAGATAAGGATTAAATGTTTCATAGTTTTGAAAATTATGCAATGTATACATCTATTGTACTATGGTTTTTTCTCTAATAAGTAGTGCATCATAACAATTTATTAATATTTTTTTAAGAAAACACTATCAACAAATTTACGTGTTTGTTCTGACGCTAAATGATAAAAATGTTAGGTGAATTCTCTTTGAAATACAGATTACCCTCATAAAAAGCAAGGCAAGTTGTTATTAAAAAATATAAGCATCATTATGTATTTAAGTTGTTATTATGAACTACTTATTAAAAGAAAACCATAGTACAAACAGTTAACTACGTAGAATTAAACTCATTCCCACTAAAACATAATTATTTAATTCTTAATATAATCACTATAGGCGAAAATTACTCCTCTTTGAGTCAATTCAAAGCATATTATTCTGCAAAACTGATTTTGTGATTTGATTGATTTTTTTTTGATGAAATTTGAAGCCTAGATTATTGTCTATCTAGTATGTACAAAATTTAAATGACTGTATATATAATATTTATTTGTTAATATATAATATTAAACTTCCTCGGCCGAGATTCAAACCTGTGAAATTCGTTTTAATACGAAAGTAGAGTGTTTGTAGAAACTATTCTTTCTATTTGATAAAGATTGTCATGCTATTAAATAGTTGTCGCTCCGCCCCCGTCATCATACGACGGTTAAAATCAACTAGGGGGTTAAATTCGATGTTTGGACCGAGCGCCTCGGTGACTCAGCGATCATTGCGACTGACACTGATTGTCGGAAGGCGGGGGTTCGAATCCCGTCCGAAGATGTGTAACTTATCTCTGAAATTTGGTCTCTATAGGGCAGGCGTTAGAGTATTAAAAATCTATTGCTTTTTTTTTTAAATTCCATATAGTAAAATATGCCGATGCGATTCGAATAGATCCCTGATAGTGAAAGTAACATGTCGTTATTCAACAGAAATTGCAAGCGCTTGCTGCTCAAGCTATTAGGGAGGAGAAAGAAGCTAAGGAGAAAGCGTTTGGGGCTGTCGCGCCCCTTCGATTGCCCAAACACCTTGCCGACAACGCGCGCGCTGACAGCTTGATCTCAGCAGCCACCGAGCAACAGACAGCCTCAGCTGCCTCTATTGAAAGGAAACGCAACGGTCATGACGACACCAATCCTGAAGCTGGCCCAGGCACGCTGGAATCTAAGCAAGTCACCTTCAGAGTACCAGCACCGGAATACCAGGAAGATGACGATGATGGAGATTATGAAAATGATTATTATCGGCACGAATACGAGGCTTATTATAATGAGGTAGTCTTAATGAATTTTCATCTCAAAAATTAAGACCTTACATTTAAAATACACTTAAAACTTTTCTGCACATCCCCATGTAGTAGCCTCAAATTACTCAAGAACTCATTTGAGAAATATTGATTGATGAATAATATCATGCTTTATGATTACTTCTGAACATAATGCTTTGCTATCGAATTATAACTAATCTTAAATACTTTACTTATTATAGACATCCATCGATAATAATAGGAAAACAGAATAGCTATAAAGTGGAAGGTATTTTATCTAGAGTTCGTTGGAACCCATTCTCAACACGCCATGGCATAATAATTTTATTTCCAGGTGAGCCGCCTGTTCATTTGCCAACCTATCCCGTAAAAAAGGTTGCGTCTCGGGACGCCCGACAGAAGTGATAACTTAAACTAATCTAGCGCTGAGGGTTAGAGTGAGAGAGGATGCGTGAGAGAAAGGGAAGTCAGACAGACTGGCGCCGTAACGCGTTACGTAACGAATCGGTTATACTCCCATAAGGAGTTATCACTTCAAATAAGAGGACCCGTTTCAGCGTTGTAATAAACATGCACACTCGCTCACACACTTTTGCAACTCAACAGGAGGACGACGAGAACGTATACTATACATGCGAGGGCTCTGCAGTGGTGAAGCATGGTGAGGCAGAGAACACGACCGCACGCGCGCACGTTCAAGTGCTTTTCGACCAGGAGATCTGCTCACCCAAGATCCTCGTTACTGACGTGGAATCCGGCGAAATACTCGCCGACATGCTCATCCATATAGACACAGAGTTCGAGGTACGTCTATTTCCAATCGCGATCGAATGCAAAAAGTCAAATGTCAAAATCATTTATTAAATTTAGGCATCAAAGACGCACTTATGAACATCAATAATTCATTATAATGTACTTTAAAATTGAATAAAAGTTGATTAAAATTAAATTTCCTACAATTTTGGTTCTAATATTTTTTCCTAGGATCGATAATGTTCCAATTTATAACCAAAACAGATAATGAATTTTTGTTTGATTATCAACTCGTTTACTTTAAATTTTACATGATTCTTATAAATTGTTTAGTCAGATGGATATTTTTCGATTTATACCCGAGAAGGGGTAAAATGTTATCATTGCATTATCACGTTTATTTTCAATATTACATGGGAAATTGTTACAACTAAAGTGGTTGGAAATGAAATTTCCTGCAATTTCGGTTCTTATAATATGTTTCTAGGTTCAGTGACCCCGAAGAATTCCAAAGAAAATTGCTGCTTATTTTTTTCCGGGGTTGCCCCTTTTTTGAGCTAATTCGGCTGGGCTAATGTCACATAAATGAGTCGTGTCATTATTAAGTCACGTTGTTGTAAAGCGGTGGATGCATAACTAAAAGTCTCTAAGGACGAGCCAAAAAAAACAAAGATTCAAAAAGTTACACTCGTACATAATTACGAACATTTAACGGTTAATAATCCACCACTTTTACACGTCAAACTAGAAAAAATATAAATGTAAACCTTGTTATTGATTCAAAAAGACAGCGTATTACCCATTATTTTAAAGTGCTAAGTTTGAATGTCAAGCAAGTGAAATATTCTTGTTGGAGAATGATTCTATGTTACAATTACCTTTTTAAATTCTTCATGACACAAACCGTAATACAAACACAATATAAGAAAACCAACTGCAGTTAGATTTATTTAACGTCTTATAAACCGATGAACGAAGAATGCACGCGCTTAAAAGTTCATTGTCACGTTCCGCGTGCAAGCGAGAGCGCGGAACAAGCGATAGAAAGGCACGATCGGCCTAAGCGTTCGGCTTGTCTTATTACGTTATCACGTTAAATTATCTCCCGTAAACCGACTTTACAAAATTTTTTTTATAATGCAGCAAAATTAAATACAAATATTGTTTCACTGATATAGTAAAGTTTCCTAGCTTTAGCTAAATTAATAGTTATATTATTTTGAATAATTGTTGCTAAAAATCAGTTGCCGACTCATTTTTAGCAACAATTATTCAAAACACTTGCTTACTGATTTTAACAACAAAGGCACCTTTATTGAGATAAAAAATGTTCTATGTGTAATGTTTTATTGATGGTCACTTGACGTCTTACTATTGTTACATATTATGTTTTAGTTAAACGGAGACTCATGCTCATGGTCCGGCATTGATTTCACCACAAACGAGCCGCTGGACAAGGCAGTCACAGTCCATTTCTACGACACCAACACCGCTATGGAATTTCACGACAGCTGTGAGGTGAGTTGTTGATTGACCATACCATATGAATTGCTCATTTCTAAAAGGGCACGTGTCCATTTCCAAGGCAATTTTATACAATCTGTGTAATTAAAATTCTGTGTAAATACGGCACTTGTCACTTCTTTTCCCTCAGGTTGGTATGCCATCAAAATATTAGCTTAGTACCAAAAACTCACTTTTAACCGCTAATCTATGGTTTCGACCTGTCGCTGTCTTCTGTGCTGTCAGACATGTCAGTTTGTTTGACCCACTGAATACTGAATTCAGATTTTTCGTATGACAAGAATTAATTACATTCTGAAACGCTATTTATGATTGGCCGATGGAATAATAAAAACGAATAAAGAATTGCGGAAATAGATGTATACATTTAATTGGCCACTTGATATAGGACTGAAATGTTAAGTGTTACTGTGAACATTTCAGTGTATTAACACAGATCGAGAGTATTCGAGAGCAATTTTACGCACTATACATTTTATAATTTGTTATATTTGCATTTTTTTTTCGGTGGTTTCTATTGGTGCAAATAGCACGCTCGCTGCCGCGGTTCCGAGTCACACGAATGCGTAAGCAAGACCGAGAAATTGGATGTCATCGATGACGTCACCACACCACGCTTACATCCCTCGGTACGGCTATTATGTATCTCAGTTGCTAACAAATTATGATTGAAATCGAAAAAAATGGCTGCTCTATGTCACTTTTGTCCTACAGTCATCAACTTACTAACATTTTTGTTTGCTGGAGTTGTCCAAACTGACATACAGCCGCCATTTTTTAAGATTTCAATCATCATTTGTTAGCAACCGAGATACATAATAGCCCTGCCGGTCGGCACCGTGAGCAGTCAGCGCAAACAGTGCTGCCACTGCCAGCCTGAAACGGACCGCGTATTGGCTGGCATATTACTATAAAACATACTGTAAAAACTCTCAACATAAGTTAAAATTGAAAAAAAAAACAATATACATTAATAAATAAATAATTGGGTTAAATATCAATAGCCAATATTTTTGTTAGCGAAATAATGAGGATTAGAATTTGATTTGACCGTGGCGATCGGTAATTGTAAGGGGCTCTTGCGTGGTCTGAATTGACAGTAATATCAACAGCTATGCAAATTTAATCGGTTGTCTTGAGTAGAGCTTTATATGCATTGTTGGAATGATTCAGACGGCTTCTTTAGTGAAAGGATTGCGTCTCGCTTGTGCAAACGGCCTTAAAGTATTTTTGTTATTCGAGTAGTTGGCTTCGGCTCTCAAGTAATATTGAAATGAAATATACCTGGTGGTCTGGGAGCAATCATTAATCTATCTATGTTATATAAAAAGAATCTGAATTTCCCTTGGTCATCGCATCACGCGTTAACGGATGGAACAATTTCGCTAATTCTTTTTTTTGTTGTTTTTTTTCTGTCAGGAGATAAACGTTCGATTGTATGTTTTTTTTGTGTATGTTAGCCGATTTCTCTGCCATTTGTGGACCGATTCTATTTTTTTTTTGTTTGGTAGATTATACTACTACTTCTGAAGTGGTCCCATTTAAATTTCATCAAATTCGGTCAAGTATATTTTGAGTTACACTTTAATTAATGAAAAGTGTTACACCTATCTTGATGATATCATCATTGACGATCCCGTAAGATCCGCAAGGGTTTAAAATTAATAAAAAAAGTTGTTACGTAAAAATGAAACCGACTTCAACACTAAAAAGCAAAATAACTTGTCGATGTCAGTACCATGCCCACAATATTATGATAATAGGTACTTTTGAACTATCATGGTACCGATGCTACCATAGTCAGTCTCATTCATAATCATTACATAGTTAAGAATAAAGTCGTGAATAAAATGATTTCGTGCATATTCTAAACAAAAATAAACACCAAAAAAATGCAACCGACTTCAACATAAATAGTTCGACATAACTTTTTAAATTCGGTACGAAGTATTTTATTTGCTTATGTGGTTGCATTTTTTGTTGTGGTTGCATGGTTGCATTTTTTTGTGAAAGTAGGTAAGGATTATGAATGAATCATTACATGTAAAAGTACCAATGTGGTAAGTAAGTATGTAATTTATGTAATTTGATATAGTTCTTACGTAATCAATTATTGTTTCAGACGAGTAAATCTGCCACATACTCTTCAACCGATCCAGAATCGTAAACTAGATAACTTGATATTTATGTATTGTAAATTAGAATTTGACGTTATTGTTATTGTTTAAAATATGTGGGATTTAGTTTCATTCGTGATTATGTTGTAAAAGTCTGGTTGACTAAAAATATGTCTAAGTTAGAATTTAAATATTTTTTTCTTACATTTTACTTACATACGTGAAGACATAGAAACCAATGAAAATAGAAAATCTTATATTATTTAAATAATCTTATATATGAACAATATCTATTAAAAGTGAGTATATAAATCGAGGCTGAAATCAACATTGTTACTGACACATTGTCTATCTTCACTTCATATTGGAGGGTTATCTCAATGTATAACTTTTATCAACATAAAATAGTAAACTTTTTATAGTTAAAAAGAATTGAACTGTGCTGTCTCCACCGCTAATTTGGTGTTAAAATATAGTCCAGTTAACTTCTTAACATTTATTGCTTCGTATTGTATTGTCACGATAAAGAGATCCAACCAACAAATGATTATTAAATGATTCACTGATAATCTCGCGGATATATAAATGTAATTGTGAAATGTCAATGTTCCTGGTTGGTTAGGTCTTTTTTATTTCATGAAGCTACGACTGACAGACTGAAGCTACAAATAGTGTGTGTATATGGTATGGTATGTATTCACAATGTGCTCAACATATTTACTCGTGAGTTACCGTGGTACAAAGCGCAAGCTAGGCCTTGTAGCTTATATGAATGCGAAAATTTAAGCGCAATCATATATGAGTATAATAAGTTCTTTCTTAAGTAGAGAATGTATCGGTGTTCGTGAAAAAAAAAAAGGTTGTAAATAAGCCGACAAAGTCGCTTAGTGTACGCATAGTCACTCGTAGCTTGATGTGGACACAAGCAATGTTCGATAATTCATAAGACATATTTAGATACCAGTGTAATGATTTATTATCGCTCATTTAATTATTGAGAGACTAAAACCTGGACTTGAGAGAAAGTATCAAAACTGCAAGAACAGTTTGTGATTAGAAAACGTTGTAAATGTAACTAAAAATGTCTTATGTTACAATGTTAGAAAATGAGAAAAGGTTTAATGCTAGGTATATCGTCATCTACATTTTGTTTTGGCATTTTTCAACAATCATGTTCTTGTACGCAAATTATGTACTTTTATTTGATATTGTGAATTATTCCTTTTCTCATTTGAAATGTGATCAATTGTGACATTTATTTGGTATGTGATTAATCAAGTCAATAAATTGATTGAAAAAATATGATTGTTATTTGTTCTCTTGACATAGGAAAATCTTTTGATATAAGAGAGACATAGGGGGAGCTAAATCTACGAAGCCCTGTTTAACATTGAGTCGGTGAAATAGCTGTTAATTTTCATTACCAAGCTACTGAAATGTAAGAATAAATACAACTCTTTCTAGCGAGACATTTTCTAAGTAAAGGTAATATAGTACACTCGGAATTCATAAGGAGAGCAGTAATGTAAGAAACAATAGTACTGCTATGGGGACATATTCTAAGCATAATTACTTATAGTTCACTCGGCCTTCATAAGAAGAGTACTACTGTAAGGAACTATATTACTCTCTAGCGGGACATATTATAGTATATATAATTAAATTTTATTGTTTTACGTGAATGATAAGTTAATAATAATTATTATTTTTTAATACAGTTGCTCATAAAGTGGCGTATTGCAGGGACGTATAGCGTTCGGGATGCGGGCTATTACATACTCGTGCTTTTTTTTACCTTTCCCGAACTCGTGCGTTCTCTTTCCTAACTGTCAAAATAATGTCTATTAAAAAGAAAAACCAACCATGAAGATTTTATTAAAAAAAACACAGAATTTTTTATGACTCATGCAAATACGTATATTTCTAAAAAGAAGCTACTAATTTGTTTCAATATCAGATTTAATGATTTGATTGAATGAGTTAGGTTAGGTTTCATTTCATTTCATATCAATAAAAAAATCTACTGAAGACTTGGCTGTATGGGCATAGTTCCCTTTGCCTACCAGTATGGGTGAAGAAAAAAAATCTCTGCGGTTGGCGCCATTTTCCAGAAATTTTCTTTGCGAGTTTATTTTATTGAATTGCTTCATTTTTTCGCAACTGTATTAAAAATAGTCGTTCAGTACACGTGCGGAACCGTCATTGCAACTTGTTCCGACTGTCAACCCTGCGCCTCGGCTCGGGTAGACATTTGTCGGAACTCTTTGCAATGGCAGCCTTTCCCCACTTGTAATGAAATATACTATTGTAGCGCAAATCTATAGCACTTGCGCACGCTATTCCCACTGACATAAACATATTGAAAACGGACTAATCAGTACAATAATATAATGGCAGACTTGTTGAAGTGAGTGTAACTTAACTCAACATTTTTTTATTGATATTCTCTCGAGTTTGACACATATCAAACTGTTAATATTAATCGGCAAAACTTAACTCTATTTGACGAAAATTTTCGCTTGATGAGAGTCTTTATTTAAGTACTTATTTACTTAAATAACTTGAGGAATGGCAATTATACAAAGGTACGGATGGGTACGGGTCCATTTACAAAGAAGAAGAGAGGGAAGAAAATGACAAGCCTCTCTGCCATACGAGATAAAATACCGATGACAAAAAAGAGGATAAACGAGACAGAGCTTTTCTCTATTCTCTGTCTACGAGAATATGCGTTAGCATCTATACTAGTTTGTGACGAGGATAAACTATTATCTCTGTAATTTTATTAAAACCAATAATATACGTTTGTAGAAGCGAAACCAGTGTTTAGTACTTTTGATATTCGTATTTCTTTCATTTGATTCCGTACCGTACAATGGTCACTCCTTCAGAGTTGGGGTAGTACGAGGGCAAAATATTCGCCAAAAACTTTTGGAGTGCAAGAACATGACACTGGCAGAGTAACGTCTTCCCACGTTAAAAAGCCACATAAGAAAAATAAAAAGAAGAAATATCTATTTGGAACCTGGCTGATCTATAGATATAGTGTATTCTCTGATCCATAGTGAGAGAAATGCAGAAAAGTTGCAAGTTGATAGCCGGCTACACGCAGCAGCAGCAGCAGCAGACGGCGTGTCGCAGCGGCACTACTGGTTTCTATGTATTTCTATGAAATACTCTCCGTAGTTAGCGACACGAAGTTAGCGTCGCGTCGTCGAGCGGCAGACGACACTGTCGTCCGACCAGCTACTCATCTGCGGTTATATCGGTGTTGGCAACATAAATGTCATCTATAGTCTATACTCGATCTCGCCTACCTATTAAGCTTGTGATTGGCGTACTCGCTGTCAATTTTAGTTCTACAATTGACCATGAGGTAGCACTGTTCTTTTTTTCATAATTTTTTTGCGGCAGACTATATCGAGCATCGATTGGTGTCAATGTTGTAAACTCGTGGTAGACCTACAGTACAGTAGCAATCTACTTAGTAAAAAACTAAACTAAACCTTTCGTATCGCTTTTCAAATGATTGATGCCATATGCAGTTGCCGTCTGCAGTCGGGTTCGAAATCATGACTGCAGCGACAGAACGCAACCACAGTAGAAATATAGGGTCGAGCGTGCTTGTAAGGGTGTTCAATAAAGCCCGAAGCGAGTCCGAGTTTTGAGCCCATGAGGAAATAAAATTGAAGCCTCATGGCGAGGTCCATGTAAAAGTTTCGAGGACGAGAAAAATGAGGTGGAGCGAAAAAATGTTGACAGCCCTAATCCTGTAAAAGTATGAAGGGAAGATATCAATTCATCATATAAGAAATAATAGTAGTAATAGATATAAGTAATATGCTCTATTTGTTCTAGTCTACTCGTTAATAATTTAAAAAATTCTCATCAATCGAATCGAAGTATCGAGTCATTCTTTAAAGTGTTATGTGAAGACTAAAGAATAGATACGCTACGCTACGCAAATCTTAGGCTGTACTAAGTATAGCAAGACTATGTGGAACAGGTATTTGGATCACGTATTTGCATGGACTAGGAACAGGTGCACCTAGTCTCGAATTTACCTAGTACGAGTACAACCCATCTCTATACTGTGACGCAACGACTTGTCGTGGCCATACAAATAATGTATGTCGTGGCGACATGAATGCTACGTGTAGCCGGCTATTTCCTAGTATATATTTTAGTCTATGGCCGGCTACCAACTTGCACCTTTACACAAAAACTATAGACAATAAAGTCAATTCTCATACTTTTAAACATTTTAAAGTCAAGTTGAGAAATTTCTTCTGTCAGCAACAAACAACAATAATAATTATTTCCTATCGGATGTACTCTATTTTTGTAGTTTCACGGTATACAATGATGATATAAGTTACTATTAGTTTCTTACACGTATATATTAATACAATGAGTAAGTTGACAGTACACTGATTTCTACTAAACTCATCTAGTAACTAAATAATTAGGAGTTGGCTCTAGTGCTAATAAAATGACAATATTTTTTTAGAGAATAACGACGTATACATTGGAGTCATATTGATATCAGTTGTGTCAGTTGCGGCCCCTGAAAATACCGCTAAAGTTGTGGTGAGAGCCGTATTGATCAGCTGCGAGCCAGATGTGAGTATTTCTTCAAAAATTCTTACGGCTTTTGACTTGCATCTAAAGTTAATTTACAATGGATATTGTATGAAATTTCATAAGGTATTTCTGTTTTTATAACTGGCCCGTTTTCTTTGCGGTCCACTGTTTACATACTTAGTAAAAAAAACTAATGTGTGTGACATTACAGTATATCTCGAGGTCAGGCGAGTCATTATTCCCCGACGCCGACGAACCTTAAAAGTAGGGTATTATTATATGTTTGACCCTTCTACATCTACACTGATGTTATAAAGAGGAAAAATGTGTATTTGTGTGTGTGTATGTATGTTTGTAATGAATAAACTCAAAGACTACTGTGCCGATTTCAAAAATTATTTTACCATTGGAAAGCTACATTCACCCTGAGTAACACGCTATATTTGATTCATCCTCTATATCATATTACATCCTCATAACTACTCAACGGCTCAACTGATTTTGATAAATGATAAGTCAAAAGATTCGTCTTGATCAAGGACCATATCTTCCTTGGTCTTAATGGTGCGAGTGTCACTGGTTACAACATTACCCGACTGCGGCAAACTCCAAAAGGAGGGCGGATTTTCTGCGCTGTAATTAGCAGGCAGTATTTGTAGTCGGGTTATTAAAGTTTTAGTTTGATTTCTTGTTTGATTACAGTTACTTATAAAACGTGGACTAAAAGATTTACCAGTAGGGCTATTATGTATCTCAGTTGCTAACAAATGTTGATTGAACTCGAAAAAAATGGCGGCTCTATGTCACTTTTGTCAGCTCCAGTCATCAACTTACTAACATTTTTGCTTAGTTGTTGGAGTTGTCAAAACTGACATAGAGCCGCCATATTTCAATTATTATTTTAATATTAGGAAGCCCTCGTAGTGGAGCTCGACTTGGCGATCTTAACCGATCAACAAGTTAAGCAACACTTGCTGCGGTCAGGACTCGGATGGGTGACCGCTAGTGGCATTATTCAACTGAGCGCTTCCGTGCTTCGGAGGGCACGTTAAGCCGTCGGTTGTTTGTCTTAGGACAACAGTCTTTAGGCTATGTCGAGGGCCTTCGGGCGGCCTGAAAACTTCGACATGGGTTGGCTACTAACCTATCCACCAATCCGCACTGGGCCCGCGTGGTGGATTATGGCCCAACTGCTCTCTCTGAGAGGAAGGCTCGAGTCCCAGCAGTGGGAACAAAATGGGCTGTTTATGATTTATGAAATTTTATTTGTTAGTAAGTAACTGAGATATGTAATAGCCCTCCTGGTTTAAACCAGGATTAAAGAGAATTTCGTATATGAAATTTGAATATATGCGGATCGTAACTATAATTAATCCAACGTCTAAAAAGTTAATTATAGCTGATGTACTTAGCCCCAAAAAAAACAAATGTTGAAAGTACCTTACTAAAGAATTACAGACCCATCTCGCTTTTGAGCCATCTTTATAAACTGTTTTCAAAGGTCATCACGAACCGTCTCAGTCGCAGGTTCGATGAATTCCAGCCTCCGGAACAAGCCGGTTTCCGAAAAGGCTATAGTACCATAGACCACATCCACACGCTACGGCAAGTTATACAGAAGACCGAAGAGTATAACTTGCCTCTTTGTTTAGCGTTTGTGGACTATGAGAAAGCCTTTGATTCGATCGAGACGTGGGTAGTGCTTGAGTCGCTCCAGCGGTGCCGTATTGACTATCGGTATATTGAAGTGCTGAAGTGTTTGTATAAAAACGCCAACATGTCAGTCCGAGTACAGGAGCAGAGTTCAAAGGCAATTCCATTGCAAAGAGGCGTGAGACAGGGAGACGTTATATCTCCGAAACTGTTCACCACTGCATTGGAAGACGCCTTCAAGCTTCTGGAATGGCAAGGACTCGGCATCAACATCAACGGCGAATACATCACTCACCTTCGATTTGCCGACGATATTGTAGTCATGGCAGAATCCATGGAAGACCTCAGTACAATGCTCGAAGACTTCCATCGAGTTTCCCAACGGGTAGGCCTTAAGATGTACATGGATAAGACGAAAACTATATGTCTAATGCCCATGTTGTGCCTACCCCAATATCAGTTGGAAATTCAGTTCTCGAAGTTTGTTGACGAATACATCTACCTGGGACAGACATTCAAACTAGGGATGTCCAACTTTGAGAAAGAGGTCAATCGTCGAATCCAACTCGGCTGGGCAGCGTTCCGGAAACTTCGCGATGTCTTCTCGTCAAAAATACCTCAGTGCCTCAAGACAAGAGTCTTTGACCAATGTGTGTTACCAGTGATGCCATATGGCACTGAAACGTGGTCTCTAACTATGGTCCTCATAAGCAAGCTTAAAGTCGCACAACGAGCTATGGAAAGGGCTATGCTCGGGGTTTCTCTACGTGATCGAATCAGAAATGAGGAGATCCGTAGACGAACTAGTCACCGACATAGCCCAGAAGATAAGCCAGTTGAAGTGGCAGTGGGCAGGCTACATAGCACGCAGAACAGGTGGCCGATGAGGCTGGAAGGTTCTAGAGTGGAGACCACGGACCAGCAAGCGCAGCGTAGGTCGTCCACTGACGAGGTGGACTGACGACCTGATAAAGGTTGGACGACGTTGGATGCATGCCGCTTCCAACCGGTCCTTTGGAAATTTGTGGAGGAGGCTTATGTTCAGCAGTGGACGTCCTACGGCTGAGATGATGATGACTTAGCCCATTTCGACGTTAAAATCTCTTTGAAACCATCTTCTGACAAATTGTTTAGCGTCATTAATTTTAAAATGTTTTATTATTCCGTGCGACATAAGCATCTCGGATTTTTTTCATAAATGTTTTGTTGTTGTGCTAAGGTATACTAGCTTGATTAAAATCGGCGTATAATGGTAATGTAGCAGTCGCAACACGCTATTAATGTGCTGTATAGCCAACTGATCGGCCACAGATGTATTCAATTATGGTTTATTTTTGAACTCTTTCTAATAATGGTCCCAACAGCACATGCCGCGATCGGGAGGCGCCAGAATTACTTATAATATTGTATTAATAATGTATAATTAAAATAAAAAAAACTTGCTCCACAATTCGCCGTATTATTAAAGTCTTGAAACTTTTGACCATCTTGTTAACGGCCGGTCCCAATAATCTATCTATCGCCGATTTACCTTACTAGAGTTAGATATTGAACACTATTTGTATGGAAGTTATGTCAAATTTATGATAGATATACATAATTATGATAGATAGATTATTGGGATCCTCCATAAGTCAAAATTACTTTTATTTGTTTTTTTTAGTTAAATATACCTACTTACTTACTTTGGAATGGTTAAGAGTTTTGACTGCAACATATATACTGGCTGCGCCCGCGGTTTCATCCTCGTGGTGATGGATGATGATGACGATGATGAAAAGTATCATGTTATCTCCTTCCCCGAGATATGACAATTCAAAAACACAAAAATCAATAAAATTTAACGGCTTGCTGCGCCTATATAGATAATACTCTCCCGCCGACTGGGGCGACTATCCCCAAAGGAAATATTGTGTAGCAGGTTAAAATGTATCTATCGTATCGCGTAAATGACATTGCGTACTTCTGAACAAAGATGGGTTCAAACACGAACTCACGTCGATTCCAGAGATGTGGGGTCGTGTATGGCGCAGGCGCGGATCCAGCCATCAAAAAAGGTTGTGGTCTCGGCCCCAATAAAAATCAGCCAAGTGCAAGTCAGAGTATGAACTTACTCATAATCGATATAGTGACGCCATGCTGACCAATATTTTGTACAGTATGATAGTATGCTTCCAAAATGCGTGACATACACTCAGCATAACATCACCTATGACGTTAAGTACTTCGCTGCATTCCAAAGCATGCACTAACATTAATTTTATTGGGGCTTTTCATATAATACCTACCATTACCCTATCAACCTCTATATACCGTAAAAGTTTGATGTCTGAGATGACAAGTCTAGGTTGTGGGCATGCCCATCGTGCCCACAACGGTGGATCCGCGCTTGGTATGACGCGGGCTGAGCAGAAAGTGAACATTACGTATCTACTTTTTGCAATTATTTGTTGTTATATTTTTCAAAATTAACAATTGAATTTGCAGGATGGTTCAAGAGTCCCATTTGACAATGAAGCTTTGAGGTTCGAACGCGAAGAATTATTCAAACATAGCGTGCTAAGGGAGTGCCGCAAGAAAATCGCACTTACAGTCAAGATCGCTAGCGACCCTGATGTTAGAAATTCCTTTGCCATTTTTCGTTCACTTTTATTTGATCCTATATGACTGTTAATTTAACAAAATTGTCTTAATATTTTTATGATCAGAATTCTGGTGACGAGTACATTCCTATCGAACATGTGTTCCAAGGGCCTAATAAGCGGGTGCGATTGTTGAACCCGTACGTGTTGCGGTTACGCAGGGAACCACCGCTCCAGGCTTATGAACTCCGTAAAATCGATGTAAGTTGCAAGTTTATTACTAGCATTCGTTCTCGTACATAAAGAAATTAACGCGGGACTGTTCGTAGGTCCTATTTCTACCCACACCACAGTCGAAATAATGACTGACTTTACAAGATTCTACCATTACACCGAAAGTGGTCACGCGTTCTAGCGTTCCGGCTTCGCTTTCTGCATTCCAGCGTGCACAGTTGCTCAGCCTGCCTGCTGTGTGTGTGTGGGTATGTCTTAGTAACGCAATAGAATACAACGATCGCAGAACGCTTGACCGCTCTCTGTCTGATAGAACCCTTAGATGGCGCCACCATCTTTACGGCGTCACTTGAGGGAAGTTTTTTCTGGTAGTTCTGAAGAAGAAAGTCTATGCAGCAGTCTGGACTCCGGAGTATGGAACTCAATAGGCACAATGCACTCAACTTCTATTTCATGAGATCTGAAAATGATGAGGTGAAATGTAGGTGTTTGTTAATCTGCCAACCTCTTCGATGATATCATGGGCGTGATGTTGTGTAAAAAGAAGATATCAAACAAATCACTATACGCGTAATTACTGCAATTCTTCAGTCTACAATTGCGGTGCTAAAGGCCAAACTGCCTCGACATAGACGAAAGAGATTAAGATTCTAAAACAGTGTTTTCCATTAAATGTTCCTTCCAAAAATATTACTCTGTACCTCTATAACGGGACAAGGTGTCCAATTTGAATATTAACTATTAACTTATTTTACTTTTTACTAAATAACTGCTTTTTTAAAGCCCTGAGTTTTTATTGTCTCGCAGTAGGTATGAAAAGTAGAGTATGCATCTCGAGGATAAAGCCTGTCTTCGTCTTGGGCGGCTTTAACCCCTCGCTTCACTCAGGCCTCTACATAACACCTTACCATAGTTATAATATTTAATATAGGTACAATGTGTAACAAAAAGGTGTAGTAATACTAAAACACGCACGCAGAAGCTTGCATACAATTGGGATCTAATTACTGCGTCACAGGATGGAGCCAATGACCTACAGAACGTCAACTGAAGTCTACGTAGGTACCTATACCTATTGCCTATAGGTAAACAAGAGGCCTAAGTAAGGTCTAGGAGAATGAATAGGTGGCATAGGGAAGGTAGAGTGATGTTTGACAGCATTGACCACAACAGATTCCAAGAATAGGAACGTCCAATAGGGCGGACCAAAAAATGATGGATTTTTTTTTTACTATTTTTGAAAAAAAAAGCGATTTATTGATGCTAATCAAAATTTAAATCGCTTATAATTTTCTGATAGTTTTAATTTTATCTGACTTTGCCGTGTGATTCTGGACTAGGTACATGCACACCTTTCAGTATTATTATACTACACCTTTTCGCTACACGCTGTTTATTGGTGTGCTTTAAAGTAATCTAATGAAGTAGCAAAATAACGATATCTAAGTATTTTTGAATTTCAGACTGTTACAGGCACATTATCTACAGAAAATACATTACGCATTAAAGTAAGCATATTTAGAAATTATCTATGTATGAGTATGTATAAAACAAAATATCCCTGTTTCCCTTGGTCACGCCATAACTTGAGAACGACTTTACCGAGATGTTTTATGAGTTTTCTAATACATTGTGAAAAGATCTTACGGAAAAAACATAAAAATAGTTCGCGTAAAATTAGAAAATTTAAGAAAACTTAACGCCTAAACATCACCACGCGGGTGAAACCGCGGGGCGCAGCTTGACACTGATATTTATAGGGATTATGTTTTAGAATAAATCCTTATTATTACGGTCTCTTAGGTACTGTTGGCCATATATATTAAGAAGCTCAAAGTCGCTCATTGAGCAATGGATGACCCCCATGCTTGGGGTTTACTTGCGCGATAAGATCCAAAATGAGGAGCCCCGTAGGAGAACAAAGGACCTCACCGACATAGCTCTCAAAATTAGTAAGTTGAAGTGCCAATGGGCAGGTCCCTTCGCTCGCATAACTGATAACCGATGGAGAAGAATGGTTCTCGAGTGGCGACCACCCACTGGAAGACGTAGTGTATGCCGGCCCCCGCTAGGTGGACCGACGACCTCGTCAAAACTGCGGGAAATCGCTGGATGCAGGAAACAAGTAGCCGTTCCAAGTGGCGTTCTATGGGGGCCTATGTTCAGCAGTGGACGTCTTCCGGCTGATAATGATGGATGACTTATTGTTTATGTATGTTGATGGTTAATCTGGAATCAAAAAATACCTATAACCTACCAAATAGCTTCGACTTTACTACTGTTTACCCAACTGCGACGAAGCACAACAGGAGGGTTATGTGTTTGACCTGTATGTATGTATGTTCGTTCCTACACGCATCAAAGAAAGTTTGTGATCACTAGCATAAGCTGATATAATTTTAAAATTGAACTTGATCAACAATTTATTAATAAAAGGTTTATATTCAATATAACTATATGGCTCGAACAGATGCGGTGATTCTCCTGGGCATGCTGAGTATCAAGTTTTCCAGCATTTCTTGGGGTAACCTGTCCCATTCTTTAATAGCGGTTTCCCTGATCTCTGGCACTGTCTGGGGACGTGGCTGACGTGGTTCTAAACAGCTCGCTTAAGAGCATAGAGTCCCACGCGTGCTCTATTTATTCACGGGTTTAAGTCAGGCGAGCCGGCAAGCCAGTCTAAGCTTGTGATGTCGTATTTTCGGAGAGCAGCCGTTGACTCGTTGAGCTCGATGGGCCGGCGCATTATCATCGACCAGTACAAATTGGTGTCCATGCTTTACTCGGTATGGGCTGACAATTCCATCAAAAGAATCTAAAAAGACGAAGAAATCATAATATAATTAACCGTAACAAAAAGATTTCGATTTCACAAAGTGATCGTAAACTTTTTTGATGTGTGTATGTCCGCTCGTAATGAACCGATTTAGTAAAATTGTTAAAAATGTCATTATTTCCCCAGTTAGGTTATTAAACTTTTAGTTTGTTTTCTTGTTTGTTTATATGATGTGCAATAAGCAATAATATTATTTCAGCGTAATTTAGATTCATCTGAAGTATATTCCGTACCAAAGCAAGAACAAAAATGGCAACTACTGAACACTTCAAAAGAACTTTCGCAGAATTCAGGCAGCTGTGGTAAGTAAGTAGTATCTAGGTAGGTATGTAAAACAATTATCTCCCTTTTCTTCCGGTTAGGTACATATCTAATTTGTATTTATAAGACGTGATAGTCATATTGAAGGATTGATGGATAACTCTTGGATTATGTTTTAATTACTTAAAGTATATTTTTTTAAACGAAACGAAAGACGAACCTACTTGAGATTATGCAACTTTAGAAAGAAAAATAACGCATCATCGGATGGGTATCGAACCCGCATCTTCTCACAATCCGTATTGAGATTCTTGCATAAGCAATAATTATGTTCTTTATACATATAGGTTACCTACTTTTTTACTGCATTGATCGCGGTCGGGTTTTTAATGATTTATTATTATATCGTTTAATTTCAAAAAACACTTAGGTAAGTAACTGATGTTGTTTTACTTACAGGTAAAGTAGTTTCAGTATTCATATCTCTTATATTTAAGAAATGATCGCCTGGCACACACTTAACGATTACACCTGTGGGCATAGAATGAAAATTTGCGTACCTAAGTGTAACGTAATTGTATCGTTGAGGTACAAAGTACGAAGTATCTGAAAGTGACAGTACAAACTGTCATTTATCTGGTACCACTGTGGCACAGATAACTTATAGTTTGTACTGTATATGCCAACGATACGGTTAAGGTTACACTTGCGCAAGTTTTGATGTAGGTATACAAACATAAATATACTGTACTGTACCCATTGTATACAAATACAAACATAAATATGCCGTAAACAAAACATAACTCTCCTATCTGGCAATCGGTAAGTCATTGCTAGGACTGCGTTGTTTACAACAAACAAAATGAACTTTCCTGTTTTCAGAACAACTGCACATAGAATTTTATTTTTAATGTAATATTATGAGCATTCTAGGCGACATTAATTTTGGATAGAAAATAAGTTGGCTACTAGTGGGATATAAACCCACCATACTCATCTACATCATAGATGTTGTAAGGGAACAAAATATATCGTTAACAACAGCCCTACTACAGTTTAAATTGGCAAAGCGATAGAACGCTATTCGCGAGGAGCGTGTTAAATTTTAAAAAAATGTAGTTCACATTGTTTCTTTACTAAAAAATAATCTTACAAAAATTTATCCGTTAGGTTACTGTAACTTAAAATGTAACTCATAAATACAAAACATGCCCATTCCGAGTGTGTAAGTTTAAGTATCAGGTGCTTCTGTCTTTATTTTTGTTTCGATAATTAAATCCTGACGTGGTCTAGTCATGTCTTGGAGCGACATCTGCTCCTCAGCGTCTATAATTACTGCAAATATCTTCTTTTTCACTTGTGTTTGCATCCAGGACGGCATTTGTCTCGTGCTTTTTTGTATGCATTCGAAGAACGACTCCAAGGCATCAGTGTCATACTCGTGTTGGTGTCGTGCCGAGTCTTTGGAGTATTCTGTGTATCTCCGCTTTCTATGATTTTCTGACTTTACATTATTAACAGTCTCAGTGGTAGATACATCTGGATCTGAGTGTTTATTCACAAGTGTAGAGTTTACAGGTGAATCCATTTCAATATCTTCCGTAATGCGATACTTCATGAAAGGTTCCAGGAATTGCATAGCTTTAGCATACTTCCAAGTTGTTATTTGTGCCGGCAAAAGTTTGTTTTGTCCTAACTTTGCTCGTTTCAGAGCTTCCCTATGATTGTCCCTGAGCCTTTTCCATTCTGCTCTTGCAATTCGTACTGAAAAAAAAAGAAAACAGTTTGTTACTTGCCACACATATGGTAGAGTTCCGTAGTCATGCTAACGCCGAAACTTAATTGCAAAGTAAAGTTCTCAATAGAAAAAAAAACAATTATTTGGCAGTAGGTGCCGTCTGTCAGTACTGAGCTTATTTAGAAAATGGTATGTATCAATTAGTCATTAATTTACAATCATGCATTACCCTTTAAAACACGTGAAATACTATAAGACTGTCAAAAGGTAATTATTGTCGCTTGCATGCTTCCATTTTTCCAAAAAGACGAGTTTTCATCATTTACAAACATAATATTTGTTACGACATACATGGGATTTATAACTGTTTAAAAAGCCTAAATAATGAATACACACATATTCAAAAAAGTTTACATCAAACGGTAATAATAAACTTATATATTTTATTCACTAACTTGGCGGACAATTGTTTTTAATATGCCATGGTGTTTCTATAGCGGTCATAAACATTTACGTATGTACCAAATTGTGTCTCTAGCTTCCATAGGTTCGCCATAAAATATCTGACAAAACAAACGGACATGATGGTGCATCAAGATCCTATTGTATCAAGAATGTATACGGAACCCTAAAACAATTTTCCGTTTCTCTATTTATTAAGTATGTACTGTGTATGTATGTGCTTAAATTCAGTTACAAAATTAAATGTTTCTGGTTGTTATGTGTTTAGTGTAATGTAAAAACCCGCAGTACCTAGGCTCTTTCTATATATATTTATTGTATTACATACTTACTATCTTTAACCGAAGTGTTATTGCATTTCTTGACGACTTGATCCCATGCTAGGTCCCTCACGACCATTTCCCGATAATCTGGATGTTGAGGGTTCCAAAGGCAAGGAAATGCACGCACGTTTTCTATAAATGTTTCCATGAGAACTGTGTTCTCGCACAGGCGCACGTACTCGGTGCCTATACACTGGGTTCGCACGGACGGAGTGGACTGGCCTCGCTCCGACTCCGCGCTTGCCGGGCTACGCGCTGCCATGCCCTCCCTACAATAAAACCGGTTTATCCACTGATTGCCGCGCCAACTACGATAACAATGTTACAGAACTGGTTTACCGGTGAGACGTGATGCTTTCACGCTGTTACAGAGGTGGCTTAAGGTATTATTACCGCTACAACGGTTTACGGCTTCAAATGGTATATTTATTCTACGTCTGCAATAGCATTGGCGGGGTGGAGACAACCAATACGTTTTCGGGGTTAGTAGTGATTTATTGGTCTTATGGTCAGGTAAGAAGGTAAAAAGTTTATTTCACAAAAGAAATAGATTAATTATATGTATGCATAGGTACTTACTACATTTAAACAGGAGACGACAATACACACTACCTATAGAAAATGTCAGTAATACAAAAAATAGGATATAGGCATATATAACATATTGTAACACTAACATTAATAATAGATTTAACATTGTTAAGTAACTCCTTGCCTCCAGCCAAACTAAGCTAGGCATGTGTCTAAGTAGGTAAATATAGATTGAATTGAAAACATTATAATTCCAGATATTACATCTAAGCGCTTGCGTAACAACTTATGTTCAAGCCGTGTAAGGCGGCAAGAAAATAATATTGAAAAACCATCTCACAGGATTAGAGATCACTCTGCCTCGAATGAAATAAGAGAACCGATGCAATTGTACGATGACTCCTTACGCAATGAGATAGATGACAGCATGCCTGAACGATCAATTAATTTAAACGATATGAGCCAATCGAGTGACGAAGCACGTTTAGAAGATTGGAAGCCCATTTTAAATGAAGCCGTCTTACTGAAAACAAAGAAACCTAAAGTACCGAAACCTTATGAAGTCATTACGAAAATTGACTGGCCAGAATACAATACTAAACTGGGCAACTCCAAAAAAAGGAAAAGTGTTGATGATGTTGTTAGAGAATACGACCTGTTTGATATAGGCAACGCTGATCTATGGTATACGATTCAAGTACAACTTTTTGAGAAATTGTCAACTGCTGATGGAAAATCAGTTTGGAACGACTTGACCAAGGGCAATTCAGCGAGGTGCGCACATAACTCTTATTCTTTTCAGAATATATTATAGGTACAGGTGGGGCTTAGTAATGGTACATTAAGAGTCTGAGATAGCTGTCTATTCTTTTCTAGTACATGGTCACTGACAAATGTTCGAAACGTCGTAATAAAATAATATTAAATTATACGCGATTAAATCCGTTTTTAAGTTATTTAGTTTCAATGTGTTTGAATCGCGGAAGCCTAAGAAATCAGAATATAAATATGTTATTTTCAAAAATCGCACTACGGATTATACTTATACTTTACTGCACTTAAAATGTTTCTTTTTCTTCAAGGGTTCCAAGATAACAAAAACTTCGAATTAGAAAAGGAAGTATAATTTTCTTATCTTAATGCTCCATCGTAAGCCACACCCTCTCTAACTTATTGACATAAAAGTCCACCACTATAGGTACTTAATTGTATTTTTAACACTTACAGAGTGAGTTCCGTAACTCCTGAATGGACTGAGCAGGACATAAGCATACGATATCGGTCGTCAGAATGGATCCCCAGAACCGGATTTACCTTACCAGTGACCAGCATGTGTTTACTTGCTCCCGTTATCGATAAGGCGTCTCTACAGGTGAACATTAATAGGAAAGCAAACCATTTAGATATAGGCTCCTTAAAGCACCTTCATTGATTGGTATTTGACTGGCCGATTGGCGCGGTTAGTAGCAACCCTGTCTTCTGAACCCCCGTAGGGCTATTATGTATCTCAGTTGCTAACGAATGTTGATTGAAATCAAATAAAATGGCGGCTCTGTCACTTTTATCAGCACTCATCAACTCACTAACATTTTTGCTTACTGGAGTGGTCAAACTGACACAGAGCCGCAATTTTTCAATTTCAATCAGCATTTCATTGTAACTGAGATACATAATAGGCCTGCCGGAGAGTTCAAACATTTATGTGGATGAAAATATCTGTATGGCCTGTTTTTGGATGTGTATGTATAGTGTGTATTATATCAGTCATAGTTACTATAGTACAGGGTGTGCATAGCTTGAAACGTTGAAGTAAAGATTGAAGAGTGAAGACGTTGTGAGAATTATGTCGTACAAAAAGTAATTTTGTAATTATTATTCAGCCTGTAGATCAGTACATAGTGTTGCCCCGCGAAGATATAGTGGATCTACCAACTGATATAAGGAACACTAAAACACGCGACAACACTTTATCTCCAGAAGAAAGCACTGAAAAACGAAACGAACAAGTAAGATCATCTATTAGTATATTCTTACTCGTAGTTGTACATTATATTAGCCAATACCTATAATTTAAATTTATAACCTTAGTTTACTATGTTCAAATTAAAAGCAAGCCTTCGTAGCACTAGCTTGTTAAATAGGAGACTTTTGTGTAATGCCCGGGTGACACGAGGCCAGTTTTTCAAGACCTGGCTTGGAACAGGCTAGTTTCGTTTACACGAGGCTTCATTATTTTAGGCTAGTAATATTGCAGTGACTAAGGTGACCACGCGTCCAACATGAATTGCATGCGAAAAAACACATTATTCGTCTGAAGGAGTTACTTCGAAAACTGTAGGTACCAATTCGCAAAAGATGAATTACAAAAATGGTACGGGACAATAACCACTTTCATTATTTCCCCACAATTTTTTTGTACCTGAATCACGTTTTTTAGTCATTATAACTTGGAAGGGTGGCGTTCCACGGACATTAATGTTCTTGGTACAGTTGTACAAACTTTAAATTAATCTCCGTACTTCATTTGGGTATCGTAAAATCTCAAAAACACGTCAGAAAAATTTACAAAACGCATGGTTCCTGCTTACTAGCCAACTGAAAACTGGCTTCGCCGGCCACATGAAGCTAGTACCCAAGCCAGGATAGTAAAGTCAGTGATGGGGGCGCTACGGGCCTAAAAAATAGTACTCCATCCTATTGAAAACTGTCCTGGCTTGTTATAGCTTCTGACACTGACTGACACATCTTGGTGTCCTGGCTTGAAAAACTGGCCTCGTGTCACCCGGGCATTAGAGCATCTTCGATTGACAACACTAAATAGATAGACGAATCACTTGCAAAATTAAAGCTAAATGTTGTGAATGCATAGGGTGGAATAGCTTTATAGTAAAATCAAATCCAGCGACCATAAAATAAGGTACTTTTCCATGTCGTTGCCTTGGGAACAACATGGCTGTTTTTCAACCGACTTAGTTTAAAAAAAATGTTCCCCTTTTTATTGAATTAATTGATTGTCATTCCCCGTCAATAACAATATCATCTATCAATATAAAATTACATAATGACTTGATGAGATATACTAGAAGAATAATAATATATATTTCAACACACTTGCTCATAAAGCGGCCCCAATTTCACCGCAATTAGGCACAGAATGATACCTGTAATCACACCGTGGCTTTTCCATTGCTATTATTCACAAGTGAGTTATAGAGATTTTTCATTTTATTGGTTGACTTACTTTGTTCTTAAAAAAGTTTCGATCCAAAGAGGTCGTGTTCAACAGTACAAATAAATTAATGTACCATTGCTTGCTCATTTCATGCAACTTCGTATTTTTTCTGTAATTAAGCTACTAAATAAATAACTTTTGTTTTCTCTGTAATAAAGAAAACTTGATTCCACATTTTGTACGTGTCTAAAACGCTAACCGCGAAAAGCAAAAAGAAACCTCATTCTTTTAGTCTACGGCCGATCGCCATTGTTAGATGCGCGCGTATAGGAAAACTGATAATTTTTTCCCGCCATTACGAAAAGTTTTTCACAACTCGTTTTCACTGTTGAAATTAGATATTTATTAATTAAAATGTCTACAAGTACTAATTACGAAGAAAATTATTTATGTTGTACACCACCCGATATAAGATGTGAAGCCCTTAACGTTAAGGAAAGTTTACTCCCTGAAAACTCTAAGGAAAAATATCTATTAGCGTACCAAAATTTCATACAATAGCAAAACAACATGAAGCATTATTTTTCAGAAAATGTGTTCATGAAATGTTTATACTATTAATTTCTTCACAAATGTGTTGAAAAACGTCGTATGATACTCGTGTGTATTGATTACCGTCCTCAACTCTCTCTAGACCCTCACCTGACGGCTCGGGTCTCAATGGCGCCTCAGCGGTAATCACTAACATTACAAACTTGTACCATAATGTACTATTATCCAACAGTAGTTCATACAATATACGACTATGAAAACATTTGTACTGTACGCAGCGCAAAACTCTTTTTTGTACGGATTCAAGAGCTACGGTGTACTTGTCATATAATGGATGCCAAATAGACACAGCATATTCCAGTTGAGAACGAATTAATGTTTTATAAATGTACAAATAATATGCTAGGTCGTGTGAAGTTTTCAGTTGAGCGCATCACAAATCCATACAGTTTAAGAGATTTACTGATCATGTTATCCTCATGTATGTCCTGGTGTAGCTTATTATTATTCAGGGTGACTCCTATATCTCTTATAAGTTCAACACATTCCAGATATGCATTAGATAAACTGTAAGTAAAGTTACGCATGTGCCTCTTTTTTGTGAAAGTGATGGCTTTATACATTTGTGAATTCTAAGGCATAGTTTGTTAATGGAACAGAAGATGGTTAAACGATCGAGATCACGTTGGAGTTTGTAGTAGTCTTTGGGGTTATCGATTGTATGAAAGATCTTTAAGTCATCTGCGTAAATTAGGAAGTCACAATGTTCAAAACATTGATGTATATCGTTTTATAATATAAATAACAATGGACTCAGTAGGATCCTTGAGGCACTCCTGAACTTATTTTAACATAATCAGACTTGTCTCCATTAATTACAAGTTTTTGTGTACGGTTAGTTATATAAGAACAAAACTAACGCCACAAATCACTACGTATACCATTATAAGTCAATTTTTCGAGCAGTATCCTATATTAATAATTTATTGACAAAGATACAACTTCTTCTACTACTTTCTTCTACCTTCGACTACCTTCGAATGGCTGTATTTTTTGAACCGTCTTGGGTAGCTATAAATTTACATAACTTCCGAACTATTCGTTCCGGCCTAGCATTGCATCCATATACTGTTCAAAACTGCTTACCACGAACCAAAAAGTTTGGTAGTTCCTACCTCTGTCGTGTAAGTAAATTGTGGAATGCTCTGCCGGCGCACGTACCTATTTCTATGCAGCTATGACCCTGGGTCTTTCAAGCGGGGCGTGGAAAAGCATCTGTCAGGTCATCATAGGGGAGGCGATTAGTGCAGCTCACGGCTGCACTAATGGTCATTGCTTCTTGATTCCATCTTAGCTTTCCATCAGGCGAGAGGGAGTCACTTTGATGAATCATTAAACAAAAAAAAACTAACATATTTGTGACTGTATGACGGTTTCCCTAACAAATAATGAACCAAAGGTAAAATTGCACGTATACCCTACAAAAGTAAGGAGTGTCTATCAAAATTTTGCTGTTGTTGTTGTGTTTTCGTAAAAAATGTATTAAACCGAGCGTCACACATAGTTAAGAAACGGCCAAATGTGCATCGGGCTCCAAGTAAAAACCTGACAGTGAAAGACGAAATCTTTTTATAAATACATAATACTAAGTATACCTACTTAGTACATATCTTGTATTGTGTAAGTACAAGTACATATCACATAGCGCACGTATATTGTGGAGATGTGATTACTGAAGTCTATATATTACACTCGTAATATTATATGTAATATAAAGCGTGTAACAAAAAGATGTAATAATAATAAAACCACACACGCAGAAGCTTGGCATACAATTGGGACCTAACTACTGCGTTCCAAGAAGTAGGTAAACTTTCCGAGATACGATTAACCAAAGTATTTCTAATACCTACTAAAGTAGGTTCATCCCCTAATTGGGCCAAAGACGGCAACGACCTCTGAAACGTCCGGCTGGGGTGCGGTGCGGGAAGGAGCGCATGCAGGGTAGGGGGATGGAGATGAACGATAGGGGATTGCAGAGCGCATTGACCCTAACGAACTCCAAGAATAAGCATAGCTAACTATAGGGCTGTTAAAAAAATTGGCACTATAATTTTTGTATGCAAAAAAATATATGCGATTTAATTTTGATTTTGGTAGCCCGTGCGCCGAGTGGTGATAAGAACATCGCGAGCATTATTTGGAGGGGTCGGTGCAAACTTGGCAATAGTGTCTAAAGGAGATAACCAGTTCCTGACGTTGCTGCACAAACGTCTATATCACGCGCAAATAGACCTCGAAGCTCGAGCTGATAGAAATCAACTGGTTCCTGTGGGGTAACGTTTTATACATTATTTAAACGTATTTTTTATTTAACACTAGAGTTTGACTATTATCAAGTTTTTATTGAGGGTGGTAGGCACAGAAAACATAGAGCACGTATTGATCATTGACAGCACTACAACACTAAGCTAATAGATGGCGCTGATATTATGCACATAAAATAGTCGCGCCAAAAAATTAAAACTTCTAGAATCACGATGAAGAATATGACGTTGAAGTATGTGGCACTGTAAGATATAATTATTATTCAACATTTAACGATGTACTTTCAATCCACTGTCCCTGGGACAAAACACCTTGAATACACTAGATTCAGTGAGAAGTACTTCCCTATTTGATAGACGTACTTAGATATTCACCTAACTATAAGCTATTCCCATAACTATCTATCTACCGATCCAACCATCCGACCTCTACATAAAGAAGTTAAATTTAGTTCATCATATTTTAGTGCCAAATTGCCAATAAAGACTTATTGTTCTATATTGTACCTAAGTATTTAACCCGTTGACTCGCGATTGGCCATAATTGGCTTTTCCAGGAACCGCAACGTGTGTGGTTTAATACTTATATTTATTTGTACCTAACTACTCGTAACATATTTCATTATAATACATCAGAACAATAAAAAACATTGAACCTAATACAGAAGAAAAATAAATAATAATCAGATTTGATTCAATAATCCACTGCTTCAGGATTTCGGTCACGTGATTAATTAATTTAATACTCAGGATTTGTCCACAGAACATTTGGCCGTTTAATGACCGTGGTAGCAGACAATACACGTCGAACGCGCACTGTATTGACCGTACAAGCAACTAATACTGGCCTAGCTTCTGCACGTTTCAGGTTAATACCCTTTGTATGTGCATAATGCATTATAGTTCTTCTCGTCTTTCATGTCTTGTACGAGAGACTTCAAATCTCATATATTGAATCTGCATAAAAATAAGTGCACAATTTTAACCAAAATAACCAAAGTATTACAAAAGAAAACAAATATTTGGGCTTTTTTTACAGGAGCAGTTAACCAATCATTTTTTAAATGATAGAACATGTGTAATTATCTTTCATTTGACACCTATTTCATCAAAATCGGTGCGGTGGTTTGGCTTGTAGAATTTTTTATAATTTTTTTAAGGAAGTGGCGACATATTTGTTCGAGGGATGAAACTTTCGCTGCTGCGGATCAAATCGCTTATTTGGGTCTCCACTATCGCTGTGCAAAGCGGCTTGCTTTCATCACAAAGTGCAGCTTTTTTTTCATAAGACATAGTACTATATAGGTAAGGTGCAGTTAGATCCATAGGTGTTTTATTATAGCCGTTACGCTATTGTCTATTTTTATACTTGAAAGTGACGAAACGGGGTGAAGAAAGAGTATTGTGCTTGATGGAAAGCAAAGCAACACGACAGTTGCAGCGTGACCCAGATTGTTCTACAAAGTTCTGCACGGCATTGCATTGGTACTGTGCTAATCACACCGAGGTGTATCTGTATTGTTCTAGTCGCTATATAATTTCACTTTGTATAAAGTCAATTCGCTGGCTATAGACCAAGAGACCTATCTTCGTTGCAAAAAAGTCTATTCGCTGGCTATAGACCAAGAGACCTATCTTCATTGCAAATACCTATCTGAAAAAGACTAGCCAATAGCATATATAATATAGGAGATATTATATCTTCCAAATATGTCATAGATACTTAGATTAGCGGCATGTTATGAGAAAGTACCATGAAATATTAAAACTTGGTCGAGTCAAATTAGATTGAACGTGCATTACAATTCTGTATTGTTTAAAGGGTGATAGCGCGGGATTGCAATCCAGGCCTTCCAGAGTTAATGAGTGACAAGGTTAATGAAGAAACTGACAGTATACTTCTGCCTCCAAAGCACACGAAAAGCATTCGAATTGACGTACCTACTGAAATTCCAGTTGATGTAGTTCACTGTACCGGTAAGGACTTATGTTACCTACCTAATCAAGAATAGGATGTATCTATTTTAAGGTGCACTTACACGGGAAATGTTTTTGCTCAATTCTGGGCGATACTAGTTGTCATGTATGAAGTCATGATACATTCCCAACATGCAGCATTATTGTTATCATTATATGGAGCTACCGCTACACCGTACTGACAGATTAACGGCCGATGACAATAATTTATCTCTCGACGGTTTCCCCTAATAGAGATAGATATTTGACACCATTTGTATGGACGTTACGTCAAATTTCTATCCGTAGTGAGGGAAACTGTGGATATATAGATTATTGACACCTGCTGTTAGAGACCCACTTAAACTAGACAATATTAACTAGACACTTTAGCAATAATGTTCTATAACCAATCGATTTTTGATATTTAATATTTTACCTTTAGTGATGCGGAATTTATTATGTAGGTTGTAGCAATATTGGTGATATAATTCATGCAATTGCTCCATTAATTTGTCAACTACCTCGAACAAATGTTATTAAGCAACGATTGCTTAAAAGTTATTCGTGTCAGCGCACCTTAATCGTAATACTGATATTATTCTCGTAAATGACAATAATCTTAATTAAATTGCAGTGTCTTTGATAAATGGCGATGATCAGAGTGTAGCAGTTCGAGATGTGACCATCAAGAAAGGAGATCGCTGCTTCTGTGTTTGGCACTGCGAATGTGTTTGTCTTGGTAAGAATATTTATCCTGGGGCTTAGGTCAGCCGCTATAACTCGTGAACCAGGAGCCTCTCAGAAATTAAATCCATTGTGACTCCGTGGCTTTCCCCCAAGAATAATATAATAACGACACGTTATTACACATATTTTGTATAAATCAGTATATCAATAGGTACAATAGGTAGTAAGGTAACTAGTTGACCCGCCAGCGGCTGCGCTCGCTTGGTCTTGGTATAGTCGAAGCGCCCGCCGCTTTGGATTCACGAAGTCGTGGGTTCCATACTCGGGTCGGATAGTTATTACAAACGTATTAGAAAACCAAAACAAATGAAAAGATTAAAACGGTCTATGCCGTTACCGCACATGAATGAAATATTGAAATATATTATATGGGATATTGAAATAAGCTAATCCTTGCTATTAACCGCAGCGCAGAGTATTCCACGTTGTTAATCTACTCATATAACCTAGTCTTCAACACGGTCTTTTGTAGCACTCTGATATCTCTGATATCATTGAGAGATGATGGTTTAGAATTGAAGTTAACCTTTCAGCTACATAAACAGAGAAAATTGCATAGAAATCCGTCAAACGGCTACCTACCTACTTCTTTTAAAATTTCATCTATAGACATGATGCATGGAATAGTCCAGAAGAACCCTTTTGTTTTATGGGATAAAAATATATTTTATGTTACACCATAATGTTAGTTATCACTGTGCCAATTTTCGTCAAAATCTATTCCGTAATTTCAGAGTGATGCGCGTACAAGAGACACCCAAACCGAGAGACAGACTAAATTAGTTAATATATTTTTGACCTCTATATTGAAAACAAAGTAATATTAGAATGTTGATATAACACACAATATTTAATAGACGATTATAATAATATTCCAACTTCAAAGGATGCGAAGTAGTAAAACTATTGTAGGAATTCATTAATATACCCCTTTTACGGCAAACAAGATGTTAGATTTATTAAAAAATGCATGTGCAGAAGTAACTGCCGAAAACTGGGAAAAATTGTGAGAAGAACCCAAAACATTATAGCGTCGGATTGGGAAATTCATGTGGCATTCGATAATATACAAGTACAGGAACTTATAAAAAAATAAAAAATGTGGAGAGCTCATCAAGTGACAGTGACGATTCATCAGATTTTGATTAAAATAAATAAATAAAGATTACCTGTCGTTATAATTATTTCGTTTCATTGTCGAGTGGTCGAGTCAAGTATACCTACTTATTTTAGAACAGCTTCGAAAATTTTAAAGAAGTTGGCATTATCAATCACTATTATATTTTCACAGATTTAGAATAGAATAGAATATATATTTATTCCAGATCATCATGGTAACGAAGTTATTATTACTAAACCTGAAACACAAAACACTTTTTGAAATGTTGTGTAATGTCGGGAATCAACTCAATCAAGACCCAACTCAGCATATTGATTTGTTGTGGTTTGTTGATTGCTGATTCATCAAACTATTGGTTGTTATCGTTTTGTCAACTTACTTGATGTTTCTTAACTTCTATTAGGTGAGGACCCGAAGTTGCTTTGTCGGGAGATGCCAGAGGCTCGACAAATAGCCGCGGGGCTGTCTCTGCGCGAGAGAACTCGACATGTGCGCTCTGTGTGCTACAATGATGTGGTCACCGTGAACTTCTGCATTATTATTGTTGGAGTGCTTATCACCTTGCTACTGGCTGGTAAGCTCTTGGTAATGTTACTCTTGTATGTAACACTGTTTAAAATTATGGAAAGAAAAGATTAATCCACGACTACATCCCTAATGCCGTTTTATGGGGGATCCCAATAACCTATCTATCCACAGTTTTCCTTACTACGGATAGAAATTTGACATAACGTCAATACAAATAGTGTCAAATATCTATCTCTAGTAGGGTAAACCAGCGATAGATAGGTTATTGGCACCGGCCGTTAGTGCCCAATAATCAAATCCTTGTATACTTCTATAAGTATATTACTTGTATAAGTTTATACTAGAGAATAAGTTAGAAGTAAGAATGTAAGTGGAGAATAAGTAAGAAAAGAAAAACTACCGATTAATATTATCATAAACTTAAATCGCAGGTCTGCTGAAAGCCTGCTTAGGTCTTGTCTTCTGTTGCGTTGGCTCCTGGGGGTTGCACCACATTTTGCAGATGCCTCGAAGACTCGACCACTACTATGAACCGTCCTTACAGAAGCGCAAGGTGGTGTATGATGATGAGGGCTGGCCCGTTCATCCTGACACCAAGGAAAGATCTGTGCGTCTTATCAGCAAGTAAGTACTGAGTCAGGATTGTTTATCGGTGAAACAGCAAAAAAGAGATTATGGGTATGAGGAAGAAATATGTAAACTATACTAATTATTATATTACGAGTAGCACACGCGCTTCACGGCTTCACAAAAAAATACTGATTCATTGGTGCATTGGTGGTAGATGCGCCACTTGAATCTCGAGGTCCTGGGTTTGATTCCATGATAAGACAGTTCTTGAGTTTTTCTGACAAAGACATTTTCAATGGCAGTCCGGAGCTTGAAAAAGTGCCCGTAGGTGCGATAATTTCGCCCCTTATTACATGGGACCAAAAACGTATTCATATCTGGTTAATAGTAGATTATGATACTGTTGCATAATAAGGGTTCTTATAACATGAGTGTGTTTTTATAGTATCACACGAGTGTTATAAGACCAAGTTATGTACAGTGTCATACACTACTTTATCTACTCTCATACTATTATACGTAAAACAATATTGCAAATAAAACGCTGAATATAACAACAAATTTATTTTTACTTGTAATAATTATTGATGTTCTGAATATTACAATTATGAAAATGAATTTGAACCGGACAAGAAGCGTTATTGGAGGTACTCGGAGAGGGTATGTTAATGTTGACCTCATTTCTGTTATTTTCAATACTGTTAAGTATTGAATTGGATATAGCGATCTTGTTAGTCATTGAATCATCTATATAGCCTTCTGCAACTGTCGTTGACTTCCAACCACCGTGTCGCTTTAGTGCCGTTATATCTCGACCAGCGTCAACTAGCAAGGTCGCAGATGTTCGGCGAAAGCAGTGTCCTGTGTACAATTCGGGGTCGGTAAGTTGAAGATAGCCTGGCAATAACTTTGCCTAAAGCTCCAAATTTGTTAATGCCAACTCTCTGCGTCGTGCATTTTCCGTCAATATAGTTTAGAAAAAACTGGGATTGCTGCACTCAGTTGGTCGTAGCTCTATGTATTTTTTGCATTGTTCATAATATTTCCCAGTAATGGTAAAAGAGCGGTCTGTCTTGGTTTTAGTTTTACTTATTTTGATCAATAGTGTAGTTTCGAAGACTTCAACATCTTTGAATTGTATGTTGTATAACTCTTGCCGTCGGCAAGCAACCATTATACCAAAAATTAGTGCAATCTGTAACAAGTCATATATATATTACGGTAAATTAACTCAATATTAACAAAAAAATGTACATGGTTAACTGATAAACAACTAAAATACCTTTGTGAAGAGATATAATGTGTCTGGGGCTTCATTTAAGAACTTATTTATCTGCTCTGCTGTAAAAGTCTTGGATTTTTTCCCTTTATATCCTTGCGAGTTTCGTTTCAAAAATGCAATCAGCTTGCTATATTTAGTTATGTCAACTTCGTTGTAAATATTGAGTGTACGGAGTATTTAACCCACATACTTGACACTTTATATTTTTCAGAGAACTCTTGAAAGTACGCTAACAACACATTTTCAGAAAATGATGTATATTTGTATATTTTTATTCATTTTCCATTCCATGAATTCGTGGTAACATTTATTATAGTTGCTCCTAGATTTCGCCGGCAACAGGTTCATGGTCATGTTTGACGCAGCTTCCAGAATGTCTGGTGGTGTACAATCACCACTATCCTCGCTTTCAGACATGTTTTTACACAAAAACCTATGTATTTTACAAACAAAACCAAACTTTGTTTAAATATTGAAAAGCAAACACGCATGCGCAAACGATTGCGCATGCGTGTTTGTGTCGTCGCGGACTCGTTCATTGAAACCTTTTTTTTTTTTTAAAGTAGAGGTTCAATCTCCTTGGTCCAGATGGAGGTTGTATAGGTGTATCGTTATGATTAAAGCCCTCTATGGCGCTCCCATATGGGCAGGGTCCCTGAACTCTCAAGAGACTGCCCTGCTCCGTAGGGCTCAGAGGGTCATGGCGGTGAGAGTATGCAGGGGCTACCGCACCCTTTCACACGAGGTAGCAAGTGTCCTGGCTGGATCCCTCCCGTGGGACCTAGAGGCTGAGGTTCTGTCCTCGGTCTTCTGGTTAAGAACGCGGGCGCGACAGGATGATCTTTGCCCGGCCCCACGGGAGGTGGCACAGTGGCGCACCGATGCGAGGGAGGCCGCCATGGCATCCTGGAGTAGTAGGCTAGCCGTGGACTCACGGAGGGGAGCTGGAGCTACAAGGTTTCTTGAGGCAGTCCGGCCCGTACTCGAAACGTGGGTCCATCGACGCCACGGGTCGCTTACCTTCCGGCTAACACAGGTCCTCTCGGGGCATGGATGCTTCGGGAGGTACTTGTGCAACGTGGCCCGGAGGGAGGTAACCTCAGTGTGCCACCGGTGCGGCTGCGTGGAAGAAACCGCGCAACACGTACTGGAGGCGTGCCCGTGGGCGGCGGAATCAAGGCGATCCTTGATCGCAGTGGTGGGGGGAGACCTCTCCTTACCGACCATCTTAGCCAGGATGGTCGATGACGAGATGTCATGGGAGGCGATGGTCTCTTTCTGCGAGGACGTGATGTCGCAGAGGGAGACCGAAGAGCGCGAGAGAGAGATTAATCCTCTTTCTCTCCCGCTCCGGAGGGCGCGGACACGGAGGCGAGCTATTAGAGCTCGCACACCGTCTCCGCTAGGAGGGCCTGGGGCGTCGGACGTGGGGACGTCTGGCACCCCTCAACCATGAGGTCCTTCCGAGGCGGCGACGCGCTGGATGTCCCAGTACGTCGCTGGAGCCGTATGAGGAGGGCGTTCTGTCCCTCCTCCGAGGTGTGTCTGCCCTGAAACATCGATGGGCGGACGTCGGCAAGACAGGGCTGCGGAGAGTGCGCAAACGGACCCGTGGCCTTGTTTGCAGTCGTTGCCGAAGGACATCGTGGGGTTTTTAGTCGGTAGTGAGAGTCCGACATAACCCGCGCGCTTTCCCCAGCGAGCGGGTATGCGTAAAAGCATTTTCCCCACGCAAAAAAAAAAATCGTTATGATTAAAAAGTTATATTATGTTACAGGTGTCCATACAAGACCTGTATCGTAATTAAACTTTTTTTAAATATTTTTGGCCTGTACGTAATGTTTGTCATAAGAATTTTGTTTTCAGTTTTATAATCTTTGTATTATAGTATCAGAGTAGATAAAAGTTATTAAAAGTTTCCGCAACGGATATTAAAGTGCACAGTACAAACTTATGTATAGGTACTAACTAGTTATGTTATGAATAGGCAAAACATTCGTTGTGAATAATTCAAATGTCGATTGGGCCATCAGATGACAAGCCAAGTAATAACAGTATGTAAGTGTCCTGTACATAGACACCCACCCAGCTGGCAGTCAACTCGGCACAATCTGAGCAAATAGCTATGTACCTACATATACCTACCCGAACTCTAAACAGAAGTATTTTTTTTTACTATATATAATAATTATAAGTACAAACATGAGACTAATTAAATAGGTAACTATTATTCTTCAATGCCGAAAAAGTCGTTGTTGATAATGGTTTTGAAAATCAAATGTTTACTATCGAATATGACAACGTTTTTGGAATAAGTTTTGTTGAACTTTTTGCATACACGAGTGATGAATGAGTTCCATTTATAATTAGTGTGGCTGTTAGGGACATGGAGCTGAAGGTAGTAACGTCTTGATAAAGTTCTGTTGGGGGCTAGCAGGCCTATGGACTGAAGTAGTGAGGGCACGGCAGTTTAGTATTTTATGGAGAAGACTGAGGTCGGCAACATCGCGCCTATGTGCAGTGATTATAAAAAAATATAATCACTGCACATAGGTACTTCTTTTTACTCGAATTTTAATAAACGTTAAAGAAACGTCGAAAACTATTAGAATTATACAAAAGTAAACAAAAATGCCTGACTTACATTGATAACCTAATTCTGGCGCTTCACCGGCCGCTGCCGCGGCACGCTCGCTGCGCTTGCTCGGCTCGCGCGTCGTGTGGTCATCATTCAACCTAACGCTCCTCCTCGTCGTCGCACCTATCGTGACTTTGCCTTAAACTAGTTGTGAAAACTGAATACCATTAAACATACTTACATCATTTTGTTAACGGAATTATACCAAAATGTATAGTATGTCAAATCATGGTCATAAGGAAAAAAAATGATACTTGAAAAGTATGTAATATTAGTAGTATGTAAAATTATAGTATTACAGTTGATCGATATATCAAGTGCTGGTATAGATTCTAAATTATATAACAACTATAATAACGTATATCAAATAAAATTATATCAACTGTCCGTTACGTCAAAAGTCTTTTATATCCAGTGAAGGGTATTCAAATAAAAATATGTAAAATGAATTTTGAACAACAGTCGCGCACCCGTACAGGCTAAGTTTAGTAGATAAATATACATGCATTTAAAAAGATCTTACTGGCTTATTAATTAGAAAATAAATTGAATCGAAAAGTATAAAAAGAAAAAGAAAGTCCAACAATCGAATGGGATTTGAACCATAGATCGTTATAGCCCGGCAATCTCGTGCGCGACCTTCCCGCGGGGTGACAGACGGAGACGAGGTAGCGCGTCATTCTAGCAAACGGCTACACACGAAGAGAAGTGTGCCAGGAATATGTTTCGATAAGTTGTACTTATTTGTGACGTAATATAGGAGTAAATAAAAAGATAGAACTACTTTTATTGTTTATAATTTTTTATTATGCTTGAGGACAAATAATTAGGAAAACTAAAATTATGATAGATTGTTTTATATTAAATCAATTTCCATATCACTTTCACGTTCACTCTCTGTTTGATCTTCTTCATCACTTTCGTCGTCATCATCATCGTCGTTTTCATTCCGTTGAATTATGAATCTAAAAAGATAAAAATGTACTATAGAAATAACAAACAACTTCACATACAATGACCTGATTCCGAGAATTATATCTTAGCACTCCGCCCAGTTAAAGCAATAATAATCGATTATGTTAATAAACAATAACGTACCTGTCCATTTCATCGTCACATACTCTATCTGAATTCGGTATGTAAAGTTTTTTTTTGGTATTTTTTTTATATTTTTATTTCGTAGATTAGGTCATTATAAGAAACTAATTTCAATATTTTTGTTTTATATTCAGTAGTTATTTTATAATATTTTTTTGAAAATTTGAATCCTATGACGTCACTTTTTTGCACAAATATGTAGTTGCGTTGAGGAGCCAAGAAAAGCACGCGAGTAAAAAAAAAAGAAACTAGAATTTACTTTGACACTTGACAGTGACACCTACTAATTCGTAAGTCTCTATTCAATCAAAACAAAAGTCCGCTCGTGTTGTTAGATAAAGTTTTACTTCAATAGTCACACAGATAATAAAATGCAAAAAAGTGACGTCATTTAGAGGTCAATGAAAGTCGAATTATTTCATCGTTTTTTGTTAAAATAAATGGCATCTTATCGTTTTAAAAGGTCAGAGTAGAAAAATAAGGGTTTGTAACATAAAATCTCGAAATGGTTTCGGAATTGGCATAGGTTAATTTTTTTTAGCATACCGAATTATAATATTCGTCCTCGTTTTTTATGACGTGATTATCACAATCGTTCAACCGAATAATTACAAAAAAGCATTTCTAAAGTTTGTTTTAACTTTTTGGAGCTTTTAATTTTTTTAATCAATGGAAGTCCTTGCGAGCTCGCCTTTTACGTACCCCCACACGAGTTCAATTGGATCTAAATCCGGATGGTATGGGGGTAAGCGGAGCACGATATGTCCGTTTTCCTTTAATATTTCATAAATTATGTACTGTTTCTCCGTGTTTTGCTCATTCATTATTTTAATTAGATCATATTTACGCATAGCGCTATCATACTGAACACCTAGCTGTTCTAACCACTGTTGCATTTCGCTTTTCAGGGTACTCATTGTAGATTTTTTATCGATCGGAGTGCTATGGTAAGCGGCGGTCTATTACAATAACAGAATTTGGAGGAATGTTTGGTAACAGTTTTTCATCGACCCACTTTCGAAAATTTGTGGCATTCATGTCTCCATGATAATCGCCGGTCTTGGAATGCGATTTGAACGTCAATAAAGTATTAGGTACAAAGCAATTGCGACTGCCAGCGTGTACAATTACAATACGAGGTCCTTTACCGATGTTTTGCATAGACCCGCGTTGTATCAGACTGCCAGCATTTTTTCGTCACGTGATTTTTATTCACGTAGGTTTCATCTAGGAAAATTATTGACTTACCCTCTTGGCGGTATTTTTAATGTCTTTGATGTAATGCCACCGCAGGCGTATTATGTCGTGACGTTCAATTAATATTTTCCTCTTTGACTGGCATGTTAAATATTTGAAACCATGCCTACGTATTGTCAATCTCACGTGAGCAATGAAGTATATTGTCTTGTTTCATTTCCGCATTCAACTTTTTCAACGACAGGGTGCATTTTTTGACAGTATACCATAGTGTAATTTTTTCTTCGTATGACACCTTTGTTTTTGCTAAATTAATATCGTTTGCGTATTCGGCCGATGTTCGGTAATTTTTCGCCCTTCAAAACATTGGTACACTTTATGTACAACTTCCTTAAGTTGTCTTGAGATAGCCTTACTCATCCTCAGATCTTAATCTCGTGTGCGTCGAACTCTAAGTAGTACGGAACATCCAGCACGTGATGCCGCATCGACTGCACGGCCAAGACTGCTCTCCAGTATACAAATGTTCTCTATGGAGACTGCCGTATTTGAAGCGCAGATGCACGCGTTTCCCTTCCCCGCTACATCACCCGCTACCCGCTGACATCTTGGGTACCTCGTCCCCGCCCCCGTTGTCACCCCGCGGGACGGTCGCGCACGAGATTGCCGGGCTATAGCTTCTGAAGCGTACACCAGTATACCAACCCAATTATTTTTTGGGCGAGTAAATTTTGTCGTTACTATAAAGCATTACTTACAGAGTACCTACCCGACGTTGTTATTTGGCTTCGAAAACCTTGTCTTCAACACGTTGTTTTTAATAAGCTAACACTCCGATACCATAGAGAGATTAAACGTGACTTAAAATGTACGTTAACTTTTCAGCTACAACACAAATACGAACAGAAATTATTGCATAAAAATCCGTCGTCTGGTTTTTTGTCGCAATTTTTAACCTGCATCCCGTATTCCGGAGGAATCCTTTAGTTATATGGGATAAAATATCCTTCTATAATTAATCCATAATATTAATTATCACTGTGTTTAATTATCAAGTTTCATCAAAACCTGTCTCGTAGTTTCAGAGTGATGCGCGTAGGTACAAGCGGACAGACAGACAGACAGATAAAAATTGAAAATTATATATTTTTGGCCTCAAACCTTATTGGCCTTAATCTGGTAACAAAGTATGTACCTTAATTATATTTTTATTTAATACTAGCGCCTGCCCGCGACATCGTTCGCGTAGTAGGCTCGGCCTTCGGCCGCGCCACAACCTCCCATATTTTCTTCATTTTTCTTTTATAAGAACCTTCTCCTGACAATTAACACAACAAAAAAATAATTATCTAAATGGTTCCATTCTTTCTCAAGTTATACCTACCTACAGCGCCTACAGCAGCGTCAACGCCCATACCAACGCCTGTACAGTACAAACAAAGAACAGAGCGAAAACACCAATGCGAGTTAAAGCTAGTTCACACAGATTGTTAGTTTTTTGTGTATAGCATTTGTTCAAAATAACTAGTAGGTACCTTCTTAAACCGAGGATGGGAATAGTTCTGAAGGTATTTTAATTTTTAATAGCAAATGTTGTGTTAACGATACTGTTGGTAGGTACTTATTTCGTGGATTATTTTCATGAACAAATTCCGGTTTTGATATGTGTAGTAAGTAGGTAGTTAATATATCTTAATTATGGAATACCTACCGGTTGCATAGTTGAAGATACATTCAGAACAGCTGATAACTACTTGTACATATTAAATTTACTCACTATAATAGTGACACACAAATGAAGAACTATTGATGAACAAATTGGTTCTAACTGTGATTTATGTCTAAATTTCAGTTGCTAAATGTAAGAAATGTATCGGAAAATTAGATACGTACCTACCGGAATAAATACATTACACTGCAGGTTCTGTGTAACGGATATTTAGGTAGGTACTTACAAGGTTAGAAATGTCTATAACCTAAATCGGAAGTCATAATGTTCCATTATGTACAGGCCAATGGAGTTCATCCTGAACACGATATTCTTCGTCACGGCGCCCTGCATCATCACGTACGACGTCATCAAACAACTGTCCAATCGCTTCAAGACCGCCGACGGCAGCGATTGTAACGAAGATGCGGACAACAAGAACAAGAACTGTTTCAGTTCACGTCATGACATACAGGTGATTGTTTAGTCCCTTGTTTTTTTTAAATTTAGTTTCTTTTTTAGTTATAGGTGATGTAACAGTGGGGAATTGCATTTTACTAAGATATGATGACCCATATCGTGCTTTACGTTTAATACTTACATTTAGAAAAAATATATGAATTCTTGAACTTTATTTTAAAATATTGGTACCACTACCAATGCAATTGATATCGGTTGAATTTTTCATTTCTTTTCGTATATCAGATCATAAAATATATTTATTTATATACTTATTCAAGTTAAAGTGCAATTCCTGATTGTTGTAGGGCCACAGAGCGCGTTATCGGCGTCGAACTGCAAAACTTCAACGTTGGATGTCGCCCGAGGCAGAGATGCTATCCTCTAAATTATGGCAAAAAGGTCTTCCGGTCCGCGCTCCGATGATCAAAGAATACGTAAGACCAAACTGATGACCTGTAAGAATAAGAAGTAGTACCTATGCTTAATGTAACCCCTGGGACATCCTGAACTTTTTTATGCTATACGTGGCAAACAAGCAGACTGGCCGCCTGACGGAAAGCCATTCGTCGTCGCCTATTGATATCTGTAACTCGGCCCGAGTGTTACAGATATTAATAGGCGATACAGATATATTACAGATATTTGTATTGTGTGATGCCCTGAGTGACTCGGGGCATCACACATATTTAACACTTTACACATTTTGAAGCGCCCAATGTTGTAGCTTCTTGGAAATACCGCAGGAGAAGGCTCATCCTACATTTCGTTGGTAAGGCAAAGAATGGTGAGGCAAAAAATACGCGTAATTCGCACGGCGGTATGTGAATAAAATTTACAGGTCAGTTATATTAAGTGGATGAGCTTTCTGGCGTAGTAGGGGGCTAGTGCCGTGACAAACCCGCGACGCTGGCACAAGATTGAATAATTCTTCAGAACACTCTCCATACTATCGAGATGTATTCTGTCGTCCGATCGTATTACTATGGAGTCCATAGTAATACGATAGAAGATACATAGAGTAGAGAACCAATGTCTCTGCGCATTGAGTGGATCTATGTCCTTGAAAAACTTACATGGCGTCATCGACAATTTTGACAGTTTTACGCTGTAATACAGCAAAGGGCCCAAGCTGATAATTGAGTCTATTCCATAGTTGAGGTCAAACTTCTACTTTGTTTAGCAAAAGCCATTGACTTCACATGAAGTAAGTACCTACCTACTTCTTCATTGTCGCAGACATTTTATAATTTTATATGATTTATGGTGGACTTTACTTATTGACTTGGATATTTATTACCCCTATATAAGATCGCCTGAGCCTCTGAGAGCAAATTCCTATAACTAAGCTTTAGTAACTAGGGATATTTAATTGAATAATAAAATTTCTGGTATGAAGTTTATTTAAGTACTTGTGTCTCCTACTCGTAGTTTAGAAAAATCAAGCAGAGTAAAACAATAGGCACTACATGCAATCACGGGAAACGCGATATTATTAAATTGGTATAACATATCGTGCCTAGTTGAAATTCATTATACATAATTAATATAAATTTTAAATTTATTTAAAAAAATAATATTAAACTATTGGTATGAAGTTTATTTACGTATTCATGTAGGTACTCGTAGTTTAGAAAATTCAAGCAGAGTAAAACAATCGGTATACCTACTACAGGCAATCACGGAAAACGCGATATTATTGAACTGGTAGGTATAACAATATCGTGCCTAGTTGAAATTCATTCATAATAAATAATTATTAATTATTCATAATAAATAATTTGTTAAATAGTAAATTAATAATATTTAAATTTTGAATAATAAAACTATTGGAATGGAGTTTATTTAGGTATTCGTGTACTCGTAGTTTAGAAAAATCAAGCAAACATAGGTGAATGAACAAACTACAGGCGATCACGAAAAAACGCGATATTATCAAAATGGTGTAATAATATCGTGCCTAGTTAAAATTCATAATAAATACCTAATTAATTTATATGTTAAATTAATATTATTATAAACTGGTAAGTATAACAATAGCGTGCCTAGTTGAAATTCATAATAAATAATTAATTAATATATTAAATTAATCAACTCACCTCTCAATGAAGACACTTGAGGAGTTACAGTAAATGTGTTAAAAAAACAGTAAACTAAACCTACCTTTAAGTAATCTAGTACCTAGATTTAGGGACACAACCTGCGCGCCTGTATATAGGTATAGAATATTTAAAAATCACGCTGGCTGTGCCACTAAAGAAACCATAAATAAATTATATGTGTATACCAGTACGACGTCAGTTATTTTCATTGAATTGTAAAATTTTGATGTTTTCCTGTGGTAGATGAGGCCCCTACTCCGCGAGGAGTACTGCCGCGGAGACATCGCCGTGGTCGCCAAGCCGGTCGTGGTGCAAGAGTCATGCGGCAACTCTGAAGTGGACGACACGGAGTACGTGCTAATGCAGATGCAGAAGAGCAGGGAGTCGCTCGCTGTGAGTTACGATCAAATATTGTTTGAGATAAAAGAATACATTAATAATAGAATTATCGTCGTTATAAATTCTCGAACAGAAAAAAAGCTGACTAATAAAACAAATTCAACAATTAAGTCAAAATTCATCCAAATTCACTACCAGTAGCAGTAGACATACCTTAACAGTATAAAAGTTGGTGAATGAAACACTTGCGTGCGGTTTAAAAACGTACAACGACATCTAGCCTTGTAGAATTACAACATTAGTAGGTACATTAACAGACATACTTATATCATAGAGGCACAGTATATGTAAACCTTTTTATGCTGTGATAGAGGTAGTAGACCTATATATTGTCAAAACATACAGGGGAATATGTAATCCAATAGTAAAAATCTATCCTAGAATTTATCTGTTTTCACCAGTCATTGTTACAGTAAATAATCCACTAGATATAATCATGTTTACCTTATGAAAGTTACACCTGAATGGAATCAACCAGGCGATTTAACTAAAAACATGTCTTTTATAATGATACATACTCATACATTACATATTGTGACATAACGTGACAGGATGTTATCTACCAGTCAGTCCTTGAAGCTCTGGTAACGGTACTTGCCTAGTTATCCACAACTATTCAATTACTGCTAGTTCAATTATGATCAGCACAGTTTGGCCGTCGAAATCCAAGCATAGGTACTATCACCAACATTTTTACTTACTTACCATTTCAAAAAGGTTTTGCTTTGCACATGTGCATTGCAAGCTAACTCCGCCTTTTATTGTATTGCCCAATGACAGCCATAATAAGCATTTCCGTTGAAAAAATCTTTTGGTCCTACATCTTTTAGAAATGTTATGATTTTGTGAGGTTTTAAAATACAATGTTAAACCTGTATAATTGTATTTTATTACAATAAAAGTTGCAGTTCTTTTAAACGTGTTGCTACCAACTAAATTTTTTTCTTGTATAGGTACTTATATTATAGGCCTGCCTCCCTAGTTTTATATTATAATTTTAAATCAGTTTATTGTATTTTATTAAACCATCTATACCCACTTAGTTTTTTAAATACAACGTTAAATTTGCTTATTGTATTTTAATACTTATACTAAAATAAAAAGTAGTAGGTATTTAGTTCTTTTAAGCATGTTGTTTACTTCTGTTCCAATTACCACATAAAAACTATGTGAAAAGAACTTGTACTTACAATAAGCTTTTATTACACACCAATAAGCAGAGAATAGGCGGGGGTAGCGAATGATCATTTCATGCAACATTCACCCTATGGTTAGGCAAAAATTTTGGTGATAGTACCTACTTATTATAAGTTTATGCATATTTCTTTCCGTACATGGTTGTCTGGAAAAGATCGCTCTGAGCGGTAATACCGCCTATTGTGACACTTTTAATTTTAAGTATTTAATTGTGAAATATTGTATGTATTTTTATTAATTATTATTTTGCTTGACCACTGGACTGGGGCTTTTTATAAAAAAACCAGTAGTTTATTGGTTTGAGCTCTCTGCCACGCTATGCTAATCCATACTACAGTGCGAGCGGAACTTTTTTATTTTCGAACAGACTAATGCTGTTTGCCTCTACCGGCACACCCGGCCGTCACCGGACGGGTGGCGAGCGCAGATGGCACTCAGCCAGCGCGCGGAACTAGTTGGCCTTAGGTACCTATGTGAGCGGTATATGGACGGAGAGGCGGGAGTGCTTGCTGTCATTACTCAGTGCGGCGCCGTACTTCGCGATATAAGTAAGTAATAATATGTACGTTGCAAGCGTTTGGAACGCGGCAGTAGTCTTTAAAGTACATTATTATGAACAATTGACGTTCATAAGTGCGTTTTTGATGCCTAAATTGAAGAAATGATTTTGACTTTGACAAGCAGTAGGCAACCCGCCCCCTCGCCCCTGTCGCCACCTAAGGCGCGGCCAACTAGTTCCGCGCGCACTATAGGCCTACTTGCGTATTGAATGGATTATGTTATGACTCATCAAACTCATATATTTATTCCCCTTCCCGTAATGACCCGTATTTCAGCAGACTTTAGACCTTAACCAACAACAACGTAAACCAACAACAACGTAAACAAAAAACAACAGCTGCCAACAAGCCTACCTATTTTAATTGACTACTTCAATCTCCACAGAGAACCCAAAGAAGATTGAATGGATCCGTGTCTACAACGACGAAATTGCAGTAGCCAGTAAGGAGTACGATTTATGGCAGTTTTCTACCCACCTATCTATCGAGGGTTTTTATAGAAATTTGACATAAGTTCCTTACAATTATGTAAAATGTATATAGATCGTAAGGTAAGCCGCCGATGGGTAATAATCAGGCTTATGCATGTACTCGTACCTACCTATAACTTTTATCTAAATTAGATTCCTACTTAACTATGCTGTGTTTGTCTATGAAAATCTTGGACAGATTTATTTTTTGCTAAAACGTTTTTTCAGTTCATAGTTAGTTTAACCTATAAACCCGCGCCGGTACACCTGAGGCCAAATCTATACATTAGACGATAAAGTATCTTATGTCTTCCAACCATTTGCTTGAGGTTGTTAGGTACAGAATGACGTTTTAAAACCGTGTCCAGCACTAAACATATTATGTGATTAGGTAAATAAATATTTTTGCATTATTTTTAATATAGTACATAGTTAATTTTAATTTGATAATTAATTTGAGCCGGTGCGGCAAAGGGATGAAGAGTTGTCTTTAATTTTGAATTGAATATAATTATATTTATATTTTACAACAATCATGTCAATTATTTGTCTATCGTCATTGTTTTGTAAAGCTAGACCTAAATGTGTATCAGTAATACATGTCATGTATATGTGTAAGGTATATTAACACATTGTAACTGAGGTAATGTCAGATTTCATACATATAACTCGTGTGTGCTCACTATTTGGGGTAAATAAATATATAGTCATAGAAGGATTACCTGTAGAAAGCGAGTTCGCGCGCAAAATGTTAGCCGTTCAAATGAAGCCATAAATGGCTTCGTACGACGCCCGCGCGGTCAGAGCTCTCATTCCGGTGACAGAAGGTACGGCTTGGTAGAAAAAATGCAGATTTGTGCGTTGAAATTGTGCCACAATACTTCATAAAAGCAGCATAAGAGTTCTGGTGTGACATTTCACAGTACTGTTACAAAAATTACTACCGAATCTTACGGTACAAGAAAATAAGCTTCGTACGCCGAAGAAAAAACGCCAACTACGTCGTGTGACATCGGTTGACAACTACGACGCTGATGCTATTCGCCGTCATATTAATGACTATTACTTGCGCAAAAGAAATTCCAACACCTAAAAACTTGTTGTTTCTTTACGTGAATGTGGTTGGTTTAATGGCCAAAAATCGTCATTAAGCTTGGTTTTGAAAGAAATTGGATTTTCTTATTCAAAATCGGACAAACGTAAAATATTGATGGAGCGTCACGACGTTGCTATGGCTGGTTGCGAAATTTTTAGCGAAGCAAAAAAGGTATCATACATCAGAGTACAATTAGTGAATATTTTAAAATCGAAAAAAAGCCACACTAACAGATATATTATCGACGAAATAGCTGCCGAATGTGGTCATTGGGTTCTTCGACTTCCGCTGTATCATTGCCAGTACCTACAATGCTATTGAACTAACATGGGCACAAATCAAAGGACACGCCGCTCGAAACAATACCCATCCCCCTTTTACGGCAAACAAGATGTTTGATTTATTAAAAATGCGTTACAAGCAAAATTATTAAAATTATCAAGAAAATAAGCAGCATCCATATTTTAGCCATACAAAGGTAATGTGAGGAGGTTCCGATTATTTGAATTCGCTTCGTCAAAATGAACCGTAAAACAAATGAGGATGGCTTGACGTCGCGCCGGTCTGAAGCCGATATAGTAGGGGAGCCCAAGCGGGGATTTCGGGATTTACTAAAGCGCGGCAGATTAATATACAGGGGGATACCTTGTACCCGGTTAAGTACCTCCACAAAACATGAGGCCCATATATAAGGCCGCCCGTGAAGGATACAGGATCAGATTAGTAAAAAAAAATTGACCATCAGAAATTCTCGAGCGCGTCAGATTAAGGTAGGGTGAGTTAATTACATCCTAAAAAGTGTATATTCCACTAATCTGACAATTTGAGAGTGACGTAAAAAAAGGGGAGGGCAACAAAGTTGTAAAAAAAAAACGTCATCTCGACATTCTCGAGCGTAGCTAAATTTTTTTTTATTTTGAAAGAAATAATTCAAGAATAATGAAAAATATATAATCTGACGATTTCCGCAAGCCGAAATAACAAAAATTCGTCGATAAAGTTAAATGCGTGCAGCTGCGTGATGCCTACATTTCCTTCTCCGCGTTTCTATTCCTCTCTCACTCTTTCTCTATCTATTACTCTCTCACTCCGTCCCCACTCTGGTTTCTGTTGCCATGACGCCATCACAGCTGATCATAAAGACTCGTTCGTGGCATACTGTTTACAACGTGTTTCCAACGTTTTGGCTTATCATTAATAATGAGTTGTCGTGCCCTGATCACGAAGAAGCCGATACGAAGATAGCATTTGTTGCTTGCCAACAAAATGAAGATTCTACCATTACTGTCAGAACTTCTGATACTGATATAGTGGTCATCATGTTAGCAAATATGGAACACCTGCAAGCAAGAGTAGAAGTTTGGATGGATCTTGGAGTTGGCAATGCCCGCCGATGCATCGACATATCCGCTCTCTACAAAAAATTAGGTTCAAAAATTTCGAAAGCGCTTCCAGCTTTGCATGCATTCACTGGTTGCGATTTCAACCCAGCATTGTACCGACGAGGGAAAAAGAAACCTTTGCAATTATTAATGAATTCAGAAATTTTCCAAGAAGCATTTCTGGATTTGGGATCAAAGGAGCATAATGTGCAGGATTCTTTTAACATTATACAGTCTTTTACTTGCCACTTGTATGGGTTGAAAAAGTTAGACGATGTCAATCAAGCCAGGATTGTCATCTTCTAATAGGACATACTTTGTATGTCCTATTGAAAAACTAATCCGCCTTTGAGCTTAAAAAACCACGTCGATCGCCACCAAGCTGGTCAAAATCGGTTGATTCGTTCGAGAGATATCGTGAACGAAAGAAACCCGAAAAAGTGTTTTTTCGGAATTACTCCGAAATTTGTGGTTCGAACAATTAAAATTGCTAAATTACTTATGAGGATGATAAAACTGCGTCGAATGGTGCCAACCGCGTGAAAATTGGTTGATCCATTCAAAAGTTATTGCGGTTTGGAAATTCCAAAAATAGTGTTCTATGAAACTTTTATCAGACTTTCGAGCTGGGAGAGCTCAAATGCATAGAAATATTATTTCTTTGAACTCAGCGAGCTCAAAATATCACATAAATTATATTTTGAGCTCAAAAATGTCATAAGTACAATTTCAAGCGCCCAGGAATGGAATTAGCGGAAAGTTGCAGGGATGGCCTTTAAAGTGAACCGTTTTTCAAATTTTTTTTGTCAGATCAGGCGAATCCCTCTAGATAATCGTCAGATTATGAGACAGTACGTTTAGAACATAAAGATGAACCATATATATCTTAATCTGACGCGCTTGAGTATTTCAAAATGGCGATTTTTTTTGCACATTATGAAAATGGCCGCGAGTTTGCGTCCCATCGAAATCGTCAGATTAGTGAATGAGAGCTTTTTTTTGGTGTACTTAACACTCCCTTAGAAAATCTGACGCGCTCGATTAAATTTTTTTTTTTTTTCATTTTCAACCCTTAAATACAACCACCCGCATCATGCAAACGATCAGATTAACATACGTACATTATTGAAAATACGTAGGGCATTGATGCTATCAATATCTGATGCGCTCGAGGATGTCCATGCAACAGTTTTTTTTACATATTTAAAAATCTATAGCCGCTTCCCCCACCGATGTAAAGTTATATATCATATAACATTTTCTTCTTCTTATCATCTAAGCTTTGCATCCCAATAGGTCTCTACGACGCTCGAGTAAATCCCCATTTAGCCTCGTGGGCTCCCCTACTAATAGAAAAGGCACTGATTGGGTAATCTATCTGTGGCCGATCATAATCTACGTGCCTCTTCTTACTTCTTAAAAACCATGCAAGTTCATCGCAGTTCTTAAACATGACATAAACAGTTTTGATGAAATCATACCATGACGCTCATTTAGGTGAACTGTTTGAATATTGTTTTCTCAAAGGTGAACGGATAATGTTGTCTCTGGCATTCTAGCAATTTACTATAACCAACATTGAAGACGCCTAAACGTTAGTAAGCTAATAAACTTAGTAGATTTAGAGCGACTTGTTAACGAGAGTCCATACAAAAAAAAACAGTTGATCTGTTTTTCTGCGGTTCTTGAATAGTAGGCCTGGGCAGGCCTGCTTTAAAGTTGCCATGGTATGAATGAACCGAGTAGTTGTCTAGAAGTCCTGCTCATAGTAGGCCCCAGTAGTCGTCATTCGAGATTTAAATGTGTTGTCATGAGCGAATTTTGATGAGAATTTGAAATTAGAATAGGGATTCGCTGGAAGCTGGAAGGAGGTGGATCTGAAGCCGCTTTGACGCCGATAGAAAGGGCATTGATTGGATACCTATCGGCCTCAAATCGGCGTCACTGTCAAGTTTGAGAAAGATAAGCAGTAGAGAGACCGAGAAAATGTTTATTAAATTCCTGAACTTCCGTGAGGTAATATATTCTGCTACGGACATGGCTCCGGGCGTGGGTAGGATACCTCACGGTGACAACTAAGATCCACCTCGATAGGGAACGCCCAATCCTTAGAGTTGGTCACTTTTGGGATCGAGCCAGCAATCGCTTTAACCTATTGCAATGGGTACGATTAACTGCTCCTCGCTTCGATTGGAAAAAAATACTCCAGTGGAAGTGTCCTCTATGTATTATATATATATTTATTTCCTCTCATATTAGAACGTCGCTCTGCAGCCTTCGATAGCTTCGGCTATAGCGGTATAGTCGCGCGACTATTTCCGTGCGTGGAGTTGGACACCTTAGGGGCCATAGGTTCGATTCTCGGCTTGGCACCAAACTTTAGAGGCTAGTTAGGGATCAAACTTGAGCCATCCTATCAGGGGGATGAAAGCTCATGCGCAATTAACTTTGGGGGGTTTGTTGGGGACTTACAAACACTTTAGCAGACTAGAAATTTATTTAGGACCGAAGTAGGTCTAGGAAATAGTATTTTTGTTTACCGGGTTATACATTAACTTCGTGATGGTTCAATCGGGAGCAAATAAGTAAATTCACGCGCTAGTGGTGTCTAACACTAGAGACGTAGGTTTCTATAATGAAGAGAATGTGTGAACCAGACAGCTCTTATGGCTAGTCATTGGTGCATGGTACTTATTAATATTATCGATGATATTGAAGAAAGTATCACGAGCAGTTTCAGAGCTAAGATCTTGTAGCAATTCCAGCCAATTTCAACTTCCCTGATTTTTGTATTTATGCGATCATAGTCTGCTCTAAAAAAGTTATATTTAGTAACTGATCGCCTTTTCATAGATTTATTAATGTACTCGTAATTTACTGAAGTATTTGCAACAAATGATCTAGCTTCGACAGTATGGTAGTTTGAGAGCTGACTAAGGTTAGTGCGTTAGATATAAGTAAGTCTAACTCGTTACCATATGAATTGGCTATACCGTTAAATTGTAGAGCATCTTATATACGAGGGTCGTCAGATAAGTACTTAGCCTACAAAAGGAAAATGAAAATTTTGGAAAAGTGGCGTTTTATTTCTCAACATAGTCTCCTTTTAGCTCGATACACTTGAACCAGCGATGCTCCAACTTCTTTAACCTGTCTGAAAAATACGTTTTCCGAAACCTCCTCATTCGACTCAAATTTCTGCCCGGCAAGTGACTTTCAAGTTTGGAAACAAAAAGTCGCACGGGGCCAAATCTGGAGAATACGGTGGATTGGGCAGCAGTTCGTAGCCTGATTCGATCAATTCGGCCGTGGCGACGGCGGAGCTGTAAGCCTCCGTTAGCCTGTGGCGTTGTCATGGTGGAAGAGCAGTTTTTTCTTCTCCAAATGGGGCCGGTTTTCCTACAATTCGGTGTCGAATCGGCCCAACAAGTCGGCATAGTAGAGCCCTGTGATCGATTTACCCTTCTCTCAGAATAAATCTCAGAAAACGGTAACCATCACTTTACGGCCGATAAGACAGTCTTCGCCTTCTTTGGAGCACGTTTGCCAGGTACAGTCCACTGTTTGGACTGTTCCTTGGTCTCTGGTGTGTACCAGTGGATCAATGTTTCGTCGACGGTCACATAACGACGCAGAAGCTCTTCCGGATTGCGCTTTAACAGCGTCAAACACTGCTCTGAAGTGGTCTCACGGTTGCGCTTGTCCGGAGTGCGCAAACGCGGCATCCATCGCGCCGACAGCTTTCTAATACCCAATATATCATCCAGGATATGACCCACGCGGTCTTTTGAGATACTTACTATTTCGTCTACTGTCTCTGTCTATAGCTATCTCGCGCACCTTCAATGGACGAGATACAACACGAGATCGTGGATTTTTGTTACGTTATCATCTGTGGTAGCGAGGTGAGGTTTTTGGGGCAACTGGGCGTGGCATTGACACTTGACATATATGTTGCCAAGTCATGGTAGAGCCACAGCAAAACATGATCCTAGCACATTCTTCGGGTGAAAGAGGTATCTATATCTACTTACACTAATATTGTACAGTCGAAAAATTAGTTTGTTTGATTAAATAGGCTCAGAAACTACTGAATCGATTTGAAAAATTCTTTCACCGTTAGAATCCTGTATTATCCCTGATGAAGATAGGCTATTTTCAAAAAAGTAGGGATCTGTAAGAAAACTTTGATAATATAACCCAAGGTGTGAAAATAATACCCAAAAAAATCCTTATATTGCAACTAGAGAATATAGCAAAGTGATGTACAACAAACCTTTTTATAGAAAACGTCAATGACTACATCGACGTGGTATTGACGTCTGCAATACCACGGATGCTTCCGATTGAAGTCAAATCGATTTTAGCGCCTTGTGCCATTTCTAATCAACAATAGCGCGACAACGTAGACCCATGTGACGTCATGAATTACGTTATCATGGACGCCATTTTGCGATTTCAATGACCACGCTGCAAACTGAAATCACCGTGAGCAGTCCGTCCAAAATGACAGTTCGTTGATGTGCGCGTGATGCGCTAGCTATCATCTGTCTATGTGTACGTGTATTCTATGCCGTGCGCAGCATGAGCGTGATTTCAACCTATTCCCAATGGCTGATAGATCTCACCTGTCATAAGAGCGATATTGAATCGGAATGGAAAATAGTGATAATATCGCTACGAGTCGTGTTGCAAAAGCTAAGTTACAACCAGCACATAAACTTATTTATCACTAGCTGCGCTCCGCGGTTTCACCTGCGTGGTGATAGATGATGATGATGATGATGAATCAAATATAGCGCATGTTACTCAGCTATAATGTAGCTTTCTACTGCTGAAATAATTATTTGATTGGGTAAATATTTTTTCCGTTTCCATTACAAACAAACAATTAAATCTTTCTTCTTTATTATTGGGGTTAAATACCAATTGCATATTTTAACGTGAAAAAAGAGTTATTGTAACATAATAGAAATAATTAGACATATGTCACTGCAGACTTTTTTGTAGATATTAATGGCTTCTATAAAACTGTAGTACCTACATGACTTGCTCTATTGTCGATAGTTTCCGCAGTTTACTTGATATAAGACCTTTTCGGCGATACAATTGCGTATTTTAACATGAATAAGTATTTATTTGGACATAACTTTAAAAGTCAGATATATATAGTGATTTTCGAGCGTCAACACTGATTTTAGCGTTAGTATTACTATTTTCCATTCTGATTCAATATCGTGCTTTTGACAGGTGAGATCTGTCAGCCATTTGGTATGGGTTGAAATCACGCTCACGTTGGTCACGGCATGGAATACCCGCACACCACACACAAACAGATGCTAGCGCATCACGCACAAATCAACGAACTGTCCTATTTGATGGACTGCTCCCGGTGATTTTAGTTTGTAGCGTGGTCGTTGAAATTGCAAAATGGCGTCCTTGGTGACGTCACATGTTTCTACGTTGTCGCGCTTTCGTTGATTTGGAATGACGATCACAGCGCCGAAATCAATTTTGACTCCACTCGGAATGCAAGGTTGATGTACGAGTAGCTAATGTACAAACCATATGATACCAATTATTATAAAAAAGTTTAGGATTAGTTTCCCTGATTTCCGAGTCGCGTCAAAATCACTTTTAGCGATATTATCGCTATGCTATTTTTCATTCCAATTCAATATCACGCTTTTGACAGGTGAGGTCTGTCAGCCATTCGGAATGGGTTGAAATCACGTTCACGTTTGAATACACGCACAGACAGATGCTAGCTATCGCATCACGCACACATCAACAAACTGTCATTTTTGGGACACGGACTGCTCTGCTCACGGTGATTTCAGTTTGTAGCGTGGTCGTTGAAATCGCAAAATGGCGTCCTTGGTGACATAATCCATGACGTCACATGGGTCTACGTTGTCGCGCTTTTGTTGATTTGGAATAGTGATCACAGCGCTACAAGTGATTCCAAGACGCCACTCGGAATGCAATGTTTTTCATGTCATCGTCGAGTCATTTCACAAATTGTCAAAAAAGTCAATGTCAACAAAGCAGCTGGCACCAGCAGACAGCAGGCCAGCCTGATTGATTTTTATAGGTTTGCTTGACTTTAGTCAATTGGGTTCTGGTTAGTCTTCATTTGTTTACAACTTCGCACCCTGCATCTTAATATAATTAATTAGAGAAAGTCGTCATTAAGTTACGTAACAGTGGTGATGCGTGTAGTATTTAGGTCGTTTACCATATTCAGGAAGGTGTATCAACCGGCTGTTCCTATTCAGTTGAAGCATCCATTTACGACAGGTATGACGTTTCGCTCTATACTGTATTACCGGTATTTATATACGGAAGGACCTTGCTCGCATGCTACTTGGATGTGTGCCAGAGTTAAAGATAAACAAACCCTAAACACAACTGTTACAAAGGTTTTTTTTCTTATAAACAGAAACTTTGTACTTGTAGCACTAGTGTGGAGAGCCATGGAAGATAAGGAGGCATTAAAGAAACGACTGACGCCACTGCAGTATCATGTAACACAAGAAGCTGGAACTGAGAGACCATTTACAGGTATAAAATCGCCTTTTAATTCTATGTTTTATACACCATTAGTACTAATATTAATATAGTGTCCATACTAATATTTAATTGAGGTGAATAATTAATACTATGCATTTAATATGTAGGTATGGTTATTGTTTTCCAGGTACCTACAACAAATGTTATGATGAAGGAATGTATGTTTGTATAGTGTGCAGACAGGATCTGTTTAGCTCCAAAACAAAGTATGACTCAGGTTGTGGCTGGCCTGCATTCAATGATGTTCTAGCTAAAGAGAAAGTCACACTTCATAAAGACACAAGTGCAGGTATGTTCTAAAACAATATCTTACTACTAAAGTTTCTTAGATAAAGAAATTGTAATGACAAGCATGATATGTATAGAGTTCTAATATCATCATATCATATTCTCGAGTGTATTGATAACCGTTATAACCGATAACTTATCAGCAATATTAACCTTTTCTGATATGGTGTCACAATTTAGAGTCAAATCATGCATAACCAACTTCAATGTCATTGAATAATAGTCTGTTTTTAACAAAAGATCATTCTTGTATACAGCTTATATAGGATCATGGGTCAAGGCCTCTCTATTGTATCTATTGTCTGTTAACAATCCTGCACCAAGCTTATGTACAGGACTTGTGAAATTATACTCTTTTAAAATATCTTTATTTAATTTATTAACCCTTTATTGACATAAACTTGTGTGAGTTTCATTCATAAATATTTTATTTTATTTATCATGGTATAGGAAAGGTTAATCACGTAATTAATGAGTCTTAAATTTGTAATCTCTGTTCTTATAACATGTACCTGATGTGACCTAAAATCAATGGAATTTATAAAACCATTTTTTGATATTAATAATTAATTCCTAGTGAAATATTCAATCAAATAATATTCCCTCAGCTAATTCTTATACTGTTTTTTTTTTAAATTAATGCCGTTGATTATTATTACCAAATACAATATAATGCAACTTTTGATATATACCTCCTCTATACATGAAGACCAAAACAACTGTCTTTTATTTCTTTAATTGATGTTATTGAGCAAATTTTATTCTATGTCCATGCCTGTGTCCACTGGTCTCATATTCCATATTAAATAGAACCCTACAAAATTCTTTGCACATATTTCATTATTATTCCATTTAAGTCAATTGCCTTGTTTCATTAATATAATTTATCAAAATATTTGTGTGTATGAGTTATTAACCTACCTTGCTTGTAAGGTTTAAAATGGGATAGTTTGTGATTTACAGAACAAATACACACAGATAAGGTGTTCACATTCCATACATGGTTGCACAATGTTACTCCCATATATAGCTAGATATCCTTATAAGCACATACATATGTCATGCTTGTGATCACTCACCGCTAACCCTCAACTTGAATAATATTATACCTAATATATATATGTATATTATATACCCGCTCTATTAACATTGCATAACCTTTACATTGAATTTACTGTAGTGTTTTGTAGATTTTATTGAAGTTGTATGTATACTAGTTACAATGGTATTTAATTTATATGTAATAACTAAATGATTGATGCGGTGTACTAGCATTTATGCTAAAAGTCAAGAAAACCACTTGATACAAGGGTTTATAGTATGTTTAATGATTACTAGTTATATTACATAGATTTCTTGTGATTGATACATTTTATAGTTTATACAAACTCTCCTTTTTAAAAAGTAATTGTAAAAAATATTACTAAATGAACCCAGTAGTAAAAGAAGTCCTGACCTATATTGATTTTATTTTAAACTACTTATGCAATTTTATATCTATAACTATTTAGCCCCCAATAAGTTAAATTCTGCTGTGATTCTTTGTAAATATAAAACTTTAACTTGAAAGTACAAACCTTGGTGTTGGGATTTGGTGCTAATACATTTATCTTTTTTTTCTGTCTGTCTTCCCCGTCCCCATGTCTACCTTCCGACATTATCCTGACACTCTACAACAAACGTAAGTCGGGCCCGATTGGTATTGTATTTTTATATTTATGCTTTATTTATGTACTTATAACAAACTGTCGATCAAATAATTTCACTTCTAAATTACTTCTGCGAAATATGTATCACACGTGATTCGAAGTACCATGCTCGTTTCATGAAATAATAATGCGTTTCACTACCACGGTTGAATGGTCACAAACAATGCACATTTGATCACACTACTCGATTTCTATGTGGCCGTAACATTGAGCTTCTGTTTCGTCGCTAATTTACACGCCTTCATCAATGTCACTTATTTATCTGTGGAATGCGCATGTCGAATAATATGCATTTGTCCTCGCCTCCCGAACCGCCCTGTCTTGTCCCGTCCTGCCTGCTCCTTCTGGATGGCTGCCGACTGGACGTCTCCCGACACGTGCGGCGGCGGCGCCTGCGATACCCACTTCACGCCTCGGTTGGAACCTGACCCGGATATGTTCATAAATCATTCATTACTTGATTTTTGTAAATAAATCGCTTCTTGGTGAACGGATGCCATTTGCGATCAAAGTGGGAGGGAATATATTACTGGTTTTAACACGGCCAGGTTTGGTGCGAACCGAGGTGCGATGCTCAAAGTGCGCGGCTCACCTGGGGCATGTATTTGAAGACGGGCCCCAACCTACGCGCAAAAGGTTTTGCATTAATTCTGCATCAATGGACTTCATACCTGCCGAAGAAAGGAAGGACTAATCATGTATATTCAAATCCCTTCATTGCGCGGTTGATTCACAAAACATACAATTCAGTAGGTACTTATTACTAGTGAAATAAAAAATGATTCTTATACAGTGCTTTTAGATAGAAATAAGTAAAGCTGATATATTTTGTATTTTAAATACATAATTATATGATTATTTTAAATGTTTAATAATGAAAATTGTTACATGTCCATACTCTCTTATGGTAGAATGCATTTTGTATTTATTTTAAAATGATAGATAGCTGTACATAAATACTAAAGATAGGATTTACAGGGATAATGCTTTTATAAATGAAGCACATTTTGTTTATATTTAAGACCCAGCAGACCCTGTTCCATAGAAATAATCACATTTAAATTCTTCCAAAATTTTACATTATTCCTGGCAACTTAGAAAATGTTTCTTTTTCTAAATACCCTATTCGGACTATTATAAGCATTGAATAGGATAATTTTTCTAAATCAGCCCAGCTGTTCATAATTTATGTGCCTACGTAACAGCAATTAATTTGTATTTATAGATAGATAGTTACCGTCATCCAGTCATTTTTATTTATTGTTAATTTATGATAAAGTCGATTAATATAATAACCTCACTAGAAATATATTTTCTATGTTCGTTAGAATTTTGCTCATTGTATTATGTACAAGATCAATAATAAATATTTTTGAACAATATTTCATTTTTATTTATATTACATACACCACTACGAAAATGATTAGCGCATAAAGTCTTATTTTTTTTAGCGTTTTATGTACCCAAGGGGGCGTCGACGTAAAGTTCCAATTTCTGAGTTTTCCACATTATATTTTGTCTGATTTCTTTGAAATCCGTAATCTTAAATTTCCAAACTTTCTCTTTTACAATTTTGCAATTTTCCATATTCTTTATTTTTCGTATGATACATTGTACAAATTCTTACATTTCCGAGCAAGTATAATTAGATACATCAAGCAAAAATAAATAAATCCGGATGCTATCGGAACTGATGCATTTATACTTGTCAGTACGTGTAGTAATGATATCAAATACCTATTTTAAAAAAACCGCCCATTTTTTTTGTTTTTGTTATAGCGGCCACAGGATATGTATACAAAGATTTTACTTAAATCAACAAAACTTCAAGGCCTTCGATAAAGTGTATCATTTCCTGTTAATCAAATCGGCTTATTGATGAACAACAGGATTCAATCTTACTTGGCGGATCGTTTCGTTTTCGATGTAGTTAATGGATATCAATCAAACCTACAAAAAATATTTCAGGAATTCCGCAAGGTTCCGTTACTAGAGTGGAGCGGCAGCCAACATTCTTGCCATATGTAAAAGGGAGTAACATACAAGATAGGTCGGTTGTTGAGTAAATATTCGATTAAAACCATCTATACTCCCCACAAGAAAATTGCGCAATGTTTACGTTCCCTAAAAGACAAATGTTTGTTTGAGCACCCGGGGGTCTATAAAATCAATTGCAGCTGCGGAAGCTCATATATAGGACAAACAAAACGGACTCGGATCTCCTGCCGCATCAAAGAGCATATCAAAGCTGTGAAAAACAATTATGTTAACAAATCTGCCATAGCCGAAAATCTGCTGGAATCGGGCCCGAACCATTGGATTGAGTTTTATAAGCCGCGAATCCTATCGACAGAGCTCCATTAAATTCCAAGGTTGGTCAAAGAAGCGATTGAAATTACTAAACACACTTATAAGTTCAATCGGGAAGATGGTTTTAGATTGTCAAGCACATGGAACCCCGTGTTAATCTTAATAACGGACAATAAACGGCCTAATATGGACTCGGAAAAACGTACTGACACAGTGAGCGTGTTCTGTCGTGAATTACGATCGAGTTACAATAGTGCACGTAGCAAAAGACAGAAAGAGGGTAGACAGATATGTCTGCTCTTAATGGTTCATCCACCCACCCGCATTCTCCAGTCGTCCCGCGATCATGGCGCTTGCAACAGTGTCGAAATATCGGGAGCTCATTAAAATAAATACTACGGGTTTCATCCCGTAAGTAGCATATTGTTTATTAAAAACAACCGTGGAAGTTTAATAAAGTTTCTTCATCAAGTTTACGCGGAAATATAATAGGTGGATCAAATAGTTAGATCAAAATATTAGGTATATTGGAGAGACAAGGTTACACGAACTTGAAACAATCAAAGATCTGGGTGTAATACTAGACAAAAAAATAACCTTTTCATACCACCTGCTCGAAAATGTTCTATTACATGTCACGCAATCCCTACGTAAAGCAAAGCATTACATACGTGGGGCTGTAAAGTTGTATGAAACTCCCTGGGGAGTAAAGTGATTTGGATTTGGAACGTTAATTGTAGGAATACTCTTAGTACGGAGACAGCATACAGACAAAAAGAAAAGAAATGCGCGAAAAGGTTTAACTATAAGTAGTGCGTTCGAATAGCCCCAAGTTGGCGAAAATAACGCTAAAAGTGCTCACAAGGGCGTTCGAATTGGGAATCTATGGATCAAAATGTCGTTTATGGCTCCTTATGTTCAGTGTTTGAAAAGCTAAAAAAGAGTTATTTTTGCCACCAAAACAGAGCTTGACGAACGCTTTAACAAAAGAGCCAACAATAGCAACGCCACCAATGAATGCCCTTATTGCTAAACGAACGAACGTTTGTTGTGCGCCGTTTGCTATGGGTTACGCACGTCCCCTCTGTGCATGCGTTAACATCTATACTAGTTTGTGTTGTGATTCAAGGTCATAGTTGAAGTCATAGATAATAATACTATATATTGGTTGAAATTAAAATATATTATTATTTCCAACGTGGTGCATGTAACTGTACCGAAATTTCGGGAGCTCCTAAAGTAATTAAATCTTGGTCTACATCGTGTGAGTACTACCTAATTATAACTTAGTTAACAACCGCAAAAGTCTAGAACAGTGTTTTTCATAAAATGTTCCTTCCAAAAATATTACTCTGTCCCTCTATAACGGTACAAATGTGTCCAATATGAATATTAACTATTAATGTATTTTACTTTTAACTATTATATAACTGCTATTTTACAGCTGTGAGTTTTTATTGTCTCGCAGTAGGTATGAAAAGTAGAGTATGTACCGCGAGGATAAAGCCTGTCTTCGTCTTGGGCGGCTTTAACCCCTCGCTTCACTCAGGACTCTACATAACTCCCTCGCTACGCTCTGAAATTAAATTGGGTTAAATTTAATTTAATATATATGTATATATATATACCCGTTACACTCAGGGTTCAATATACCGCCCATGACGTAAGACACTGCTTTACTCCCTTGGTGCATAACCTACTATTATTCTTCATATAGAAAACATCGTAAAGCGTGCATCTAAAATGTGGGCTTTATTAAATTGGGTATTAGAACTACACTCGAGAGCAATGAATCCGGGTCACTTAAAGAATCCTAAAAATCTCGGAAACTAAAAATGCTAGGTTAATGCAATAAATTGTATTTAATAGACAATGTAATACTCCTTAAATGAAGGTTTTAAAACTTCTTAGTTATTGTAAAGTTATATCATAAAAAAAACAAATTTGAAAAAGGGCCACTTTCGAAGATGGAACTACGAAATTACAGCATTTGGTTTTGCTTTTGTTTGTAATCTGTCATTTATGTGGGTACATAAACCATGTTGATAGTGCTCTATATTCATTATTCAAGCTGAAATTATGTCGCTTACGCCTGAAGAATGCACCAGAATACTTACAATGCTGGAAACCGGCCGGAGTCAGCGCGATACAGCCAGGACTGTCGGTGTGTCGCTGTCAACAGTACAAAGAGTTCTCCGACGTTACGAAGAAACTGGTTCTAACCTACGCAGACCAGGAACGGGCAGAACCAGGTGTACCACAGCACGAGAAGACCGATACTTGGTGAACACCATGCTTCGAAATCGCTTTCTCACAGGAACTGAACTCACAAATCAGTTTCGACGCCTCGGAGGAAGTAACCCAAGTGCATGGACAGTAAGACGTCGGCTTGCTGAATCTAACTTAAAACCCCTTAGACCTGCAAACGGCCCTAAACTGGAGCGTGGGCATCGTATTTCAAGACTAAGATATGCCCAGAGCCACGTAAATTGGAGTATTGAAGATTGGTCAAAAGTTATGTTGTCCGACGAATCAAAATTTATGCTCTACAAGCACGATGGAAGACACAGAGTGTATCGAAGACCAGGGGAAAGATTCAAGCAAGCATGCATCGAAGAAAAAGTAGCCTACGGTGGTGGGTCTGTACTTGTGTGGGCCGGAATTTCTGAAAGTCGCACAGAGCTGGTGATCATAGAAAACGGCTCTTTAACTAGCGAAAGATATGTGGAAGAAATCCTCAATGATCACGTTGGTCCATTTATGGTCAATTTAGGTGAGGATGCTATATTTATGCATGACAATGCCCGACCTCATACAGGTAGGATTGTGAATGACTACCTTCAAGAGATGAACATTACTCGTATGGAGTGGCCAGCGCGCAGCCCGGATATCAACCCGATCGAGCATGCTTGGGACGAGCTAGGCAGATGCGTAAAACAACGAAACCCTCCCCCAATCACGCTTCGTGAGCTCAAAATTGCTCTCACAGTGGAATGGGAGAATATTCCCCAAAATCGTATAAGGAACTTGGTGTACAGCATGCCAAACCGCGTAAACGCAGTAATGGAAGCACGAGGAGGCAATACGAAGTATTAAAATTCAAGAAAATCGTAATAAAGTTCAAAAATCTCATGTTTCCTATTTTAGTTTTAAGGAGAGATCAGCAGTTTTTTTCTTTATGTAATTTTGTGTTAGTAAAATGTATGGTGACTCATATTTTTTTTTACTTTCGTTTAAGGAGTATTAAATTGTCTATTAAATACAATTTATTGCATTAACCTATCATTTTTAGTTTCCGAGATTTTTAACATTCTTTAAGTGACCCGGATTCATTGCTCTCGAGTGTAGTATATTTTTAAAAAAGAACTGTCTTAAGTCCTACTATATAATACGTTAGTACGCAGTGTGCTTGAATATTGTCCTGTTGTATGGAGACCTCATTATGCTGCTCATACACTCAGAATAAGTAGAACGTGTCCAGAAAAGGTTCTTATGGCATTTATGTTATGCTGCAAAAATTCTCAAAAAAAAGAATGTCATACGCCTAAAAAATAGATCACTTTCGGATTTCTTCTCTAGAGAAGCGAAGGAAACATCTTGACCTATTATTCTTATACAAAGTTCTCAACAACCATATGTAGATTATCCATAATAATGATTAAATCTGTTATCACAGTTTATAGCAGAATCTCTCCGATTCCTAGATTATGCTGAATGTTAAATGAATGGTTCGGTACCGGACCAATCGATATTTTCTCCATTAAATTACATCATTTTCGCGAGCATTTGCTCAAGAAAATTCCAAACTAAATATCTAGCAATTTAATTTTATTAAACAACGCAACGTCAAAATTAAATGTTACTCCTTTTTTGTAAATTTAATTTAGCATGCTGTGTTTAATTGCTTGTGCATTTAGCAATATGTACCCACTATAACTCTGTTAAAGATTATGTTTTGTTTAGTTTTAAGAAACAATGTAACAATCCAACGATTTTTCACCAACGTGAACCAAATAAATGATTGTTCCCAATCAGTAGGTGATTATGTTGGTAGGACTCTTCTGCCAGTATGATAATGATCTTGATGATGACAGTCTTAACAAATAATATCGGTACCATACCACCGTAGTGCCAGATATCCTGCATCGATGTTGTTAATATTTTGAATTGTACAACGTAGCAAATTAAATTACTGGCCGGAGCTGTCCCGGGAATAGTGCAGTAGGTAGTACATTATCTATAAAGTTATTTTAGATAAGATAAAATTTGAAAGGAATTATCGATAATAGCCATCCGCAATATAGTTATCGTGGCTAGACCCATGACAAGATACGATAGATAAAAAATAGTTATTGCCGTCAAATTTTATCCTATCGACAATACATGCACGCAGTCCTGTAGCTCTACCATGAGTTGGCAACGTAAAACGTCATCGATAGCCGATACTCGCTAGCGTCTACACGATCGTCGATTGCGAGCTGATTTAATTGGCACCATGAGTCGTTAAAAAGGTGCTTTCGACAATTCGATACTCGTTAGCGGGTCTCGTGTCGATTTGGTTATTTCTTTATGTTGGCATTATCTAAGAACTAGCTTCACACGTATTATGTTGTCTTTTTCTATCAACGTACGTAAGAAGGAGAGCGTATGACGTCAATATAAACCAACAAAACAAAATAAGCTTAATTTACTTATTACTTACTGTGAACTCCATTACTTTCGAATTTATATTCATTATACGTAGCTGACAGCTCCTCTTTCGACTGGTATTTGCGGAGAAGAAGACAAAGAGAAAATTGTATGAAGAAGATATTTATTTTGTTTTGTAACAAGTACATACAATAAATAGTATATTAAAACCAGTTAAAAGTGTTTCTTTTTAAATCAAGAAATAGCGAAAATGAGCCCATCCAAATGTTTTTATGCTGGTGGAGTTCATGGAACTAGTAAGTACTAGTAACTTAGCCCGAATTAGTTTATTGATCAATTTTCTTACATTATTTCTACAATGATCTCTACTGTACTGTTGCTTTCTAATCATACACGACGACGATGTGAAAAATAAAGTAACAGGGATTATTGTATCTCTCAGACATACTAACCATACATAACCTCTATACGTACTTGTGTAAAAACATAATAATAACGTTAATTCCTACAATAACATAGGCCTTAGCCTTCGCTTCTTAATCTGGGAGATAAAGTAAACCTATAATAATAGTCATCACCTACATGAGTTACTTACATGTATTTTGTTTTAAAAATACAAATTATGTTTCTTGTAAACTTAATACTTACTTATACTTTACAGGAAATGGAGACCTTAGCAAGCCTGCTAATGGACCACTAGAGCTACTGGTACCACATCCTTTTCAAGCCGCAGGAGGACCCAGCCTCACAATCGAAACTAGCAAAGCAGGCATTTGTGAAAGCTGACAATGAACGACAGGTTTTCCAGCAAGATGCAGAGACAGCTTGATTTGAGGGATGGAGTTAGGAGAAAAACTAACTGATGTTATTGGAAAACGATAATTGTGTTGAAGTTAGCCTTCCTCAAATGTTTCCACAACTACCTATACATATTAGTTGTAATTAGATAATTAGTAATAGATGATTAGTAAACAATAAAACAAGTAAACTCATACTCATATTGTATTAAATAGGTACATGACGAGCCACCATGTTACTTTACCTTCCTAGCTAGACCCTACCTTCAAACAGAGGGTTGCCAGGTTTGATCCCTGGCAATGACAGACATATTTGGCCCGGAACTTAATGACACAGGGGAATTCTAATGGGGGTATGAGTGTGAATGTTATTATGATCCTAGTTTTAAAAACAACCATAGTAAATTATCTGATATTATTGTAAATAAAAAGCAGATAAATGATTTCTATACATGTTTGTAGCTTTTTAAATATAATCATTGTACCTGAATGATGTGATAGTAAAGATTAAGTTGATATATGATTCCTATACGTTTAAAGGTAGGTGAAATAAAAGACATACATACTACATAAGTAAGACTAATGTTTTTGGTGAGTAGGCCATGATGTGGGCCACTCAGTTTTTTTCTGAACTATTCTGTAAGTTGTATGTTGAAATAAAATGTTTTGAATACAAATAAAGATGTTATTTATTATCACTAAATATTATTACTTATTCTCCAAGCTAATTGATCATGCAATGTCCTATACACTATCGGTTCACTGCAATTATTGCTTTCATCACCACTTCTCCACATTCATACGAGTAGGATTCTATGAAAGAAAGAAATTTTGTTAGTGTGCACATGAATTTGTGAGTAAAAGATATTGCAGAGACCATAAGGAATATTTTTGCTAGAGAAACATGACTACATCGTACAAAGAATAAGCCCTATAATTACAGTAACTTCACAATCATAATTTCCACAACACATTTTACAGCTAATCCTTTTCGTTCAAATGTCAGTTAAAGAAGATATTTGAAGCATGTTTTAAAAACCTCCATACAGCTAACCTACTCAAACTGAAATGTTGAACAATAATAATTTTCCTAGCAGTAAAACTTCTGGGAAAAAAAAACTATTGTTTTATTGCTATTTAGTGATTCGCTTGTGCATATACTAAACTAAATTTCTCTAAACTATGGTAGGTAGTTTTTATTATGTTAATACTAAAATCCACATTCATGTTACACTTACAATGATAATTATAAACATAACTATTTAAATATGGGTAGTTTTACATCAGTTAGAATGGTTTAGAGAGCATGAACTTACATGATGGTTAAATTTGCACTAAACATATCCACGATTAAACAGAAATGGCAAATTTAAGTATTGTCACTTGCAAACATTATATGAATTTGGACATAAACATGAATAGATTATAATTAACAGAACAGATGATAATTTACTAAAAACAGATTTTAGTATGCTAATTTAGTTTGGTGTTCTTAACAAGCGGATTACTACCAATGACCTGGATAACTTCCTGCCATAATATTAGTGCTCATCTTTTAAGCTTGGTGTAAATATTTCAAAATGTCTTCCATCAACACATCCAATTACCCTTGGGATTATAAATTTACTATTAAATCAAAGTGTCAGAAAACAGAGTGTCTGATAAAAATAGTCAATAGAAATTTCATTATATATAAAAATATAGTAAGCTACCGTTGTTTTATAACATTCCTATCCTCTTTTGTGTTTGGAAACTTGATGATTGTATTTAAGATGTTTAGGTAGGTACATGGTTTACTCTAAGCAACAGTGATTTCTTCTATTTAGATACACTGATCTCTTATTCTTATTCGTTTTGGGAGTGATGAGGCCTGCACTGACGTCCCGCTTGGGGTGTTATGTGCATTCCACCCTGCCAACATTTGCTCAAGCCAGCCTAACTTCTTCACATAGAGGAGTAAGGCCTTGGGGCGCTAGCACAACTGTTGCAATGTAGTTTGAGATGTTGTATAAACAATCGTCGATGATGCTGATGATGCATCATGCATTCTGGAGTAGACCTCCAGTAATCCTGTTTTTGCTCTAATATCTTCCGTAGCCCTGCAGTGCAGCAACACAGTCTGCACACTCTTGTCCTTCTGCAGACAGTCTCCAGATAGTGGGCTGTCCGTAGCTCTGATCTTGTGCAACTGGTAATTTAGATTACTGTGAGCAGTGATAATTCCCACCATTAGGCGAAGGTCCTGACGTTGTAATCATAGTAATTTGTTCGTAGTATTTTTGTTTAGGATTGGAAACATGGATTTCGCATGTTTACAGTCCTTCCTGTCATCCCAACAGTTTTGGTGTTTTCTTACTGTGTAGCTACTCAGGAGATTTTGCACACTGATCTCCTCGGAGTATTAATTATTCTGACACTGCCTCTTGGGAAAAATGATTTGCAGCTTCAAATACTTTTTGGGTGGTCCCCGTGCTGTGCATAGAACAGCAATGCAAATAAAACCTGTGATGCAAAGATAAAAAAGTAGTATACCTATCTGGGTTTATAATAAAATAATAATAAATAGCCTGTAGTTTTATTTGTAAGTTATTAGCATAACCTCAAATATGTAAAAAATAAATATGTTTACAGCTTACCTTAGACCCTAGTGAGACTCTTTGTGATGGTATTAAATCTGTTGAATCCACAATAAATGTCTTCAAAAGCATACACAGGTAAGATGCTTTTAGAAAGTCTTTAAAGCTTTCTTCACTAAGGTTTAGTGGACATCCAACTTGTTTTCTCATTTCGGCTTGAAATTGGGAATTCTCGTTGCTGATCTCCATTTTCAGCTGCTGTCACCATATTCAAAGCCAAATAAATTATTCCTGCCAATTTTATCGTAATACAAATAAAATTATTTGATTATGTAAGTATTTTGAATTGAAACTCGATAGGTTATTTTCCTTTTCACACGATTCCACACCTCAAAATTCTCGTGAGTGGCGTAGTCGCTAACGTCTATCGAAATTTTCGAAGATGATTGTCAAAATAATGACATAAGGTACCGTTTGAGTGAAAATCCAAGCAAATCGCGTATCGACATCGATTGTCGCTATCGACTCACGATTCGTTTTCGAAGCGACGACTGTTAATAAAATAAACTTGTGGTGCCGATTTTAGTTCTACAAGTGACCGCAAGGTGGCACTGTTCTTTTTTCAAACAAATTTTCGTAGACAGTCGCTAGCGAGCATCGATTGGTGTCAATATTGTCAACTCATGGTAGAAGTACTGATATTAAGTGACAGACCCATAACAATTGCTGTATGTCTCAAATCTCTAAAGCTCTGCACGATATTACACTACGTTTGTCACCCAATTTTTATTTAGTCACCGCAAGGATTTCTAATGATTTTGTCTGCTGCGATATCCTATAAATCTAAATAGTCACTGTGTTTGCATGCTACTAAATAGAGGCAGAATATCTGGTATCGCAACGGTGCTCCCCACATAGTATGAGAGAGATGGAATCATGTTATTACATGGGATCATGTGTAGAGATATACTGTAAACGCCGTTGAATATGTTCTTAATATATGATAATTATTACAAATGTGTCTGAAAATCTTGATGTTAATGTTATATTCTGATTTCATAGTTGTTTCAAAAGCTTTAATTTTTATTCTAGAAGGAACTACAATTTTGTTTTATGGCCTTCAGCGTTTTAAATGTATAATCAATAAATTTTGTAATAAATAATTGCTGTCCAATTTATTGTCCTTTTCTTTAAAGGTCGTTATTACAATGCAGTAAAATAGAACATATCATGTATTAACTGGAAAAAAAAATGAATGTGTTAATATCTGTCGACGTACTACGATAAAATTCTGGCCTTCCATCACCCGCACCACACCATGTAATGAAAACAAAGGAAAAACATTCCATGCCTTACATACTTTACTAAGATCTCACTCGCAAAGTTTAGTGATATTTTTCTTTATTAATGCATACCAAAGAAAACTAGCGCATGATATCAATTTGTGAAGATTAACTGTCGATTGTCTCAACAAACTCACGATACCACCTTTGCATGACACCACACAAGGTAATGTTTGGTGTCGATTACTCCGGACTTGACTTCCAGCAGACAACTGCTCGGGACAGCGGCTTGGGCGGCCGCTCAGCGCAGAAGCACGGGCAGTTGCTCAGCGCAGCAGCCCAGCGCAGCACTTTGGGCAGCCGCTCAGGATACCTGCTCGGGACAGCTGAAAAACAAATGAATGTGTTAATATCTGTCGACGTACTACGATAAAATTCTGGACTTCCATCACCCGCACCACACCATGCAATGAAAACAAAGGAAAACATTCCATGCCTTACATACTTTACTAAGATCTCACTCGCACAGTTTAGTGATATTTTTCTTTATTAATGCATACCAAAGACAACTAGCGCGTGATATCAATTTGTGAAGATTAACTGTCGATTGTCTCAACAAACTCACGATACCACCTTTGCATGACACCACACAAGGTAATGTTTGGTGTCGATTACTCCGGACTTGACTTCCAGCAGACAACTGCTCGGGACAGCGGCTTGGGCGGCCGCTCAGCGCAGAAGCACGGGCAGTTGCTCAGCGCAGCAGCCCAGCGCAGCACTTTGGGCAGCCGCTCAGGATACCTGCTCGGGACAGCTGAAAAACAAATGAATGTGTTAATATCTGTCGACGTACTACGATAAAATTCTGGACATCCATCACCCGCACCACACCATGCAATGAAAACAAAGGAAAAACATTCCATGCCTTACATACTTTACTAAGATATCACTCGCACAGTTTAGTGATATTTTTCTTTATTAATGCATACCAAAGACAACTAGCGCATGATATCAATTTGTGAAGATTAACTGTCGAATGTCTCGACATACTCACGATACCACATTTGCATGACACCACACAAGGTAATCTTTGGTGTCGATTACTCCGGACTTGACTTCCAGCAGACAACTGCTCGGGACAGCGGCTTGGGCGGCCGCTCAGCGCAGAAGCACGGGCAGTTGCTCAGCAAAGCAACCCAGCGCAGCAGTTTGGACAGCCGCTCAGGATACCTGCTCGGGACAGCTGAAAAACAAATGAATGTGTTAATATCTGTCTACGTACTACGATAAAATTCTGGACTTCCATCACCCGCACCACACCATGCAATGAAAACAAAGAAAAACATTCCATGCCTTACATATTTAACCAAGATCTCACTCGCACAGTTTAGTGATATTTTTCTTTATTAATGCATACCAAAGACAACTAGGGCGTGATATCAATTTGTGAAGATTAACTGTCGAATGTCTCGACATACTCACGATACCACCTTTGCATGACACCACACAAGGTAATCTTTGGTGTCGATTACTCCGGACTTGACTTCCAGCAGACAACTGCTCGGGACAGCGGCTTGGGCGGCCGCTCAGCGCAGAAGCACGGGCAGTTGCTCAGCGCAGCAGCCCAGCGCAGCACTTTGGGCAGCCGCTCAGGATACCTGCTCGGGACAGCTGAAAAACAAATGAATGTGTTAATATCTGTCGACGTACTACGATAAAATTCTGGACTTCCATCACCCGCACCACACCATGCAATGAAAACAAAGGAAAAACATTCCATGCCTTACATACTTTACTAAGATCTCACTCGCACAGTTTAGTGATATTTTTCTTTATTAATGCATACCAAAGACAACTAGCGCATGATATCAATTTGTGAAGATAACCTGTCGAATGTCTCGACATACTCACGATACCACCTTTGCATGACACCACACAAGGTAATCTTTGGTGTCGATTACTCCGGACTTGACTTCCAGCAGACAACTACTCGGGACAGCGGCTTGGGCGGCCGCTCAGCGCAGAAGCACGGGCAGTTGCTCAGCGCAGCAGCCCAGCGCAGCAGTTTGGGCAGCCGCTCAGGATACCTGCGCGGGACAGCTGAAAAACAAATGAATGTGTTAATATCTGTCGACGTACTACGATAAAATTCTGGACTTCCATCACCCGCACCACACCATGCAATAAAAACAAAGGAAAAACATTCCATGCCTTACATATTTTACTAAGATCTCACTCGCACAGTTTAGTGATATTTTTCTTTATTAATGCATACCAAAGACAACTAGCGCATGATATCAATTTGTGAAGATTAACTGTCGAATGTCTCGACATACTCACGATACCACCTTTGCATGACACCACACAAGGTAATCTTTGGTGTCGATTACTCCGAACTTGACTTCCAGCAGACAACTGCTCAGGCGGCCGCTCAGCGCAAAAGCACGGGCAGTTGCTCAGCGCAGCAGCCCAGCGCAGCACTTTGGGCAGCCGCTCAGGATACCTGCTCGGGAAAGTCCCAAAAAACAAATGAATGTGTTAAAATCTGTCGACTTACTACGATAAAATTCTGGACTTCCATCACCCGCACCACACCATGCAATAAAAACAAAGGAAAAACATTCCATGCCTTACATACTTTACTAAGATCTCACTCGCACAGTTTAGTGATATTTTTCATTATTAATGCATACCAAAGACAACTAGCGCATGATATCAATTTGTGAAGATTAACTGTCGAATGTCTCGACATACTCACGATACCACCTTTGCATGACACCACACAAGGTAATCTTTGGTGTCGATTACTCTGAACTTGACTTCCAGCAGACAACTGCTCGGGACAGCGGCTTGGGCAGCCGCTCAGCGCAGAAGCACGGGCAGTTGCTCAGCGCAGCAGCCCAGCGCAGCAGTTTGGGCAGCCGCTCAGGATACCTGCTCGGGAAAGTCCCAAAAAAATATATGAATGTGTTAATATCTGTCGACGTACTACGATAAAATTCTGGACTTCCATCACCCGCACCACACCATGCAATGAAAACAAAGGAAAACCATTCCATGCCTTACATACTTTACTAAGATCTCTCTCGCACAGTTTAGTGATATTTTTCTTTATTAATGCATACCAAAGACAACTAGCGCATGATATCAATTTGTGAAGATTAACTGTCGAATGTCTCGACATACTCACGATACCACCTTTGCATGACACCACACAAGGTAATCTTTGGTGTCAATTACTCCGGACTTGACTTCCAGCAGACAACTGCTCGGGCGGCCGCTCAGCGCAAAAGCACGGGCAGTTGCTCAGCGCAGCAGCCCAGCGCAGCAGTTTGGGCAGCCGCTCAGAATACCTGCTCGGGACAGCTGAAAAACAAATGAATGTGTTAATATCTGTCGACGTACTACGATAAAATTCTGGACTTCCATCACCCGCACCACACCATGCAATGAAAACAAAGGAAAAACATCCCATGCCTTACATACTTTACTAAGATCTCACTCGCACAGTTAAGTGATATTTTTTTCTTTATTAATGCATACCAATGACAACTAGCGCATGATATCAATTTGTGAAGATTAAATGTCGAATGTCTCGACATACTCACGATACCACCTTTGCATGACACCACACAAGGTAATCTTTGGTGTCGATTACTCCGGACTTGACTTCCAGCAGAAAACTGCTCGGGACAGCGGCTTGGGCGGCCGCTCAGCGCAGAAGCACGGGCAGTTGCTCAGCGCAGCAGCCCAGCGCAGCAGTTTGGGCAGCCGCTCAGGATACCTGCTCGGGACAGCTGAAAAAAAAAAGGAATGTGTTAATATCTGTCTACGTACTACGATAAAATTCTGGACTTCCATCACCCGCACCACACCATGCAATGAAAACAAAGGAAAACCATTCCATGCCTTACATACTTTACTAAGATTTCACTCGCACAGTTTAGTGATATTTTTCTTTATTAATGCATACCAAAGACAACTAGCGCATGATATCAATTTGTGAAGATTAACTGTCGAGTGTCTCGATATACTCACGATACCACCTTTGCATGACACCACACAAGGTAATCTTTGGTGTCGATTACTCCGGACTTGACTTCCAGCAGACAACTGCTCGGGACAGCGGCTTGGGCGGCCGCTCAGCGCAGAAGCACGGGCAGTTGCTCAGCGCAGCAACCCAGCGTAGCAGTTTGGGCAGCCGCTCAGGATACCTGCTCGGGAAAGTCCCAAAAAAACAAATGAATGTGTTAATATCTGTCGACGTACTACAATAAAATTCTGGACTTCCATCACCCGCACCACACCATGCAATGAAAACAAAGGAAAACCATTCCATGCCTTACATACTTTACTAAGATCTCACTCGCACAGTTTAGTGATATTTTTCTTTATTAATGCATACCAAAGACAACTAGCGCATGATATCAATTTGTGAAGATTAACTGTCGAATGTCTCGACATACTCACGATACCACCTTTGCATGACACCAAACAAGGTAATCTTTGGTGTCGATTACTCCGGACTTGACTTCCAGCAGACAACTGCTCGGGACAGCGGCTTGGGCGGCCGCTCAGCGCAGAAGCACGGGCAGTTGCTCAGCGCAGCAGCCCAGCGCAGCAGTTTGGGCAGCCGCTCAGGATACCTGCTCGGGACAGCTGAAAAACAAATGAATGTGTTAATATCTAACGACGTACTACGATAAAATTCTGGACTTCCATCATCCGCACCACACCATGCAATGAAAACAAAGGAAAAACATTCCATGTCTTACATACTTTACTAAGATCTCACTCGCACAGTTAAGTGATATTTTTCTTTATTAATGCATACCAAAGACAACTAGCGCATGATATCAATTTGTGAAGATTAACTGTCGAATGTCTCGACATACTCACGATACCACTTTTGCATGACACCACACAAGGTAATCTTTGGTGTCGATTACTCCGGACTTGACTTCCAGCAGACAACTGCTCGGGACAGCGGCTTGGGCGGCCGCTCAGCGCAGAATCACGGGCAGTTGCTCAGCGCAGCAGCCCAGCGCAGCACTTTGGGCAGCCGCTCAGGATACCTGCTCGGGACAGCTGAAAAACAAATGAATGTGTTAATATCTGTCTACGTACTACGATAAAATTCTGGACTTCCATCACCCGCACCACACCATGCAATGAAAACAAAGGAAAACCATTACATGCCTTACATACTTTACTACGATCTCACTCGCACAGTTTAGTGATATTTTTCTTTATTAATGCATACCAAAGACAACTAGCGCATGATATCAATTTGTGAAGATTAACTGTCGAATGTCTCGACATACTCACGATACCACCTTTGCATGACACCACACAAGGTAATCTTTGGTGTCGATTACTCCGGACTTGACTTCCAGCAGACAACTGCTCGGGACAGCGGCTTGGGCGGCCGCTCAGCGCAGAAGCACGGGCAGTTGCTCAGCGCAGCAGCCAAGCGCAGCAGTTTGGGCAGCCGCTCAGGATACCTGCTCGGGACAGCTGAAAAAAAAAAGGAATGTGTTAATATCTGTCTACGTACTACGATAAAATTCTGGACTTCCATCACCCGCACCACACCATGCAATGAAAACAAAGGAAAACCATTCCATGCCTTACATACTGTACTAAGATTTCACTCGCACAGTTTAGTGATATTTTTCTTTATTAATGCATACCAAAGACAACTAGCGCATGGTATTAATTTGTGAAGATTAACTGTCGAATGTCTCGACATACTCACGATACCACCTTTGCATGACACCACACAAGGTAATCTTTGGTGTCGATTACTCCGGACTTGACTTCCAGCAGACAACTGCTCGGGACAGCGGCTTGGGCGGCCACTCAGCGCAGAAGCACGGGCAGTTGCTCAGCGCAGCAGCCCAGCGCAGCAGTTTGGACAGCCGCTCAGGATACCGGCTCAGGACAGCTAAAAAACAAATGAATGTGTTAATATCTGTCTACGTACTACGATAAAATTCTGGACTTCCATCACCCGCACCACACCAGCAATGAAAACAAAGGAAAAACATTCCATGCCTTACATACTTTACTGAGATCTCACTCGCACAGTTTAGTGATATTTTTTTTTATTAATGCATACTAAAGACAACTAGCGCATGATATCAATTTGTGAAGATTAGTTGTTGAATGTCTCGACATACTCACGATACCACCTTTGCATGACACCACACAAGGTAATCTTTGGTGTCGATTACTCCGGACTTGACTTCCAGCAGACAACTGCTCGGGACAGCGGCTTGAACGGCCGCTCAGCGCAGAAGCACGGGCAGTTGCTCAGCGCAGCAGCCCAGCGCAGCACTTTGGGCAGCCGCTCAGGATACCTGCTCGGGACAGCTGAAAAACAAATGAATGTGTTAATATCTGTCGACGTACTACGATAAAATTCTGGACTTCCATCACCCGCACCACACCATGCAATGAAAACAAAGGAAAACCATTCCATGCCTAACATACTTTACTAAGATCTCACTCGCACAGTTTAGTGATATTTTTCTTTATTAATGCATACCAAAGACAACTAGCGCGTGATATCAATTTGTGAAGATTAACTGTCGATTGTCTCAACAAACTCACGATACCACCTTTGCATGACACCACACAAGGTAATGTTTGGTGTCGATTACTCCGGACTTGACTTCCAGCAGACAACTGCTCGGGACAGCGGCTTGGGCGGCCGCTCAGCGCAGAAGCACGGGCAGTTGCTCAGCGCAGCAGCCCAGCGCAGCACTTTGGGCAGCCGCTCAGGATACCTGCTCGGGACAGCTGAAAAACAAATGAATGTGTTAATATCTGTCGACGTACTACGATAAAATTCTGGACTTCCATCACCCGCACCACACCATGCAATGAAAACAAAGGAAAAACATTCCATGCCTTACATACTTTACTGAGATCTCACTCGCACAGTTTAGTGATATTTTTCTTTATTAATGCATACCAAAGACAACTAGCGCATGATATCAATTTGTGAAGATTAGTTGTTGAATGTCTCGACATACTCACGATACCACCTTTGCATGACACCACACAAGGTAATCTTTGGTGTCGATTACTCCGGACTTGACTTCCAGCAGACAACTGCTCGGGCGGCCGCTCAGCGCAAAAGCACGGGCAGTTGCTCAGCGCAGCAGCCCAGCGCAGCAGTTTGGGCAGCCGCTCAGGATACCTGCTCGGGACAGATGAAAAACAAATGAATGTGTTAATATCTGTCGACGTACTACGATAAAATTCTGGACTTCCATCACCCGCACCACACCATGCAATAAAAACAAAGGAAAAACATTCCATGCCTTACATATTTTACTAAGATCTCACTCGCACAGTTTAGTGATATTTTTCTTTATTAATGCATACCAAAGACAACTAGCGCATGATATCAATTTGTGAAGATTAACTGTCGAATGTCTCGACATACTCACGATACCACCTTTGCATGACACCACACAAGGTAATCTTTGGTGTCGATTACTCCGAACTTGACTTCCAGCAGACAACTGCTCAGGCGGCCGCTCAGCGCAAAAGCACGGGCAGTTGCTCAGCGCAGCAGCCCAGCGCAGCACTTTGGGCAGCCGCTCAGGATACCTGCTCGGGAAAGTCCCAAAAAACAAATGAATGTGTTAAAATCTGTCGACGTACTACGATAAAATTCTGGACTTCCATCACCCGCACCACACCATGCAATAAAAACAAAGGAAAAACATTCCATGCCTTACATACTTTACTAAGATCTCACTCGCACAGTTTAGTGATATTTTACTTTATTAATGCATACCAAAGACAACTAGCGCATGATATCAATTTGTGAAGATTAACTGTCGAATGTCTCGACATACTCACGATACCACCTTTGCATGACACCACACAAGGTAATCTTTGGTGTCGATTACTCCGGACTTGACTTCCAGCAGACAACTGCTCGGGACAGCGGCTTGGGCGGCCGCTCAGCGCAGAAGCACGGGCAGTTGCTCAGCGCAGCAGCCCAGCGCAGCAGTTTGGGCAGCCGCTCAGGATACCTGCGCGGGACAGCTGAAAAACAAATGAATGTGTTAATATCTGTCGACGTACTACGATAAAATTCTGGACTTCCATCACCCGCACCACACCATGCAATAAAAACAAAGGAAAAACATTCCATGCCTTACATATTTTACTAAGATCTCACTCGCACAGTTTAGTGATATTTTTCTTTATTAATGCATACCAAAGACAACTAGCGCATGATATCAATTTGTGAAGATTAACTGTCGAATGTCTCGACATACTCACGATACCACCTTTGCATGACACCACACAAGGTAATCTTTGGTGTCGATTACTCCGAACTTGACTTCCAGCAGACAACTGCTCAGGCGGCCGCTCAGCGCAAAAGCACGGGCAGTTGCTCAGCGCAGCAGCCCAGCGCAGCACTTTGGGCAGCCGCTCAGGATACCTGCTCGGGAAAGTCCCAAAAAACAAATGAATGTGTTAAAATCTGTCGACGTACTACGATAAAATTCTGGACTTCCATCACCCGCACCACACCATGCAATAAAAACAAAGGAAAAACATTCCATGCCTTACATACTTTACTAAGATCTCACTCGCACAGTTTAGTGATATTTTTCATTATTAATGCATACCAAAGACAACTAGCGCATGATATCAATTTGTGAAGATTAACTGTCGAATGTCTCGACATACTCACGATACCACCTTTGCATGACACCACACAAGGTAATCTTTGGTGTCGATTACTCTGAACTTGACTTCCAGCAGACAACTGCTCGGGACAGCGGCTTGGGCAGCCGCTCAGCGCAGAAGCACGGGCAGTTGCTCAGCGCAGCAGCCCAGCGCAGCAGTTTGGGCAGCCGCTCAGGATACCTGCTCGGGAAAGTCCCAAAAAAATATATGAATGTGTTAATATCTGTCGACGTACTACGATAAAATTCTGGACTTCCATCACCCGCACCACACCATGCAAACAAAGGAAAACCATTCCATGCCTTACATACTTTACTAAGATCTCTCTCGCACAGTTTAGTGATATTTTTCTTTATTAATGCATACCAAAGACAACTAGCGCATGATATCAATTTGTGAAGATTAACTGTCGAATGTCTCGACATACTCACGATACCACCTTTGCATGACACCACACAAGGTAATCTTTGGTGTCAATTACTCCGGACTTGACTTCCAGCAGACAACTGCTCGGGCGGCCGCTCAGCGCAAAAGCACGGGCAGTTGCTCAGCGCAGCAGCCCAGCGCAGCAGTTTGGGCAGCCGCTCAGAATACCTGCTCGGGACAGCTGAAAAACAAATGAATGTGTTAATATCTGTCGACGTACTACGATAAAATTCTGGACTTCCATCACCCGCACCACACCATGCAATGAAAACAAAGGAAAAACATCCCATGCCTTACATACTTTACTAAGATCTCACTCGCACAGTTAAGTGATATTTTTTTCTTTATTAATGCATACCAATGACAACTAGCGCATGATATCAATTTGTGAAGATTAAATGTCGAATGTCTCGACATACTCACGATACCACCTTTGCATGACACCACACAAGGTAATCTTTGGTGTCGATTACTCCGGACTTGACTTCCAGCAGACAACTGCTCGGGACAGCGGCTTGGGCGGCCGCTCAGCGCAGAAGCACGGGCAGTTGCTCAGCGCAGCAGCCCAGCGCAGCAGTTTGGGAAGCCGCTCAGGATACCTGCTCGGGAATGCTGAAAAACAAATGAATGTGTTAATATCTGTCGACGTACTACGATAAAATTCTGGACTTCCATCACCCGCACCACACCATGCAATGAAAACAAAGGAAAAACATTCCATGCCTTACATACTTTACTAAGATCTCACTCGCACAGTTTAGTGATATTTTTCTTTATTAATGCATACCAAAGACAACTAGCGCATGATATCAATTTGTGAAGATTAACTGTCGAATGTCTCGATATACTCACGATACCACCTTTGCATGACACCACACAAGGTAATCTTTGGTGTCGATTACTCCGGACTTGACTTCCAGCAGACAACTGCTCGGGACAGCGGCTTGGGCGGCCGCTCAGCGCAGAAGCACGGGCAGTTGCTCAGCGCAGCAACCCAGCGTAGCAGTTTGGGCAGCCGCTCAGGATACCTGCTCGGGAAAGTCCCAAAAAAACAAATGAATGTGTTAATATCTGTCGACGTACTACAATAAAATTCTGGACTTCCATCACCCGCACCACACCATGCAATGAAAACAAAGGAAAACCATTCCATGCCTTACATACTTTACTAAGATCTCACTCGCACAGTTTAGTGATATTTTTCTTTATTAATGCATACCAAAGACAAATAGCGCATGATATCAATTTGTGAAGATTAACTGTCGAATGTCTCGACATACTCACGATACCACCTTTGCATGACACCAAACAAGGTAATCTTTGGTGTCGATTACTCCGGACTTGACTTCCAGCAGACAACTGCTCGGGACAGCGGCTTGGGCGGCCGCTCAGCGCAGAAGCACGGGCAATTGCTCAGCGCAGCAGCCCAGCGCAGCAGTTTGGGCAGCCGCTCAGGATACCTGCTCGGGACAGCTGAAAAACAAATGAATGTGTTAATATCTGTCGACGTACTACGATAAAATTCTGGACTTCCATCATCCGCACCACACCATGCAATGAAAACAAAGGAAAAACATTCCATGCCTTACATACTTTACTAAGATCTCACTCGCACAGTTAAGTGATATTTTTCTTTATTAATGCATACCAAAGACAACTAGCGCATGATATCAATTTGTGAAGATTAACTGTCGAATGTCTCGACATACTCACGATACCACTTTTGCATGACACCACACAAGGTAATCTTTGGTGTCGATTACTCCGGACTTGACTTCCAGCAGACAACTGCTCGGGACAGCGGCTTGGGCGGCCGCTCAGCGCAGAATCACGGGCAGTTGCTCAGCGCAGCAGCCCAGCGCAGCACTTTGGGCAGCCGCTCAGGATACCTGCTCGGGACAGCTGAAAAACAAATGAATGTGTTTATATCTGTCTACGTACTACGATAAAATTCTGGACTTCCATCACCCGCACCACACCATGCAATGAAAACAAAGGAAAACCATTACATGCCTTACATACTTTACTACGATCTCACTCGCACAGTTTAGTGATATTTTTCTTTATTAATGCATACCAAAGACAACTAGCGCATGATATCAATTTGTGAAGATTAACTGTCGAATGTCTCGACATACTCACGATACCACCTTTGCATGACACCACACAAGGTAATCTTTGGTGTCGATTACTCCGGACTTGACTTCCAGCAGACAACTGCTCGGGACAGCGGCTTGGGCGGCCGCTCAGCGCAGAAGCACGGGCAGTTGCTCAGCGCAGCAGCCCAGCGCAGCAGTTTGGGCAGCCGCTCAGGATACCTGCTCGGGACAGCTGAAAAAAAAAAGGAATGTGTTAATATCTGTCTACGTACTACGATAAAATTCTGGACTTCCATCACCCGCACCACACCATGCAATGAAAACAAAGGAAAACCATTCCATGCCTTACATACTTTACTAAGATTTCACTCGCACAGTTTAGTGATATTTTTCTTTATTAATGCATACCAAAGACAACTAGCGCATGGTATTAATTTGTGAAGATTAACTGTCGAATGTCTCGACATACTCACGATACCACCTTTGCATGACACCACACAAGGTAATCTTTGGTGTCGATTACTCCGGACTTGACTTCCAGCAGACAACTGCTCGGGACAGCGGCTTGGGCGGCCGCTCAGCGCAGAAGCACGGGCAGTTGCTCAGCGCAGCAACCCAGCGTAGCAGTTTGGGCAGCCGCTCAGGATACCTGCTCGGGAAAGTCCCAAAAAAACAAATGAATGTGTTAATATCTGTCGACGTACTACAATAAAATTCTGGACTTCCATCACCCGCACCACACCATGCAATGAAAACAAAGGAAAACCATTCCATGCCTTACATACTTTACTAAGATCTCACTCGCACAGTTTAGTGATATTTTTCTTTATTAATGCATACCAAAGACAAATAGCGCATGATATCAATTTGTGAAGATTAACTGTCGAATGTCTCGACATACTCACGATACCACCTTTGCATGACACCAAACAAGGTAATCTTTGGTGTCGATTACTCCGGACTTGACTTCCAGCAGACAACTGCTCGGGACAGCGGCTTGGGCGGCCGCTCAGCGCAGAAGCACGGGCAATTGCTCAGCGCAGCAGCCCAGCGCAGCAGTTTGGGCAGCCGCTCAGGATACCTGCTCGGGACAGCTGAAAAACAAATGAATGTGTTAATATCTGTCGACGTACTACGATAAAATTCTGGACTTCCATCACCCGCACCACACCATGCAATGAAAACAAAGGAAAACCATTACATGCCTTACATACTTTACTACGATCTCACTCGCACAGTTTAGTGATATTTTTCTTTATTAATGCATACCAAAGACAACTAGCGCATGATATCAATTTGTGAAGATTAACTGTCGAATGTCTCGACATACTCACGATACCACCTTTGCATGACACCACACAAGGTAATCTTTGGTGTCGATTACTCCGGACTTGACTTCCAGCAGACAACTGCTCGGGACAGCGGCTTGGGCGGCCGCTCAGCGCAGAAGCACGGGCAGTTGCTCAGCGCAGCAGCCCAGCGCAGCAGTTTGGGCAGCCGCTCAGGATACCTGCTCGGGACAGCTGAAAAACAAATGAATGTGTTAATATCTGTCGACGTACTACGATAAAATTCTGGACTTCCATCATCCGCACCACACCATGCAATGAAAACAAAGGAAAAACATTCCATGCCTTACATACTTTACTAAGATCTCACTCGCACAGTTAAGTGATATTTTTCTTTATTAATGCATACCAAAGACAACTAGCGCATGATATCAATTTGTGAAGATTAACTGTCGAATGTCTCGACATACTCACGATACCACTTTTGCATGACACCACACAAGGTAATCTTTGGTGTCGATTACTCCGGACTTGACTTCCAGCAGACAACTGCTCGGGACAGCGGCTTGGGCGGCCGCTCAGCGCAGAATCACGGGCAGTTGCTCAGCGCAGCAGCCCAGCGCAGCACTTTGGGCAGCCGCTCAGGATACCTGCTCGGGACAGCTGAAAAACAAATGAATGTGTTTATATCTGTCTACGTACTACGATAAAATTCTGGACTTCCATCACCCGCACCACACCATGCAATGAAAACAAAGGAAAACCATTACATGCCTTACATACTTTACTACGATCTCACTCGCACAGTTTAGTGATATTTTTCTTTATTAATGCATACTAAAGACAACTAGCGCATGATATCAATTTGTGAAGATTAACTGTCGAATGTCTCGACATACTCACGATACCACCTTTGCATGACACCACACAAGGTAATCTTTGGTGTCGATTACTCCGGACTTGACTTCCAGCAGACAACTGCTCGGGACAGCGGCTTGGGCGGCCGCTCAGCGCAGAAGCACGGGCAGTTGCTCAGCGCAGCAGCCCAGCGCAGCACTTTGGGCAGCCGCTCAGGATACCTGCTCGGGACAGCTGAAAAAAAAAAGGAATGTGTTAATATCTGTCTACGTACTACGATAAAATTCTGGACTTCCATCACCCGCACCACACCATGCAATGAAAACAAAGGAAAACCATTCCATGCCTTACATACTTTACTAAGATTTCACTCGCACAGTTTAGTGATATTTTTCTTTATTAATGCATACCAAAGACAACTAGCGCATGGTATTAATTTGTGAAGATTAACTGTCGAATGTCTCGACATACTCACGATACCACCTTTGCATGACACCACACAAGGTAATCTTTGGTGTCGATTACTCCGGACTTGACTTCCAGCAGACAACTGCTCGGGACAGCGGCTTGGGCGGCCACTCAGCGCAGAAGCACGGGCAGTTGCTCAGCGCAGCAGCCCAGCGCAGCAGTTTGGGCAGCCGCTCAGGATACCGGCTCAGGACAGCTAAAAAACAAATGAATGTGTTAATATCTGTCTACGTACTACGATAAAATTCTGGACTTCCATCACCCGCACCACACCAGCAATGAAAACAAAGGAAAAACATTCCATGCCTTACATACTTTACTGAGATCTCACTCGCACAGTTTAGTGATATTTTTTTTTATTAATGCATACTAAAGACAACTAGCGCATGATATCAATTTGTGAAGATTATCTGTCGAATGTCTCGACATACTCACGATACCACCTTTGCACGACACCACACAAGGTAATCTTTGGTGTCGATTACTCCGTGCTTGACTTCCCGCAGACAACTGCTCGGGACAGCGGCTTGGGCGGCCGCTCAGCGCAGAAGCACGGGCAGTTGCTCAGTGCAGCAGCCCAGCGCAGCAGTTTGGGCAGCCGCTCAGGATACCTGCTCGGGAAAGTCCCAAAAAAACAAATGAATGTGTTAAAATCTGTCGACGTACTACGATAAAATTCTGGACTTCCATCACCCGCACCACACCATGCAATGAAAACAAAGGAAAAACATTCCATGCCTTACATACTTTACTAAGATCTCACTCGCACAGTTTAGTGATATTTTTCTTTATTAATGCATACCAAAGACAACTAGCGCATGATATCAATTTGTGAAGATTAACTGTCGAATGTCTCGACATACTCACGATACCACCTTTGCATGACACCACACAAGGTAATCTTTGGTGTCGATTACTCCGGACTTGACTTCCAGCAGACAACTGCTCGGGACAGCGGCTTGGGCGGCCGCTCAGCGCAGAAGCACGGGCAGTTGCTCAGCGCAGCAGCCCAGCGCAGCACTTTGGGCAGCCGCTCAGGATACCTGCTCGGGACAGCTGAAAAACAAATGAATGTGTTAATATCTGTCGACGTACTACGATAAAATTCTGGACTTCCATCACCCGCACCACACCATGCAATGAAAACAAAGGAAAAACATTCCATGCCTTACATACTTTACTGAGATCTCACTCGCACAGTTTAGTGATATTTTTCTTTATTAATGCATACCAAAGACAACTAGCGCATGATATCAATTTGTGAAGATTAGTTGTTGAATGTCTCGACATACTCACGATACCACCTTTGCATGACACCACACAAGGTAATCTTTGGTGTCGATTACTCCGGACTTGACTTCCAGCAGACAACTGCTCGGGCGGCCGCTCAGCGCAAAAGCACGGGCAGTTGCTCAGCGCAGCAGCCTAGCGCAGCAGTTTGGGCAGCCGCTCAGGATACCTGCTCGGGACAGCTGAAAAACAAATGAATGTGTTAATATCTGTCGACGTACTACGATAAAATTCTGGACTTCCATCACCCGCACCACACCATGCAATGAAAACAAAGGAAAAACATTCCATGCCTTACATACTTTACTAAGATCTCACTCGCACAGTTTAGTGATATTTTTCTTTATTAATGCATACCAAAGACAACTAGCGCATGATATCAATTTGTGAAGATTAGTTGTCGAATGTCTCGACATACTCACGATACCACCTTTGCATGACACCACACAAGGTAATCTTTGGTGTCGATTACTCCGGACTTGACTTCCAGCAGACAACTGCTCGGGACAGCGGCTTGGGCGGCCGCTCAGCGCAGAAGCACGGGCAGTTGCTCAGCGCAGCAGCCCAGCGCAGCAGTTTGGGCAGCCGCTCAGGATACCTGCTCGGGACAGCTGAAAAACAAATGAATGTGTTAATATCTGTCGACGTACTACGATAAAATTCTGGACTTCCATCACCCGCACCACACCATGCAATGAAAACAAAGAAAAACATTCCATGCCTTACATACTTTACTAAGATCTCACTCGCACAGTTTAGTGATATTTTTCTTTATTAATGCATACCAAAGACAACTAGCGCATGATATCAATTTGTGAAGATTAGTTGTCGAATGTCTCGACATACTCACGATACCACCTTTGCATGACACCACACAAGGTAATCTTTGGTGTCGATTACTCCGGACTTGACTTCCAGCAGACAACTGCTCGGGACAGCGGCTTGGGCGGCCGCTCAGCGCAGAAGCACGGGCAGTTGCTCAGCGCAGCAGCCCAGCGCAGCAGTTTGGGCAGCCGCTCAGGAAACCTGCTCGGGACAGCTGTAAAACAAATGAATGTGTTAATATCTGTCGACGTACTACGATAAAATTCTGGACTTCCATCATCCGCACCACACCATGCAATGAAAACAAAGGAAAACATTCCATGCCTTACATACTTTACTAAGATCTCTCTCGCACAGTTTAGTGATATTTTTCTTTATTAATGCATACCAAAGACAACTAGTGCATGATATCAATTTGTGAAGATTAACTGTCGAATGTCTCGACATACTCACGATACCACCTTTGCATGACACCACACAAGGTAATCTTTGGTGTCGATTACTCCGGACTTGACTTCCAGCAGACAACTGCTCGGGACAGCGGCTTGGGCGGCCGCTCAGCGCAGAAGCACGGGCAGTTGCTCAGCGCAGCAGCCCAGCGCAGCAGTTTGGGCAGCCGCTCAGGATACCTGCTCGGGACAGCTGAAAAACAAATGAATGTGTTAATATCTGTCGACGTACTACGATAAAATTCTGGACTTCCATCATCCGCACCACACCATGCAATGAAAACAAAGGAAAACATTCCATGCCTTACATACTTTACTAAGATCTCTCTCGCACAGTTTAGTGATATTTTTCTTTATTAATGCATACCAAAGACAACTAGCGCATGATATCAATTTGTGAAGATTAACTGTCGAATGTCTCGACATACTCACGATACCACCTTTGCATGACACCACACAAGGTAATCTTTGGTGTCGATTACTCCGGACTTGACTTCCAGCAGACAACTGCTCGGGACAGCGGCTTGGGCGGCCGCTCAGCGCAGAAGCACGGGCAGTTGCTCAGCGCAGCAGCCCAGCGCAGCACTTTGGGCAGCCGCTCAGGATACCTGCTCGGGACAGCTGAAAAACAAATGAATGTGTTAATATCTGTCGACGTACTACGATAAAATTCTGGACTTCCATCACCCGCACCACACCATGCAATGAAAACAAAGGAAAACATTCCATGCCTTACATACTTTACTAAGATCCCACTCGCACAGTTTAGTGATTTTTTTCTTTATTAATGCATACCAAAGACAACTAGCGCATGATATCAATTTGTGAAGATTAGTTGTTGAATGTCTCGACATACTCACGATACCACCTTTGCATGACACCACACAAGGTAATCTTTGGTGTCGATTACTCCGGACTTGACTTCCAGCAGACAACTGCTCGGGCGGCCGCTCAGCGCAAAAGCACGGGCAGTTGCTCAGCGCAGCAGCCCAGCGCAGCAGTTTGGGCAGCCGCTCAGGATACCTGCTCGGGACAGCTGAAAAACAAATGAATGTGTTAATATCTGTCGACGTACTACGATAAAATTCTGGACTTCCATCACCCGCACCACACCATGCAATGAAAACAAAGGAAAAACATTCCATGCCTTACATACTTTACTAAGATCTCTCTCGCACAGTTTAGTGATATTTTTCTTTATTAATGCATACCAAAGACAACTAGTGCATGATATCAATTTGTGAAGATTAACTGTCGAATGTCTCGATATACTCACGATACCACCTTTGCATGACACCACACAAGGTAATCTTTGGTGTCGATTACTCCGGACTTGACTTCCAGCAGACAACTGCTCGGGACAGCGGCTTGGGCGGCCGCTCAGCGCAGAAGCACGGGCAGTTGCTCAGCGCAGCAGCCCAGCGCAGCAGTTTGGGCAGCCGCTCAGGATACCTGCTCGGGACAGCTGAAAAACAAATGAATGTGTTAATATCTGTCGACGTACTACGATAAAATTCTGGACTTCCATCACCCGCACCACACCATGCAATGAAAACAAAGGAAAAACATTCCATGCCTTACATACTTTACTAAGATCTCACTCGCACAGTTTAGTGATATTTTTCTTTATTAATGCATACCAAAGACAACTAGCGCATGATATCAATTTGTGAAGATTATCTGTCGAATGTCTCGACATACTCACGATACCACCTTTGCACGACACCACACAAGGTAATCTTTGGTGTCGATTACTCCGTGCTTGACTTCCAGCAGACAACTGCTCGGGACAGCGGCTTGGGCGGCCGCTCAGCGCAGAAGCACGGGCAGTTGCTCAGTGCAGCAGCCCAGCGCAGCAGTTTGGGCAGCCGCTCAGGATACCTGCTCGGGAAAGTCCCAAAAAAACAAATGAATGTGTTAAAATCTGTCGACGTACTACGATAAAATTCTGGACTTCCATCACCCGCACCACACCATGCAATAAAAACAAAGGAAAAACATTCCATGCCTTACATACTTTACTAAGATCTCACTCGCACAGTTTAGTGATATTTTTCTTTATTAATGCATACAAAAGACAACTAGCGCATGATATCAATTTTTGAAGATTAACTGTCGAATGTCTCAACATACTCACGATACCACCTTTGCATGACACCACACAAGGTAATCTTTGGTGTCGATTACTCCGGACTTGACTTCCAGCAGACAACTGCTCGGGACAGCGGCTTGGGCGGCCACTCAGCGCAGAAGCACGGGCAGTTGCTCAGCGCAGCAGCCCAGCGCAGCACTTTGGGCAGCCGCTCAGGATACCTGCTCGGGACAGCTAAAAAACAAATGAATGTGTTAATATCTGTCGACGTACTACGATAAAATTCTGGACTTCCATCACCCGCAACACACCATGCAACGAAAACAAAGGAAAAACATTCCATGCCTTACATACTTTACTAAGATCTCACTCGCACAGTTTAGTGATATTTTTCTTTATTAATGCATACCAAAGACAACTAGCGCATGATATCAATTTGTGAAGATTAACTGTCGAATGTCTCGACATACTCACGATACCACCTTTGCATGACACCACACAAGGTAATCTTTGGTGTTGATTACTCCGGACTTGACTTCCAGCAGACAACTGCTCGGGACAGCGGCTTGGGCGGCCGCTCAGCGCAGAAGCACGGGCAGTTGCTCAGCGCAGCAGCCCAGCGCAGCAGTTTGGGCAGCCGCTCAGGATACCTGCTCGGGACAGCTGAAAAACAAATGAATGTGTTAATATCTGTCGACGTACTACGAAAAAATTCTGGACTTCCATCACCCGCACCACACCATGCAATGAAAACAAAGGAAAAACATTCTATGCCTTACATACATTACCAAGTTTCCATAGGTACCCATTCATATAGGGTTCATGATGACAATTGTTTCATTTAAGTCCTGAAGTACTTCCATATCACAGTGACGTGTCAATCATAGTGATCAATACCTCTCATGTTGCATACAAGTTATACAAGACAAAACATTGCCGTATAAAAGTATTAACACAGCGGTAACATTAACCGTTATTTTTAACCGTTACAGTTATTTATCTCTACAAGTAGCAGAACATTAATTTATTAAGAGGAAAAAAAAATTAAAAAAAAGTTAAAAAAAAAAATTGAAAAAAAATTAAAAAAAAAAAACTAACAATCATTACGACAGTGTTTGCACTATACAAAATCACGACAAGGATTGACGTCACCGCAATAACGAACTCGGAGATGTTGACTTGTCGACGGTTGAAGGCAGAGTGAGCCACGACCTTTTTTTTTTTTTTTTTTTTTTTTTTTTTTTTTTTTTTTTTTTTTAGAACGGACTAATGCTGTTTGCCTCTACCGGCATTTACAGCGTCACCGGACGGTTGGCGAGCGCAGATGGCACTCAGCCAGATGCGGGCGCAGAGGGCGCACCGCCTAAGGCGAGCGTTGAAGACGCTTCGCCGCAAGAAGAGGAGTAGGCGACTTGCTCAAGGGCACCACTAGGGTACGGACCTCGGCTTGGGCCGTCGCCAGGAGAGAGGGGAGTAGGAGAGAATCGCCCCGGTACATAAGTGTACCGTTGAAAGTGGGCCCTATGAATTTTAACTCTACGACTATTTGGAGAGAATCTAACCAAGACATAACTTTTGCCTCGAGCTCGCCGGCGAGCTCGGTGTTTGACTGTGTTTACCACTAAATCATAACCTTGTGTACCTCGCCTCCTCCCATTTCCGCGACATGGGTCCACACCGCGACCAGGATCGTCGCGTTGTGCACTCATGACTGTACTTTGGGTGGGGTGAGCCACGACCGCTCTGCGCGCCGCCTTTTATACTTTTCGGTCTACTAGCCTTTTTTCGTTTTCAACAATATATATATTTATATCAGCGCGGAGACAATAATTAGCCAATAATAATTAGTCTATAACAATTAGATTTGTTAAATTGATTTATTTGAATTGATTTATAAAACATAGATTCATACTTTTGAAATTGTTTACAGTAAATTATTCCAATTAAAATTAATAATATAATTATTCTCAAAATGATTTAAGTTTATTACGATGTACAATTAATTATAAAACATGGCATCACTTTGTATTGCAATCTTAATGTTTAAAACGACCACGTGCAAGTACGCTGTAACCTATAAAATGGGATGGCACATTTGTATGGGGCAAATGAAATTACCTATGGGGGCTAATTTTTATAGTTGCCATTTAAAATATTATTCAAAGGTGGTAACACATTAAATATTTTGATGTGCCACCCGGCATGCTAAAATATTCTCTTTGGTTTGGTGGGTGTGTTATTGTTTGCATTCGGATTTAGTGCCGGTTTCAGTGATTTCGTTCGTTGTTAAAGTTCCTTGAATATACCTAGCATTAAATCCACGTCGAGTTGAGCTTATGTTCCTCCGTGCCTTCAAAAAGTTACGTTACTTGCGATTAGGAACTTCGAGAAATTGACTTAGTTGTGTGTGATGTGAGAAATTCACTCTATATTATATTATAATAATTTGAGCAGAGACTCTATTTTAGTTTGTGATCATGTCGGAGAAAGAAAACAAAAGGAAATGCTTTAAATGCGGCCGCTCACCGTTCGCAGACAACGCATAATTGTTTAGATTTCCAAAGCCTGGCATAAATAACCTTATACGGTACCTATGTATATTTACTGATATTTTTATGGTCATGTCTGCGACTCTCCATATGTACTACTCCTCATATTATCAAACAATTGCTAATTCTCCTGATAGTTTATGGAACTAGCACAACAGACACTGGCAGAATTATGACAATAGTTGCAGACAGAAGCCTCTAAGAACTTCTATTTTTAAGCATTTTATCAGAGTCAAATCAAACAAGAATAAGCAAATCTGGTTAATTCTGAATCCTTAAAATTGACCTAACTAAGAAATCCAGAAACTACATATAGTGCGTTCGAATAGGGTGTGGGCAAAAGTGACAAAAGTAACATTTTTGATCTTTACAAACGCTTTAACAAGAAAGCGCTCAACTGAGCATAAGACCTAAAATCGCATGTTTATGATCAAATACATAGCTGTCAAATAACAATTACAAACAACCATGCTTCAGACGTGGGTCAAAAATTACACTTTTTGGTGGCAAAAATTTCGCATTCCGAATGCTGAACAAAAAGAGACATGAATGACATTTTCACCCACAGATTCCCATTCGAACGCCCCTTATGAGCGTTATTAGCATTTTCGCTAAAAACTATCAGAAGTGATCTATTTGAATGCACTAAATATTATATTTCGTCTTTGCATCCATGTAGCTTTCCATTGGGAGTAATATTTCTAACTTACCTGTAGCCTGAGTCCCCATGGAAGTTAGATTAAAATAAATGATGTGTATGTTGTACAAGTTATACAAAATTTCACACAAATCTAGTTGTGTCATAGTACTTCATGCATGTGGGGGCTTAAAAGCTGTAGCTGGATAAATATGATATAAATGGTAAATATTCACGGCATTGATAGAACAGTAGTGTTTCATAAAACGGTTAGGCAATTAGCATTTGGCTGCAACTAATATTTTACAGTACCCATTTCAGAATCAAAACAATATAAGTAACCCAAATAGAATTTTTATTAAGTATTTTTTTTGTACTTTCAGCTGTGAACTATGGGCCCAATACATACTCATCAACAACATTTCAAATGAAACTCCACAGTGAGCATAGAATGTTGTGTGAAAATCATTTTCTTGAAGCTGACTTCACTGATGATACTCTACAGAAGTTACAGAGATCTGCGGTTCTATGTGATGTAAGTTGCAAGTCAGTATTAAAACAAATTTATGTTGTGACTGTAAGCTAGATATTGATCACCGTCTCACCTATTGGTATTTATCCAAAGGTTTTCCTGAACAGATCGCTTTTAGCGATTACACAGCCTACTGAACTGACGATGGAAAATAGGCAGGGTAACACACACACAATGCCTTTCCACCAGTGAGGAGGGGCTCAAGCTGAAAGAGAGTTAACCCATGGTATTGCTGCTCAGTAGTCCATACTGTTCCGTCCATGATTGCTGCTTCAATTGGTAGGGCAGAAGTGTACTTGCTACTTGAGGGTAGTAGGTAGCTAGCTAGATCAGCATTCGCAAAATGTTCTACTGCCATGGGGTACCAGGTACCTTCTGATTAGCAGTCAATAGGTGTAATCACTTGGCTACCACAGCTCCAATATCCAACGCCTAATTCAATTAAGACCAAATAAAAAATTATATCTGTGGTTTAAATATTATTGGTGTTTGCAAAAATTTCAAATCTATTTTTGTTACTTATTGAACTAGGCAGTATATGTATATATATATATATATTATGTAATAAGAGTTCCTATCTATCTGTATTTGTTAGTTTAGTTATATATTTTCAATACCTTTTCATCTGTAACTCATTAGTTATTTTTTTCCAGAATGAACCACAATTGCCCGAGTATACAATAAGGCCTCAACCTGGTCCTTCACATGGGGTCTTACAGGAAGTGACCATTGGTGCAAATAGTGAGCCTAATGTTGGGACATCTTCAGATGCTCAAGTGCAAACAATAGTTAAACCAACTTCAGAAAGGGAGAAGTTTTTGTATGCCAAATGTAGCAAATATATGCGAAAAATTTGCCAACTGCGCAATCGCGTTAGACATCTGAAATCAAAAGATATTTTAAAACGTGTGACAGATGATGTATCCATAAATAAGTATATATAAGTCAGTTACCATCACCCAGTACATTAAAAAGTCTACTCAATAGAGTACCTTTTAATGCTGGAATCAATCAACCAGTTTTTGAAGTCCTTGAAGGACTATTATATAATATATATTTTAAAACGTGTGACAGATGATGTATCCATAAATAAGTATATATAAGTCAGTTACCATCACCCAGTACATTAAAAAGTCTACTCAATAGAGTACCTTTTAATGCTGGAATCAATCAACCAGTTTTTGAAGTCCTTCAAAATTACACAAAGACACAAAAGCCTTCAGACAATGAATACACATTAATGTTTGATGAAATGTCATGTCAACATCTCAATTACAACCCTAAAGAAGATGTAATTGGAGGATTTCAGGACCATGCTTCACAGGGAAGATCCCCACTTATTGCAGCATATGCATTGGTGTTTATGGTTGTGGGGATATGTAAGAAAGTTAAACAGCCAATTGCCCATTACTTTTCAAGTGGGTTTTCTACTGCAGACAGACTGGCTGTGCTAATTAAAGAGGTAAGTATTTTTTTTAAACACCTGCCTTAGAATGTCTTAAAAGGCGACTGAAGTCTCATAGGCAGAAAAGTGAGTCTAGTAGGCAGCAGTCAGCGGTGTGGCAAAACCCTATTACCTAAAATAATACTAAAACCAAATTATATTCCTTGTTGTGTCCATTCATATTACAGAAAAACATATGGTATCGATTGACCCTACATGTGTAGGGATGATGATGACAACCTTTATATAATACTGGCTTCGCTCTGTCTGCATGGTGATGGATGATGATAATGATGAATCAAAATATATATATATAGCCTATGTTATTTAGGGATTACATAGTATTATGGAGAAAGTATTTTTGAAATTGATACGAGTTGTTTTAGAGTCTATTCATTACAGACATACAAAAATGCAAATATTTCTTCTTGATATTATTATTAGTTTCTAAATTGTACACCATTATCAATACTTTTGCATAACAGACCCAATGTGAATAGTTATCACATCAGTTAGAATAATTGTTCATTATTTATCATTTCAGGTTCTACAAAAGTGCCATGAAGTGGGAGTAAATATTGCGGCCATTGTGTGCGATATGGATGGCGTAAACAGGCGAGCCCTCACTATCTTGGGTGCATCACTGCAACACCCTTATATACACCACAATGGCAAACAAATCACAGCACTTTTTGATGTACCACATTTATTAAAATGCTTTAGAAACTTGTTTTTAAAATATGATATTGAATGTGCTACAGACATTTTATCAAATGACAATGAAGGAAAAGGTAAAGGGTTCTCATACATACTTTTCACTCTTGTGTGTTCTTATCTTTTGGGTTAACTGTTGCATATTGTTTTTTTCTAAAACCCTTAGCAGAATTACGAATCTGGCCCAATGTGAATCAAGTGAAACTCAAACAAACAAACAAAAAAATATGATATTGTTATGAAATTACTTTTATTTTAGTTTGATAACTATTTTTCTTCATGATACATATTTCTTTTTACAGGAATTGCTAAATGGTCCCACATAAAGGAATTTTATGAAATTGATAATACCAACCCAAACTTTGTGTATGCACCAGCTTTGAAGAAGGATCACTTAGAGCCCAATTCAAAACAAAAAATGAAGGTTAAATATGCAGCACAAGTTCTTAGCCATTCCGTAGCAGGAGGAATGTTAGCCAAAGTAGCTAAAGGTATGTAAACTAGATAGGTAGGTACTTTCTTTATTGCATGATAGCATGGTGAATGTTTATTTTTAATGTTTTGAAGTGATGAAGTAGAGAAGACCGTACCTGATAGGATGCATCATGCCTGTTCATTACAGTTGCAGTATCACCGTTCTGTGGCTCTAAACTGCGCTCATCACTTAGAGACATTAGTTCTTAAATCTCATGCACACAGTAATTTGATTTGTAGGATATGTACCTACATCTTTAGGCTGACTAGAGCCTACAGCTGTCATGGCTGTCCCCACATCTTGCATGTAATGTATGGACACTCGTGCAACGTGAGCGTAATTTGCTGCTACAGTAAAAGTTGCTTGAACATCCTTATACATACAGTATATGTATAAATTCTGTCAGGCAACTTGAGAGCTTAGTTCAATGTTAGTAAAATGTCAATGACCCACAACTACATCAAAATATTAACAGATGTGATAGCAGGTTACAGCTAGTATATTAACTCAAAAATTTGTAACAATCAAAATAACAAAGTTCATTTGAAGCAAACATTTATTTAATCACCTTACTCTTATTTTCAGACCTTACTGTGGACGCAGCTGTAACAGCAAATGTCTATTTGATTGTCTTAACAGCGATTGCTCGGATTTACGCAGAGGAAAAGCTCATGCAACAAATTTAAAACATTCAAGTCCACATTTAAAATGCTTAGAAAAATTGAAAAGATTTTTTTCGTCTATTAAGTATATTGGAAGCCCGCGTAAGACGCCATCACAAGAAGGTTGGATATGGACTCTCAATGCCATTGAGAAATTGTGGAGGAGCTTGGTGCAAAAACACCACATCACTAGCCTTGCCACTAGGCGATTACAACAAGACCCTATTGAAAATCTTTTTGGCTGCATTTGTGGCAACTGTGGATCCAATTCCAATCCAACATGCAGCCAATTTGTAGCTGGCTTAAAAACTGCCATATTATCAAATATGTCACATACAAAATTGTATCACTTCAGGAAACTGTGAAACTGATAATAGCCTTATAATTAACAATTTTGAAACACTATCTATCCGTTTCACAGTCCACACCATAGCATACATTTGCAAGGACAGAGCCTGAATTTCTGTCCTCAATTGAATTACCTCAAGTTGATGATGCCATACAAGACAACAATGCAGAAATCAGGCATGTGCATATGTGTGTGGATTCGTAATGAAGAGGATGCCTAATTGTGAGAATTGTAAAAAAGCATTAATATCAACAAGTGTTGAAAACTTGCATTTGTTTGTGGAGTTTAGAGAGTACTCAGAGTTTAAAAAAAGTTTAAATTATGTTACAAAAGAAATGGTCGTTTGTGTAGAACACTGCGCTACCCTGATAAATGAATTTCTCAGAGAAAAAGCTCCCACGATTTACTTAAAAAAAAACATATCTGAGCACATGTGAATTTCTATTTCCTGAACATTTGTATGGAGCACAGGAACTCAAATGTATGCACCATAATTAGTAGTGTTTTTACTATATGTATAAGAAGATACTGTGCTCTAAAAAATAGAGTGTTTGCTGGCGAACCATCTGCAGCTGCACTGAAACGCAAAATAAATATATTATTACATAAACAAAATGTGTTCATATAAACTATGCTTTGCTATAATGCTTGTGTTAATATTTTAGTCTGCTGCAACCAGGCATTAATAGATTCATGTGTGCAGTGATTTCGTCTGTCCCCTATATTGTGACATTAGTTCATTAAAACTTGTTAAGCCTGCAGTTGCAGTATAGTTGTCAGTTTGTGATTTTAATATAGGCCTGTTTCATAAAAAAGGTAACAATGTAAATAATGTCTCATGTATGTCTACCAAGTTTAGATGATGTTATTATCAATGATAATTTTACATATTATATGCTACCATAGACCATATTGGTATATTATACGACACAAGTGAGCTAAGTTGATTGTACCTAAGGCAGTAGTTAAGCCGTCAAGCAAACATTTTTTTACGATATAACCATCATAGTTATTTGATTAATAGTGAGTGACAATCTCTTATATTATTATAGATCCCTTTATTATATTATTATTATAACATTTATTATTGATTTAGGACCAGAAAGGAGTACTCATCACAAATCAGTAAACAAAATAATGATTATGAATGTGGGTTATGTAAAAACAAAGCCCGTCGTCCATCCAATCCTAACCTAACTAAGCCAGGTATTCTATAAAATGTTCTTAAATCACGCACGATGTGCCGCATTAAGGCGGCATGGATGAGAGATGAAACTAGCATTAGTCGTCAGCGATGAGAGTCAAATGTAACACGTTATTTAAGTGTAGTATTATAACGTAACACATTGGTAACTTTTCTCGTTACCTACTAGTCATGTGCACTAAAAGAATCAAAATCTAGAGAACGATAAATACGTAATTATCCAGTTTTAGTATAAATGGACAATCCAGGACCCTGAAATCCCAAAAAGATGCTTCCTTCACTACACCAAACCCAAGCGAGCGAAGCTGCTGTTGAGTCAATTGGTTCGTTATCAAATTCTGTGTAGAACGGCACCAATATTGTCAATGTAATCAAATTTAAGCAAAAACAGATTGTTCCGTAGAAAAAACAAATCGTTGATTGAGTATCGGTTTGAAACTAGTTCAACTGAGAATAGTTTATCAACAATGCTCAAGCAAAGATTATAATCTCAAGTATTGATTAGATGATCAGATCAGATATCAAACTGTATTTGAGTTGCATTCTGGAACATGGGACTTAGGTACTTAGATTTTTCCAGGGCCGAACTAAACACAATGACACTGTGTTTATTATTTTCTTTTCCGGTTTTTCTGTTACAACGAGACCCTATTACTAACCTTCGCACCAGAACTTATAATGCGTTCCGAGGTTTCACCCATAAATGATGATGAAGATAATTATGATGACGTCAAAGTCAAAATAATTTATTCAATTTAGGCATCAAAGTATCTTTGCATCAAAGACGCACTTGTGAACGTCAATTTTTCATTATAATGTACTTTAAAGCCTACCGCCGCGTTCCAAAATACATAGAGCCAACCGAGAAGAAGCGGCAAGAAACTCGGGGCCATTCTTTTTATATAGATGTTTTTACAATGTTTTTACTTAGGTACTACAAATATTAGCACCAGTGTGTTGCCTTACAAAAGAGAACATAATAGTGGTATCAGTAGGGCAAGACACGCTACACTTTGACATCTTAGTACACGAGTAGATAGATCCTGGAGTGATCAGTCCAAGCTGTTTTATCCTCCAAGTAATCCGAAATTTTGTAATAACCTTTTTGACAGAGTTTAGTTTTAATAGTAATTTTAAACTTATTAATAGGCAAATCTCGGATAACATTGGGAACTTTATTATAGAATCGTATAGATTGTCCCATAAAATAATGACTTATTCTGTGGAGACGCGTTGTATGTACGGATAGCTTGTGCTTATTTCGCGTGTTGATGGAATGAGCATCACTCCTTTTATCAAAACTGTTAATGTTTTTCTTTACATACATTAGATTTTCATAGATAAACTGAGAGACAACAGTTAGAATGTTTATGTCTTTAAATTTCTGTCTAAGGGAAACTCTGGGAGCCAAACTGTAGATCGCTCGTATAGCCCTTTTTTGCAGTAAAAAAATAGAATTAATATCTGCAGAACATCCCCAGAGCAGTATGCCATAAGTCATAACGCTATGGAAATAACTAAAATAAACTATTCTAGCTGTGTCTACATCAGTTAATAGTCTAATTTTTTTAACAGCATAAGCTGCTGAACTGAGCCTACTAGACAATTTTTTAATGTGGGGACCCCATTGCAATTTAGCGTCTGTAGTAATTCCTAAAAAGACTGTTGACTCCACAAGGTCCAACCCTGTTCCATTCAATTGTATATTGGATTCTACTTGTCTCACATTTGGTGTCGAGAACTTTATACAATTAGTTTTCTTCTCATTGAGAAGAAGATTATTTGTATTGAACCAATTCACAACTTTAGCTAATGCATTGTTAACATCGTCATAGTTTAATAACTGCCTTTTAATTTTAAATAACAGTGAAGTGTCATCTGCAAACAATACAATCTCGTGATTCTTCTCTACCTAATAAGGTAAGTCATTAATATAGATTAAAAACAAGAACGGCCCTAGTATTGAACCTTGTGGAACGCCCATTGAGATTATAGAGCCGGGCGATTTTTTACCATTTATGTCAACCCTTTGAATTCTACCATTTAAATATGAAGTCAAAAGGTTGAGAGCCATGTTCCTAATACCGTAGTGTTGTAATTTCCTGACAAGTATATCATATCGGACGCAGTCAAATGCCTTAGATAACTCACAAAAAACACCTAAGGCATCTTGAGAGTTCCCCAGGCATCAAACACATCTTTTATTAGTTCTATACCTGCGTCTATAGTAGAGCGATTCCTTGTAAACCCAAATTAATTTTTATGGAAAATTGGACAATGACAAGGATCCTACGTTCTTTCCCGAAATCCCCGTTTAGGCGTGAGAGCGTAACACATAAACAAAATTGCAACATTAGTTAGGATGTCTTTGACAGGGTTGTATTTTTTGCAAGTAGAAAATAGCCTTCGTGCGCGAGTCTAGCACGTGACAAGTTTTTAATAAAATGTGTTTATTATATTTTATTTGCTTTAAAAGCACGGTGTTTAACGTCAATGTAAAAAGATGATGAGAAGAATAATATTAAAGTCGATTAATTTAGCATAAAGTAAAGATGAGCGATTGTGTGACAAATGTTTTAGACAATGCGGTATTTTTTTCAAGAGATTAACAAAAATAGTTTCATGTAAAGTAAAAAAAATACGTCAAGTGCGAGTCGGACTCGTGCACGAAGGGTTCCATATCATAACATTATATTATAATTATTGTAGGTAATGTTCTGCTAATTATAAATTTAATGGATATTTTATACTGCCCTTCATAAACAGTTGCCTTTTTTTTCAGGTAGAAATGGGATTACTAAACATGAAATGAAATTGAAGTACCTAAATCAATCATAAAGCTAAAAGCCTAACTGTGTTACATTCCAATTTCGGTAACATTACGTAAACAAGTTTGTATGATAATATTGTTATATCTATGCATGTATAGCATCGATGGCCAATAATGTTCTAATGTATGATACGTACGTTTATATGTATATGAACAAAAGTATATGAATACTAAGTATCATTCCATTGCCTGGGTGTAACGCTTACCAGTTTACAAATATATAATATTCCCCTTGGGTTCGGATACTGCAAAGAGCATATAATACGGATACTGCACCACGGAAGAATAGTGCCTCCTATAAGTATAGGTAAGGTGTTATATTTCCTATGATCCAGTTATTTAAAAACACCGATTGGGCAGTTCTTTTTGGAGGTACTTACCACTGTAAAAAACATGATCCAGTCAACCGTGCAAAGAATATTTAATCTGGCTGAGCTTGCGCGGATGTACATTGTACATATCTATATAAAAATTAATCCTAACCTCCCTTGGTCACGCCATAACTTGAACACGACTTCCGACTACCGAATTCATCCATCTTTGTTTAAATGCTTTCTAATACTTTCTAGAAGGTTCTTACGGAAATAAAATTAGTAAAGTTGCGTAGAAAATTTAATAAAAAGAAGCGCAGCTAGTTTAAAACGATAAACCTACAATCTATGATAGAGGTGTACCCTCGTTTCCTGCAGTGCTATCATAAATGTTACCTCACCGCCTATTAATAGTACAGTTGGCCAGTTAGCCTCAATAATCTCAATATTAAAATAGCTTTACTGAAGTGACGCCTGGAGAAAACAGAATATATACATCGACAACACGCGATAAGTAGCGCACATACATAACGCGGTTGCTGTACGTAATAAGCTACTTGCGCAGTAGTGAACTAACAAACTTTGGTTACCCTTCACGCGTTTTTACGTTTACTGCAAGTTTTGTTTGTATAACAATCCTTCAGCTGTTTCGTTGAACACCAGCTGAACTATATAGTACACTCGTACGCCTTTTCGTGACGCGCGCGTGCAATGGCACAAATGTATTTGACAAAAACGAATTGAACACTAAAATACAATAGGTGATCAGCGTGGCGCGTTACAACTTAGGTATGCATGATGAACTGAAAGTCCAAATGCGCCCTTATGTGAAGTGGTGAACATATCGCACACCTAGATCTAAAGAGCGCTAAGTCGAAAATCTCTGTTTGTGAGTTATTCTCACCATCGAATTTCTTATCCGAATACCTATCGACCAATAAAAAAGATTTAAAAATAAGTGCACAACTCACTGCTAGATGGCGCTAAGTGTCCCTTTTTTTGAAAGCGCGAGCCCGCTTTCCTCCCACTAAAACAGGAACATCGCCAGTTGCAACCAACGTTACAAGCGGGCTGTACTTGCACATTGTAAACAATTTGGAGTTATTTTGAGTTGTACCTGTTTTGTTGAAATTCTATTACAGTATCATTTTGAGTTGTCGCCTTTTAGATGGTTACTGCTGAGTGAATGATTATATTATTTTGAATTGAACCCGTATTACTGACAAGGTGAGTAAACATTTTATTATTATTTTGAGTTATTACCGTATTGTTGAAACATTTTTGAATTTCCAGTTGAGTCTGTTTTGTTGAGTCATATTTTAAACTCTTATATTTCTTTAAAACTCAATTAAAACCGAACTTTTTTGCTGTTGGCCATTGGAATATTTACGTCTAATGATTGTTTTATATTCATCCTAGAATATAAAGAGTTTGTTCCCTTTCTTATGTTCAGTTTTTGAGTTGGATCCGTTTAGATGGGTTTTGCTAAATATAATTTTACAATATCGCAAATGAGAACAAATTTGTGATCTGAATGTCTTTTTAAATTGATTTAGCGTTACATGACCCTATAAGTTAGAAGAAGAGAAACATTTTCTATTTCAGAAAAACAATGCAACTTGGACGTTTTTTAGTAAATATGGTAGAATAAAGGGACAAAGAAAACATCACTCCCCTATGATGTTTACACAACATGAGACCGACTGGAAGATGACTTGAAAATGTCATCAAGTGATGAAATGTCTCAGATATCTCATGTCGTCTTGTCAGTGGTTGATACAGCTATTTCCAGCTCGTCTCAACAACAAAAGTCTGGTACACTGAACTATTACATTGTATTTAGTTGACAAAAGTAACATCCCACCTAGGGTCATCCACGTACCTCCATCATCATAGGCGACTTCATCCAACACCAGCAGCAGCAGCTCGAGTTCTAGTAGTTCGTCGGATACTGAAGATGATAGTGAGCAAGTACCTAAGGCCTCAAAACATTGTTACGGTTACTGAAACTAGTGCCCAGACTTCCGAGAAAAAGAGCAAAATGAGATTACGCAAACCAGCAAAGTGGAAGTCAAAAATTCCGAAACAGCTGAGAAACTCTGGCAAAGCCTACCAGTCTCTATCAAAATCAAAGAAACAAGTGCCAGAGAGAAAAGTAGGACCATCCTGTGGGGACAAATGTTGGCTGAAATACAAAGACAAAATGGACGAAAAGTCAAGGCAACAGCCGCCTTATTGTCTAACTTGAATGAGAATGAAATGTCACATCATTCTCATTCCCACTGATGGTTCCAGCCGAGTTTCTTCTGGCTTGCAGAGTTTCGCACAGAATTCAAATGTCAGAATGAAGCCCATTCCCATTCTCCGTAAAGATAGACAATAAGACCGCAGGTCTTTGATGCATATTGGGGACTCGACAATCTAGAAAAGCAAAGAGAATTTATAGGTAGTACAGCACTCGCAACAAATAATAAAGCCTGAATATTGGTTTTCAAGCACACACAATTTTAGAGCCCTCAACACAGCCTTTTACTTTGAGAGGAATGGACCCAAAAGAAGACTATGCACGACATTTTTCATATCCACACTTGACTTGAGCTTTAAAGCTATAAAACTGCTCTTTCCGAGAAAACAGATTCAGGAAAAAAAAATATTCTGGCTGGTAATGATAATAACGTGCAATAATGTTATAAAAAATATATCCTGTTTTTCTCATTACATTATAATTAAAACAAAATATATCAAAGTTGTTCAATGGTAAATAAATTACTCAAATACCTAGTGATATTAGAATAAGTAATTGTAATTACAAACAGTGATTTCAATATGTCGTTATTAGAAGGTAATGAATTATTTTAAAGTTGATAATTTCTTAGTCAAGTGAGTTTTTGAATTGTTTTTAATCTTGTCATTACCATTAAGTACTTACCTATCTACAAAATTTTATACATCAAGACTTTTTATTATATATATATATATATATATATATATATATAGCTATTTGGAGATAAGGTTGGGCATACTTAAGTATAAGTCAAATGTGATGTTTGATGTGCATTTTAAATTGTTTTGCATAGTATATTATATTATTTATGTTGTGTTTAAACATTTGTAAGAAAAATATGATTGTTAGCTCATATTTTATAACTAAAAGAAGCACAAGAGACTGCAAAATGTTATTGTTGCAGTATTAATAAGAAATAATGTTGATAGGTTTTAGTAATACTACTTTTCTTGATATTTTCATCATCCAATATACTCCTACTGACGTGGGCCGAGCACAAATGCGATTACGTTACATTTAAACAGATTTTCGTGCTCGGCCCACTGGTTAATTGGATTAAAGATAAAATTAAAAATAAATAATAAGATTAAAAATAAAGCTCACGCTGTTAATTGGACGAATTATGAATAATTCAAAATACTATTGCTTTTAAATTAATGGTGTCTCTTCAAAAGAGGGTCAACTAAAAACCAAGTTCACCAACACAGGGTCAACTCAAAATAATGAAAGAAATATACATATATTTTTAAGCAATAGAGAAATAACTCTAAAAGTCCGATTTCCAGCCTCAAAACTTGATTAAAACTCCCGGTTCTTACGATTTTGTTATTCAAGCTGTGTATAAAAAACATAATTTTAAACAGAATACTCCTGTAGTGCACAGGAACACGGAAATCAGTTTTTCGCTTTTTCTCAAAAAAGTGTTTTTTTGAGTTAATACCTCTTTAGATCTAGGTGTGCGATATCTCTTATTGTATTACTAATAACAAACCAAGGGCCGACGTCTCTTAGTTATTGAGCAAACGCAATACTACTCCGGTATTTCTGCGACTGAGCTGCATTTAATGTTAAATTCGGTAATCAGTTAGATCTAATTCTCAAATTGCTTGTATATCAATCGCATCCAAGGAATATTTAACTCTCTACCGAGAGATCGCATCGCGGTCAAAAATGGAATACGCACGAAGTAATCTACATTGTCATTGCTTCAAAAACCCAAACGTCACCAAATACCATTTATGCCACAGTAGCAACGCAATCGCAACAAAATAGTTTACATTATATTCGTGCGCAAAGCTGATCCACCGTTACACTAGTGTAACGGCCGTTTTCAATAATCTATCTATCGCCGGTTTACCTTGCTAGAGATAGATATTTCACACTAGTTGTATGGACGTTATGTCACATTTCTATCGGTAGTAAGGAAAACTGTAGATAGATCAAAGACCTTATACTTACTAACTAGACTGTGTACCAATAATTTTTGTTTAGCTAAATTGAGATCTATTTACTTACAATTAGGGCAGCTATTTCCTTAAAGGCGGTAGCTAGCTAAAAGCGGTCCTGGCGAGAGGGCTCCCGTTGGTAGTGTGTCCTTGTCTAACGTCTTGCCAGTTTAACTAATCATCGGGTTAGGTAGAAATGGTGGGAAATTATATATTTTGCTTTTTTTAATTTACGTAAATGGTAAACCATACAATAAGGTTCATTTATTAATATAACTATTATTGGCATTATTGTTAGCTTCATTTATTTATAGAATGGTTGTTAATGTAATAATTATTAATATAATTGTTGTTAATATGATTATTGTTTACTAAAAGGAACTGAAATGGCAGAATATTATTTATACAGTCATGAGTACAACCCTTTGCTTGAGCTCCTACTTGTTTCCACCAATAGCAAAGCGACAGCCCACTCCACTAATTTCAACAGAAGATAAGAGTGAGGGGCTTGGTAGGAGGACAGACAGGCCAGTCTGTACGTAGCGGGTAACTAGTAAAGTAGTAAATACTCGAAAGTGTCAGTGTAAATATTCGAATAAACCAACATAAATGACTAAAAGTTCGTCTTACTTCTGGACCCTTTAATTTCAGAAGTGGGATATTCGCACCCTTGCCCCTTGAAAAATATATATATATATATATATATATATATATATATATATATATATATATAATAATTTTAATGATAAGTTTTTTGCTTCTCATTATTTTTGAGCGCTAATTTTCTATAAACCCTTTATCACTTAAATTCTATTTACACTTACTTATTTACCTTATATTTCTACCGTGGACGGTTATTTTATCTTGCCGAGACCACACATATGAAGTGTATATTGTTAAGGCCTACATCCACCGTGCCAGGTACCTGAATCCGCAATCGTATAAAACTAAGCATTAGTTTCATTTATTCTTGTACCCATTACATTTCTTGTAAAAATATGTATGAAACAGTGTAGTTAATTAAGCGAAGGGTCTCGCTTTGAACAGGTTGACCGAACTGTAAAGTTCAATTATAAATAAAAGATTTTTTGCAATTCCATAGTACGTAAGTAGATACTTCTGTCCGACCGTCTTAAATTGGAGATGTATCGGTCATCGTCAGAGTGTACAAAAACGGCAAACCCAAAACTTAGTTTTTTTTATTGTGATAACTTTCTGTCATTTTATCATATCCTTCGACTTTGCACCGATGATGTTAGTTATTAATTACATTCCTTGTATTGTAGATTTCCGAACAATGTAAACCAGAAATTGAGATGGGAAAATGCACCTGGAAAAATGTCATAATCGTCTGCCGTTTACAGAGCGCATTTCAAATGTGACGACTTTATTCCTTTTTATACTAGGAGAATGCTAAAATCTGATGCTGTTCCGTCAATATTTCCTAATAAATATTGAAGTAAGGAATAAATCATCAGAACGCGTACGTGCATTAACCTATTAATCTTAAAGATTCAAATCTTGCAACGGCTTTTTCACATAATTCTACTTCTACTGAACTGATTTTAATAAAATTCGCATTTCATTACATATATGTTGTACAACGAATATTAAAACGTTTTAAAATGTTGGTGATGAGGGTCCGATGAGAAGGCAAAAGTAAAACTCTTCAACGATTGCTAGTAGAAGCTTTAGTAAAAATAAAATACGTCGAGATGTCAAAGTCTTACAACAACGCCTGAATAGACGTTACACAACTTTTGATAACCTAAAAAGTAATAATTAAAATAATGTGATAGTAACAGATAGTCCAACATAATTTCGAAAACATTCACACAAGATTAAATACGACAAAATCTAACACGTCCAATATATATTGAGATAAAATTAAACCGTTTATCTATCATTATATGATTATTCGGGTAAAGCCTATTAATTTTTGCGGAACCGTATCCTCTTACCTCGCCCTGCAACTGCGAATGATATTGACGCCGCATAAATGCAACCTGGATTTTATAGCAGAAATGAAGGAATTCTTGATGGATAAGGCTGAAAAGGGTGAAATTAACGTCGCTACAATTTTTGATGCAATGACCATCAAAGCTGGCAAACAATATGATAAAGTGCCAGACAAGTATTGGCGTAGCGTTGATTTAGGCGGAATATTGACATGTATTTCTGAAACATTCACGCTTTAGGTTTATTAAGCTTAAGGAAGTTTATATTTATTTAGCTTACTAAATAAATATAAACTTTGGTTGTTTTTTGTACTTACAAAAATTAGGTACCAATATTAATGTAGAGTAGTTAGTTAGCATCAATATATCAGGATACAATCGTTTTTACAAGCAATTTGTCCTGTAGTCTGTTTGGTCATGGTCACCACATTAGAAAGGGACACACTCCCAACGGGAGCCCTTTCACGCGGAAGGTATTTTCGCTTAGACAATTCTTCCTCTAAGTATTTTCGCCATTGTGCACAGTCTAGTTAGTAAGTGTAAGGTCTTTGAGATAGATAGACTATTGAAAACGGCCGTTAGTCATTTTGTGACATTTGCGCCATTGGATACTCTGTGGCGTGATAGGAGATAGTTTTTAAACACACACTCGTGTTTTCATAGTTTATTATGGCAACACTTTCATAAACTATTGTTATTATATATTTTGTGAGTCATGAAAAAAATTCACTAATAGGGAAATAAAACTGAATAATATCACGGTGAGTCTTTTATTATAGTATGGTTGTAGTTTATATGCACAGTCGCTCATACATGGCACTGTTTTTTTACCAACTGTCAAAAACATGAAAAATGTTCTAATTGAAATTAAATGTTTGTTCAGTAACCTATAACATTTATTAATACATTTTAACTTAGGACCTACATACGTAATTATACTTACTATCTCCATATAACATTCTAATGCATACTCAAAATTCATTATCATGATCACATTGTCGTTAATACACTTCTTATACTTTAGTTATAGATACTGAATAATTTTGTTCAAGCTCTCTTGCAGTTTTGGCTACTATTTATACAATGCTATATTATTGCACGAGTTCGGTTTTGGTTGGTGCAGTTTGTGTGCTGCAAAGCAGTTAACATTGTTTTAATTCACATATATATCAATGCATCATACATTATAGTTATTAGGCCGCTCTTAATTACATGTTTGGTTTAGCCACGACAGTGAATACATAATTGGTTACCTAGCTATTGAAAGACTAACGGAATGACTCCACGATTGTATGTATCAAAATTATATATTAAAAATACGTTTAAAAACGCTATAGAATTTTAAGATAAGTTTTAGGGACAACACTCAAGACCGAAACGCGACTTCGCGCTGTCATGTTTTTGCACAGACTTTTCACAGTTTATAGACAACAATAGAATACGTCTATTGCGAGTCACAGTCCTCACATTAACGACTGCCAAGGGTATGACAGCAAGACGATTTGCTGTACGAGATCGCGCCACATCGTGGTTTTGTATTTCGATCCTTCGATAATTGGTACCTGGTGAATTTTTTTACGAGATTCATTCGTTAGCTCAACACACCACTAATGCCGGGTTCCTATCCTATACCCAGAAACGGGTCGTTATTCTTACGACTCGTACTTATTTGACACTTTTAGCTGTGCTTTTAGTATGAGATAACTGTCAAAACGTAAGGAGTCATATGCAAAACGATCTGTTTCTGGATATATGAAACCCGGAGTTAGTGTAGATTGTCAAGAACACTAGATAATTTAATTTAGAAATAAACTGATATGCAAAACAACTTCCTGTCATGCACCAACCTTTGGACTGCACAGAAACTACAGCATAAATTGGTCACTTTATATTGTCAAATGAGTAAGTAAATCTACTCGTTTCTAACTTGTCTGTACAATTTACAATAAACGAGAGCCTAGAGCCTCGCTTTTTAACACTTCATCACAACTCTTCATATACACTTCGTAGTAACTATTGTAACAGGCAAACTACATTCACTCCCTTATAAATAATTGAATACATATGAAAATAAAACCAAATTAACAGCGTCTGTCGGCACAACCTAAACATTATTAAAAGCAGAGAGGCAGCTCGAAAGACTTAAAAATATATTTAAAAATACTTCGAATACATAGGTTTTGTATGTACCTATAAGCTACTATTGTCTATAAACGGTATGTTTTGTCGATCTATGACTAATTGAATTATCTATTGCGTTCTCATGAATGTATTTATTAATAATATATTGCTTAAATCTTACGCATAAACTTTGTGCCATCAACTGAACGAATATAATGTAATACAATTTTCCTTTAGCAAAATGCATACTATTAGATGGAATATTTTAAAAAAGATAGACTTTATAAACTTAATACTACGTAAATGCTTTACTTTTATTAACAATAAAATTAATCGTCAAAATATTTCAGTAATGTTTAAAATGAACAATATCAATGTTTAATAACACACGTCCATTTCGATACAATAAACTGTACTCGAATACGAAGCCAAAAATGTTAACTAAGAGCCGAAAACATCTAATGACTGGTTAAATCGCTCGTCTTAAATAATAACAATCTCAAATGATAATAATCAATCAAAAGCAATAAGCGATCAATAAATTAACATAATTATTACTAATATACACGCGCTGCTTCGGTTTAGTAACTATCGAAAGCAAATAAGCCGGTTAAGCAGTCTGAACGTCACAACAACCAATTCACAAACCACGATCAAATGAGATCTTGGCATTCAATTAAACCAGAACAATATTCATCACATTTTTTTTTGCTTAATTTCTGAGCTTAAATACAATAAAGGTGTCAAAAGCATTTATTCGTAAAGTAATCTATGATTAAATATTGGTTTCTTTGAGGTTATAGTATCCCATACAATGTTAAAAATGCACAATTATTTAAAAAATGCCTGGTATCACGGACCTACCAATAGATCAACTAAAATCTCATAATAAAATAAAAATATTTCGAAATATAGGAATCCGTGTTCTGAAGAAAATATAAACTCTGCGAACATTCATCATCAGTCACTCAATAAAAAGATCATCATTCAGTATGTACAGTGCCTGGCAAAAACATGGCATAGTTATTAATAAATAACATTTATATACACCCATGCTACAAATTCTCAATAAATTCTGAAACAGCTTATTGCTAACATTAACCCTTTGCGTACCGTAGACGATTTACGTGAGTTCATTCATAAATCTTTTCGGTATAGTAAGGGTTAAAACAACCAGTGTCAACTTCTTCGCTCTCTTCCGCGCAAATTACTCCCTACTCATTAAACAGCTACATTCTCACTACTCAATTTGTGGTATCTTAATGACTTAACAAAATAATAAAAATAACACTGTCATGTACGCGAGTCTCACTTCACGCCGTAATTAAAAAAAAAACTTAGAAGTTATTCAAGTTCACGTCGTATCCCGCCATTTTTGTTCGATATTAGTATTATAAAAATGTATTACTTTGTTCTTTAACACATTGATTGATACAAGCATGGTATGGGTTATCTGGAAGAGATCGCTCTGAGCGATGAGACTGCCCATTGTTACACCTAGTTTTTAACATTGTCCTTTCTAATATTAAGATCATTAATGTGGTGTCTCAATAAAGTGTTATCTATCTAAGCAATAAAATTATCCATGAATTTACATAGAGTTCTTACAACATGGTTACACCCTATGGTTTCATAAGCGGTTTATTTTTATAGAGGATTTATATGATGGGTTTGTAATGGTTAGTCTTGTGAGCAACCGTACATAATTATGTATTAAAACATGTGATAAACCCACATTCGTGTTTGAATACCATTAATTACACAACAGTTGCATAAATAACTAATAGCATCACCATAGCTCAAAAGCTTTATTCTATATGATGAAAATTATGTTGAATCTATGAGCCATGTTTTTGCCAGTAAGGTACTACAGGCGCGTGGGACATAAGGCGCCGGCGCCGCATGCTCTCACGCGTGCCAGACGTTCTGTATTGAAGCGTGTCCGCAAACTGCCTCGCTCCGCTACTGGCTACCATCACAGTTACAAGCTGAATAGGTAGGTACTAACGTAACTACTATTTTACATACTTTACAATGTCGCCTAAATAACTGCCAGTCTTTGTTTGCAGCTACAACTTCGTAACGTTCCATAATACGTACCTAACGTCTAATATCTATCTACATTCTATTTATTTTCATCTTTACAATAAGACAGTCGAGCGGAACACGTCAATAGAAGACACGTCGCTTATTAGAATAAATAACGTCACTACACGATTCTACATGATTTTTATAGTTAGTGGACTGTAATTTATTTATATCTCTTGTAAAAATATGATTAACTCTATTATAATCGTCCGGCAGCCGTACAGTTAAAATATTGCTCTGTATAGGTTCGTAATAGATTGTTCGCATAATATACTTGTAACTGGGGATACCGCGGCGTGTCGCTACGGAACGCAGTCTACAAGTATAACGGTAGGCACTGGGGGCGCTAGAATCGCGCGGGCGCTGCGGGCGGCGCCGGCGGCCTGCGCTAATGTCCCTTGGCCGCCTCTTTAGCCGCCATGATCACGGGGGTCAACGATGCTAGTGGTCGCGCCATTTTTAGGAACGGGTGCTGAAATAATAATACACATACTTTAGTTCATTCTACTTTCATAATATACATAATGTATACTTAATGTATCTTTTATTTCCTTCTTCATAAACGTTTCCTTTAAAGACCGTCATATTGTACCAAAATGTCAAATTATGAATCCTCTTTTAAATTAAAAAAATAAGTTTAGTACAACTTTAATCGCCTATTCCGCAATAAATGTTGCTTTGACTGGGACAAAACGTATCATGATTTAAGATAACGTATCATAATTATTCAGCATCATACATAATACTCGTCACTGTTATGATTCTTATACATAATTATATAATAAAATCAGTCCAGTCTATTCCCCGTGATGTATGTCTAGACAGAAAGCCAGAAAACAGACAGACTAAAATAATAATAACAACTGCAGAACCCAAAACGTATTTTGCATCGGTAACAATTAGGTCACTAAAACTAAACACGTAGCAATGAAGATACTACAATAAGGGTTTAAGCTGTGGTTTGACATCCCAAGCCCACAGCTGACTAGTATTAGCTCCATTTGTAATTTGCACACTCAATAAGGGTAGAGTATGGCGAACAATAATAACACTGTAACACCACATGACTGTTTTACCTGTACGGTACAAATAAATAATTTGATTTGTATAGGTTTTCTAGTTACCTTGAGTAGGTCGAGCGCAGTGGCGCGCTTCTCCACATCTACTTCGAGACACTGGTCGAGGAAGTCTTGGAACACCGTGCTGAGCTTCTCCTTCTCCTTGATATCAGGCTTGCCGTTGGTCGCTATTAGGTATAGAGCTCGCAGGGGATTCTCGTTCAGGTACGGAGGTTCGCCTTCGATCATCTCGATTGCCATTATACCCAATGACCACACATCCACCTGGTTAACAAATGAGTAGAGGTTTCAGGAATATGGAAAATTTTAACTATTTTTTATATTTGAAATTTAATGACTAATATATTTTAATTTGTAAAATTTTTGGAAATGCCGAAAACTTTGGCCTAGTATTGTGAATTTATAAATAATAAAATATTTCTAAATAAATGGGATACTTTGAAAATTATAACCGTCTTATAACACATAGAGTAAAGATAGTCTTAAGTCTAAATCATGCAAGCATGCATGTAAGTTTCTTATATGAAATTCTCTTAAACCACGGTTTGGGGACTATCTTTAGTCCACATTTTATAGTAAGGCTGCAATTGTTTTAAAGCTTAGAAACAATATAATTCAAGAAAATAATAAAAATATGTATATACACATACTTTGTACTTCGGAAATTGTATACCTATGTAAATTGTGAAATTTGAAATGATTCATATAATCTTTGATATTGATAGACAAGACATAGTAAATAGTAAGAAAACGCATTTTTAAATGAAATCGAACAAACCACAAGCCAAAAGTAATAGAACACAACATTATAATTGTTCACCTTTGGTCCATACTGCTTCCGCGTAACAACTTCTGGTGCCATCCAATACGGCGTACCGACCATTGTTGTTCTTTTGTTTTGCTCCGGAGATATTTGCGCACAAAAACCAAAATCAGCTGGAAAAAGAAATATTTCATTGTATTATCAAACCAGCTGTGCCCGTGGTTTGACCCAGGCGGAAAATAATTTACCACAAAAACATTTTTTTTCGTGTATTCGTAACATTTTTTGCTAAAATAAAAGAAACCTAGGTTACTTTCAAAACATTAGCTGTCCCGTAAAAATCTCGGCAAAACCGATCCAGCCATTGCGGAGATTAGTCGTAAGCCGGAGAGTAGCCGTCTATTATATAGATAAGCAAGATACTATAAGGAATATTACAGATAAAAAATGAGAGGTGAGAAAAAGACCAACAATGGTTATCGGTGGTTTTCATTTTCCTAGAATGTTTTTTTGGGCTTTGACATGTAATCATCATAAATCGTAATCAGCCCATTTTGTTCCCACTGCTGAGACTCCAACCTTCCTCTCAGAGAGAGGAGTTGGACCATAATCCACCGCGCGTTTGCGTGTGTGGATTGGTGGATAGGTTAGTGGCCAACCCATGTCGAAGTTTCCAGGCCGCCCGAAGGCCTTCGACATAGCCTAACGACTATTGTCCTAAGATAAACAACCGGGACCGACGGCTTAACGTGCCCCCTGAAGCACGGAAGTGCTCAGTTAAATAATGCCACTATCGGTCACCCATCCAAGTCCTGGCCGCAGCAAGTGTTGCTTACTTGTTGATCGGTTAAGATCGCCAAGTCGAGGTCCGCTAAGAGCGCTTCTACACGACATGTTCTACACTACAATATTAGTGGATTATTATCCATAAGTGTTCGCAATGCTGCACGAGTGTAGGCAAAGTGAACCACGAAATGTAGCTTGGCGTTTTTCTCGTCAATCGACTTGGAAAGTTTTAGTATTGCATCAAGCACATTACTAGAACGGACTTAGACAGGACAGTGACATAAGAGACTTATTTATGTGACTGTAACTTGAGTCTGACAGCTTGAAATGGAAATTTAACTTGATGCAACTATAAATATTTACATAAATAACTCAACGAAAGGGCAAATACACACAAGACCAAATACAAAGTAAAAAAAGAATACTATATACATACTATATTCTCATTTAGAAGCTTGGAAGGTGCTTAACATAATTCTAGAAACACACAGTAGTTACTATGGTACAATAGGTACAATTACAAGTGTTACTCACTCAGTTTAACTTGACCATCGAGTCCCAATAGTATGTTATCAGATTTAATGTCCCTGTGGATGACATGGTTGGTGTGAAGGAAATGCAACGCTTGCAGTACTTCGCGACACACAGCAGCGATCTGTCCGTCGTCCATACACGTTTCTGTGACTACGTCGGTGAGGGAACCGCCTGCTAGGTACTCCATTACTACCCATAGCTCCTGTTCAACATAAATAAAACAACTGTTAAGCTAATCAGTCCTTATAGTAGAAGTAGAGTATAATAATAATATCAATATAGTATTCTAAATAATGCTTCTCTCGGATGGATACTACTGTCAGGGTTGTTCAATATGTCGCTTCGTCCCCGTAAGACGGTTAAAGTCAGATAGAGAGTTAAAATTCGATGCTCGGAACCTCGGTGGTCTAGTTGGTCAATGGCGTCTGACACGGAGAGTCAGAAGACGCGGGTTCGAATCCCTTCCGAGGATTTGTCCTAGTGTAAAGGGCATCTGGGGAGCGTCCGGGCGAGATTCATTTGTAGTCCGGGTTTAAAAATTTAAAGTCTTGAGCCAAAAAATAAAAAAAATCTAACTGATTATTAACATTATATGTAACAAACTGTGATAATATTCTGTTTTGTTAGGTACATTTAAAATGATGATAAAAGATGAATAAATTAAATTTAAAGTTTATTAACGTTTATAATTTATAATTAAAGTTAGTTTTATATTTTAAAGTTTATACGTCATTTATGAATTTTTTTTATTACAATATGTTTTAAAAACCTATTGAGATGTCCGGGTTCTGGGCTCTAAAATCCGGGGTTTTTACTCGTCTTGTTCTGGTTTCCAAATTTTAGAGATGGCAACCCTAACTCAAGGTATTCTCTGTACTATGATAACCTAATGACTGTTACATACATTATATACATATACACACCCAGACACAGCTCAAACAGACATGTTCATACACACAAATGTTTGCCCTGTCCGGGGATCAAACCCGGGACCAGCGGTTCAGAAGTCAAAATCATTTATTCAATTTAGGCATCAAAGACGCACTTATGAACGTCAATTTTTCATTATAATGTACTTTAAAGCCTACCGCCGCGTTCCAAAATACATAGAGCCAACCGAGAAGAAGCGGCAAGAAACTCGGGGCCATTCTTTTTATATAGATGTTTTTACAATGTTTTTACTTAGGTACTACAAATATTAGCTCCAGTGTGTTGCCTTACAAAAGAGAACATAATAATGGTATCAGTAGGGCAAGACACGCTACACTTTGACATCTTAGTACACGAGTAGATAGATCCTGGAGTGATCAGTCCCAAGCTGTTTTATCCTCATTATTCGGATTACTTATCCGAAATTTTGTAATAACCTTTTTGACAGAGTTTAGTTTTAATAGTAATTTTAAACTTATTAATAGGCAAATCTCGGATAACATTGGGAACTTTATTATAGAATCGTATACATTGTCCCATAAAAGAATGACTTATTCTGTGGAGACGTTACATGTACGGATAGCTTGTGCTTATTTCGCGTGTTGATGGAATGAGCATCACACCTTTTATCAAAACTGCTAATGTTTTTCTTAAATACATTAGATTTTCATAGATAAACTGAGAGACAACAGTTAGAATGTTTATGTCTTTAAATTTCTGTCTAAGGGAAACTCAGAAGGCACAGATATACCAACTGCGCCAACCGGCCTGTCTAATAATTCTTATGGCGATGGTAGTATAGGTGCCGATGTATACTACTTCTATCGTAAATAAATGCCACTTGTGACGAGACCCTGACACTCACAATTGAGAAATAACAATGTATACATACAATAAAACTGTAACTGAGCCAAATCGAAATTTATGATCGATACAACAATATATGTAAGTGACACAGTGATAAGTAATATTATTATGGATTAACTTAACATATTTTGTATCCCATGAAAGGAAATGGTTTTTATGGAAAAGGGGATGCAAGTAAAAATGTTGAAATAAATTAACTACTTGAGGATTTTCGGATAATGTGCTCTGTTTGGTAAAATCGGTTCTTAAAATCTAAGCCATGTCCATATGTTCCAACTAATCATGCAAACAGCTGAACCTATTTTGAAGAGACTTTCACTGGCAGATAGCTGATGCTGTAAGGAGTAACTAGTAGGAATAGTATTGAGTAAGACATTTATTTTGGAGATGCCGTATCCCGCATGGCTACGCAAGCGAAGCCACGGCCGGGTAGGCTAGTTAGAATGGTGTCTCAAGTAACTACAAACACACAAAAATAATTATGATACCAATAAAAACTTGTACCGCAGAGTTAAAGCAGTCACAATGCAATTGTGACTGCTTTAACTCTGCGGCTACAAGCACACGTCACACTTAACATTAACGGAACTACTTATCAGTGTAAATTTTTTCTTATAAGTTGCTTTGGCTGTTAAAGACTTCACATGTGTAGTCTTCTATAGTAGACGTATAACTACGCGCACACTATAGATATTTTCATTCATAAAAACAACATAACATCACATATTTCCACTTGCTACAGTCCTGGCATACCTCTTTTGCTTCATCCACTCGCATCACATTCTTTTTGTGTAGAAATAATGTCTGTGCAGAAGGCGAGGTCAAGAGCACTCTTGACTGCGCCATTCTTTAGAACTTCTCCGATTTGATCGGAATACGTTCGCCGAGGTCTACCTCTTTCATTCACTCCATCTACACTCACCTGTTCATTCATACCTCTTACTATTAGATTAGGGGTGATAAGTGCACCTGCCTTTCCATCCCACATGGGGCGTACTGACATCCCGCTTAAGGTTATTCATACCTCATTAACAAGATAGCTGTCGAGATAGTTGACAACATTGTTGTGCTTGTTCTCCCGCATGACGAGGATCTCGTTGATGATGAGCTCTTTCTTGGGCTGCTGGCTGAGGTTCATCTGCTTGATAGCAACTTCCATTCCAGTAGAAGTTTCTATCGCGGTGTACACTGTACCTGATGCTCTGAACAGGAAAAGTTATAAGTGTTAGAAATAACCAGTGGAAATAACTGTACTACTAATATTTATATGAGTTAATTAAAGACTATACTTCCGCTACCAAATAAATACAGAATTTACCGAGAAGAACGGGCAAGAAAGCCATTCTTTTTAATTTTGTTTTACAATGTATTATTATTATTATGGTTGTATTAGTAAAAATTACCTCGGTATCAAACCTTATGTAACCTATAAAATAAAACGTATCATGAAACGACACGCGAACAGCCGACTCCTAAATGAGTCGCCTTACCCCAATTATAACAATGCAATTTGATTTTTCATAGAACAGCTAAACAAATCAATTATTTGATTTGAATGCACTCTCTATAGCGCTGATCATACTTTGCTTTTTCAGTACTTTACACTCTCGCAGCTTTTAAAAAACATATGTTATGGGGCACTTCCTTATACCTTATGGTTTCAGTACGACATCTCCATGCTGTCCCCGTAAAATTAAATATTACTGCACCATTTTTGTTCGAAAGTAAAACATGTACAATGTACCAGGCATGTGTTCGGGTCGATTGCCATTTCATGACCCTAAACTCTACAACTCTCAAGACAAGACCAGTTTTTGACCAGTGTGTGTTACCAGTGATGACATAAATATGGCACTGAAACATGGTCTCTTACTATGGGCCTTATAAGCAAGCCCAAAGTAGCACAACAAGCTATGGAGAGGGCTATGCTCGGAGTTTCTCTACGTGATCGAATCAGAAATGAGGAGGTCCGTTGACGAACTAGTCACCGACATAGCCCAAAAATATGCAAGTTGAAGTGGCAATGGGCAGGCCACATAGCACGCAGAACAGATGGCCGATGGGGCCGAAAGGTTCTAGAGTGTAGACCACGGACCCGCAAACGCAGCGTAGGTTGTCCACCGACAAGGTGGACTGAATACCTGATAAAGGTAGAAGGGCGTCGTTGGCTGCAGGTCGCTTCCAACCAGTCCTTTTGGAAAGTGTGTGTGTGTTTGTGGGGAGGCTTATGTTCAGCAATGGATGTCCTACGGCTGAGATGATGATGATGATGAAACTCTACATGAGCAAGACTTACCCTTGTCCAATTTTCTCCATTTTAGTATATTTTCTATTAGGATCACCAACACTAACAATAGTTCTTAATTTTTCTAATATTTCTTCATCAGTCATTTTCTTTTTTCTTTGTTGCTGCCCAGTCGATCTCCTGCAATATAAAATATGAATAAATAGTGGTTTACTCTAATTTTTCACGACAGAACAAGAATATATATCTCGTCCTTCATTCTTATGGTGAATGCTTACACATTTAGCATACAAATGCATTATTATTTTTTAAAAATACTTTATAATATAAGGAATATTCTTCTAATGTTGTGAATTACAAAGTTAAGTCCAATTACCCAGTACGGGTACAAAATAAAGTGAAATAGAAGTTCCTGCTAAAAGCATGAGAAAAACAAATATAGCCAATGCACCAGCTACTTTGAAGGAATTTCATAGGTTGATATAAGTACATTATTAATTATTACATATTACATTATATTATTAATTAAGTATTGTTTAAATTCCAAAAGATCATTGATCAGAGAGTGGATTGTGCTTTTCTTAACCTCATGTTTGCAGTAACTATAAAAAACTTAGTTGAAAATATACTCTCATTTTTATACTAGGTTTCATTGTGTTATAAGGACTGGCTTTTCCCATTAATCATGATTACAACAAAAACAGTTCACTAATAAAACAAATAATGCATGGTAATATTACAAATGTAAAAGTAAGTCTGTCTATACTATATATGTATATTTCTTTGTTACCTTTAGATCCTACATGATGATATATTGTACTTATAATCATCATTTTTTTCATCAAGCGGGAAAATCACAGAGCACAGCTAGTACTTATAATGTGTCCGTAACATTATTTAGTTTTGTATAGATGTCATTGTGTGCAAAATTTCTTTATGCAGAAGAGTTTTAATCTCGTAGGATATTATTATACTCTTTATAATCCATAAGTAAGATTTTGCATAGCAGGCGTTAGTGAATTAAAAATCTTATGATTATACGATTTTATCTCTGTTATTCTAGTCTTGAGTATGTATAGTAAAGTAATGCATACCCAGTGTCAGTGTTGGTTTGAGCGCCGTTGGGCGGTGGCGGGTGCGGGGCGTGAGGCGCGGGAGGCGGTGTGTTCGCACCCGCCGGGTTTTTGTTCCGGTCTAGCACTGCGGGCGTCACGTCCGCTCTGCTGCATATCTGTAGATAAACACAAGCATTCATTAAGTTTAGTTCAAGAAGGGAATTTTCAGAACATTCATACAAAATGCGCTAACTACCTTTTACCTAAACTTTTACCCCCTAAATCTTCTAAATTATGAGAAAAAATGTTTTAATCAATATGAATTGCATATGATTGCTGTTGGAAATCGATTACCAAAAACTGTTCATATCCGACCACTCAACATGAATGTTCTTCGATAGACTTTATATGGTAATGTGTACGAAAAAATCCTTTTACTAGGATGTGTGCAACGAAAGGGCTATTTTATAACTTCTAAAAGCAGATCATCCACTAAGCATTTTAATCACTAAAATTACAAAGTTCGATGGCCAGAAGATTCATTCTCGATCATCTGGCAACCGTGATAATTGTAAAGCTACCAGAATGTTGTCCATGGGTTCACAAAATGTAATTGGTCTCGTGCCTGAGACACATTTTAATATAATTAAAGAAATGCCAAATAAACTAGAAAACCTGGTTTAATAAATCAAAGGCCGAAGGAAACGGAAATAGGTAAAAATAAATATAGGAAGCTTACAATTAAAAATACCTGACAATTCAATTTAAATATCGGGCAATATTAGCCTCACGCAAAGATTTGGGTTTATTATTATATACAATATTACTGTGAATGTATCATGATTATAGCAAAGTATATTAACATTATTGGTTGGTTTATATATAATCTATCGACAGTTTAGCCTACTATGAATGATTTTATGTCAAATTTCTTTAAAGAACACTATACAGTGTGTGACAAAAAGTTGTAATAATACTAAAATCACACACGCAGAAGCTCGCATACAATTTTAACCGAACTACTGCACCCCAGGAAGTAGTAAAGATTCCAAGTTATGAGTAACCAAAATTTTTTTAATACTCAAGCAGGTTTATCCCTGAAAATCTAGGCCAAAGACGGAAATGAGTCATTGCCAATGACCTCCAAAACGTAGACTAGATAAACAATGGGCCTAAGCGAGGCCTTGGCTGCGGTGCGGCGTGGGGAGAGGGCGAATGAACATAAGGCATGAACACACATTAGCACATTACCGCCACTAGCGATGAAAACATATTGAATTATAGTGACCAGTTGAGTTAGAAGTTACCGAATGAGTGGTGAGCGCTGGATGTGGCACATGCGGTGGAGACGCGGGCGCCGGTGCGGGTCTCGGTGGTGGTGCTTCTTCTTCTTCTATTGGTTTTGTATACTGGAAATTAATATTATGAGTTAATTTAGATTCATAGAAAGGTAAATGTATTTGTATATCTCGCAGGCAATAACTTGAGTCGTCAAAAGCATCGAAAAATCGAAATATTTTTAATAATTACGATTTCTTCGTCTTTTTAGTTGTATTGATGGAATTGTCATGCCATTCCGAGTAAACCATTGGCACCAATTTGTACTAGTAGATGATAATGTGCCCGCCCATCGAGCTCAACGAGTCAATGCTGCTCTCTGAGAATACAACATCACAAGGTTAGACTGGCCTGCCGGCTCGCCTGACTTAAACTCAATAGATCACGCGTGGGATGCTCTTAAACGAGCTGTTTGGAACCGTCAGCCACGTCCACAGACAGTGCCAGAGCTCAGGGAAGCCGCTATTCAAGAATGGGACAGGTTACCCCAAAAATGCTGGATAACTTGATTCTCAGCATGCCCAGGGGGATCACCGCATGTGTTCGAGCTAGGGAAGGAGTTATATTATATTGAATATACACCTTTTATTAATAAATTGTTGATTACGTTCAAATAAAAACAAAATATCAGCTTATGCTATTGATCACAAACTTTTTTTTATGTGTGTATATCCATAGATACATGTAACCATTACAAGCGTGTTTATTATAAGGGGGCCCAAATAATCCAACTAAGAGTTACAATCTGTTCGTCATGTCGAGTGCGACGTTTTCTTCGTGCGCTTACTTACTATGAAAAGCATATTGTATTGTTATAAACAACACGCCACGCTAATGCGCGACCCTCGGCATCCCACCATGCCAGCTGTTTTCAAAGCCTTAACTATGAGTCCGAAACAAAAGCGCAACGCGTTGTGGTCGAATAGCAAGAAAGCTAAGTCACTAATTTCGCTATGTGGTCTTTCTGTGTCTGCCACAACCCTTCACATTATGTATTTTTTGCTTAAGACCTTAGCAACACAAGGAGACTACAGTCAATCAATACGGAAAATTGATTTCTATGTCACATAGGATAGATATACGAGTATATGGGCACATTAGAACTCACTTTGGTCACGAAGGGATTCAATAAATAAATGCATGGGAGCCCTCTAGTAAAAATACAAATTTGGTTAACTTTTTTTACATTATCTAGTAATAGTTTGAAGACTGATCCCGTAATTATCGGGGTAAGTACGTTATTTGTTATTTCATGACGGTTGGTAAAATAAACACAGTAATCGCCTGCTATGGTATTCTTATTTTTACTAGTAAATGTAAATATAGTTCTTGAAGTGATGCTTCAACACATGATTATGCCTATTATGAATAATTTAGCCTAGTTACAAAATGACAAAAAAAATTGCTATTAATTATTGCATCATAAAGATTATCAAAGATTTAAAGAAAATCATACAAAACAATAAAACACTTATATAATTCATAATACAACTAAAACATCCATAAACTAAAGAGATCCACACTAGTGTACTTAACATAAATGCAAATGTAACTCTTCCTGTGTCTGTTTGTTACATTTTAACGAAAAACAGCGAATGAATATTCATGAAATATGTTACAGTTATTTGAGTTTTAGAATGAAACCATGGGCCGCAACTAATCTATATATATAATAAAACTGTAACTGAGGCAAATCTGTTCAATTAATACTTTTTGAAAATAATAATTGAGGTATACTTTGTTATAAAGGCCAATAATGTATTATTTACAATTTTTGTCTGTCTGTCTATTGTACACACATCACTCTGAAACTACAAACAAATTTTGATAAAGCTTGACACAGATAACACTAATATCATGGATTAATTTAAAGGATGATTTATATCCCATAAAACGAAAGGGTTCTTTCGAAATAGAGGATTCACCAATTAACTAATTGACGGATTTTTATGCCATTTTCCCCGTTCGGTATTTGAAAAATGTTTCATCTTTCTATGGGATTCGAGTGCAAGTTTTTTGAGTAGAATAAAAACGTCGGGATCTTGTTATGGGATATAGCAAGGGTAAGCTTATTTTGCCGTTTACGCGCGACTGTCTGTCTATTTGTTTGTTACGACTTATCTCCAAAACGTCTGAACCGATTTTAACTAGACTTTTACTGGCAAATAGCTAATGTTATAAGGAGTAACTTGGGATTTAGTTTAGAGACGCCGTTACTCCGATGACACGCGAGCTAAGCCGTGGACAAGTCAGCTAGTAATTAATAATAATTAAATATTGTAGTAATTAATGATAATTAAATCTGAGCTAAAAGTCAGTCTCACCATTGCCCGTGTCCTCACTAGCATAGGGTTGCCAAATTATTGTTGGTACTGACTGGGACAATTACCAATAACTTGTAAATATGATTTCGACAGTTTTTACTTGAAGACGATTAGGTACACTTAATAGTCCTGTGTAGCTACTAAAGAAAATATCTTGAATAGGTATTGGTACATCAATACGTTTTCTAATAAGTCTAACTCTTGAAATAAAACTTAACCAATAACTAACTTCGGCCAACACGCATTGTGGCGACGAGCGCACATTGTGATTGAAAAACTGGGACATTGGACTGTGGCAAACGGGACAGAAAACGTACATAACAAGTCAGGTAAAATATGATTACACTGCATGAGAATCTAACGCAACCAAATAGGAGTGACTCAGAATAACATCCATTACAACTGGACAATTTGTGCCAGCGACCTAGAGCAGTAATTCGATACATAAAGGAGTTGGGATGGCTCAGGTAAAGGCTGGTGGGGGAAATGCACAACCCAAGCGGGACGTCAGTGCAGAACTTAGCTCCCCCAAACTGCATAAGAATAAGACCGGAACAAAAGTATTCAAAAGAATCAGTGTCATGTCCCGGTGTACCGAAACGGACAGCAACCCACCCTACATTAGCATTACCAAAGCTTAGGATACTCACAATACTCTTTGTGCGGTCGGGTCGTGAGGGCGGTGGGGGCGGCGGCTCAGGGTGCTCGGTGTCCGTGGGCGTTGATGACGATGGACTACTGGACGATACTCGCGACACTGATGACCCTGAAAGCAAACGATGATAATCAACATACGAAACTTCGTAGCCGGTTCTGTCGATTTGAAGTTTATTATCTTTCCTAGTTGTAATGCCATCTGACACGATTATTCAGAAGACGCGGGTTTGAATTTGAATCCCGTCCTAAGAATAAATTTTCTCAATAAAAATGTACCTTTGATTTGATTAAATACTTATAACTGTCACATGGAGGAGTATAGGTAGCGGCACCAAACTAGCGTTATTGCCGATCATTGTTATTTTTTTTTGTTAAATTTGAACTCGTTTGTTATTGTTGGTTGATAGATTGATTGTTTAAAGCAAATAAAAAGTGAGATTGATGAAGCAACGAGTATTTTGCGCAGTCATTAGAATAGCAGCACGATAAGACAAACTGCAGACATTATGAAGACGGGGAACTTGAAAATAAAGATATATTTAGCTGCTTGGGTAAAATCCAAAAAAAAGGACAGCAGAGGCCACACGTAGGTCTGTTGCAACGGTAAAAACACCACCACTCAAGCCAATAGCTCCGATTTGATAACAGTTTTCATTTCAGAACACATGGCAAAAAACAATCCAGAGCAAAAACGGTCACCAAAATTGACAACTTTGACCAAGGCGTGATTAAGAGGTGCATACACAACTATCACATATTAAGTAATAAGCTTTTTTCTTAATAGTATTCCAATTAATGATGAGATTTGCTCCTAACATATAAATGGTAAGAATCGCAAAGAAAGTGATTAGACTGTGGCGATTAATCGCCTGTCTTTACGGTCACAACTCGTGCTATCACGTAGATACTTCCACCCTTGAAGGAGTTCCATTTAGGGCTTGTCTCAGAGTAAGTATCAACAAAAAGAGTTGTCACGATAGTAATAATACCATGAGTGAGCAAAATGGGTATATACACTATTTCTAAGTGTTGACAGAGCTGGAGAATAATTTTTTGTCCTGCTTGTAATCTCACATTTTTGCTGGGCACATGCTCAAAGTGCGCCCAATAGTTGTAAGAGGTATTTGTAATTCTGGTAAAAGCTAAGTTTACAATTAAAAAAACGGTGTTGTATTGTTATGTATAGAACATAATATAAACAATGATTCATTGTTATGTTTTAGGCTGCAAAAGTAGAAGTGAACATAAAGACAAAAACATAACCTTTCATCCGTAAGTCTACAATTTTGATTTTATTTTTACCTTGATGATATAAATAAATATAGATTATATTTTATAAGACTCGCATCTGCAAATCGCAGACTGCAAAAACGTATAGAAAATACGAATTGATATGTAATTTGGCCTAAGAAAATAATCAAATTTTGTAGCTTGAAAAGGTAGGTAAGTAAAATGAATCCAATTGACTTTTTTCCTAGGCATCATGAATACTTATGAAATTGATTGGGTGCGTTGCGTTTCTGTCTCTTACCGGTATCCAGTAATCTGTGCCGGTATACACTAATGACAACTCTATTTGTTGATACTTACTCTGAGGGACTTGTAGTATTGTATGTTTAGAGGTGCGTTCGTTTAGCTTATGAGAACATTGGTGGCGTTGACATTGATGGCACTTTTGTTAAAGCATTCGTAAAGCTCAAAACGTTATTTTTGCCACTTTCGCCCTATTCGAAAGCTCAACCGAGCATAAGACCTAAAATCGCATGATTATATACCTCGACGTTTCGATCAAGTTGCATTGATCGTGATCACGATCGGACTGAAGAGGCGGGTGTCATTGTCTTAAAATATGGAGATATTTTTGAATATACCCCCAATAAAAAAAAGTCAAAGTCAAAGAGCAGTATGCTCTTTGACTTTGACTGCAGCTGTAAAGACCCGCCACATACATAAATCTGCGATCGCTGAACATCTGCTCGAGTCAGGACCACTGGATAGAACTTCACGACCCCAAAATTCTCTCAACGGAGCGTCACTATTACTCGAGAATGGTATGTGAAGCGGTTGAGATTAAAAAACACCGTAACTTCAACCGGGAGGATGGTTTCAAACCGGCGGCAACATGGAATCCAGTGATTAGAAAGTGTTCCCGTCGCGGTTTATCCTCAGAAAAATCTGTCGATATCGTTAGTGTTGTGTGACGGGACAACGACTTTTTATAACAACTGTTGGGGGTATATTCATTATATATTTCAAAGCAATGACACCTGCCTCTTCAGTCCGCTCATGACCACGATCAATGCAACTTGATCGAAACGTCGAGGTAAATAAATACTATTACTAACGCGATTAAGCCCCGTTAATATAATATAAATATGTGTTCACATCGCATGATTATGCTGTCAAATACATATTTGGCAAAAAACGATCCAAAACAACCATGCTCCAGACGTAGGTCAAAAATTGCACTTTTTGGTGGCAAAAATAACACTTTTAGCTTCCGATCTTTTAATTTCCGAACGCTGAAAAAAATGAGACCCAATTCCCAATTCGAACGCCCTTGTGCACGTTTTTAGCGTTATTTTCGCCAATAGGGGTCTATTCGAAGCATTATAGGAAGTCGTTTTATAGAAGTAGTCATCATGGAAATTATCAATTTGAGGGTAGTCAACTAAGAGATCTTTCTGTCTTTCATTACCTGAGTGTGTTGTGTGCATCTGAGCAGACGTCATGTACTTTGACGGAGGGGGTTGAGTAGCTGATGCATCGTACCATTTCAATACATCTAGAACAGCCTGAGGGTTATTCTTCTGCTCTTGTTTACTAATGTTTGCTGCCATTAACAGCCGCGCCCACGCCTCAGGCATTCCCTGTTCAACAAACAATATGCCACTTTACTCAGTTCCTACATAATCAATACTAACTTTCTAAAGTTAAAACATGCAGACATATAGGCATTGCTTTTGCTTCCACATTGAATTGTCAGCATTTGATGATTTAGTCTAGTAGTAGATATCTAGCTAGTCACAAGCAAACATACAAGCCATACTCTTTCCATTCTAAATATACTTAATCAAACAACAAAAATTAATGCTAAAGTAAAAAATACTTAGTATTAGCAGGTTCAAACTCTTTATATCATACTAAACATTATTTGACTTAATACTTATATTTATATAAGTAGTGCTTTTTATATATCAATAGTTTAATTAACCCGTCCGCATCAGGACAAAAAATAACAATAGATTTATGAATGAAACTTGCCTCTAATGGGTCTTGCTGATTCGGACAGATTAATAAAAATAAAAAAAATATACGATAAAATTAGAATAAAACTGAAACTAGCGTTTAATATAAAATAAGTAGATTGTATAAATTAACATAACAAAACATGCTTATTAACATTGATGCACTTCAAAGATTGCGCAAACCCCCCACATCCCACTCAAAAAAAGAAGTTACAATTAACTGTAACCTAAGTTAAGGACAGAATTACATTAAACATAAAATAAGATCCAGTTTTACACTTGATAATTAAACAATGGGACAATGGGACAACAGGACTTAAGTTGTTTTTGCTACACATAGAAATAAATCAACTTTTAACCAGTTTTATACCAATGAATAACATGTCCGCTAATTTCAGAAAATTATTTGATCCATGTGCTGTGCTACTCACAAAACAATACAATTCCACAAAAGGATTCAATTGATTAACCACACATGTTGCAGTTCCTGGAAACGTAGGTTGATTTCTGCGAAATCTATTGTATTATTGCCCGAATATGGCAAATTGCGAGTCAATGGGTTAATGAGAAAAATCATTCCAAATTTAAATTCCCAACATGTTCCCAGTTTAACATGATAAAATTATTTTGGTAGTTGAAAAATAGACACATATTTAACTTTCTATCGATCATTAACTATCTAATTACTTTGCTTTCAAAATATGCATACAAACAATAAATGATTATGATGTATTGGATTCATTGTGGTACAAATTAAGTTGACAGTATTCATTGTTTTATAGTCTCAAAGCTAATAAAAATATATATAATAAGAAGAGTTGATTAATTTCAATGGACTCAATGCCTTATAAGCTGTTACTTACTGTCATAGGCAGCTTGAAACAAAAGCGGTAATACATGGAGCTCAATTGCATGACAGACTTATACAATATCAATTACATATTAACTAAATCAAGATCAAAATAATATAAATAAGTCTATATAGTAATATATAATATAAATAGTCTATAGTAATGGTTTACTTTACTAACTCTCTGTTACATGCCTTATATGGCTTTACTTACTTACTAATACACATACACTATTGATTCAAAACATGCTTTATGTTTTATCACTACTTTAACCCTTTCCTACTGACTATAATATGAAAACCTTAATTAAACAGCTCAATTATAAAGTTAAATATGGTAGGTTATGTTAAGAAATCTGTTTAGTCTGATTTTTATATAGATACTACACACTATTTCCCAGGTGTCTGCAAAGTGCTACTAATAGAAGAAAGTTATGTTAAATTGACATGAGTCTTGTTTGTGCTGACAAGCTAGCATGTTGATCGGAGATTGATCAGTAAACCAATCTTTAAAATCTGAAATAACTGGATTGCCTCAATATATCGCAAATACCTGCAAATCAGGACTAATTCATGTTCTTGTATCTACCTATATGTGAATGAGTTTGCCCACATCTCATATTATTATTAGATACCTACAATACCCTGAGCATACAGTGCATTTGGATCCTAACCAATAATAATGGGTTTATAACAGGAGTTATTAGTATCACATGATCTATACAATGTACTGTATAACCATATTGATTGTTTAATTTTAAAGTGTTCAATCTATCTACCTTAATCACACATCTCTGGACCTGAGCATAAACAGAATAAAAATTATGCCATGGGCCACCAACTTGGGAATTTGTCTCAAAATTAACTTCTTGATACCTAGCTTATTCATTCATAGTGTTTTTTTTCTGGCATATACACTCCCTCATAAGGTAAATGAAGAACAGATGTGTTGTTACAAAGGCTAAATATTTTTTAATCTGTTGACATTACTAAAGCAAAGAAACCATATTATTAGATCATTATCTTTCATTGCCTATATGTATTATTATTATTATTGTTCAACATTTCAACTAACAAACATTTGTAGTTGAATATGTATACTGTTTTTGTTATATTGTATTAGTCAGAATATTGTTTATATTCCAATTAATCACAAAGACTGCAGTAATATAATTTTTGAACAAGCCTCTTCTCATATAAAGCAAAGCAAAAAGCTATTTGGCACAAGCTAGACCCTGCTATTTTCAAAATGTCTACTGGAAGGATATGTATGGTTGTGTCAATAAATTACAATGAGACCATACTGTGTAACACTCATTGGAAATTGCAATGCATAATTAGAAAAAACTCAAGCAAATTGCTGACAATAATTATATAAAATGGGTCCTATTCAGGATCTATATTATTATCACACAGTACTTAGTAATAATTATTGTGCAAGACAAGATACTTTAGAATTTACTTAGGTTCAAAAAATTAAGAAATAAGGTAAGAGAATATGGACATCCATATAACCTGCCAATCTGCCGAAGGGCAGGTTCTGCTCTGTCAATCTACCTTTTATAATTTTGGCCTGAAATATCAAACAACTTCTGGCACCTGACAGTAACAAGGTAATGTACTGTATAGTTAAGTTTTATGTAATTTTTCTTTATCCAACTGCATCTTAAAAATGTTAACGTAAGAGTGGTGACAAGTTTGGAATATATATACTCACTGTAAACTCTCCAGTGACTGCATCAAACCCCACATGGACTGTGTGTTCAAAATTAGTTGGATAGCTAATATTTGGTTTATCACTGTGAGCAGTACTTTTAGAGCCTTTAATTTTAGCTTTTAATGTTTTCTTTTTCCTATCACCAGCATCATCAGGCTCTGAAACAATGAATAGATTACATGACTGTGTAGTACCCTTTTCTGTAACTATTGAACCATTATATGTTTAAATTGTTTGCATCTAATAAAGCGAATGACTCATGAAACAGCCTATTAAAATTCAAAAGTTCTTACCTTTTGGTAGTGGCCTCATATCAACAGAAGCCACAGAGTCTCCGCGGTCTGTTGCTCGGTTACTTGTGAGGCGCACGGGCGGCGCGGGAGGCTTGTCTTCATCACTAGACATTATGCCTTCTTATTGCCGTTGACACCAGTCCAGGTGAGGTTTACCTAAAAACGATATTCGGTTGAAGGGCTAACCGAGGTACCTATATGTTTTGCTAGATATATTTACAGAATGTCAACACACTTTATTCAACACAAGACCTGTTTTAGTTAGGGTTGAGAAGCTTTACAATAATACAAGCAAACACAAGTTGGCGTCTTACATGGGAGGTTATTAATATCTAAGCCAGTATTCACAATGACAAATAGCATAAAAGAAAACCACATTATTACTCATGGACGCGCCCCGCACAGGTTTGAGATTGCGACAAAAAGATTGGTACTGCTAGAAACTTAAGCAGATATATTTTTCATTCACCTGGTTTATTAGCCACTGTAACTTTTGCAACTACTGGTTAATAAAACTGTGACATTTCAACAGATTCAACATTTAAAAACACATTATTTTGGGCAAGCGTAAATTTAAGATTTTACTCATTTCCACACATGAAACGATGATACGATACAGCCGCCATTATACGCCATAGATAAATCAGACTATAAAATAAAGATCTAGTCTGATTTACCTATGGACTATAAATACCATAGAACATAGCACGACTATAGGTAACAAATCAGATAAGTTGATTGGAATCAAGATGATATGGAGTTGACAGCTGCCTTACCGTCCGAATCAAGCGAAAATTGATATTCACCCGCTAACAGTCGGTACCTTTCCCCGTGAGCGTGATTACGATGGCCCACGCTACGTCTTCAATGACATCTTATCTGCAGGGCCCCGTTTCATAAAGCTACAAGTAACAAATAGTACTTTACTATTTACAAGCCAAAACTTCCAACAAATTACAATGACAATTGTTTTTACAAACTTCATGAACACCAGCTGTAGGATTAGTAGTGGGTACATCCCTAATACCATGGGACAACACTAGTTGTCAAAGATGACAATTACTTTTAAGATTAGATCCGGTGACTGAATAAAAGCACGTTTGCAAGTTTAAACTGTTTATTGTATAGACCCTTACACCAGCGTCACTAATAAAACTGGATTCGTACTCTTGTAACAAGTAAAAATCTCGATTAATTAATATAGGCGTACAGCCCGAAATCATTCCTTCAATCATTCATTCATTTCACTCTTACGTCGTAGAAACTTCGAAGTCTTCAAACTTTTCTGTTTGTTTGTTTTGTTTAAAAGTTGATTTGTGATAAAGCCTAGTAATATTAGATTATCTGCTAATAAACGTACCTAAGATCGATAGAATAGAATTAAAAAATATTAAAAAAAAAACTTTGGTACTTTGTAGCTGTTGAACTTTCACACTCAAAGCCTGGGGCCTTACTATGAGCTCTTAAAGCAGGACTTCTTGAAAACTGCCCGGCTTATTCGTACCATGACTACATTAAAGCAGGCCTGCCCAGTACTACTTTTCAAGAACCGCAGAAAAACCGTTCACCTGTTTTTTTGTATGGATTCTCGTTAACATGACGCTCTATATCCACTATGTTTATCAACTTATAAACATCCAATTAAATGCCAGAGACAATATTATCCGTTCACTTCGCACATCCTCACGCACCGTAGACATACAATTTGTTACGTATTTTAAAACATTCACCAGCATTTGAAGAAAATATTTTAATTGAATTATAAAAAAAACAGAATTTTAGATAATAATATGTGTATTTTAAATTACCAATTTACTACTATATTCGTAATATTTTACTGATGTCTATATTTTATATTATATGTATAATATTAATTAATTAAATTAATTAACTTATCATAAAATAATAGGGACTTGATCAGTCAAATAAATAACAATTATCATTAATATACATAATTAATAGGAAATACTTGTTATCAACCACCGTAGTTTTATTCCATGAATTAATAATAATCAATAACACAATATACTAAGCCGGTAATTATTATTTAATTTTTTAATCAAAATTGTTATTTATTACTACCTATAATTATAAGTTTTTATACGTGTATTTGTTAAAACACAACAGAACCTGTAATTTATATGCTTTTAACAGTAATTGATATGTTTAGTCTCAGTCTCAGTGTATTGGAGCGCACTTACTTACATACCACATCTAGTAGCTTTATCTTCAGGCATTTCGCACGTAAGCGGTAGCTCGGGCAAAACCAGTTCCCGGAGCACGGACCGAGCCGCGCGGTGCGGTGGGGGGCCGCGCGGTGCGGTGGGGGGCCGCGTTTGGTACGACGTAACTTCATATTGCAATGCTACTCAGTGTTGTTAATTATGGTATCAATACCTACTCATTTTTAAATTTGTAATTTTAGAATTATAATATCATTTTTGTGATTGTAAGTAAGTGAAAATAGGACCTGAGCTTGCATACGCTGAGAACAGGAGAATAATTGAATGTTCAGATATTGATTGACTACGGGTACTACTTCAAAGTCCTATACAAATTGTACCTAAATTTGATGCTCTGAAACATTATTAAGAATTATTTAGCGTGGGTAATTATTAACTCATCTACATACCTACAGTTATTCTTCGTAACTTTAATTTAAAAATAAGACGATTCACAATGTTAATTTATTGTTACGTTATTCATTACCTACTAGTCATTCCATGTTAAAGTTCCGTCACCAAAACACAATCATGTGATGTTAGCTACTACCTACTAGTATTTGCACCAATGTATTATCGAGTCGTTTATTTAATATACGGTAGTATAGTGCGTTTGTATAGCCCCAAGGTGGCGAAAATAACGCTAGAAACGCTCACAAGGGCGTTCGAATTGGGAATCTGTGGGTGAAAATGTCATTTATAGCTCTTTTTAACCACCGTTTAGGGAGCTAAAAGAGAGTTATTTTACCACCAAAAAGATTATGTTTTGTTTGACCCACATCCGGAGCAAGGTTGTTTGTGATCGTTTTATGACAACTATCTATTTGACAGCATCAACATGCAAATTAAGGTCTTATGCTCGGTTTAGCATTCGAGTAGGATGTAGGCAAAGTGGCAAATATTACGAACGTTTTAACCTAAGAGCCAACAATGGCCACGCCACCAATGCCCTCATTGCTAAACGAACGCACCTATATTGATGATTACGTGAACCATGCTCTACAACAAAATCGTCGTGAGCGTTCTGTCAAAAGTTACAGGTGTTTGTTTATTTCTTTTTAACCCACACACACCACACAGTTAATCTTCACACTACGTACCTTATTTTTATGCACTTGTTTTTCACGCCCAAATGGTTGTTCGTTATTGCTACAACTCCGGTCAGAATGATCAACACGCTTACAGTGCCACGAGCTGTCTAAATCGCGATATTTGTCTCGGATCGGCTGTGGTGGATGAAGGCACTGTGAGCGACGTTGAGAAAAAATCGTGAATCGGACTCACCACTACCCTTGCATTCCGAGTGAAGTCCAAACCGATATTGGTGATATTATCACTGTTTTTCATTTCGATTTAATATCGCGCTTTTGACAGGAGAGATCTGCCAGCCATTTGGATAGGTTGAAATCACGCTCACGTAGCTCACAGACAAAACAAATGTACACACAGGCTAACAGATGCTGGCGCATCACGCAAACTTCAACAAACTGTCATATTTGACGAACTGCTCACGGTGATTCCAGTTCGGAGCGTGGTCGTTGACATAGCAAAATGGCATCCCTTGTACTGTTACCAATGACATCGCTCATGGGTCTACGTTGTCGCGCTTTCGTTAGTATAGAATGACGATCATTGTGCCAAAGCCGATTTTGACCTTGCAATTTTAAGAGAGATTTTTGATTGATGATTTTGTGTTTGATTTTTTTACTGTTATATAGAGAGCTGTTGTCAAAAAACGATCACAAACAACCATGCTCGGACGTACATCTGTACTGAAGTATAGAAATATTTATTGGTGAAACCGAATAAGTTTACAAGTCAAAGTTTACATTAAAGTAATAACAAAAATATTCATTATGCTTTCTAAGCATAATTATTTATTCTAAGCATTTTAAGCTAAGCTAAGCCTAAGTAATATTTAAAAACAATTTATCATTCAGGAATTCTTCAATTGAATAATACGCTTTGCATCCGTAATAGCATCTTCAATTTACGCTTAAAGCTATTATGAGACGAAACATTCGTTATGCATTCAGGTTGGTGGTTATATAGTTTTGGACCATTGCACTCACGAATATAGACTTTTTGAATTTGTATAAAGTGTGAGCTGGTGTTCGCAATCTGCTTTTCTACCGTGTCCCGTTATTATGCGTTGCACCAAGGTTTTCGATTCTGTGTGGGTTTAATCGAACAAATATACACATCTGGTACAATAGAATAGAGGGCACCGTCATAATGCCCAAACTGACAAGGAACGGCCTGAAAGATACTTCCCGTTTCACTCTAACTATTGCACGAATAGCTCTTTTTTTGCATTAGCAGAGCACGCTCATACTCCGCTGCATCTCCTCACAGCTCCGTTCCGTACATAAGTATGGAGTGGATCGTAGCGAAGTACCAGCTAATTACTGCTTGACTTGCTATAAGCGATATACAGGGTAACGATTCACTGAAGTCCCATTTTATTATAAATTGAAGGATTTCGTGGGCTCTCCATTTGGCAGCAACGTCCATATTCGTATCGGTGGTATTTACATGCCTGTGGTACCTTTTTATTTCTTGGGAAACTTGATCCTTGTCAAATTTACCATACATTTGTATCAGATTGTCAACTGCTACAGCCAGAGCGTCATCTGAAGCTTCTAGCATAAACTTTGTTTCACAGTCACAGGTATTGGCCAGTGTGCAGCATCATTAGATGATAAGAACTCTAACTTAGAAGCGACGTAATCTTCGGCTTTCTCAGTATTTTTCTTTAATTTATTAGTTTCATAGTCCTGTATTTCAGTGTCAGTCACGTCGGAGTCTTATTAATATCACATTTAGTAGACTTTTCACAATTTTTGCTGTCTCAATATCAATAATTTGTATATTAGATCCCGATACAACAGTTTGATTAATTTCTGTATATTTATTTTCGGCCTGGCTGTAGTGTTTTAATCTTGATGAAATTATGTAGGTTCTAACTACTAAGCACATTTTTAAAGTCTTGTTTAGGATTTGATCAGGAGAACGCGGAGGCATTTGGGGCCCCCAAAGACCGAGGGCCAGGGGCGGGCCACCCCTTCCGCCCCCCTGTTAGTCCGCCACTGAAAATAACGTTTTTGAGCTTAACGAACGCTATAACAAAAGAGCCATCAATGATAACGCCATCAATGCCCTCATAAGCTAATCGAACGCACCTGTCTGATAGAATTCTATTCTATGAGGTTTAGATATAGTCTGATTCATCTATGATATGAGGTCTGATATTAATCTACTCATTGGGCCTGATTTATCTTATCTATGGAAATCAGAAATGTCATAAAATTATTGTGATTGTGTTTGTGACTTGAATATTTATTTTTAATTCATTAACTCTGGTGTTTCAATCATATTAGTGATGTTGTGTTCATAAAATAATTTGCAATTCGTCATCATGGATCCTTCTGGGGCCTTGGTTGGTTTGTCAACTTTTGCATGCCCATACATACATACATATATAGAGCAATGCAAACAGTGCATGTAAAGACTTTTAGTAAATAGAAAACTGTATGCAACAACATGAAGAATTTATCATGCTGACGCGTCGTAGAAAAACGACTTACCTACAATAAATTATTTAACATTTTTGACCGCGCTTTTACTGAATTTCATTATTTTTCTTGAGTATGTTTTGAGCCAAGTATTAGTGATCCCATAGATTTCATTCATCCCAGTTGGATAGTTTTACAATGCACAAAAGTATTAACATAATATATAGTATCATGTGCAGTAACAAATTATAGATTTCATTCTTTTCGGTGTAGTCGGTTTCATACTGTTAATAATTCTCTATGTTATGTTAAATTATTTAGCCTTGCTTTGGTAGTATTAACATACAATGGGAGAATATGGTGCCCATGCACTTAAGCTCGATGCAAAATAATTATTGTACTGAATATTGTTTTATTACGAATATCAATATTTCTGTAGTGAGCAGTTGTAGGGTAATATAATTTAATGGTTGATTATAGAATCAAGATGCTGGTGTTAAGAAAAGTCCATTTGATGATTTAAGCCGAGAGGAACTTCTAGCTAAATGCAAAGGTTTACTTGCATTAGCCCAAAAAGCAAAGCAGGCTAAACTTGGTAAGCATACTTCTTATATCCCATTACCTATTAGGTAATGACATAATTGCTTTAATTTATATTCTTTCTGGTCTTAGCTTAGTCTCTTGCCCAATCAACGAATTCATGGAAATTGATTTGACACCTGTGCAGGTGTAACATGCTGAGAATATTATATTTCCACACAAACACAATAATGACTTCACTCTGAGAGGATGAAATACATCTTTTTAAATAAACAATAATATCAATGTTTTTTTCTGATACCATTTGCATAAACAGGTTTAGTTATTAAGGAATTGTATCAGGTAGGGAAACTCACTTACTAGGTGGTACTGTCTAATATTTGGTACCACTGCAGTGCCAAATATTCTGGTACAAAGCAATTATAGGTATACAAGCATTATTATGTTAGGGTGTGAGAGGCATTGCAGTAGGTGAAATCACTGGATGAGTAACCCTTACGCATTGGTTAATACTAGTTTAATTCATAAATCTTTTGTTGTAAGAAACACAATGCTGAGTAGTTAAACCTCGAAAACTGTCTCTGCAAACAAGTCTCTATTGCAAGCACAGTGAAGCACCACACAAAAGTTCCTCTAGAGTCCTAAGCTCTGTGTACCACAGGAACTATTATGGCCAAGAATGGTGCTTACCGTCAGATGCACAACTGGCTTATCTTCTTGCATGTTACAAACCCTTTTAGGTAACTTAATGATTTTACAGAATCGCAAAATGAAGCAGAAAGTTACAAATTGTTGCTCGAAAAGTGTGAATCGGAGAAGAAACAGAGCCAAGAAAGTTTTAAAACTCTCCAAGAGCTTGTTGACTCTTTGACTGAACAGAAGCTAAATATCATTACTGAAGTAGACTCAGCCCAAAGCAAAATCAAAGCACTAAGTATACAATGCAAAAATTATGAGGCAGAAATTAACAAATTTAAGGCAGACCTGATCATCAAAGATCAGAACATTTCTGATATTAATGTCAAGTTATCGGATCTTGATAGTGAGGTGACTTCACTCAAAAGGCAAAATAACCGTCTTGTAGAAGAAAATGAACAGTTACTCAACCAATTAACTGAAATTGAAGCTAGGACTGCAGAGTTTAATAATATTGGCTTGCAACAAAGGGAGCAGCTAGAAATATTGGAACAAAGTGTTAATGCAGGTATGTACTTTATTTATTTATAGATGGAACATTTATTTTATAGACTGGGGTCACTCATGTTATATTGGGTTTACCTTTTAGTGAACCTCTACATGTTGTTGATCAGCTAACATACTAGGTGGTACTTCTTCTGCCAGGGTTTTCCTGTTGTTCATGAGTGCAAGCGAACCATGTTTACGTTTAAACTGTATTGTAACAAGTGAATTCGCTTGCTAATTGGGGCTTAAAAATATATCAAGTGTAGAACCACCCAGCTCCTTAAAAGTGTGAAACACAATGTGAGGTGCTAGCCAGAAGTTTCCTAAACAACATGTTGCTTACTCATGCATGGACAATTGCTGAGTCTTCCTCAATTGAACTTTCCATGTCCGGGTGAAGTAAAAAAACTTAGGTAGAGTTTAAATCATCGTAAAGTTCCCGGATCTGACCAGATATCTAATCTTCTTGTTAGAAACATGCCACAAAAATGTGTTGTGTTATTAACAAAAATATTCAATGCTTGCCTTACGCGACTTCTTATCGCCCAATTAGTCTCTTGCCGTGTCTTGGTAAGCTATTTGAAAAGCTGATTTACAGAGTTACGCCTGCTACGAATTTTTGGCTGTTTTCTTATTGACGAACAATTCGGCTTCCGTCAAGGTCATTCGACAGTGCAGCAATTGGCTAGAGTAGCGGAAACCGTGTCGCATAACCTTAATCTGAATCAGTTAATCAGAATAGAAAAAGCGTTTGACACAGTTAGGCACAAGGCACTAATTCACAAGCTTATTTTGTTCGAAACACCTTTATCCTTGGTAAAAATGATAAAGTCGTACCATTAGAGTGCACATCAAAGATGACATGACTCATCTTCTATAGTCGACCTCCCTGACGTGTCCGTCAACGGCGAACCTTGCTACCTGCGCTCATCTGTTATGAGCATGTATGTGGCTTGCAAAACCAAACTCAGTTTTAAAAGTCCTATTGCAACGCGCACAGTGCAATTGACCACCTGTATTGTATCTTACATTGTACATCTTCTATAACTGCAGTGCCTGCAGGTGTACCACAAGGCTCAATTTTGGGACCCTACCTATTTCTACTTTATCTTAACGGTATACCTGTGCAGGTACAAACTCATCTTGCCTGCTTTGCAGATGACACTGCATGCTTCACATCGTCGTCAGACATTGATCGACTACTTGAATATTTTATAGAATATGGAAGCTGAAGATCAACAACTCTAAAACGGAAGCCATACTTTTTACGAGAAAGAGATCGTTACCAACATGTATACTTAAAGTTGGAACCTACATCATACCATGGAGTCGTTCTATGAAGTACCTAGGAACCACCCTAGACAACAAACTCAACTGGTCTGAGAATACTTCTAAATTACATTTCAAAGGCATCAAGAGAAATCAATGCTTTAAATCCTATCTTGAACAAGCGCTCAAGCCTGAGCAACCACATAAAGTTACGATTTACTACACCCTGGTTCGACCGTGTATTACTAACGCATGTCCCGTGTGGAGCGGCATTTGCAAAACTATTATCAAAAAGTTACAAATAATCCAAAACAAAGCTCTTAAATATACATTTAGCACTCCTTTCCGTACTAATCTTTTACCGACTGAAGGATATGTATAAAAACATAAAAAGGCAGTTGCAAAACAGTTTGCCACATAATCTTTATAATTTACATGTACAAATTGATTTACCCAGGATCGATGTGTATATTATATAAACTGTCAGAAATGTTCTACATCAATAAAAACCCTTTTAACAACAATAAACTAGTTAAACATCTGTGTAAAACCAGCAAGAAAAATATTCCCTATATCGACAACTATAAACGATACAAGTTGCCCCATCACTTATTCTTAGAGTGCAATGAATAGGCAGACATCACATACACGGGCGCGCGTATACATATTTAACCTTTATATATTACATACATATTTAAAAGAAAGTTTAAGAATTCAGATACCAACGTTAGGTGGAAGATGAAAAATAACCGGGCAGCGCGAGCGCTTGGCAACGGCAATCCGCAGCTAGCAACAAGAACAGCTGTAGTAGTGAGCTACACATGCAATCCTGCGCGCGCAGACCGTTGCAGAAGGCGTGCGCGCCTTCTCGCCTGTTTTACCATCCGGTATCGGGTGGGACTGGCGTGCGCGTCGCGTGGCGACGGTCTGCGCGCGCACGATTGCATGTGTAGCTCACTAAGTACTACAGCTGTTCTTGTTGCTAGCTGCAGATTTCCGATGCCAAGTGCTCGCGCTGCCCGGTTATTTTTCATCTTCCACCTAACATTGGTATCTGAATTCTTAAACTTTCTTTTAAATATGTAAAGCTTAAGCTTATGTAATCTGTATCCCAATATAATTACTGTCAGATAGATACCTTGAATATATTTACCATGTCTGTAACATTTATCACATTTCTAAAAGCTTTTCGCTTAGACTATATTGTCCGTAAAATATTAATTGTAAAATAAATACGACTGTATAAACTAGGATTAAACTTACACTGCATTATTAAAACTGTACAATTTTAATAATGATTTTATGACTTGATAAAGAATTATTGAAAATAAAATCTTTAAAGCTTGAGTGGTTTACCACAACAAAAAAATATATTTGCAAAATCTATTTGTAAAGAGAAGAAATGCTACAATTCTAATATACTTATGAGGTTTCTTTATCCGCTTACTCTTTTTTTTGGTGTTTATCTCAAATTATTGACACTATTAAGTTCGAATATTGTAATCATTTAAATGCCATAACTCATTTCTTAAAAGCTATCACTTCATTTACATTGGAAATCTTTTTAGTGTAGATAATCTAAAATGACCATTGTAGAGCTAGTAGCTATCTTGCAACTAACATGTATATTTTTGTTGTTACAGATGAAGAAATGAAAATGAAAGTTGAAGAACTAAACAGTAAAATCACTGAATTAGAAAATCAATTACAAGCTGTGAATGACGGTAAAATAAAAGAAAATGAAGCTTACGAATGTAAAATTCGGGAAATCTCTCAATTGTTTGAATCAGAAAAATCCAAAAAGGAAAAAGCAAATATAAAATTAAGGAGCTACAAGGATAAAATCCTAAAATGTGCTGCATGCATCAATCAGCTGAAGAATTCGCGATATATATTAACCAAGACTGTAAAAGATTATTCTGACAATATTCCCAAATGGCAAAACGATATAATCAAAGCATCAAAAGTTTTAGATGAGCAAATAAACCAACTGAATAATGAAAATTCATCTTTGAAAGACATAGTTTGTAATTTAGAGAAACAGCTTGTAGAAGTTAGAATGTCACAAAACAGTACTAATATTGTAGCTGATCAATCTGAAATTGATAGTCATAAAAAAGACAAGGAGCTTTTAGAAGCTAAGATATATGAGCTAGAACAACAATATAAAAATGTCTCATGCCAAAATATAAGTCTCGAACAAGAGCTTAGCTCTATTAAATTGATCAATCATCAACTCAGTGACATTGACATGCCTGTACTAATTAATGAAAAACAATTATTAAAAGAGGAAATAAATGAAAATATTCACAAAATTAATGAACTACAGTGTTCAAAGGTTGAAATCAATAAATCATTAGAAAGTATGAAAACCGAGAATCAGAAACTAAATGATTCATTTACTAATAATGCCATTGAAACCTTAAATTTACAAATTAAAGCATTGGAGAGCGAAAAAGCTACACTTGTGAAAGAAAAGCTCAATGCAAGAGATAATGTTATAGAGTTGGAAAACAGTTATAAAACATTAGCTGATCAAAATGTTAAATTGAATATGGATATTCAAGCTGTTAAAAAAGACCTTGAAAGGGTATCACTAGAAAAAAAGTTGCTGGAAAATAATCAAAAAACTGAAAAAGAAGGCGAAATAAACTCATTGAAGTGTAAAATAATGGCTCAACAAGAACAATTTGAATTATTGAAAAAAGATTATGACAACATACAAGACTTAAATAATTTGCTAAAAGAAGAGGTAGAGACTTTGAAATTATCTTTGGAACAACCAAAAGACGACTCTGAAAACTTATCAGACATCAATGTGTCTTTGCAGGCCGACATAGTGAAGCTTGAGACCAAATTAGCTGCTTATAAACAGGAAAATGGTTCATTACTCTCTGAAATTAAGGAATCACGTAACAAAACAAAAGAATTCGATACACTTTTGGCAGACTATGAAGAAAATAGGTCTAAGCTACAGAATTATAAGAGTGAGAATGCAGAGCTATTAAATGAAATGAAAGAAATAAATCAAGCATTAAAAGAGCGCGGAGAATCCATATCCAAGCAGCAAAAGGCTATAGCAGAAATGGAGAGGCTCATTGAAACATTGGAAAAGGACAGAGATAATTTAAATAAAGAGAAATCAGAATTAGTAGATAAGATACAATCTCTGGAAAACAATTTGAAAAATTCTGAGAAAAAAACAAATGAGAACATTAAAGTCATTGAACAGATTATTTCTGAACGAGACGATGCTCGGAAGCAACTGACTGAAAATGAAATATTAATGTCTTCTTTGAAAGAAGAAATAGAAAAACATAAGCATCACTCACCATCTTCTGGTAATATACTTTGCTCACGTAACTATGATTTAAATTATATTTCTAAGTACCTTCTTTTATAGTTAAATATTTTCTGTTTACAGCAGATTTACCGAATGATGATATGTCAACATCAACTATATCTAAAGCAGAAGAGTGTTCAAGAATGAGGGATCTGGATGAGACATTTGAAGAAAAGTAAGTTGTATCTACCATTAAAATCACTGCAAACTATATATGTATGTAGGTAATACCTATTTATGTTCATACTTTAAACTCATCTGTAACCCTTCATATAATTTAAATTACAAAACAAAAAAAACAATTTATTAAATTTATTTGTGTTAAAATTATGTTGTTAATTAATCTCATAGATAATTTCGACAGTTATCTGCACTACAGATTATCATCTTAACATTGTTTTACTTCAAAATATTCATAGAATAATGTTTATAATGGATAAGTCATGTTCACAATATAATCTCAAATGTCATTACAACAGTTTATTATTTATATCAGTAATGTTTTTGCGATGTTTAAAGATATACAAAGTTAAGGATATTCGCCTTAAAACTCAAGAAAAAGCTAAATGAAACGACTGTTCTGCTACAAAGTACTGAACAAGATAAAGCTAAACTAGAAAAGATGCTCAGTGAGAATGGGCAGTCTGATAACAAAATAGTTATGAGACAAGATGCATCTACAGCAGACACAGCTAGCTCCAGAGGTGATACGAATAACTCCGATGTTGCTGAACTTCAATCTAAAATTAAGTCTTTGACTGCTGTAGGGGACCAAATGTCTGCCGAGCTAGAAAAAGTAAAAGGTTAGATGATTCAAATATTTGTATAAATTCTTAAACATATGTTTCCTTGTCTATTTATTTTAATAACATTATTTTTGTAGCTGAATTGAACTCCAAGACTCAAGAGTTATCATCAGAAATTGAGAGTCATAAAGCAACCAAGGACAGCTTAGAGAAAGCTCGACGCGATGTTAAGAAAAAAAGTGTACTTAGCTTGGAAATGGAAGACTATGAGAGATCTTTGAAAGAATTGACTACTAAGATGGAAGAGAAGAAGAAAAAGATGGTTCAGGTAAATGAAATATAACATAACACCAATAATGCTATGATAAGATACTAAATCATTTCTGGCCCTTAAAATAGCATACTAAAAATAAACATATGAAAAGGTATCTTAGTTGTTGACTGAGCAAAAACCGGGGTAGTCTCTCTGACTGTAACTTCTGTGTTAGTAACCGTCAGTTTCGGGTTATGGCACACTCTATTTATTTGCGTCCTTGTTACCTTGGTTCATATTCATATTTCATTCAATGGGGTTAAGAACTAACGAGTACTGTCGGGCCAACTGTAAATCCTATCCAAGTCTTCATTTACTTGCTTAACATAAATCACACAATGTTTAACCATACCTATATCTACTACGTTCATATTACCATAATATGTTTTCTAGGGATGATGATACTGTCTGATCTATGTTTGTTACCTGAGATCTACTGAAGCCCTCAATTGGAGGGCTAAATAGATGAAATAATAAATTTCCGGCATGCGCCGCGACTAAATAACCGCCATACAGTATACTCGTATATTTTGTAAGTTAGTACAAAATATATACTGTAATCATTTATTTTTAAGATGTTTTTTATAACGCGAGCCCAATATTCACTTGGCTTATTTTTATTGTATGTTGTTTTACGATAAACTTTGTACTTATAATCACACCAAGTTTGACACTTGCATGTATTGCGTATTAATTTTTTAGGGTTCCGTACCCAAAGGATAAAACGGGACCCTATTACTAATAATGGACTAAGACTGCCCTGTCCGTCCGTCTATCACCAGGCGGTATCTCATGAAACGTGATAGACAGTTTTTCACTGATGACGAATTTCTGTAGCTGCTATATCAATAAATACTAAAAAAAAAACATCAGCGAGTCCGACTCGCACTTTGCCGGTTTTTTTACAGCTGCAAAGGACCGTAGACCTAAATATTTCTGCATTTTTCAAAAAAGATTTAAATCGACAGACGGACAAGTTAGTGATCATAAAGAGCAAAACAAAACCCTTACTGTTTTGCTCTTTAGGTATGGAATCCTAAAAATACCGATGACCTTACAAAAGCACCTGTTTAGTACTAAAACCAATGTTAGAGACAAATTGATACCTCAATTCAATGTAAGAGCTACGCCTCCCCATGGTAGTTGCGGCATCGCGCCACTTTGTAACGTATGCATGAGATTTTTGTCTCGTTCGCTAAGTTTTTTGTTGTATTCGCAGTCGAAAAATAATCTTTCTATAATATTTACTTGTTTGCAATACATTTCGTACATTTTCTAAAGCGTACAGTTTGGCTTGAAGTATTAGTAATAGCGTAAAAACGAGTTGTATGTGAGGTTTAAGAAATAAATAAAGCGTCATTGAAATATGTTCTTCTCCAACCGCGTATTGACCAAGCTGGTCAATACGAGGAGGTCGCGACCGACTATAATATCCGAATGATGATTATTCTGCAGTGTAAAAAAACACTAAAATAGCTTTTTCTTTATCAAAGTTTGATAAATCTCCCATACAACAGACATGAATTTTTGCCGTTTTTATAGATAATGGTACGGAACCCTTCTTCCGCGAGTCCGACTCGCACTTAGCCGGGTTTTAGTATTTGTTGGTATAGCGGCAACAGATATACATCATCTGTATAAATTTTAACTGTACGGAACCATAAAATCACTAAATCTTATAAATTCTAAATGGCGTGCAGCAATTATTAAAACGTTGGTTAAAAAATCTCCGCCATCACTTGGTAATTTTTGAAACGAGTCTTGAATAAATTGTGCAAAGTTTATAATAGTTGGCATAAGTGCTGTTTGAAAGAAATATAATAGCTACTTTTTACCTGTTACTCTGTCCGCGTGGAATCGTTAGCGGTTATCGTTATTCTTTAGGAACTACTAGTTGAATTGGTTTAAAACGTAGCATTTATTTTAATCCTGGGTAGCAGCTATCTCTACTCCAAATTACATCCAAATCCTTTGGGCCGTTTAAGTGTAAAGAAGTAATCAGTATACACTCTCCACACACATTCATCTTCACTCGCTCACAACACAACCGCAAGTATAATATTAGAATGATCGTCATATCGATCAATATTTGTGATATTTTGAATGGTAATAGACTACGCGCAAAGTAAAGTGCAGTTGTAAAGTCGAAAATGAGATCGAAATGCTATGAATTTACAACGCATTGTTCTTTTCCATGTTCTAATTTCCTGTTTCTAGGTCTAAAACACAATGGCTGGTAATTTTGACTAGATACAATTAGAGCTTCCTACTCATAATAATTATAGCAAGATAATTTAACGCTATGTTCATTGTGAAATGCTTAAAAAAACTATTTGTCTATCATGTTCTTGATGGTAGTTTAAAAAAAAATATTCCGGCAAAATGATCGTAACACTACGTTTTTTTACTAGCGTGTAAAGGCGTTTAGTTCCCCACCGCCGCGCGCCGTGCTGTTGACTTCCTGAGAATTCTAAGATTTACGTACGTTTAGCAGCTACATAAACACCCACTACTTCTTTTTCTTCTTTGGGTGCCTCTCCACTTTTGGAGGTTGGTTGTCATCCTTCCAAATCCTTTGTTCAGGGCAAGTCTGATCAAATGTTCATCCCTTTTTATCCCGGTCCATTGTCGGATGTTGCGGAGCCAGGACCATTTTCTTCTAACATTCCGTTTGCCTACAAAACACCCACTACACGAACACATAATATATTGGCAAACTACTTGTTAATCTTTAAATCTTTTTATATTGTAGATGGAATCCACAATCGACACGCAAGAGGGTACAATCACAGCGATGAAGACACAAATAAAACTCCTCGAGGAACAAATCAAGACAGAAGAAACACAAAATAGACTAACTAAAGAAGAATTGCAGCATGCTATTGAGGAAGGAAAAGACAAAGATAGTGTGATACAAGCCAAGAATGCTATCATAATGAAACTAGAACAAGAGTTAGAAGATGAAAAGAGAAAGAACGAAGAAGCAGACTTAGAAATGACAACATTGATGAGCGATAAAGAAAAAGTTATCATGAGTCTAGGGGAAGAAAAAGCAGAATTGAATAACAAAGTTAAAAGATTGGAGTTTAAATGCTCGGAGCTGAATGAAAAGTTGAAAATAATTAACATAGAGTTGGCTGATTTGAAAACTGAATATGCCAGTTACAAGGTAGATCTTATTTTATATATTTTATATTGTTGGTTTACAAACTGGTTGGTTTATGCCTATTTCTTTCCATGTATGCTTGTCTGGAAGGGATCGCTCTGAGTGATAAGACCGCCCATTGTGACACTATTAATTTTAAACATTGAAATTTATAGAGAGAAACATTCAGATCATCGGACGGAATTCGAACCCGCGTCTTCTGACTCTCCGTGCCAGACGCCATTGACCAACTAGGCCACCGAGGTCCGAGTCAATGGAGTCTAACACGGAGAGTCAGAAGACGCGGGTTCGAATCCCGTCTGAGGATGTGATTTTCTCTCTCTTTTAATTTCAATGTTTGAGATCGCTAAAGCAGGCGTTAGTGCTTTAAAAAGTAATACTATAAAAACTATTAATTTTAAGATTATGATTGTAGTAAGATATTTGTGTATACAATTGTTTCCTAATTATTTATTTGTAATGTATGTGTAATGTGGTGTTAAATAGTGGTGATAAAGAGTTAATCTATCTAGATACCAAATTCAATCAAATAATATTTTCTCTTTTACTGCTTACGTTTCAGTAAATCTGAAATATACTTGAAATATTTAATATTTAATTTAATATGGGACAACATCCACACAAAGGTCTTCAGGTCCCAAACTAGGCAGAGCCTGTACTATGGTAACCTGATGACTGATATACATACTTAAATATATACACACCCAGACACAGGTCAAACAGACACGTTCATGCACACAAATGTTTGACTTGTCCGGGGATCGAACCCGGGACCAGCGGCTCAGAAGGCAGAGGTGCTACCAACTGCGCCAACCGGCCTGTCAGATATGTCTCTACACAAAATTTAAGATGAATAATTTAGCTTTAACTATATACATAGTGACTATAACTTTTCAGGTGAGGGCTCAAGCAGTGCTGCGACAGAACCAGTCGGTTGATCACAGTCAAGAAGAGCAACTGAAAGAAGAAGCAGCCGCGCTCAGAGCGCAGATAGAAACATTAACTTCTAAACTCAACACTGCACAGTAAGAGGGCTTTTTGTATTTGTTTTATTAAATATAGTATGTACGTAACATATCGTGTCAAGTGCTCGTCGAGAGCAACGTGCCGAGGGCGTAGCACAAATAATTTGCGAAAGCTATTCGTATTTGATACACTCGCGTGATGATGGATGATGATTTGGTCTATTGTCAATAGTTTCCGTAGCGTACGCGATATAAGGATTTTTCGGCGCTACAAATGCATATTTATACATAAAAAATAGTTATTGTGACATAACTGTAATAATTAGACATACAGTATAATAGACTTTTTTGTAGATGAAGTCCTCTATAAAACTGTAGTACATTACTTTGCTCTATTGTCAATAATCTCCACAGCGTATGCGCTATAAAGAGTTTTTTTCACACCTTGGGTTAGGTACATTATTTAAGTTTTCAAACGTATCTCTAACATTTTTGATAGATAGAGATATTCTATAGCCTATGTTCATCAAGGAAAATGTAGGATTCTAATAGTGTAACATTTTTTCTCGGTGCAGTAGTTTCGAAACCTATTCAATTCAAACAAACAAATATTTCCTCTTTATAATATTAGTGTAGATAACTCGCCGCGCTCCGTCATATAGACCATTTACTAGTCTGTCCCATAGTTCTACTAGATGCATGATAGTACCAGAATACTTAACGTTAACCATTTTGAAGCGTCAGGATTTGTGAGCGTCAGCTGCCGGTTGCTAACTCGGGCATGAGTTTTCGGTGAAAGTAACGTAAGTTACAGGCAGAAAGAACAGGCACCTGGCTCTCCAGATTAGTGAAACTGTCGCCAAGTACTCAGGGCCTTCCTTTAAAACTCCCTTTTTTTTTGAGGGGGGAAATGCTGTGCACTTCCCTTCCGCCACGGGGGTGACGGAAGGGGGCGTGTGGGGCTCAGACCCACTAAAACCCCCCCGTGAGCAGTCCTCGGCCAAGGTGGGGCGAGACAGGGTTGCGCTGGCAGTCAACATCTCGCCCCAGCGGTAGGCCCGGATTGATCTTAACCGGGCCTCAGCACCTGTGAAGGGATGACCTTGCTCAATAAGGTACCCCCTATACGTGTAGAGCCGTGCAAGCCGACGAAGAGTCCCCCGACTCTTCGCCAGTGACCCCACTACGGGGGAGGCAGGAGACGTGCGAACCGTCTCCTCCGTTCCCCCGGTCGTCTGCGCCGGAGTGGATCAGCCCGGACATCATTCTCCCTGATCCGCTCCGCAGCCTCCTTTTGCACCATCACCGCTTCGCAGAAAGTGGCCACCGCCTGCCACCTTACTTTAAAACCCTGCTTAACTTTAAGTGACGTTATTTAATATTGAATGAATGAATGAATGAAACATTTATTTAGACACACTGGTCACAACAGCTTCACATAAATTAAATATTTTGTTTTTGTATGTATTGTACACGTACAATACATACAAAAACAAGAGTAAAAAGTAAAGATAAATAGAAACACCATACAATACATACTTAGATCGCTGTCATGCACAGTCCTGTCTAAAATGGTCTAAGCTCAGCATTATGCTGCAAGAAGACTTACAGCGCTGATTTTCAGCCTACACCTTGGTGACGCTCAACGTTCTTATAATATAATATTAAATTAAAGTGGAAATGTTTTACACAAGGATATTGAAATAGATGATGATTAAAAGTTCAGTTTATAGTCAGGTATATAAGCATTTACCGACAAGGAACCGGATGCTAAGTGAGATGCGTATCTCCATATAAAAAATAGTCATACGTATAAAAATATTGACATAATTATTGCGCACAGCAAAACTGTTCTGCGCCATACAAAATGACGTTATTTAAATTTAAGCAGACTTTAAGACTATCTGTGTTTATCGGCAGCAGTCTTTAAGAGCCAGTCAGCATTTAATGTCTATTTAGTTGCTATCTGACTGACTCACTATTGAGATAAAATATAGTCCAACCTATAAATTTAACAATTTTATTTTTACTTTTACGCAAGTAATTTGCGCTAGGCTTTCTCTTACTCTGTTTCAAAAAGAAATGTAAGTTTTTAAGATATCATTTTGTCTGATATATGACAATAATCTTTTTAATACAGTTGCTCATAAAGTGGCGTATTGCAGGGACGTATAGCGTTCGGGATGTGGGCTATTACATACTCGTGCTTTTTTTTACCTTTCCTGAACCCGCGCGTTCTCTTTCTCAACTGTCAACATAATGTCTATTAAAAAGAAAAACCAATCATCAAGTTTTTACTAAAAAAACCATAGAAGTTTTTATGATTCATGCAAATACGTATATCTCTAAAAAGAAGCTACTAATTTGTTTCAATATCAGATTTAATGATTTGATTGAATGAGTTAGGTTAGGTTTAATTTAATTTTATCTCATTAAATTTCATTTTCATTTCATATCAATAAAAAAAATCTACTTGGCTTGACTTGGCTGTATGGGCATAGTTCCCTTTGCCTATCAGAATGGGTGAAGAAAATAAAAATCTCTGCTTATATTCTACGTTTGGCGCCATTTTCCAGAATTTTTCTTTGCGAGTTTATTTTCTTAAATTGCTTCATTTTTCGCAACTGTATTAATAATAGTCGTTAGTAGTACACGTGCGGACCCGTCATTGCAACTTGTTCCGACTGTCAACCCTCGCCTTCGGATGCGCCTCGGCTCGGGTAGACATTTGTCGGAACTCTTTGCAATGACATCCTTTCCCCACTTGTAATGAAATATACTATTTTGGTATTGGCATTTCCGTGGTTGATGTTTCTATCAGGACGAGTTCTGTATGTTTTGCGTCCAGAATAGTGGTAAGTTTAATCGCAAGCGAGGAAAGCTGTTATTCCCCACAAGCCTAAACTGGTTACTGCAGCTGCCAGCGATTTTTATATGTAATATATGTATTAATATTGTACATTTAACTATTTGTTTTCATTACTAGCTGCGCCCCGTGTCTCCGCCCGGGCGGTACTGACGACCTTGCAGGAATATTTTCCGGGATAAACAGTAGCCTATGTGTTAATTCAGATCATCATCCACTAATATTACAAGTTTAAGCCAATACTATTTAGAATTTTGGGCGTGAATGATTATCAAACAGCCAACCAAACATACATAATTGCAAATTTTTTGCATTTGTTTAATTTCATAATCATTCACAATTCATTGGAGTAACATAAATAAAGTATAAAACTGCTTTATAAAGATCTAAGGAAACATTCGACTACGAACAATTAATTTATGTACCTATGTGTTTTGTATATATATATACTTCTTTGTTTAATTTTCTAACATTAACCTCATGTGTATATTCTATTTTATTGTTATGTTATGGTTTTGTATAATATTGTGTGTGTCTGAATAAATATATTTCATTTCATTACTTCACTCGTGAACATGGCGCATGCAACTGTGCCGAAATATCGAGAGCTCATAATAAATACAATACATGGTAAATATCCCGTTTCTAACGTTAATTCTTGATCTAAGAAAACATTTGCCGCTCGCAGAGTAGTTTTCTCTGGGCATTGCGAACTCTTCACATGCTTAATAGTCCGGTCCTTTAGTTTCACCAGTTGGCCTAGCACGAAGATTTTGTAAATGGAAATTAATCATTGAAGTATACAGTAGGTACAAATCATTATTTATCTAGTACAACTGTGGCACAGATAACTCATAATTTGTACTATATATCAACGATACGGTTACGTTATACACACGCAAATTTTCGTGGTAGTACCACTCGAAGTTATCTAAGAGCTTTTAAAATTGATATTTTAATGAGTCAGAAAGTAGATGGTGTCATAAAATGGTTTCTGGCCGCCATTTTTACCAATATGGTGGTCTGAGCGGCGAAGGTTGCGGAGTGAAAATTCGGGAAGAGGACGTCGAAATCTATTAAAATACCAGTATTCATTACCCTGTATTATAATTTTATAACATACTAACTGCGCTCCGCGGGTACACCCGCGTGGTGATGGATGATGATGATGATGAAAAAGTATCCTATATGTATGGACGTTGTTACTATTTCAGGCAAAACCCACTGAATGAATATTAATGAAAGGACATTGTTCAAATTGGGCTATTCGTGGACAAGATGCTCTTGAGTATTTGATCTAATCAAAAACAATATTTATTTTAGTAAATAATCATCATACATTGTTTTAGTACCCAGATTAATAAAATAAAAGTGAAATATATAAGTATTTTAATTGATATTTTCATTATTTCCGAACTCGTTGACAAATTATATTGCCAGTCAAAAAACTTTGATAAAATCGATTTTGCCCATTTTAATCTTTAAATCGATACAAAAATTGTCCGATTCTTCACAACAATATTCATAAAAGAAGTAATGTAAATCATAAAGAGCCCACTAAAATTAAATGTTCCCACTGCTGGGACTTGGGCCCTTCTCTCGCAAAGAGAGTCAAGGCAATAATCCACCACGCTGGGCCAGTTTTTTTGAAGTGAAAACTTCTTTTGGCGCGGCACATACAGATTATTCGTGGGTTGTGAATTGAATTCTAGCATCACGATCGGGAATGATAAGAGGTCTTCGGCTAAACTCGGGACCATGGTCATCTAGAAATGCGTCAGTATTTCCCATTGGCTATCTAGAAATGGGTCAGCATTTCTACATGGCCATGCTCACAGTCACGCCCTCCGGTTTTACCCGAGTAGTTTCCAAAGTAAGCTATTAAATTCTAAGTTATAAGTTTTCATTTCAATCGGCAGTTCCTATAACTGCCAAGGTTTTGTTTTTATTTTTTTCAAACCATCTATAGTAGCTGGCTGTGAGTGTATGAGTGTGGCTGAGAGTGTAGGTTGGCGCGGAGGCGCAGGACTCACCTAAAACTTAACTTAAGCCTAACATATTTACGCTATGGCATACAACCAGCATGTCTACTACGAAAACAAACTCGGAATGATCGGATCCGACCGACAGCTGAATCGGATTGTAGCCTACCACGAAAAACAGTCGGATCGATACATCTCGGTCGGAAGTTATAGACTTAGGTCGAATGAGGGTCGGATCGAACGAAACGGCCGATCCTATCAACCGACAGATTGTCTTTCGAGGTAGGAAACGTCCGTAGAAACGTAGGAATTCTCGGACTTCGTAGTAGGCCTGCTGATACTTGAAAAAACCTAAGATCGAACTATGTATCTGACTTCTCCATACGTACATACCCGAGTGCAAGCACTCTGTCAAGTGCTATCGAGCTCGCCCGCTTTACGCATGTCGCAACGGGTGGTGACGTGTTACCAACGCGCGCGTGAGAGCGCCCCGAGAGGGCAACGATCTCGGCTCGCGCCGCAGCCGACTTTTCCAGGTTTGGCACTTCATACCTATTCGGAGTGAGGGCGACACCCAACGAGTCGAGTAGTATCTTACTCGTAGTAGTAAAATATAATATATAAGTAAGTGCGCGTGTAACTGTGTCGTCTAACTTACATTAAGGGATGATAACCAAAAACAAAGAGATTGTTATTTCTTTGACGGCTGACTGATATTTAATGTTTTCAACCGAATATGACTGTACTTATGTAATCTGACTAATTGTTATTTTCAAGGGAGCTCCGTTGTCATACTTATTTTAACTACTGTCTGGAATACATTTTTGTTAATATTAAAAAAATAGTCATTAAGAATATAGTATCGATTTCAGCCATCTTATTATTATCGATTTTTTTTCAGATCGATACTCCAATATTTTTACTATGGCAGCACTGAATACGCCAAAAAAGTTTCGTTTTGTTTTGAAATGTTATTGCGTTGTTTTGGATTTGCGGATTGTTTGTTGTTTTGTGTACTCGAGTTTTAAAAATGCGCTTTGACGACCATAGCTTGCCCCCGGATATCGACGACTCTTCTACGCATGATGACTCTGGCCCTCCAATTGATTCCGTTACCCCTGCTTTTCCCGACGACCCCGGCTTACGTATGGACTCCGCTGATACTAATTCTGAAGACTTCGGCACGGCTACGGATGATATGGAATCCTTGATGTCTCGTTGCATTAATTGTGGCGCTGACGTCAGAGATCGGAGGAGACATGGATTGAATCTCATAGAAGTGCAGTTAGTCATAAGACGATGGATTGCTCCACGAACTGTAAGTTACATTTTACTCAAAATCTTTTATTTCTTATTAAAACAGAGGTTCCCTTTAGAGGGGTATACATACACTCATAACAATACCTCTACTTACGTTGTTAACATTATTCTTATCATTTTAGGTTGATGAAAGGAATGTAGTATGTCACTCTTGCTGGAGTTTTGCATTACAAGAATGCCGCGGGCAAGATACAAATAGAAATATGGAGCTTTCTGCTAGTGGTCACCATCGACATGTGTGCGTAAATTGCGGGGTTTCAATTATGAGAACAAGGTCACACATTTTACGCACAGACTCTGAAAGAGAGTTACTTATAAGAAATACTATCATGGAATGGATACAACCACGGGAGGTAAGCAAGTTACTTATTTATGTTAAAAAAAAAACTAAAACACAATGAGAACTATGTGTTGAAATATATACCTATAAGTAGTGGTAGGACTCTTGGCAGAGTCCGCCTGGGGAAGGACCACACCTTTGCTAGTTATTCTACCGCCAAGCAGTAATGTGGAAACATTACTGTGTTCCGGTTTGAAGGGCAATGTTTCCAGAGAAATTACAGGGCTTAGAGATGTAACAACTTAGATCTCTGGGTGGCGAGCGCAGTGCAGTGCTAGGTAATGATTTGGACTCTTTTATGTTCCAATAGCTGCGTGTTACTGTGCTGTCATGTGGCAGGCATGTTGCTTACCATCAGGCACATGTCCTGCTCGTCTCGTCTCGGCTCACTCTTTATTTAAAAAAAAAAAAAAATACTTATATTACATTAATATATTATATTATTAATATCTATATAATAATAACAGCTCATTAAAATGCAACATGATTTTTGCATTATGTACATTATTCAGCTAGCTGAAGATTAAAGTATCGGAATAAGCAAATGGACTAAAATATTTTTTTTTGTTGTCTTAATAAATAATCTATTTCATTTCAGTTACGGGGATCTGAACATATTTGCCATCCTTGCTGGCAGAGGAGTCGTCGTGCAGTATCTCGACTCTCAGAACCACCGAGCACTCATTCAAGAGAGGCAACAATTAATTTGCCCGATTTAACGAGAGCAGGAGATTCTCAGGCCCATTGCTTCTTCCCTGAATGTGGTTCAGATGAAAGATTAAGAGTCCCAAAGTGGCTGAGAATAAAATTATTTGCAGATTTTAAATATTATGTGCCTACTGGATGCAGAATTTGCATTTATCATTTACAAAATGACAATTGGGTTCATTTGTCGAGCATTCAACAACCAATTCACAGTTTCACTGCAACTCAAATACAAGATTTTGCAACATTTGTAAATGAAATAAACCCAACATTGGATTTCTCCAACATAGATGCGTTGGCAGATGATGTTTTGTACTATTGGGTTGGGTTATCGAAGCAGCAATTTCGGCAGCTCTATGGTGATATTCCAAGATTACCACGGAAAAACGGAGAGTTGGCACTGGCTGCCTATTTAATGAAATTGCGCACAGGAGACACAGATGAGAGGATCTCAAAATTATTAAATGTTTCTCGTATATCATTAATGAGACTTATGAATGAGGCTCGCACAATTTTAAATGATGATTTTGTCCCAAGAAACTTGGGAATAAACCATATAAGTAGAACAGAAATAGCACAAAGAAATCTTTTAATCCCAAACGGCCTTTTTGGTGGTGAAGGGAAGCCAATCATTATCATGGATGGCACATATTTATATGTCCAAAAAAGCTCAAATTATATGTATCAAAAGGATACTTACTCCCTACACAAATACAGAAACTTAATGAAACCATTTGTAATTGTTTGTACAGACGGCTACATAATTGATGTTTTGGGCCCCTACCCGTCCACATCATCTGATGCAAATATAATTTTAAATGAGTTCAATAATGAATCGAAACCTCTACGGCAGTATTTTCAACCGGGTGATGTCTTCATATTAGACAGGGGCTTCAGAGACTGTGTGCCTCTGTTAGAAGAATTACAATATTCTATTCATGTACCTGCATCCCGTGAAGAAGGTGAAACTCAGCTATCCACCCAGGCAGCAAATCAGTCAAGAACTGTAACTATATGTCGCTGGGTCGTGGAAGCTATTAATGGCATATTTAAAATGTCATACAAGCTTCTTCGACATGAATTTTTTAATAGGGCTTCAAAGCACGCCATGACTGATTTTAGAGTTGCAGCTGCATTAATCAACAAGTTCCACCAAAGGGTATGTGACAGGCCAGATGCAGCTGCAATTCTTGAAATTATTAATCAAAATTATTCAAGACAAAACGTGCTAGCAGATTTTGCAGAACAAAATAATTTAAATAGAAGGCGCTCACAGTTTGTTAATATTGATGTTAACATTCATGGTGTACATTTCCCCACAATGGAATATAGCGACTTGATATTAATTGCATGTGGGACATATCAGCTTAAACAAGCGAGATCATATTATGGTGAGCATATTAGAAATGATGGTTCTTATACCATTGAGGTATGTAGAGAGGAAGCAACCAGCAGCCTACTAGAAGGTTTTCCTTCAGCTCAAAATGCAACATTGTTGCGAGCAAAAATACAAAGCCGGCATATAAGCCGTAAAATATACTTTGTGTATATAGTATATGATAATAATGAAGGAAGGGAAGCAATAATACAATATTGTTGTAATTGCATTGTGGGCCGAAGAACAGTAGGTTGTTGTGCTCACGTCATGACCATTATGTGGTATTTGGGCTGGGCAAGGCATCAAAACAATATCAATCCTCCTGCTCAGTTTCTAGATAATGTTCTTTTGACTTACAATTCAGATTGATAATAAAAAAACCTGTAAAAAGTGTTGTAGTTTTATTAAAAATTAACCTCGTCAACAAATACTTTACATATGGGAAATATGCTAAAGTAGCCTTTCTGCTACTACCAAATTATTATATCCTGATTACTACTGTTAACAGCTATCAAGTATAATACATAATATCATTGAAGTTAAATGTCCACGTTTAGCCCAAAGTCCCTTATGTTTGAACAATGTCCTTTGGTATGTAGACATATTATTCCAGCGCCTCATCTATCTATATACCAAATTGCATTAAAACCCATTCAGTAGTTCTTGCGTAAAAGAATAACAAATATCTATACATACAAACTTTCGCGTTTATAATATTAAAGACACGTAAAAATGTTTAACAATACTTATGACCACATTTACATAAAAATTAAAAATACATTTGCCAATGTGCATATTATTATTATGCTTAATCTTCAGAGAACAGTGCGTGGAGCAGAGTACCGAAGCGGATAACGCAAGAAGGCGTGCTTCGGAAGCGGCGAACGAAGCTGCGCGCGCGCAGCAACGCACTGCGCGGCTGCACGGAGACCTCACGCGGATTTCGCAGCAACTAGAGTCGGAACGGACACAACATAAACTACAAGTAAGCATACAAGCGAGGATCTTAGCAAAAATCTTAATAATTTTTCGAATCTTTATCATATTAATTTTAAAGCACTGACACCTGTTTAGCGAGACCAAACTTTGCAATTTTAGAGCGAAATATACACATCTTCAGACGTGATTCGAACCCGTGTGGCCGCCGAGCCATACCGTCCGACCATCGAAATTTAAATATATTTGATTTTAACCGTCGCATGAGGACGGAGTGACATTTATAAAACAGCTTGACAAGCTTTTTAATGTAATAATGATGTTTTCAATATAATGTAGCAGCAATGTAAGAGTTCCCGATATTTCGGCACAGTTACATGCACCATGTTCACGGGTAAGCTGACTGTCTACCCCGTGAGTACTAATTATTACTTAGCTTGACAAGCATTATCGAACCAAAAGAAGAGTTTTTTCAAACACTTAACTTTCGTATTGAGGTCGCAACCCTTCCTGATTTTATTATATGATTTTTAAAGCACTAACGCCTGTATACCGAACTCAAACTTTGGAATTTTAAAGAGAAAAATACATATAAATTTTTAAAATACACATTTCATTAATTATGCACTAAAACTGTAGTGGTTTTGTTTAGAATTTTGATACCGGAACCACAACTATTACTGTAGTACCACAGTATTTTTATTCTTTTATAATATTAACAAGGGTTATAGCTTCGATTAGTTTATTAGATTAGATTTAGATAGATAGAATTAGATTTAGATTAGATTGCAAAATGTACCTTTTGGTGCGTTCCGGTAAACGATGTCAACGCTCACCCATTTTATTCTATAAATGAGTTTATGGAATTGAAATTATTAGACTCTTCATTTTTGTACAAAGAGTGAATAAAAATTACATATTATTCCTTTGATTGTGTAGTTATGAACAATTGACAAGTATATAAAGTTGCTTGTGTGACTCATCATTATTTACTTAACTTAATTATTATTATGTATACTTGAAAGTTGAATTAAGTGACAAACATGGATGACTATTTTCAAAATAGGTAATGATATGTTGTGAATTTAAGTTAATTAATATAATCTTAAATGTATATACAATATTGTTAATTTATATGTAATGTGACTTACCGAATGTAACAATCATAATTATAATGGTGAATAAATTTCTGATTCTGATTCTGATTCACGACTGTAACGACCCGGTTTGGCGCTCCCTTTGTGATCAATACTTATAATGCCCAACCAGAATGTAACACGGTCGCGAAAATCGCACTATATATTCTGTGAACGGAAATCGAATGAATCCGTATCATGATATTTTGACAGTGTAATTTCGGAACTACAACAACAACCCACCTTCCATCCGCGAGCGTTGTAGTTGCGACGTTATCCGTTACTTGTTAATCGTACTTCATCGATGACGTATCGAGCTTACTCACGATGATTGTGGGCTTGAAAGGAAACAGCTGTACAAACGACGCGAACGATTTCGGCTCTAAAAGGAACACGACCTTAGTTTTTCTTTTGTTTGTGATATCACGAAAACGATATATTAAAAGTATTTCATATAAGATTTTGCCAAATAATAATTCTAGTTTGCCGCATTTTCTATTTTTAAATACGGTTAATTATTATTCCAAGTAGCGGGACGCACCTAGTGCTTTATTATTCACAGATAAAATCATTTTTAAAGTCCTTCGGCTCTATATTTGAACGTTTAAATTTTGTTATGTACTTTTTTGTGTCAATAAAATATTTTTGTCTAGTATTGTGTGTTAAATTACAAATTGACCCGGATCGTTTCCATAGACATTGCGTGAGCAGTGGCAGCTATTCACACATATCTATTTACGCATTGATAAGATTAGTGTATTTAAATATAAGTGCGGATTTCACTGGTATATTGAATAAATGTCATATTTTTACAAACACAGGTGTCAACTCTCACCCAATGCTATAAGACCCAGATCAGTGAGCTCGAAGCAAAACTTGTGAAAGAGACCGAAACACTAAAGAAGCAGTTAGTGTGTTTGCAAGATAGCGTGAAGTCCGGCAAGGTTGGATTGTTAGACGAAGCGAACAACCAGTACATGTTGCCGGTCATACCGAAGGATGACAGCGATGGAGAAATGGACATCAATGTGTCTATGATACCCAGGGAGGAAGGAGAGGTAAGACACACTGTAATTATTCTTAATCTACGTCTTTATTTATTTATTTAATAAAATCCACAGCTCTTTAACATAACATGTAAACCTTATGTCTAATCTTACAGCCAATAATGGATTTACATTTTATAAAATTTCTTATGTAGACGACAGTCACTAAATAGTTGCATTCGTACTCGTACATAATTAATATTATCTAACAAGTGTATCTATACTAATATTATAGAGAGGAAAGATTTGTATTTGTATGTTTGTAACGAATTGGCTGAAAAAGTACTGGACCATTTAAAAAATTCTTTCCCCATTGAAAAGCTACATTCACCCTGAGTAACATAGGCTATATAAGATTCATCATCATCATCATCCATCACCGCTCTCGGGTGAAACCGCGGAGAGCAGCTACTATTAAATATTATGTAATGTATATGTCACATCACAATCATAATCAGCCCATCTTGTTCCCACTGCTGGGAATCGAGCCTTCCTCTCAGAGAGAGGAGTTGGGCCATAATCCACCACGCGGGCCCAGTACGGATTGGTGGATAGGTTAGTGGCCAACCCATTTCGAAGTTTTCAGGCCGCCAAAATGCCTTCTTCATAGCCTAACGATTATTGTCCTAAGATAAACGACAGGGACCGACGGTTTGACGTGCCCTCTGAAGCACGGAAGCGGTAAGTTGAATAATGCCACTAGCGGTCACCCATCCAACTCCTGACCGCAGCAAGCGTTGCTTAACTTGTTGATCGGTTAAGATCGCCAAGTCGAGCTCCGCTACGAGCGCTTCATGTATTTGTAAAGTTTATCAAATACGGAACATCTGCATGTGAGTAACGAGATTTTTCGTTACTCACACATGCAGAGTGTACCGTTAACCGTAAATATTTTTCACCTGGAGCGTCATTAAAGCTTTTTTCTGCGTTAGCTGCAGTGAATACTTTTGTTTCTTGCTCTATATAACCATCTGACTGTTCAACAAAACATATTGTAATTGGAAAGAGTGTATTTCAAATTTAACTATAAAATTATATTGACCACATTGTGGACGGCTAATACTTCACACTTCATTAAGCCGTCAAATATTTTCAGATAATGATTAAGTATTTCTTTGAGTCTTCCTTATTATAAAAATATTGTAATTCATAGCACTCTCATGATTTTGGCGGCATGAGACCATTTTCTGCAAATTGCCCTTCACTCAAGATGTCAGGTGGACTAGATTCCATACTAATATTGGTTTCCTCGTTTGAACTCATATTGTTATTTTGTTTCTGAAAATCAATCGGAAAGTTGCAACAATCTTTGGCGGTTCTGAATGAAAATGGCGCGCATTTGCAAATGGCGCTTCGTGTGCGTGGTGAAAATAAAGAAGAACTACGTTATTTTTTTCTCATTTTCTCTTTAGTATTAAAGTGAGGCAAAAGTGCTTCTAAGGAAGTTCGATCGTTTGTTAATTCACGTTATGTACTTAAAGCTTCTTGGTGAAATTCATATATATTTTTATATGTTCCCAATTACTTCAAAGTCATATACTGTACAACTCTGTTACAGAGTAGAGTAGTAACTACTACTTATCTAGGGCAAAGTTTCACCGTAACTATTATTAATAAGCTGTGACAAGGCAGATATGTTCTGACATTCTCTTTTAATTGTCCTGTAACATCAAGCACACACTTATGCACATTTTTAAACACAGCGAGAAACAAGTGAACACTCCATAAAAATATGGTACAGTACAAATGTTGAAATGATATTTCAAAAGTACCTATTATCACAATATTGCTCGCATTGTACCGACTAGGATAAGTTATTTCATACTTTTGGGTCGGTTCAAATTATTCGGTCGGTAAAAATTATCACTTTTTGGTGACCCTTGCTATTTACGGGATTGATTTTCATGCACCGTCAATGATGATATCATTAAATCATCAAAATAGGCGAAACACTTGGAGTGTAACTCAAAAACGACTTGACCGAATTAGATGAAATTTAAATGGGACTACCTCGGAAGTATTCCGTATCAAACAATAAATAGAATCATCAAAATCGGTTATCAAAGTTATCCGCGGACACACACAAAAAATTCTACTTGAGAAACCTCCTTCCTTTTTGAAGTCTGTTAAAATAGTTTTTTTCATGAAAGTATTGCAACGGCTAGCGCGAGTCGGACGGGGATGAGCACTGTATGTAGAAACACGAAACATAAGCCTAACTAGTTCGGCAGCAGGTACAGGCAGGTAGTGCTTTTACACTATTTTTTGTTTAAAACTATCTAGCCCTAATGGGCTATTGTTTTAATAGGTTACCATAATAATTTTTGAAAGTATCTATTTTGATTTATTTACTTGCATATTTTCTTAATAAATATATGTTTCAATACTTGCTGTTAATTGCTCGAAAAGTGTCCTAAGTAGGTCTGAGTATGTACTGGAAAAGAAAGCTATCGCTCATTTATACTAATATTATAAAGAGGAAAGATTGTTTGTTTGAATTGAATAAGCTCCGAAACTACTAAAGCGATTTGAAAAGTTCTGTCACCATTAGAATCCTACATTATCCCTGATGAACATAGGCTATATAGATATTTTGATTCATCTTCATCCATCACCACGCGGGTGTAATCGCGGAGCACAGCTAGTTCTGTATAAAAACGTGCGATATTACAAAATGCACTAATGTGTTTTACTTACTATTTTTTAATGGTAGGTCAATTACCTATGAACCATTGTACATTCTTTCTTTACTTTATTAACTCTCATGCTAATCTGTTTCAACCTATTTTAATGCAGACTACGGGCCTTACTTATAAACGCTGCTTTATTTGGTACTGCGCAAAGGAAAAATGTTCTGCGCCGTACTAAGTGACGTTATTTAAATTTAAACAGTGTTTATAAGTAAGGCCGTTCATGTTTACTTGCATTAGCGCATATACAGGGTGGGCCATTTAGAACGGCAGAATGGGTAAGTCTGGAACTATAAGACATACACAGATATTTTAGGAACTATGTCATCGATTTCAGTGACAAGAAAATATGCATTCGTTTATATAAAAAAACTGCTAAGTTTAAAAATACAATGCAATTTATTCATTTTAGATAGTTGGTCTCATAGCAACATTTACGGCTTACCTACACGATCAATGTCGAAACAGAAATAATATTTTTTTTCTTCATTACAACCGTTTTCGATTCCCAAACGGAGTACAAGTTTTTTTTAAACCTATGAATGCAGTTTTTGTCACTAAACTCGATGTCATGGTTCCTAAGAACGGATCTTTGAATGTCTTATGATTTTCGACTTGCCCATAATGACCATTCTAATTGGCCTTGATTTTGATTGAGACTAAACTACTTTTCCGAGGTGTCTAAAAGGCAAAACTTTGCGCGATAATGCGAGTTACTTGTCTACAGGATCTTCACTTATACGTTAAGTATTTAAAAAATTGTTGTTTGTAAAGTCGGTTTACGGACGATAATTTTACGTGATGACCTCATGAAACCAGCCGAACGCATAGGCCGATCGTGCCTCTCTATCGCTTGTTCCGCACTCTCGCTTGCACGCGGAACGAGACAATGTGTCATACTTTTTCGTGCGTGCAGCCGGCGTTCGTCCAATATAAGACAAAAATTCTTCATTATATTCTAAGAACATCTTGTATAAACAGCAGTTTTTACTTCAGTTCAGTGTGGCCACAATAAAGAATACACCTACATACGCATATTGTTTACGGATAATTGATGTGACATTCTTCATACAGCATTAGAGATTTTACTTGTGTACATTGGCACCTGTGACTAGGGTTACCATATCTCAGGACTTGTCATGAGATATTAGGATTTTTGGACCCTTCTAAGGATTGCGGCTGGATTTTGCAAATCTCAGGAAATCTCAGGATTTTTAGAATGTTCAATAAAATACAGTACATTTTAAAGATCTCTATAACAAAATGTTAAGCAACAAATACATAATCTTCCTTACTAATACACTAATTAGTAATCAACTTAGGTAATATGTACTTAATAAGTTTACCATAGTTAGTGTGTGTTAGTACCTTTTAAGTAAGGTTTTTGTTTTTCAATTATTGATTTGTTATAATATGCTACATTTGAAAGAAAACTCTCAAAATGCAAGAAATTTTCAGGATTCTTCAATGAAATGAAGGCTTTTCTCCGGACTTTTAATTTTTTCATCTGGTAACCATACCTGTGCCACACTGTTTGTCCAGATAATGTAGTGTTTGCCAACCGCATGACCAATATGTTGAGTACATATTGGCCACACATCACTCCACTCGTTGAATGTACTCGGTAATAAAATTGACCTTGGCATTATTATGTTACAGTTGTAGACAAAGAAAAGGAAAGTAACAGTTCGTGTGACGACGATAAATTGGTTTCGCAAATGAAGCAATCGTTTATTATTAAAATATAGCGTGGTTTTAGTTTCTCTAAAAGTTAATAACGCCATTGATCTTTAGTTGATACTGATACGTCTTAGGAACGAGAGTGACTCGGAAATAAGTAATAGACACAGAACATTAGATTAAAAGATAGGTAATAACCTATGAAGAAATAATAGTCAGGAACTGTAACTGCGTTAAAAAAATGACCCAACAAAAGTCGTGTTCAGTGCGTCATCAGTCGGACATTTTACTTGCAAGCGAGCACACTTCAAATCTTCGCGTACATTTTCATTTTTATCATTGTAACTTCAGTTCTGGATCATCATGCCAGCATTCGTTGTGAAGTGGTGCAGAAACAATACACGATTTAAATGTACAGGGATCACTTTTACTAGTAAATAATAGCAAAATTATAATTATTCAAAGATGTTCAAATACGTTAACAAATCGAGATGGTCTATACTATGCAAAATAAAGTCTGCAAATTTTTATTTAATTTAGGATGTATTTTTTTCTTCAGGACTAAATATTGAAAAGTATGTAATGTGCAATGGTTATGCTTGTTATGTTTTATGCTCGCTTGCTTGCCGATCAATGCGGCAAAATAAGTGCGTAGCTGCACTTAAGATAGAAAAACAAGAGTATGACTGTCTGTGAAAACCAGCATAGTTATACTACGTTAATTTTGACTGAAAACAATAAAATAATAGATAATAAAAAAATTATAGACCATGTTACACAAAACTGCAGTACCTACCTACCAGTTGGTACAGTAAGTACCTACTGTTTGTTTAAATTACGTTATATGAATTATCATATTTATCTATTTATGCTGATGATTTGTCCCGAAGAAACATCAACATCTTTAAGAGCCTTTATTCTGCGCAGCGCTGCGCGAGTTTAGGTATTTTACATTAGTGAGTTACTAGCGCGCCCTGCGGCAGTGGCCTTACCGCTTGACCAAAATAGCGAGCATTAATATTTGGATCTTTTTTTATCTACTTTGGTTTTTATGTCACAAATAGACGCAGGTCAAAAAGGCGAAATAAAATATCACGCAGGGCACATTTTATTTTTAATATCGACATTAATTAACATAAAATGATAATTATTAATCAAGTACATGTTATCTTCAAGAGCATAGACTAGAAAAAAGTAAGATTTAACTCATGTACATACCAAAAAGAAATGAGAATAGCAAATAAAACAGCCATCAAATAGTTCCTGCTACCAGTGTCTGAATCCAGCATCAGGTCCTGGTCACCAGCTAGAAAAAAGGTATCGCGAAGTCGATTCATACGATCCCAAACACGTTGTGTCTACTATGAACCATCACATAAATCCTGCTACCAGTTTCCGGCTCCAGCATGGATTCCTGGATACCATGTATAAGCATAAGAAATTTGGTTAATAGCAAAATACTAGCCCCTCAAGGGTCGATGTCATTATAACAATGAAATTTCTATTGTTGATGCACTAGATGTCATATAAAATTATTTGTTAGAATCCCACTTAGAAATGTTACCTCAATAAGTATCAGGAAGTTTTGAGCGCACTAATATTTAGTTGTGTAAGCGCAGGCGTCAGAGCGATACTTCCACTGACCACTCTCTAAGAGGCCTCAACCGCGTCTGACGATTCGTGACTGGCGCGACCGGTTTTATGATTGATTTTAAAAACGTGTGTGTGTAGAAACCGCTCGGCAATAACAAACTAATAAACAATTTCTAAATGTAGCCTATGGAACTTGAACTTGTTAATCAAATAATGTTCTATTACATCAGGTAAGAATAATTGACCTAATATAATATACTATATCAATCATTATTATGTGACCCTTCAAATACTCAACAAAAACGCGAATTGGCACTTCCAAAGCGTTTACGCTCTAAAGAGATACTACAGACAATGAACAATAAACGATTGCCTACAGTTGGTATGTAATATAGGTAACTATATAACTTTAAAAAAAACAGTTCATTGTTTGGTCAAATTAAAGCACGTTTAATTTTTCAAGCTAATGAAAATTTACCGTCTGCAAATTTTAAAGTGGTTTAGCTGAGTTGCTAATTAATTTGTCAGTAATATCAACACAGTGCTTTTCTAAAGTACACTTCTGGACTCATCTATTGGCCCACCTTGTATTTTCAGTTTCGTTTGGTCCTAGCTAAAATTTTATATTAGGTCGAGCAAAAAGTTTTTATGCAGTTTTGGACCTGGCACATTCACAATTTCATTCAATAGTCTTTTTTTGAATTTCGAACACAGAATTTAAAGAAACAAAAGACAATTTGGAGCCTGTTTGTTGATATCAAACAATCGAATACTAAGAAAACTTGGTTTTATTGGTTTACTTGGATTTAATTCTTGAAAAAGTGATTGATATCTTTGGTTTTGCAACAAACATTACTTATTCTTAACATTAAGGTGAGGTTCTATCAATAATCTATGGATACTTCACCTGAAGTCGCCGCCCAAGCTGTGGCACTTATTCAGGCCGGACACAGCCAAAGAAACGTGAGTGCTCAACTTAATTTAAGTCGATCTGCGGTCCGAAATGTTTATCGGAGGTACCTAGAGACTGGCGGCTTTGTTCGTCGCCAAGGAAGGCCACGATCTCGGGTCACAACTGAAAGGCAGGATCGATTCATCGTGATGACCAGCTTGAGAAATCGTCACCTTACCTCCATTGAGATACAAAACCAACTTCGCGACTTCCACGGAGTATCTGTGAGCGCTCGAACTGTTCGGAGAAGGTTAAAAGAACGCGATATGGTACCACACAAGCCAGCTAATGGGCCCAAACTAACGCGAGCCCACCGAACAGCGCGCCTTCATTTCGCACGCAGTCATTTAAATTGGACACAGCAAGATTGGAGCCGTGTACTCTTTTCTGATGAGTCTAAAATTGTGTTACATGGCAATGATGGAAGGAAGAAGGTCTACCGACGTAAGGGAGAGCGTTTCGCACAATGCTGCTTTGAAGAGAGGGTTGCTTATGGCGGTGGCTCATGGACTGTCTGGGGCGGTATATCCGCGAGCGGCAAAACTCAACTTGAGGTTGTTACAGGACCACGGCTGCCAACATTAAATGCTGAAAGGTACATTCGTGAGTGCTTAGAACCTCACGTGATACCATACGCGGACTATGTGGGCCCAAATTTCCTTTTTATGCATGATAATGCAAGAGCCCATGCGGCCGGCATCGTCAGGGAATATCTTCGGGATGTGAACATCACAGTTATGGACTGGCCAGCCAGAAGCCCAGACATGAACCCTATTGAGCACATGTGGGACGAGCTAAAAAGACGTGTTAGGGCTCGTCAGCCAGTTGCCCAGACGATGCAGGAGTTGAAAACTGCCATAGAAGAGGAATGGGAGATGATCCCTCAAAATTTCATAGAGCGGTTGATAAACTCTATGCCTAATCGTATGAGAGCTGTGGTAGATGCCCATGGAGGCAACACGCGTTATTAAATTAAACCTTTATTTGATAAAACATGTTTTTTATTCAAAAATCAATTGCCTTTAACAAGGCGCATATCCGACTTGTTAGGCGTAGCTCCATGTCGTATGGTATTCTGAATTCAAATTTAAAACAATACGATCGAAAAAGATGGTAAAATCTATCAGGTTTAAAACTGCATCAACAGTTTTTGTTCAATCTAGCAATCATATTTCGGTAGGGGCCATCGAAACCTAAACTCTAAGGTGGGCCAATAGATGTGTCCAGAAGTGAATTCTATAAATTGATTGAATTTTCTAAATTGATATGAAGGTATTCTGTGACCACTGAAAAACATCCAGCTGGCAAATAACGACTTATTTTTTTTGGTAAAATGTATAAGCCTAAAATGTTTTATAATCTTTCTTTACTACATTGCGAAGAATCTCTTCTAATGTCTTCTAGACAAAAAAAATAATAAATTAATCATATTTCGCGAGACATACGAGATTTACGATTGATTTATTATTGAGTTGGTCCAGTCTACTTGTTGCATAACATCGTCCACGCCGCTATGACTCTGCTGTCATTGTAGACGTTGCAGCACGCGCGTAAACCAATCCCTGCTTTCCTTCTGAATTTAAACCAATCACCGAACATGTCTATTTGTAACCTCGGAAGTAATTTGTATTTGGAATGACCACTTTTTGTGTGAAATTTGTTCTGAATTATGCTTCCTGACTATTATTTCTTCGTAGGTAATAACTAAATATTAGCCACACTTGATTTCGTCTTGGACGGTTACCAAAGGACCTTTTTTGACGTGGTAAACTCTTATAACTCGCTAACGCTGGCACGCACAAAACCGTATGACTCATTGTTACGTTACTCCTGAGTCAAGCGTGCAAGCGAGAGCGCGGAACAAGCGATAGAGAGACACGATCGGGCTAAGCGTTCGGCTTGTCTTATGACGTTAAAGTAAAACTGTCCGTAAACCGACTTTACAGGCAACCATTTTTTTTTAATAGACTTTTCTTTTTACACCCTCAGGGTTCAGAGTCAGCCCCGTCACCACCACCGTCTAAGCAGTATTTGACCAGCGCCGGCAGTGGTCGGTCGCCGGTGTCACTCGAGAGACTGCTTGAAGAAGGGGTCCCGGAAGACGAAGCTCTGGATACTTCGACGCTAGACCTCACTTCGGATCAGGAGATAGCTGACTTGAAGCGAAGGCTGTCAGCTACGCAGCAAAGGTATTAAAATAGAAATATATTTATGCATGATAAGGGATGTTTGACCGATGGATTCATCATCCAGTTTACAGTATTCGCCTTTTGATATGACCCGACAGAGAAAACGTACTATAAATTCAAGGCATACTTTCATTTACGTCTCACTCTTGTTCCCATAGCATATCAAAACCCGAGCACAGTGGGCCTAGCACGAAAATTTACGTGAGTGTGAGGTTACTGTTGAACTATGAGTTACCTTTGCCACATGTGTGCTAGATAAATTATAGTTTGTACTGTATACGTCAACGATACGATTACGTTACACTTGCACGAACTTTCGTGCTAGACCCACTGTATTATATTTTTGTTTGTCAACAATGTGTTTAATTTTTATTTTCATAACTTGATACACATTGATACTTAGCTCCAGACATGGATTCTCTGTCTAACGGAAACACAACATTCCCATTGTAGTTATCTTATCCATCAACAGTAAAATTTCTGACCAAATGTCTTATCAGTCTGTGGTCATTGTCTGTTGTATATAATGTATTTGTTAATTAGTGCACAATATTGAATGTGGTGGTTTGGAAACGATAACTGGTCATTATAATGGAGGAAAAAAATACATGTTTTTTTATTGTTAAGGACCCATATTGATCGCTCCGCACTCGCAGCTATTAACCATTGCGTGACTGAACGCATTACAGAATAGACACCAGTAACAACGCAAGACATACCTACCCACCTTAGAATAGGTACAACGACGAAAGAACCTACCTACTGCTGACGGACGGCGGGCCCGGGCGGGTCAACGTTTGCACGTCGTTGTACCCATTCTAAGTGGAAAGGTTAGATATGTCTCGCGTAGTAATGCTATCTATTTTGTGATGTTACATCAGTGCATCAGTATTCAGTCGTACTATGGTTCTTAGCCGTGGAGCGGTGAATATGGGTTCATAATAATAAAAATATGTCATTTTTCTTTTACTTTCATGACCAGTTATCGCTTCCAAACCACCCGGTTCAATATTCTTATTCTGATTCTTATTCGTTTTGGGGGCGATAAGGCCTGCACTGACGTCCCGATTGGAGTGTTATGTGAATTCCCCCCTGCCGGCATTTACTCAAGCCACCCTAACTCCTTTACATAGAGGAGTATGGCCTTGGGTCGCCGGCACAACTGTTTCAGTGTTGTTTGAGATGTTGTATGAACAACTGTCGATGATGCTAGTGATGCCTCTTACGGTCTGGCGTGGACCTCTAGTAATAAGTAGTTACTGCTATCTATTTTGTAATGTTGCGGTGCATCGAGTCGTGCATTCAGTCGTACTATGGCTCTTAGCCGTGGAGCGGTGAATGTGGGTTTATAATAATAAAAAATATGTCTTTTTTCTTTTACATTCATGACCAGCTATCGCATCCAAACCACCCGGTTCAATATTGTGCACTAATTAACAAATACCTTATATAAATATATATCTAAATAATAGCTGCTCCTCTCGCACGAGCATTTTTTCTGGAACATCGAGTAACCCATTAGGTATCCTGGGCATCATCTATAACCATTCAAAATCCGTTTTAGCATGAAGTACATTTTTACTCATGAACTGTTGCATTTATAATATTAGTCTGATTGAATGTTTGCAGAGTAAAACACGTGACAGTGTTGCTCTCCGAATCTGAGCGGGAATGCGCTCGTATGGCGCAGCTGAGCGAGTTGCTCAAAGCGGAGCTGCGGCGCGTTCGCGGTACCACGAGCAACGCGCATAACACCGAGTATATGAAGAATGTCACGCTCAAGGTTCGTGATTCGCTTAACTCACTTATCTTTCAATGTTTCGCTCGTAGCTCCACTTGGTCTCCTCCGTCTCCCAATGCCAGCATTGTAGTGGTAAAACGACGGATGCTAAATGACTTGGTTGCTAATAAACAGCGGGGCTATTATGTATTTCAGTTGCAATAAAATTTTGATTGAAACCTAAGAAATGTCAGTTTTGAGTTTTGACAACTCGAGTAAGCAAAAATTTTGATGACTTGAGGTGACAAAAGTAACATAGAGCCGCCATTTTTGCGATTTTAATCAACATTTGTTAGCAACTGAGATGCGTAATAGCCCTGCCGGTTACAAATAAACAAAAAAATGCTATTTTATATAGATCTTGAATAGCCATTGTTTATGACAATGAGTCTTGCATCCAGCGCCGTTTGTTTTGTCAATAAAAATAGTTCTTTGTTTTTTTTTTATTACAATATTTTTTTGTTTATATTCACTATATATTTTACAAAAACGCAAACCAACAGCTAGTCTGTTTCAATTGTCCTAGTTGTTTCCGTGTTAGTATTTTGGGGTGCAGCAAGTAAATAATACTAAAGTTTAGTTAAAAGAAGTTTTTTTCAGCAGCAGACGTTATTAGCGCTTCAAACATTATATAATAAAAGAGAAGATTTAATAGTTGTTGAGGAGAGATAATGTCATTATTTAAACCGGTTAAAAACGTTAAATTTTGTTTAGTTCCTGACATTACCCCCCGGTGACGAGCGTAGCCGGTTGATTCCCGTACTTCAGAAGATACTCACCCTCACCCCGGATGAGACGCAGAAAATCAACGCGGTCGCTAGAGGTAAGCAAATATATCAGCTCTGCTGTACACAGATTAGTTACATTATTTCCGCTCTAAATTATATCCACCAATTGTCTTATGGCTCAGACGTCTGCCTTAAGTACTTATTTTTTTTAATTATTATTCTGGAAGTGCTTAGAGACGAAATGAAAAGGTTATAGATTTGGTTTTCCATGAACATAATAATAATGTGGTAAAAAACCTTTCGGACATATCCGTTGCATAATTATTGTGTTTATTCAATATTGAGAATCCTATACTAGTGAACGTTGTCCAATTATTCTTAATATTTCTCAGATTGAAGTCAGTACTGATGTTTTTGTATTATACTAAGTTACGAGACGGATAAGTCCTTCACTAGTACACGTAATGTCGTATAAGTTGCGGTGATACCAAGAGCAAATGGGTACTGCACTGTAAATGACATGATTTTAAGACCCTAAGACATAGATTTTACATTGGACTAGTAATTTCATGAAAATGTTCTGTTTTTGTGTTATACTCGTTCCTTACACATCTGAGGTTGTAAGACTAAACTAAACTAACTAACAACACTAAGTGCGTTCGAATAGTCCCAAGTTGGCGAAAATAACAGCTCAATACGCTAAAAACAAACACAAGGGCGTTTGAATTGGGCATCTGTGGGTGAAATTGTCGTTATGGGCTGTTTTGTTCAGTGTTCATAAAGCTTGAAAATGCCATTCAATCTTCAACACAGGCACTAGGTACTATTTTAGACTGAGATGTGATTAAGGTGCAAGCAAAAGTAACAGATTAACGAAATTTTGCTTCTCGAACGCTTTACACGAATGCACATTTTGCAAATGCTAATGCCATCACACCAATTTGAACACACCTACTGAGGTACACAAAATTCGCCAGAGACTATCTCATGTTGTAGGAAACTGCCAGGACATAAGTAAGACCACTTAAACCAAATCATTGGAAAGGAATCGGGTTGATTAAGTTGATAATTTATAAAATGTTTTGTTTAGTATTATTTGGTAAATTAATAACAATGTGTTATTTACCAATCTCATTACATCATATTAATGTACAATATAAATGAGATACTTAAAATGAGCTTGTATATATATATTTAAATAATACGATATCAGTCATGCCCATGTAGCTAATAGCATCTACATTCACGTTTTGTGGTATAACACTACTATGTGATATAACACTGTAAACTTTAATTATTTTCTTTAAAAACCATTCTATTTGATAATAATTTCAAGGTATGTTTAGCCTAGGACTTATATTTTATCTCGATTATATGCAGTTGCCTACCATATTCCGTTTTCTCCTTTGCCATCCGGGTAAATTAGCAACGAAGGCCGCGCTAAGGTGGGTTCTGTAAGATATATAGGAGGCCGATGTGGTACCGATGCGGGTGCTTATTAGCACCGACTACTGAGTCGCGCCTCCAATTGGCGTACCTAGACTGTTTTCATAGTACGGGCCGAATAGACGCCAATATGCGCAGACTAGTAAAGTTGAGCTGCGGATATTTCCGAGGACAATTGGAAAATCCTCCGCCGATGGATGAAGTTCGACTGCAATCATTCTACCTGAATGTGGCCTAAGAGAATATAATATTAAAATATGAGTAACATTAATTATCATTTTCAGGACTAGATCCGAACCCAAGCAAAGGATGGGGCAGCTACTTGCCCTGGCCAGGAGGAAGTAATAAATAGAGTGATTAGATTTACACATTATTTATTAGAGTAAATTACATTAAACCATTAATTTATTACTTCTTACATCATAAGATTGATTTATGTGTGTAAGGCTTTTTGTACATTGTCCCGCAACCACACCGGCGCTGGATCGGATGTAAACGAATCAAATTAATTTCAAAATATAATTAATTCTTTGTTTATTTTGTTATGATTATTATCATTTACTTTAAATATTTAGATGTAGAAACCAAAGTCTCTGTGGTATTGCAGGCTGCATCCAGCCTCGTGTACGTGCAGGAGCTTTCAATACATTTCCCAAACAAATGCAGCGTATTTAAAACCTGATACAATAATGCTGACTTTGCTAAATAAGAATGCGTACGATCTTACACTAGGGCACGATAGATGTCGCCAAATACCTTGGGTGCAGTATTTATCCGAAATATATATTTAATCATACCAAATGGGATCTCGGAAACACGAACGAGCTTTACATGTGTAAGATTATTCTTTATTTGTTCGTCACGCTAACTTCATCTCTATGAAAGTATATTAGTGCCTAAGTATAGATTTACAGAACAATAGGTACTCTGAAATGCTGTATTGTTTTGTATTGAATATGTGTAAATGATCTGTGATTTCAATTTTGACACAATAAATACCTAATATACATTTAATAGAGTTAGATGGATGTAAGTACAAGGTTATCGCTATTCATTTATATAACGATTATCAGATTTACATCCACAGTAAATGAAATTATGATATTGGTTTATTTATTTTTAATATATATTGTCAAATATATAATAAAAAATATATTCCTAGTAGATTATATATTTTTTATAATAAAATATGAAATTATTAATATATTATAACACATGCATATGCTACTCCAAAAATAAAAAACATTAAAATACGACGAAAGTTTAACTACATATTATAGCTACCATAACATGTATAAAAAAGATAGAGAATTGTTAATGATAATTTAATTACACTATTACATTCATATTGTGAAATATTGATTACTTATTTAATAATTACATTCCATTCAACGTAATTACTACAAGATGGTCAAACAGCTTTAGCCTAAGCAATTTGGTACATTTTCATTATCGAGGTATAGGAACTTGAATTGTAAATAATAATATATGACTTTTGTTGCCATATAGTGCTTTTTTAAATACTTCAAGATGATGCTTAAATTCAGCAATGATTCCTTTGAAACTACTGTTTTGAGGTATCGTATTTAATAATTAACTACTTATTTTGTTTTATATCGGTATATTCTATATTTAAGATTTTAATGAGATAATTAATAAAGGATGTATAAATTATATCGACTTTTACTAAAATATAATATATGTATACTGAGGAATCTAATTAACATTTTGTTAGTACATTTACTTAGATAATGTTCATTAGATTCCTAATTATTTACGGGGTATGTTCCACGTAATGATTATGGATAAAAATACAAATACATATTTATTTAATAATAGGGGTTTTAATATGAAATTGAAACTTCCAATAAATTAGCGGCATGGTTTGATGTTAGAATACCTACAATATTCAAACATTTGAACTAAATAAATTAATTGATCTGCAGAGAGGGACGCGCGTTGAAGCTAGTCTTACCTTCCTATACCGTGATACTTAAAACAAAAGATGTATGAATGAAAGTATATTTACATCTCTGGGATGCAAAGGGTTAAACCGATTATGAAATGAAGGGGTTTTGGATAGAGTTGTGACGTGTGATGAAAAGTGAATTCTTTTCTTTACGATAATCGCAAGCGAAGAACGCAATGGCTGCCCCAGGTCAAACACCACAACAATGCTCTAAAGCTAAGCTTACCCATAGAAAGGTGATGGTAACGGTTTGGTGGTCACTTCATGGTGTAATTCACTATACAATGCGATTAAAATAAGAATAGGACGGGCTCTCGGCTAACTTCACTCATATAAGTACGGTCAGCAGAACAAACTTAAAAATAGATTAATTTTAAATGAATGACTAAAAATCGTTCATTTTATAAAATTTATATATTTATAAGGTTGGCAGCACAGTGTTGCGCACGCATGCGACGCAGTGTTGCAAAAGTTTCCGATTTATTGGGAGATCTACTGATTTTGGTCATTGTCTCCCGATATCCCGATTTAGCAATTCATTATCCCGATTTTTGAATTATCATCTAATGTAAAATAATATTCATAAATAAACATGGAAAATAATATTCTTCATACGGCAAAACTAAAAGATCTTGAATAAATGAATATATTATTAACATAAAATACTCTTGTTTTATTCCGAATAAAAATCTCCCGATTTTTAGATGGCAAATTTAACGAATTTAATTTTTCAATTTTGCAACACTGGTGAGACGCCATCTTGATTTGATGACACATGTCCTTATTTATCCGTCAGTGTACTACGCGACACGTTTCCAAGTGGATTTTTATGTTCTTACGCCCTTTTTGTTGATTGTTTAATTTGTTCTACAATGAGCAAAAGAGGTAGAGTTTTACATCGGCGAGCTCGAGAGATTATCAGCAATGTTGATAAGTACTTCGAGGAAGAGAAAAAACGTGCCATTATGTTGTTGGACCAGTTAAAACAAGCAAGAATTGTACCAGGGCCAGATGGCAATATTCATATATCGCGTGATGTATTTGAAAGTTTCATTAAGCATTTGGAAACTGCTTCGAAGGTAACCGAGCGAGTGACTTTAGCCACTGTTATTAATAAAAATACAGTGAGTCGCATTCGCCGTGAACAGAGAATAGCAACAGAAGCAAGCACAAGCAAAATAACGACACCTAAAAAGAAACCGCGTCAAAAGAAATTAATCATTATTAGGACCGTTATTATTTAATATCATTGTAAATGATATTTCTATATGTTTTAAAAATTCGAAAGTAATATTGTATGCTGATGACCTGAAAATTATGTGTCCTATTAACTCACCTGAAAGTGCACAGTTACTCCAGGCCGATCTTGACACATTCGATAATTACTGTGTCATTAACAAACTTGACTTGAAAGTGTCTAAATGTCACCTATGTTCTTTTACTCGTAAGCCGCATCCCCTTGCTTTTACTTATAAACTCAAAAATACAAATATCTCAAGAGTTCATTCAATTCGTGATTTAGGTATTGTCTTTGATAGTAAATTAATCTATGATGATCATATAAACAATGTCATAAACAAGGCATCAAGAGCACTTGGCTTTGTTACGCGCTTATCAGCTGATTTTAAGTCAATAAAAACGATAAAAATTCTATATTGCGCCTATGTGCGTAGTCACTTAGAATACGCCTCACAGATTTGGAATCCTATGTACGACACTTATATAACGCGTATCGAGCGCATTCAGGCACGGTTTTTACGATATCTACAGTTTAAAACTCAGCAATACATATCTGATTACACTAAACGTTGTCGTAAGTTTCACATGCTTCCTCTAGAACTAAGGAGGCGCATGGCGGATCTTATTTACCTAATAAAGATAGCGAACGGTTCGGTCGATTGTCCCGACCTACTAGCGCGAATAAGTTTGAAAGTGCCATATGATCCGTTCAGAAGACCGTGTTCTCTGTACGTTCCCCGAGTTAATACTCACTATAGGCAAAACACTTATCTGTTAAGAGCGAGCCGCAGTTTCAACGCAGTAGCTTCGCGACACGATATTGATGTCTATAACACAACTGTCGCGCAGTTCAAGCGGTTATTAAGTAATGTATTTTTTACCAACTAATCCTCAGTTTTATATACTATTGTTTACGAACTATTTATATATAATTATTTATAATGTAAATACCTAAAAGTGGAAATTTGTAACTGGCTATATGTACATATCAAAATATTATGTTTATACCTAGCTGTAAGTTTCCCTAAAAATAATAAAATAAAATAACATATTTAGATCGCATGGCCATGAAGTATTAAGACTGCCACCCTATAATTGCGATTTAAATCCGATAGAATACATCTGGCATTTGGTAAAACGTAGAGTGGCAGACAAAAATGTTGAGCAATTGGAAAGCGCAATCGAACGTCTGACACTTGAGTCGATCGCATCAATCACGAAAGATGACTGGAAGAAAGAAATAAACCATGTAAAAAGGATTGAGAAAGACTACTTCGAAAGGGAATTACTTGAAGACGATGACAATGGCCCATTCAGTTTCATTATAAACATAGGTGACAGTAGTAGCAGCAGCAGTGATGATGACGACGATTACGAGGCGTCTGATTCAGTTGGGCATCAGGACATGAGTGGAATTGAAGAGCTGAGCGATTAAAATTAAAATACGTACATTCACTAAATAAAGACAGTTCAATGTGTTTCTGTGTTTACTTTAGTTTACCTACCTATGATTCGTTTTTAGACTAATTTTTTCTCTACCTATCAGATAAAAAAGTACGTGCTATTACAATATAAAACAAGCCAATATTTTTTAACATTGCTTTTTTTGCACACTATACCAAGTTCCCGTAGTGACGTCACAACATGGCGCTAGGCCGGTCCTATTCTTATTTTAATCGCATTGTAGCTTCTTTAGATATGTATACTTCGAACAATGACACAGCATAGACAAAATTACAAGATCTCCGCCTAAGTCAAGATCGTTATGATCAAAGACTACAATGAATACTGGGTTGTTATGATGACTTATTTTCTGTCAATAGAGTTCTGTCAAAGATGTGTCAGTTTCTGATAGCTTAGTCAAAAGCACGAAATGATTTAGACAGCTCGATACACTAGGACCGTGCTCGGCGATAGTTATATTATCTTTGGGCGATAGAGTCGGCATGTCATCCATCTCTGTTGTTCAGCAGTCTGTAGTCGAGCGATTCCGCCATCACCTCGGAGGTGAAACATCGATGATCGAGTGAATCGATACTTTTGCCTAGGTATATATCCTCGAAGGGATAAGCAGCGGTGTTTTCAACGCCTACGTGCCGCCATATATGTTTTGGTCATGTGAGCATGTAATAAGGGGCGAGCTTATTGCCATCTAATTCTACGGGGCACTGTTCTAGTCTGCGAAATTGTATATGTTTGCATATCGGATATTTTGTAGATAATCTGTATTTTGTACAATCTTGCAAAATGACGGTTAAATCTAAACGTTCCGTGCTTATCGGCCTGTCGGGTGTCTCGACTAGCGTGTACAGGCGCCATCACACTTTTACTTTTAGTGTTGAAGTCTGTTACATTGTTCGGTAATTTATTTTTAATATCAATGGAGATAGACGTCGGCACCGTAAGCAATAAAAGCGAATATCGGACTGCTGCAATAACATAGTAAATATTAAAATCACATTAGTTCATGAATGGAGCGTAGCTAGAGCGTAACGCAGTATGTAGCCAAAGCAAAGTCACGATAGGTCCACGACTAGGGCTGCCACGTTTCAAAAACAGTAGACCCGGAGATTTTAGAATTATAGTTTATTTTAATTAAAATGAAGCTTTAGTATGAATTATTTAATTAAGGCAAATGTTTAAAATATACTATTTATTACATGGTAATGTTTTTTAATTAATTTAATGACCTAGCTAGTGCTAGGCTGTCTTGGACCAGTTTGACTAATTAGTAGGCTACGACTGGGTGCTTCGTGGTACGCTTCCTGCAACCATGCGAGTCGCGTGCTACGCGGATGACACTCTGGTCGTGGCCAGGGGGACCTCAGGGCGTGCGGCTGATTACAGTGGATCCCTCGTGACCGCATACGCGCTCTGGGACTGGAGGTTGCCCTCTCCAAAACTGAGGCCCTACTGTTCCATGGACCTCGGGGGGGGGGGGGGGGGGGACCCCATCCAGGAACCCGGGTAATCCTGGATGGGGTCCCCGTCCCGGTTGGGACCCAGATGAAATATCTGGGCCTAGGTGGGCGTTTGGGGTCCACTTCGCCCGACTGGCCCCGGTGGTCGTGGGACCCGCGGCCGCCTTGGGAAGGCTACTGCCTAACGTGGGTGGCCCAAACGCCAATTGCCGCCGGCTATATTCCGGAGTAATTCGGAGTATGGCTCTCTACGGGGCACCGGTCTGGGTGGACGCCCTCAGTCGCGACAATAAGACCCTGCTGCAACGTCCACAGTGGGTCATCGCGACGAGGGCAATACGTGGGTACCGGACGGTGTCCTGGACAGCAGCGTGTGTGCTGGCCAGTAATCCCCCCTCGGAGCTGCAAGCGGAAGTCCTCGCCGAAGTCTACCATTTCGTGGTGGCGAGGAGATCCCGAGGAGCAGCCCCAGACTGGGAGGAGGTCACAGGCATGTGGCAGCAGGCGCGAGCCACTCAGTTGCGGCGGTGGGAAGATGACTTGGCTCCGCCGGTCCCTGGGCAGTGGACGGTGGAGGCCATCCGTCCGGTCCTCCAGAGGTGGGTGAAGCGGCCTTTCGGGTCGCTGACCATTCGATTGGTGCAGGTACTCTCCGGACACGGATGCTTCGGAAAGTACGTACACCAAATCGCGAGACGGGAGGCGACTCCAGCCTCGAGTGTGGTGCGCCGAAGGATACGGCCCTAACGACGACAAGCCCTACGAAATCCTAATTCGACTGGGCTATTGAACATTCCTAGAAGGTCACACACTAAAATCTAGTAAAACTTATAACCCCATATCTATTATTATATCTTAGGCCCACTTGCACGTTCCAGAGTTAGCTTCAATAACTGATACAACTGCTAAAACGGGTTTTTATAATTAATTTATCTTACACTATTAAAGGTTAGAAGTAAATTAAAGGTTATTTATCTCTGGTATATACAATATTGGTCTATGGTTATTTATTGATAATTAATCCAGCATTGTGGGAGGGTTAAATCTTTAACTAGGGTTAGTGAAGTTTTGTGTCAAAAGAAATTGAGGTTACATTCTGCTGTATAATGTAGGTACTCTTTGGACGAAATGACACGACACAATACGTATAGAATAAAAAGTCGTCAAATTTCATACAACAAAGGATAAACAAGAAAGTCTATATACATTACAAATGTCAGTTTAGCAAAACCGGTGATCTTCTATAGCCGTGCAAGGCAAAATGAAAGTTAAAAATTGATATGACTAACGCAAGTTTACAAACACGTAGACTTATTTATTCAACCCGAGCAACCGTGCAAGTGGACCTTATTATATCTATTATTATATCTTAACCCCAGATATATTATTATACTTTTTGAGTAAAACAAAAATCTGCTAAGTACCTACCAAAGAGAATGTAATACGTACCTACTTGCTTATATATATATATATATATATATATATATATATATATATATACACATATACAAATAATATAACCTATAAAAATAACAAGGTTTTCAACCTACAAACTCCTCTCGGTTTATGACACTAGCATAAGTACGAACTCATATAGTTTGATTTATCTATGACGAACATTGTCAGAATTGTGACAGTTACAGAAGCCATCTAATCAAGTCAAGTTACTATAGTAACTTGACTTGATTAGTATAATAGTAGTACCACAATCCACCACAGTCTATGTAAACCTTAGTCCTTACGTACCGTACGATTTTTATGCTGTGGTAGTACTATAACCAGTTAGGTTAGACCTATTTATCGGTCTACGCCCATGGACCACCTACATAGTTCACCTGGATGTACCAAGGGCAATTATTTCTTCCCGTAGTTCACGTCAAGATAACTGGGTGTACCAGGGGCTTTTCCTTTTTCCCGCAGTTCACCTATTTAATATTGTTTTAGTTTTAGTAATAATAAATTTAGTTTTCAGAATGCCCTGTAGTAGTCCACCTACAAAAGCGTGAAAGGGAAAAACAGACATTCAAAATTCAAAGTTCTAGTTAAGTCACATATAAAAACACAATACTTTTTATATGCATAACAAAATAACATTAAAACACACCAACGCAAACTGAAATGATCGCATGGCGATTTCAAGCTCCACATAAACTTATGATAAACTTGCACTTATCTAAACGGGTTTCTTTAAAGAGTAACTAAGAAGTCAAAAAAGAAGCACACAATATTGTGATAATAGTACTTTTGAACTATCATGGTACCGACTTCGACATTATTTTCTAACTGCAGTCACTGAGATAAACAAATCATATAAATCAATGGCTGCAGTTTACACTCCGTCCGTGGTTTCACCCGCTTGGTGATGGACGATGAAGATGATGAATTAAATATAGCTAGGTATGTCACACAGGAATACTTAATGTAGCTTTATACTGGTCAAAAAATCTAAATGGATAAAGTAGGTCATTTTTGACTTTATTTACCTACGAGTATTACAAACAAACAAACAATCAAATCTTTTCTCACTATAATATCACTATTAGCTGCGCCCCACTGCTTCACCTACGTGTTGATGGATGATGATCACAGATATATCGTACATATATATCTGTGATGATATATATGGTGTGATGATGAAAGGTATCCTATGGCCTTTCCCTTTCCAAATTTCATCGTCGTCGAGTCGTTTTCAAGTTATGGCGCCTTTCGTATAGTTTATTATAAATAATAACTACATGTTTTAAGAGAACCTCGGGGAGTAAACCACTTCTAAAAAATACAAAGAATCCTTTTGCAATAGCTATAGGGCTTCATGCTACATATTGTATAATAATTTTATAGGTTTTATTTTATTAGGTACCTATAAAATATGTAATTTTTAGTTTGTTTTTAACTGTTTTATAAGTAGGTAGGGGAAGCCGGGGTTACAATTAACAGGGGTAACAATTAACAAGCGATTTGTCGCCAAACTAATCACAATACTACTCCATACGTGGAATATTCCAATACTTTGAATAGTGCCGAACGCGTATATACCAGCCACTCTGCGCTCAGCCGCCACTAGAAGAGGTCGCAGCACTGCGGTCAATTTAACAAGGTAAACGATCTTTTTTACTCACGCAATTTTTTGAGTTTTTGTTTATTTAAAGTTATAAATTAATGTTTAATTGTTTTATTCGGTGCATTGGTTATCTGGCTTGTATATTTTCCTTGCATTTTGAATAAAAAGTAATTACTTAATTGATAAACAGATATTTTTTTAATAAATGAGGGCACGGGGCTAAAAGTAACAAACTGACTGGGGTAAAAATTAACTTGTTAATACGTGCCCTGGATTGCGTCTTCTGGATTTCTTAGTTTTATAGTCCATTTTCGTTTATTTTGCAGAATGAGAACCTATAATCGAAGAACGGAAAGAGGCACTACTTCGAAAGAGGTATACGAGTTGGCTGCAAAAGAAGGTCTAGAAAAAATCGAAAGTTGAGACCAGTGGCTCGTGAATATGACATTTGCCACGTTACTCTTTTTAAATTTGTTAAAAAACTCAAGGAAGGTGTTCCAACAAAGAACATAGAAGTTAGAGAAGAAGAAGACTCGGCTCGTTTTACGCTCGTTTTCGGTACATTCTTCATTGTTCAAAAATATACTTCGGTCTTCTCCCCACTGAAGTTATAAAATTGGCGTATGAAGTAGCAGCTTATCGTGAAGTACCAAGCATGCCAGAAAGTTAGAAAAAGAACAAAAGTGCTGAACCAGATTGGTTCACATCATTTATGAAAAGAAATCCAACGCTTTCCATCCGTAGCCCTGAAGCAACAAGCCTAAGTCGAGCCACGTCCTTCAACCGAATCAACGTTCACGACTTCTTTGAAAAATATAGGCAAGTTTTGATCAGACATAATCTCAGGCCGAGCCGAATTTGGAATGTGGATGAGACCGGAATTACAACTATACAAAAACCTAAGAAAGTTGTGGCAGAGCGAGGTTCGGGACAAGTTGGAGCAGCTACCTCAGATGAAAGAGGGACGTTAGTGACTTTGGCAGGAGCAGTCAACGCCATTGGAAACTCCATTCTTGCATGTTTGTTTTTCCCAGAGTGAGGTACAGTGACATGTTTACTAGAAACGGCAACCTGAAGCGATAGGCACCGGAAACAAATCAGGATGGATGACAGAAAAGGAGTGTTTGCTCTTTTTGTACAATTTTATCAAGCATACAAGACCATCTGCTGAAGATCCTGTGTTACTTTTACTAGACAACCACTATTCTCATGTGGCTTTTGAGGTGGTGAAAAAGGCAAAAGAAAATCATATTGTAATGCTATAGTTTCCACCTCATTGATCGTATCATCTTCAACCTTTGGATGTTGGTGTGTACGGACCGCTCAAAAGCTATATTAATACCCAACAAAAGAAATTTGATGGCCAACAACTCAGGTAAAACAATGACTATTCACGACCTCCCACAAATAGTTAAAGCAGCGGTTCCTTTGGCTTTCACACCAAACAACATAACAAACTTATATAGAAAAGCCGGCCTATGGCCATGTAATATGAGAACGTCTTCGATGACAACGACTTCGCTCCGTCATTTGTCACGGACAGGCCAAACCCATATACGTCTGAAAGAATACAAACTACTTAAACCCCATCAGTAGTGCCTAGACTACCAGCTGATCAGGAAGCATCATTATCAACTATTAACTCTAGGAACGAACTGTTAACCAGTGCAGGCAGTTCTCCTTCAACTCTCGAATCACTAGTGAAACCTTCAACAACTGCTGTTATCGGTTTGGAAGATCTAAATAACGACCAAACTCTACACTCGGCTATCATGGAGGTAGGAGACGATCGGGTATCCCTTAATCTGGATATATCAACCATTCCCAAAATTGAAAAACATATTCCAGACGGCTTGAACATCAGTGTTTCCAACGTACTAGATCAAATGTCTTCTGAACCGCAACCAGGACCATCCGGACTTATTCAATCTCCTAAATGTTTTGACATAGAATTGGTAAGACCACTTCCGAAAGCACCACTACGAAAAACAGAAATAATACGTAAACGTACGCGCAAATCAGCGATTCACACCGACACGCCCGAGAAAAATAACCTGGAAGAGTTCATGCAAAAACAGAAGAAAAAAGGGAAGTTAATTGCAAAGAAGAAACAAACTGACAAACCAAACACTGCGATAGATACTAAAAACACACAGAATAAAATGGACAAAGGAAAAGGCATAGGAAAAAAACAAAAAGGAAGCTGATAAAGTTAAAAAAAAAGATATTGAGGGAAGATAGTGAAACAGAAGATGATGACTGTATTTGTCTATCCTGTGGAGAATTATATTCTCTTGACTCAAGATGTGTTGATTGGGTACAATGCACAGTTTGCAAGCAATGGGCCTATGTCACTTCTGTGAGAGGAGACACTTTGTTTGCACAAACTGCAACTCGGATGACGATTACGAGAAAGATTAAGTCATATTATTTCATAATTTTTTTTTATATAGCGTGATTCTTATTTAGTATACATTATCATAATAGTGCCGTGAAGACTGTTTGGTAGTTTCAAGATATTACTATACTTAAGAATTACGTGATTCATAGTAAATGTATTCTTCTTGGTTATTAAAGTAATAAAGAATAAATACAAGCATTTACAGTTTTTAAAGCTATAATTATATTTTGTTACTTGTGATAGCAACACTTAGTCTTATACTTACAAGTTAATTGTCTGCATTTTTCTTACTCGAGTATTATTACTGACTTCTGACTGTGTTATAATTTGTATTATTTAAAGTATGATAAAGCAAGACTGCCTATTTTTTCGAAATTGTTGAGAAAACCCTCACATGTGATTTAATAAATGTGATTTTAGGAGTATTATTACTGATAACGTGTTTAATTTGTATTATTTAAAGTATGTTCAAGCAAGGCTATCTATATTTTCGAAATATTTGAGAAATTCATCATTCGTGATTTCAGGCGTTAATATATAAATAATCAATAATTAAAAAGTAATGTTCAGTAGTTTAATTTCTTGAAAACTTAATTAATTTGATGCTGTTAATACATGCCCCCCATGTTTAAACCTGCCCCATCCATGTTATAACTAGCCCCAACACCGGGGCTAAAATTAACACGAGACAATTTTTAAAAAAGGTGTCGCTGTTAGTTTTCTATTTAAATTAAATTATTTTTAATTATGACTGTTGAGAGCCAGATAATTTTCCTTTCCAATGATCTAATAACCATTTTTATACAATCATCCGTCCCAGAGATACAAGATCTTATCTAAAATTTGTTAGTTTTGACCCCTCTCTCCCCTACACACGTTAACCCATAGATATAAGATATATATTAGGCACATGTTATTATTATTCTTTTATTTAATTTTTATTTGTTGTTATTATAATAAACGTATTTTAAGCGATCAATTTTTAATGTAGGTATAGGTGCTCCAGTCACAAGAGTTTATAATTATAACAATAACATATTTTTTATTATAAGGCGGTCTCTGGTAAAAAGGATCCACATTTCATTGAAATTAGGCCTGCCTTGCCTTGCAATCACAATAGGCACATAAAAACTCATTTATATATTTTTTTTAAAGAAATGAAAGTAAAGAAAAAAACACTGATGTCTTCCGTTATCTTTCATGCGTACATGGTACTCTTAAAATTATTTTATAGAAATATTTAATGTGTATATTGGCATTATTTACATTTAAACATATTTTAAGTATCGTGGAATGTAACAAATAAACATATAGATAATTTACTGTTATTTTATTAAGAAGGTATGTGCTTGATTTTATCGATTGCATTTCCCGGGCAAGTTGCTCACGGCGCATGCGCGAAGAAAAACACTCGGAAAATTCGTGTCTGCGGTGCGGCTGAAAAGGTAAGTTTTATGTTATTATTGCTTTGAATTTCATTCTTTTCTACCGAAATCAATGTAAATTTCCATTTACAAGTATTTTCTAAGTGGTTTTGTAAGAAAATACAATTTTTGGGTAGGTTTCATGTCATCGTGTCTTTGTAAGTGATTGGGTATATTTTGCCGGCTTTACTACTGAATTACGCAATTATTTCAATGAAGAAAGTAAGATGATCTGCTTTAACGCTTATAAGAAAATCCCGTCCCGATTGGAGTGTTATGTGAATTCCCCCCTGCCGGCATTTACTCAAGCCACCCTAACTCCTTTACATAGAGGAGTATGGCCTTGGGTCGCCGGCACAACTGTTTCAGTGTTGTTTGAGATGTTGTATGAACAACTGTCGATGATGCTAGTGATGCCTCTTACGGTCTGGCGTGGACCTCTAGTAATAAGTAGTTACTGCTATCTATTTTGTAATGTTGCGGTGCATCGAGTCGTGCATTCAGTCGTACTATGGCTCTTAGCCGTGGAGCGGTGAATGTGGGTTTATAATAATAAAAAATATGTCTTTTTTCTTTTACATTCATGACCAGCTATCGCATCCAAACCACCCGGTTCAATATTGTGCACTAATTAACAAATACCTTATATAAATATATATCTAAATAATAGCTGCTCCTCTCGCACGAGCATTTTTTCTGGAACATCGAGTAACCCATTAGGTATCCTGGGCATCATCTATAACCATTCAAAATCCGTTTTAGCATGAAGTACATTTTTACTCATGAACTGTTGCATTTATAATATTAGTCTGATTGAATGTTTGCAGAGTAAAACACGTGACAGTGTTGCTCTCCGAATCTGAGCGGGAATGCGCTCGTATGGCGCAGCTGAGCGAGTTGCTCAAAGCGGAGCTGCGGCGCGTTCGCGGTACCACGAGCAACGCGCATAACACCGAGTATATGAAGAATGTCACGCTCAAGGTTCGTGATTCGCTTAACTCACTTATCTTTCAATGTTTCGCTCGTAGCTCCACTTGGTCTCCTCCGTCTCCCAATACCAGCATTGTAGTGGTAAAACGACGGATGCTAAATGACTTGGTTGCTAATAAACAGCGGGGCTATTATGTATTTCAGTTGCAATAAAATTTTGATTGAAACCTAAGAAATGTCAGTTTTGAGTTTTGACAACTCGAGTAAGCAAAAATTTTGATGACTTGAGGTGACAAAAGTAACATAGAGCCGCCATTTTTGCGATTTTAATCAACATTTGTTAGCAACTGAGATGCGTAATAGCCCTGCCGGTTACAAATAAACAAAAAAATGCTATTTTATATAGATCTTGAATAGCCATTGTTTATGACAATGAGTCTTGCATCCAGCGCCGTTTGTTTTGTCAATAAAAATAGTTCTTTGTTTTTTTTTTATTACAATATTTTTTTGTTTATATTCACTATATATTTTACAAAAACGCAAACCAACAGCTAGTCTGTTTCAATTGTCCTAGTTGTTTCCGTGTTAGTATTTTGGGGTGCAGCAAGTAAATAATACTAAAGTTTAGTTAAAAGAAGTTTTTTTCAGCAGCAGACGTTATTAGCGCTTCAAACATTATATAATAAAAGAGAAGATTTAATAGTTGTTGAGGAGAGATAATGTCATTATTTAAACCGGTTAAAAACGTTAAATTTTGTTTAGTTCCTGACATTACCCCCCGGTGACGAGCGTAGCCGGTTGATTCCCGTACTTCAGAAGATACTCACCCTCACCCCGGATGAGACGCAGAAAATCAACGCGGTCGCTAAAGGTAAGCAAATATATCAGCTCTGCTGTACACAGATTAGTTACATTATTTCCGCTCTAAATTATATCCACCAATTGTCTTATGGCTCAGACGTCTGCCTTAAGTACTTATTTTTTTTAATTATTATTCTGGAAGTGCTTAGAGACGAAATGAAAAGGTTATAGATTTGGTTTTCCATGAACATAATAATAATGTGGTAAAAAACCTTTCGGACATATCCGTTGCATAATTATTGTGTTTATTCAATATTGAGAATCCTATACTAGTGAACGTTGTCCAATTATTCTTAATATTTCTCAGATTGAAGTCAGTACTGATGTTTTTGTATTATACTAAGTTACGAGACGGATAAGTCCTTCACTAGTACACGTAATGTCGTATAAGTTGCGGTGATACCAAGAGCAAATGGGTACTGCACTGTAAATGACATGATTTTAAGACCCTAAGACATAGATTTTACATTGGACTAGTAATTTCATGAAAATGTTCTGTTTTTGTGTTATACTCGTTCCTTACACATCTGAGGTTGTAAGACTAAACTAAACTAACTAACAACACTAAGTGCGTTCGAATAGTCCCAAGTTGGCGAAAATAACAGCTCAATACGCTAAAAACAAACACAAGGGCGTTTGAATTGGGCATCTGTGGGTGAAATTGTCGTTATGGGCTGTTTTGTTCAGTGTTCATAAAGCTTGAAAATGCCATTCAATCTTCAACACAGGCACTAGGTACTATTTTAGACTGAGATGTGATTAAGGTGCAAGCAAAAGTAACAGATTAACGAAATTTTGCTTCTCGAACGCTTTACACGAATGCACATTTTGCAAATGCTAATGCCATCACACCAATTTGAACACACCTACTGAGGTACACAAAATTCGCCAGAGACTATCTCATGTTGTAGGAAACTGCCAGGACATAAGTAAGACCACTTAAACCAAATCATTGGAAAGGAATCGGGTTGATTAAGTTGATAATTTATAAAATGTTTTGTTTAGTATTATTTGGTAAATTAATAACAATGTGTTATTTACCAATCTCATTACATCATATTAATGTACAATATAAATGAGATACTTAAAATGAGCTTGTATATATATATTTAAATAATACGATATCAGTCATGCCCATGTAGCTAATAGCATCTACATTCACGTTTTGTGGTATAACACTACTATGTGATATAACACTGTAAACTTTAATTATTTTCTTTAAAAACCATTCTATTTGATAATAATTTCAAGGTATGTTTAGCCTAGGACTTATATTTTATCTCGATTATATGCAGTTGCCTACCATATTCCGTTTTCTCCTTTGCCATCCGGGTAAATTAGCAACGAAGGCCGCGCTAAGGTGGGTTCTGTAAGATATATAGGAGGCCGATGTGGTACCGATGCGGGTGCTTATTAGCACCGACTACTGAGTCGCGCCTCCAATTGGCGTACCTAGACTGTTTTCATAGTACGGGCCGAATAGACGCCAATATGCGCAGACTAGTAAAGTTGAGCTGCGGATATTTCCGAGGACAATTGGAAAATCCTCCGCCGATGGATGAAGTTCGACTGCAATCATTCTACCTGAATGTGGCCTAAGAGAATATAATATTAAAATATGAGTAACATTAATTATCATTTTCAGGACTAGATCCGAACCCAAGCAAAGGATGGGGCAGCTACTTGCCCTGGCCAGGAGGAAGTAATAAATAGAGTGATTAGATTTACACATTATTTATTAGAGTAAATTACATTAAACCATTAATTTATTACTTCTTACATCATAAGATTGATTTATGTGTGTAAGGCTTTTTGTACATTGTCCCGCAACCACACCGGCGCTGGATCGGATGTAAACGAATCAAATTAATTTCAAAATATAATTAATTCTTTGTTTATTTTGTTATGATTATTATCATTTACTTTAAATATTTAGATGTAGAAACCAAAGTCTCTGTGGTATTGCAGGCTGCATCCAGCCTCGTGTACGTGCAGGAGCTTTCAATACATTTCCCAAACAAATGCAGCGTATTTAAAACCTGATACAATAATGCTGACTTTGCTAAATAAGAATGCGTACGATCTTACACTAGGGCACGATAGATGTCGCCAAATACCTTGGGTGCAGTATTTATCCGAAATATATATTTAATCATACCAAATGGGATCTCGGAAACACGAACGAGCTTTACATGTGTAAGATTATTCTTTATTTGTTCGTCACGCTAACTTCATCTCTATGAAAGTATATTAGTGCCTAAGTATAGATTTACAGAACAATAGGTACTCTGAAATGCTGTATTGTTTTGTATTGAATATGTGTAAATGATCTGTGATTTCAATTTTGACACAATAAATACCTAATATACATTTAATAGAGTTAGATGGATGTAAGTACAAGGTTATCGCTATTCATTTATATAACGATTATCAGATTTACATCCACAGTAAATGAAATTATGATATTGGTTTATTTATTTTTAATATATATTGTCAAATATATAATAAAAAATATATTCCTAGTAGATTATATATTTTTTATAATAAAATATGAAATTATTAATATATTATAACACATGCATATGCTACTCCAAAAATAAAAAACATTAAAATACGACGAAAGTTTAACTACATATTATAGCTACCATAACATGTATAAAAAAGATAGAGAATTGTTAATGATAATTTAATTACACTATTACATTCATATTGTGAAATATTGATTACTTATTTAATAATTACATTCCATTCAACGTAATTACTACAAGATGGTCAAACAGCTTTAGCCTAAGCAATTTGGTACATTTTCATTATCGAGGTATAGGAACTTGAATTGTAAATAATAATATATGACTTTTGTTGCCATATAGTGCTTTTTTAAATACTTCAAGATGATGCTTAAATTCAGCAATGATTCCTTTGAAACTACTGTTTTGAGGTATCGTATTTAATAATTAACTACTTATTTTGTTTTATATCGGTATATTCTATATTTAAGATTTTAATGAGATAATTAATAAAGGATGTATAAATTATATCGACTTTTACTAAAATATAATATATGTATACTGAGGAATCTAATTAACATTTTGTTAGTACATTTACTTAGATAATGTTCATTAGATTCCTAATTATTTACGGGGTATGTTCCACGTAATGATTATGGATAAAAATACAAATACATATTTATTTAATAATAGGGGTTTTAATATGAAATTGAAACTTCCAATAAATTAGCGGCATGGTTTGATGTTAGAATACCTACAATATTCAAACATTTGAACTAAATAAATTAATTGATCTGCAGAGAGGGACGCGCGTTGAAGCTAGTCTTACCTTCCTATACCGTGATACTTAAAACAAAAGATGTATGAATGAAAGTATATTTACATCTCTGGGATGCAAAGGGTTAAACCGATTATGAAATGAAGGGGTTTTGGATAGAGTTGTGACGTGTGATGAAAAGTGAATTCTTTTCTTTACGATAATCGCAAGCGAAGAACGCAATGGCTGCCCCAGGTCAAACACCACAACAATGCTCTAAAGCTAAGCTTACCCATAGAAAGGTGATGGTAACGGTTTGGTGGTCACTTCATGGTGTAATTCACTATACAATGCGATTAAAATAAGAATAGGACGGGCTCTCGGCTAACTTCACTCATATAAGTACGGTCAGCAGAACAAACTTAAAAATAGATTAATTTTAAATGAATGACTAAAAATCGTTCATTTTATAAAATTTATATATTTATAAGGTTGGCAGCACAGTGTTGCGCACGCATGCGACGCAGTGTTGCAAAAGTTTCCGATTTATTGGGAGATCTACTGATTTTGGTCATTGTCTCCCGATATCCCGATTTAGCAATTCATTATCCCGATTTTTGAATTATCATCTAATGTAAAATAATATTCATAAATAAACATGGAAAATAATATTCTTCATACGGCAAAACTAAAAGATCTTGAATAAATGAATATATTATTAACATAAAATACTCTTGTTTTATTCCGAATAAAAATCTCCCGATTTTTAGATGGCAAATTTAACGAATTTAATTTTTCAATTTTGCAACACTGGTGAGACGCCATCTTGATTTGATGACACATGTCCTTATTTATCCGTCAGTGTACTACGCGACACGTTTCCAAGTGGATTTTTATGTTCTTACGCCCTTTTTGTTGATTGTTTAATTTGTTCTACAATGAGCAAAAGAGGTAGAGTTTTACATCGGCGAGCTCGAGAGATTATCAGCAATGTTGATAAGTACTTCGAGGAAGAGAAAAAACGTGCCATTATGTTGTTGGACCAGTTAAAACAAGCAAGAATTGTACCAGGGCCAGATGGCAATATTCATATATCGCGTGATGTATTTGAAAGTTTCATTAAGCATTTGGAAACTGCTTCGAAGGTAACCGAGCGAGTGACTTTAGCCACTGTTATTAATAAAAATACAGTGAGTCGCATTCGCCGTGAACAGAGAATAGCAACAGAAGCAAGCACAAGCAAAATAACGACACCTAAAAAGAAACCGCGTCAAAAGAAATTAATCATTATTAGGACCGTTATTATTTAATATCATTGTAAATGATATTTCTATATGTTTTAAAAATTCGAAAGTAATATTGTATGCTGATGACCTGAAAATTATGTGTCCTATTAACTCACCTGAAAGTGCACAGTTACTCCAGGCCGATCTTGACACATTCGATAATTACTGTGTCATTAACAAACTTGACTTGAAAGTGTCTAAATGTCACCTATGTTCTTTTACTCGTAAGCCGCATCCCCTTGCTTTTACTTATAAACTCAAAAATACAAATATCTCAAGAGTTCATTCAATTCGTGATTTAGGTATTGTCTTTGATAGTAAATTAATCTATGATGATCATATAAACAATGTCATAAACAAGGCATCAAGAGCACTTGGCTTTGTTACGCGCTTATCAGCTGATTTTAAGTCAATAAAAACGATAAAAATTCTATATTGCGCCTATGTGCGTAGTCACTTAGAATACGCCTCACAGATTTGGAATCCTATGTACGACACTTATATAACGCGTATCGAGCGCATTCAGGCACGGTTTTTACGATATCTACAGTTTAAAACTCAGCAATACATATCTGATTACACTAAACGTTGTCGTAAGTTTCACATGCTTCCTCTAGAACTAAGGAGGCGCATGGTGGATCTTATTTACCTAATAAAGATAGCGAACGGTTCGGTCGATTGTCCCGACCTACTAGCGCGAATAAGTTTGAAAGTGCCATATGATCCGTTCAGAAGACCGTGTTCTCTGTACGTTCCCCGAGTTAATACTCACTATAGGCAAAACACTTATCTGTTAAGAGCGAGCCGCAGTTTCAACGCAGTAGCTTCGCGACACGATATTGATGTCTATAACACAACTGTCGCGCAGTTCAAGCGGTTATTAAGTAATGTATTTTTTACCAACTAATCCTCAGTTTTATATACTATTGTTTACGAACTATTTATATATAATTATTTATAATGTAAATACCTAAAAGTGGAAATTTGTAACTGGCTATATGTACATATCAAAATATTATGTTTATACCTAGCTGTAAGTTTCCCTAAAAATAATAAAATAAAATAACATATTTAGATCGCATGGCCATGAAGTATTAAGACTGCCACCCTATAATTGCGATTTAAATCCGATAGAATACATCTGGCATTTGGTAAAACGTAGAGTGGCAGACAAAAATGTTGAGCAATTGGAAAGCGCAATCGAACGTCTGACACTTGAGTCGATCGCATCAATCACGAAAGATGACTGGAAGAAAGAAATAAACCATGTAAAAAGGATTGAGAAAGACTACTTCGAAAGGGAATTACTTGAAGACGATGACAATGGCCCATTCAGTTTCATTATAAACATAGGTGACAGTAGTAGCAGCAGCAGTGATGATGACGACGATTACGAGGCGTCTGATTCAGTTGGGCATCAGGACATGAGTGGAATTGAAGAGCTGAGCGATTAAAATTAAAATACGTACATTCACTAAATAAAGACAGTTCAATGTGTTTCTGTGTTTACTTTAGTTTACCTACCTATGATTCGTTTTTAGACTAATTTTTTCTCTACCTATCAGATAAAAAAGTACGTGCTATTACAATATAAAACAAGCCAATATTTTTTAACATTGCTTTTTTTGCACACTATACCAAGTTCCCGTAGTGACGTCACAACATGGCGCTAGGCCGGTCCTATTCTTATTTTAATCGCATTGTAGCTTCTTTAGATATGTATACTTCGAACAATGACACAGCATAGACAAAATTACAAGATCTCCGCCTAAGTCAAGATCGTTATGATCAAAGACTACAATGAATACTGGGTTGTTATGATGACTTATTTTCTGTCAATAGAGTTCTGTCAAAGATGTGTCAGTTTCTGATAGCTTAGTCAAAAGCACGAAATGATTTAGACAGCTCGATACACTAGGACCGTGCTCGGCGATAGTTATATTATCTTTGGGCGATAGAGTCGGCATGTCATCCATCTCTGTTGTTCAGCAGTCTGTAGTCGAGCGATTCCGCCATCACCTCGGAGGTGAAACATCGATGATCGAGTGAATCGATACTTTTGCCTAGGTATATATCCTCGAAGGGATAAGCAGCGGTGTTTTCAACGCCTACGTGCCGCCATATATGTTTTGGTCATGTGAGCATGTAATAAGGGGCGAGCTTATTGCCATCTAATTCTACGGGGCACTGTTCTAGTCTGCGAAATTGTATATGTTTGCATATCGGATATTTTGTAGATAATCTGTATTTTGTACAATCTTGCAAAATGACGGTTAAATCTAAACGTTCCGTGCTTATCGGCCTGTCGGGTGTCTCGACTAGCGTGTACAGGCGCCATCACACTTTTACTTTTAGTGTTGAAGTCTGTTACATTGTTCGGTAATTTATTTTTAATATCAATGGAGATAGACGTCGGCACCGTAAGCAATAAAAGCGAATATCGGACTGCTGCAATAACATAGTAAATATTAAAATCACATTAGTTCATGAATGGAGCGTAGCTAGAGCGTAACGCAGTATGTAGCCAAAGCAAAGTCACGATAGGTCCACGACTAGGGCTGCCACGTTTCAAAAACAGTAGACCCGGAGATTTTAGAATTATAGTTTATTTTAATTAAAATGAAGCTTTAGTATGAATTATTTAATTAAGGCAAATGTTTAAAATATACTATTTATTACATGGTAATGTTTTTTAATTAATTTAATGACCTAGCTAGTGCTAGGCTGTCTTGGACCAGTTTGACTAATTAGTAGGCTACGACTGGGTGCTTCGTGGTACGCTTCCTGCAACCATGCGAGTCGCGTGCTACGCGGATGACACTCTGGTCGTGGCCAGGGGGACCTCAGGGCGTGCGGCTGATTACAGTGGATCCCTCGTGACCGCATACGCGCTCTGGGACTGGAGGTTGCCCTCTCCAAAACTGAGGCCCTACTGTTCCATGGACCTCGGGGGGGGGGGGGGGGGGGGACCCCATCCAGGAACCCGGGTAATCCTGGATGGGGTCCCCGTCCCGGTTGGGACCCAGATGAAATATCTGGGCCTAGGTGGGCGTTTGGGGTCCACTTCGCCCGACTGGCCCCGGTGGTCGTGGGACCCGCGGCCGCCTTGGGAAGGCTACTGCCTAACGTGGGTGGCCCAAACGCCAATTGCCGCCGGCTATATTCCGGAGTAATTCGGAGTATGGCTCTCTACGGGGCACCGGTCTGGGTGGACGCCCTCAGTCGCGACAATAAGACCCTGCTGCAACGTCCACAGTGGGTCATCGCGACGAGGGCAATACGTGGGTACCGGACGGTGTCCTGGACAGCAGCGTGTGTGCTGGCCAGTAATCCCCCCTCGGAGCTGCAAGCGGAAGTCCTCGCCGAAGTCTACCATTTCGTGGTGGCGAGGAGATCCCGAGGAGCAGCCCCAGACTGGGAGGAGGTCACAGGCATGTGGCAGCAGGCGCGAGCCACTCAGTTGCGGCGGTGGGAAGATGACTTGGCTCCGCCGGTCCCTGGGCAGTGGACGGTGGAGGCCATCCGTCCGGTCCTCCAGAGGTGGGTGAAGCGGCCTTTCGGGTCGCTGACCATTCGATTGGTGCAGGTACTCTCCGGACACGGATGCTTCGGAAAGTACGTACACCAAATCGCGAGACGGGAGGCGACTCCAGCCTCGAGTGTGGTGCGCCGAAGGATACGGCCCTAACGACGACAAGCCCTACGAAATCCTAATTCGACTGGGCTATTGAACATTCCTAGAAGGTCACACACTAAAATCTAGTAAAACTTATAACCCCATATCTATTATTATATCTTAGGCCCACTTGCACGTTCCAGAGTTAGCTTCAATAACTGATACAACTGCTAAAACGGGTTTTTATAATTAATTTATCTTACACTATTAAAGGTTAGAAGTAAATTAAAGGTTATTTATCTCTGGTATATACAATATTGGTCTATGGTTATTTATTGATAATTAATCCAGCATTGTGGGAGGGTTAAATCTTTAACTAGGGTTAGTGAAGTTTTGTGTCAAAAGAAATTGAGGTTACATTCTGCTGTATAATGTAGGTACTCTTTGGACGAAATGACACGACACAATACGTATAGAATAAAAAGTCGTCAAATTTCATACAACAAAGGATAAACAAGAAAGTCTATATACATTACAAATGTCAGTTTAGCAAAACCGGTGATCTTCTATAGCCGTGCAAGGCAAAATGAAAGTTAAAAATTGATATGACTAACGCAAGTTTACAAACACGTAGACTTATTTATTCAACCCGAGCAACCGTGCAAGTGGACCTTATTATATCTATTATTATATCTTAACCCCAGATATATTATTATACTTTTTGAGTAAAACAAAAATCTGCTAAGTACCTACCAAAGAGAATGTAATACGTACCTACTTGCTTATATATATATATATATATATATATATATATATATATATACACATATACAAATAATATAACCTATAAAAATAACAAGGTTTTCAACCTACAAACTCCTCTCGGTTTATGACACTAGCATAAGTACGAACTCATATAGTTTGATTTATCTATGACGAACATTGTCAGAATTGTGACAGTTACAGAAGCCATCTAATCAAGTCAAGTTACTATAGTAACTTGACTTGATTAGTATAATAGTAGTACCACAATCCACCACAGTCTATGTAAACCTTAGTCCTTACGTACCGTACGATTTTTATGCTGTGGTAGTACTATAACCAGTTAGGTTAGACCTATTTATCGGTCTACGCCCATGGACCACCTACATAGTTCACCTGGATGTACCAAGGGCAATTATTTCTTCCCGTAGTTCACGTCAAGATAACTGGGTGTACCAGGGGCTTTTCCTTTTTCCCGCAGTTCACCTATTTAATATTGTTTTAGTTTTAGTAATAATAAATTTAGTTTTCAGAATGCCCTGTAGTAGTCCACCTACAAAAGCGTGAAAGGGAAAAACAGACATTCAAAATTCAAAGTTCTAGTTAAGTCACATATAAAAACACAATACTTTTTATATGCATAACAAAATAACATTAAAACACACCAACGCAAACTGAAATGATCGCATGGCGATTTCAAGCTCCACATAAACTTATGATAAACTTGCACTTATCTAAACGGGTTTCTTTAAAGAGTAACTAAGAAGTCAAAAAAGAAGCACACAATATTGTGATAATAGTACTTTTGAACTATCATGGTACCGACTTCGACATTATTTTCTAACTGCAGTCACTGAGATAAACAAATCATATAAATCAATGGCTGCAGTTTACACTCCGTCCGTGGTTTCACCCGCTTGGTGATGGACGATGAAGATGATGAATTAAATATAGCTAGGTATGTCACACAGGAATACTTAATGTAGCTTTATACTGGTCAAAAAATCTAAATGGATAAAGTAGGTCATTTTTGACTTTATTTACCTACGAGTATTACAAACAAACAAACAATCAAATCTTTTCTCACTATAATATCACTATTAGCTGCGCCCCACTGCTTCACCTACGTGTTGATGGATGATGATCACAGATATATCGTACATATATATCTGTGATGATATATATGGTGTGATGATGAAAGGTATCCTATGGCCTTTCCCTTTCCAAATTTCATCGTCGTCGAGTCGTTTTCAAGTTATGGCGCCTTTCGTATAGTTTATTATAAATAATAACTACATGTTTTAAGAGAACCTCGGGGAGTAAACCACTTCTAAAAAATACAAAGAATCCTTTTGCAATAGCTATAGGGCTTCATGCTACATATTGTATAATAATTTTATAGGTTTTATTTTATTAGGTACCTATAAAATATGTAATTTTTAGTTTGTTTTTAACTGTTTTATAAGTAGGTAGGGGAAGCCGGGGTTACAATTAACAGGGGTAACAATTAACAAGCGATTTGTCGCCAAACTAATCACAATACTACTCCATACGTGGAATATTCCAATACTTTGAATAGTGCCGAACGCGTATATACCAGCCACTCTGCGCTCAGCCGCCACTAGAAGAGGTCGCAGCACTGCGGTCAATTTAACAAGGTAAACGATCTTTTTTACTCACGCAATTTTTTGAGTTTTTGTTTATTTAAAGTTATAAATTAATGTTTAATTGTTTTATTCGGTGCATTGGTTATCTGGCTTGTATATTTTCCTTGCATTTTGAATAAAAAGTAATTACTTAATTGATAAACAGATATTTTTTTAATAAATGAGGGCACGGGGCTAAAAGTAACAAACTGACTGGGGTAAAAATTAACTTGTTAATACGTGCCCTGGATTGCGTCTTCTGGATTTCTTAGTTTTATAGTCCATTTTCGTTTATTTTGCAGAATGAGAACCTATAATCGAAGAACGGAAAGAGGCACTACTTCGAAAGAGGTATACGAGTTGGCTGCAAAAGAAGGTCTAGAAAAAATCGAAAGTTGAGACCAGTGGCTCGTGAATATGACATTTGCCACGTTACTCTTTTTAAATTTGTTAAAAAACTCAAGGAAGGTGTTCCAACAAAGAACATAGAAGTTAGAGAAGAAGAAGACTCGGCTCGTTTTACGCTCGTTTTCGGTACATTCTTCATTGTTCAAAAATATACTTCGGTCTTCTCCCCACTGAAGTTATAAAATTGGCGTATGAAGTAGCAGCTTATCGTGAAGTACCAAGCATGCCAGAAAGTTAGAAAAAGAACAAAAGTGCTGAACCAGATTGGTTCACATCATTTATGAAAAGAAATCCAACGCTTTCCATCCGTAGCCCTGAAGCAACAAGCCTAAGTCGAGCCACGTCCTTCAACCGAATCAACGTTCACGACTTCTTTGAAAAATATAGGCAAGTTTTGATCAGACATAATCTCAGGCCGAGCCGAATTTGGAATGTGGATGAGACCGGAATTACAACTATACAAAAACCTAAGAAAGTTGTGGCAGAGCGAGGTTCGGGACAAGTTGGAGCAGCTACCTCAGATGAAAGAGGGACGTTAGTGACTTTGGCAGGAGCAGTCAACGCCATTGGAAACTCCATTCTTGCATGTTTGTTTTTCCCAGAGTGAGGTACAGTGACATGTTTACTAGAAACGGCAACCTGAAGCGATAGGCACCGGAAACAAATCAGGATGGATGACAGAAAAGGAGTGTTTGCTCTTTTTGTACAATTTTATCAAGCATACAAGACCATCTGCTGAAGATCCTGTGTTACTTTTACTAGACAACCACTATTCTCATGTGGCTTTTGAGGTGGTGAAAAAGGCAAAAGAAAATCATATTGTAATGCTATAGTTTCCACCTCATTGATCGTATCATCTTCAACCTTTGGATGTTGGTGTGTACGGACCGCTCAAAAGCTATATTAATACCCAACAAAAGAAATTTGATGGCCAACAACTCAGGTAAAACAATGACTATTCACGACCTCCCACAAATAGTTAAAGCAGCGGTTCCTTTGGCTTTCACACCAAACAACATAACAAACTTATATAGAAAAGCCGGCCTATGGCCATGTAATATGAGAACGTCTTCGATGACAACGACTTCGCTCCGTCATTTGTCACGGACAGGCCAAACCCATATACGTCTGAAAGAATACAAACTACTTAAACCCCATCAGTAGTGCCTAGACTACCAGCTGATCAGGAAGCATCATTATCAACTATTAACTCTAGGAACGAACTGTTAACCAGTGCAGGCAGTTCTCCTTCAACTCTCGAATCACTAGTGAAACCTTCAACAACTGCTGTTATCGGTTTGGAAGATCTAAATAACGACCAAACTCTACACTCGGCTATCATGGAGGTAGGAGACGATCGGGTATCCCTTAATCTGGATATATCAACCATTCCCAAAATTGAAAAACATATTCCAGACGGCTTGAACATCAGTGTTTCCAACGTACTAGATCAAATGTCTTCTGAACCGCAACCAGGACCATCCGGACTTATTCAATCTCCTAAATGTTTTGACATAGAATTGGTAAGACCACTTCCGAAAGCACCACTACGAAAAACAGAAATAATACGTAAACGTACGCGCAAATCAGCGATTCACACCGACACGCCCGAGAAAAATAACCTGGAAGAGTTCATGCAAAAACAGAAGAAAAAAGGGAAGTTAATTGCAAAGAAGAAACAAACTGACAAACCAAACACTGCGATAGATACTAAAAACACACAGAATAAAATGGACAAAGGAAAAGGCATAGGAAAAAAACAAAAAGGAAGCTGATAAAGTTAAAAAAAAAGATATTGAGGGAAGATAGTGAAACAGAAGATGATGACTGTATTTGTCTATCCTGTGGAGAATTATATTCTCTTGACTCAAGATGTGTTGATTGGGTACAATGCACAGTTTGCAAGCAATGGGCCTATGTCACTTCTGTGAGAGGAGACACTTTGTTTGCACAAACTGCAACTCGGATGACGATTACGAGAAAGATTAAGTCATATTATTTCATAATTTTTTTTTATATAGCGTGATTCTTATTTAGTATACATTATCATAATAGTGCCGTGAAGACTGTTTGGTAGTTTCAAGATATTACTATACTTAAGAATTACGTGATTCATAGTAAATGTATTCTTCTTGGTTATTAAAGTAATAAAGAATAAATACAAGCATTTACAGTTTTTAAAGCTATAATTATATTTTGTTACTTGTGATAGCAACACTTAGTCTTATACTTACAAGTTAATTGTCTGCATTTTTCTTACTCGAGTATTATTACTGACTTCTGACTGTGTTATAATTTGTATTATTTAAAGTATGATAAAGCAAGACTGCCTATTTTTTCGAAATTGTTGAGAAAACCCTCACATGTGATTTAATAAATGTGATTTTAGGAGTATTATTACTGATAACGTGTTTAATTTGTATTATTTAAAGTATGTTCAAGCAAGGCTATCTATATTTTCGAAATATTTGAGAAATTCATCATTCGTGATTTCAGGCGTTAATATATAAATAATCAATAATTAAAAAGTAATGTTCAGTAGTTTAATTTCTTGAAAACTTAATTAATTTGATGCTGTTAATACATGCCCCCCATGTTTAAACCTGCCCCATCCATGTTATAACTAGCCCCAACACCGGGGCTAAAATTAACACGAGACAATTTTTAAAAAAGGTGTCGCTGTTAGTTTTCTATTTAAATTAAATTATTTTTAATTATGACTGTTGAGAGCCAGATAATTTTCCTTTCCAATGATCTAATAACCATTTTTATACAATCATCCGTCCCAGAGATACAAGATCTTATCTAAAATTTGTTAGTTTTGACCCCTCTCTCCCCTACACACGTTAACCCATAGATATAAGATATATATTAGGCACATGTTATTATTATTCTTTTATTTAATTTTTATTTGTTGTTATTATAATAAACGTATTTTAAGCGATCAATTTTTAATGTAGGTATAGGTGCTCCAGTCACAAGAGTTTATAATTATAACAATAACATATTTTTTATTATAAGGCGGTCTCTGGTAAAAAGGATCCACATTTCATTGAAATTAGGCCTGCCTTGCCTTGCAATCACAATAGGCACATAAAAACTCATTTATATATTTTTTTTAAAGAAATGAAAGTAAAGAAAAAAACACTGATGTCTTCCGTTATCTTTCATGCGTACATGGTACTCTTAAAATTATTTTATAGAAATATTTAATGTGTATATTGGCATTATTTACATTTAAACATATTTTAAGTATCGTGGAATGTAACAAATAAACATATAGATAATTTACTGTTATTTTATTAAGAAGGTATGTGCTTGATTTTATCGATTGCATTTCCCGGGCAAGTTGCTCACGGCGCATGCGCGAAGAAAAACACTCGGAAAATTCGTGTCTGCGGTGCGGCTGAAAAGGTAAGTTTTATGTTATTATTGCTTTGAATTTCATTCTTTTCTACCGAAATCAATGTAAATTTCCATTTACAAGTATTTTCTAAGTGGTTTTGTAAGAAAATACAATTTTTGGGTAGGTTTCATGTCATCGTGTCTTTGTAAGTGATTGGGTATATTTTGCCGGCTTTACTACTGAATTACGCAATTATTTCAATGAAGAAAGTAAGATGATCTGCTTTAACGCTTATAAGAAAATCCCATGTTTTCCTCAACGTATATACGTAATTACGTATTATATATCTTGAAATTTTGGCGAGCTTTGTTACCAATCACACTTTCTATTAGATTTGTAGGTATGCATGTCCTAACAAATGTTGATGCTCTGGTTTGTAGATTTATTAAATTAATTTTATTCATTACCATAAAATGTTTTTCACACATTTTGATTCCGAGAGCAATGCGGGGACATTTCCTAATTCAAACTCTAGACGTATTGTCATTTTGACTATTCATTCATAATTCTACGTGGTAGTAAAGACACGAGAGCACCATTTACGATAAAATATGAAATTAGGCATGTCAATACTAAAACAATGTACCTAATGCAGTTGTGTTTTAGTGCACACATAAAATGGTCGCTGAAAGAAAACCATGTGCGTCGTTCGTCAACACGTTATGCGACATGCGATTATTTTAATTCTGAAACGTAGCTTTGCATGCCCACATTAGTAGGTAACTACTTCTAGATCACTCCGCTTTATTTAGATTGATGCAGCTTATTATTAACATTTGTTATAAAAAAATGCCGTATGCCCAGTATACATCCCTTCGTATTTTCCCATCGAGAATCATGTCCAGGAGACCTATACAGTTGCTATTGACTGACCTGTGTCCCTGTTTTGTAATGACTTGGGCTCCAGAGATCGTTGTAACTTACGATACATTTAGTTATGTACTTTTTTTGAAAGTTAGGTATACGTGTAAACGAACTTTCGTCTCGCTGTAAATCAATAAGCTGTGCAATTTTGACCTTTGCCATCCATCTGTTAAATGCAATTCCGCTCGCTTCTATTTCAAAGTGCCATCGATGGTTACCGAGGTAAATGTTGAAGTTCACATAATATGATGAATGTCATGTCAACTTCAAAGTTTGATAGCGCGCTGAGGTTTATAAGGTTGTACCGCGGTCTTGTTTTTAATTTTGTGTAAGCAGGCACTGTATAAATAGTCTATATTTGGAATGGTAGGCTCGCTGTATTGATGTCCCGGACCTCCTCTGCGATGCGCACGCTCGAAACGGAGCTTTGAGTGAAGTATTACCTTGCTATATTTCAGTCACCATCTAAAATGAGGTGCAAGTAGGTACAGTGAGCGAGGTCGGTACATTTAGAACAGGCATACAGTTTAAAGAGTTGGGAAACAGTCGTGAAAGGTTGTGTTGTAAGTTTGGTAGGCGGCTCTCCGGGTTACGGCAACGTTTGCGATTTATTTCATTACGCAACGATACCTAGTGTGTTTAGTCTCGCAAACTCTATTGTCAGGTGTCTTGATTTGAATTGAATACAAGAATATAATTATTGGTATCTACCTACGTACACCTATACTTGCGTAATTTGTGCACACTACGTCTTTAGTAGGTCTATGAACGTTCGTTTTTACTTTTTTTCAATATAGAGTTCTAGATCTTTAGTATTTGCAATTTAAGAGTTACAGATATTTTAGAGTTGTATTAGAATACGGATGAGTCCTGAAACTTTTGGAAAGATAACAAACGGTACCTACATAGCTGGTACGGCTTTTGATGACTGATGTATGGTTAACCGTGTGTACCTTATTACCTACCTATCAGCATAATGATATATTTTCATACACATTAGAATAAATTTGTCACATGCGTTGGTTTGTTCCTTAAATGCTGCTTGTGCCTATAAAGCTCGAAACGAGTGTCACTGTATACCTATAGGTACCAAGTTCATAATCAAAATGTATTGTGACGTTGTTTCATCCAAAACCGGAACTGTGAAAGAAATTATAAGTTCCACCGTAGTGCGAGGTAATCTATACCTCGAACCCCTTGAAGCGAAGGTTTGCAATAATGTTTGAATGGCAATGTAGCAAGTTAAATTACGAGACGAACTACTTTATCCGTAGGTACCACCGCGCATACATTTTTGTGTTAACTCCTTAAGTATCGCCAGTCCGTCACTTTAATTACCCGGCTACGGTGAAGCATAAAGCTGGGTTATGTTTTTGACCGGTATGTGTGCATGTATGTATGTGTATGTAGGTATGTGTTCATCTGTTCCCTCATAACTTCTAAACTACTTAGTTAGATAGGAGGTACCTATCATAAGCTTTAATTGTAATTTTGATTGGCTATACAGTCTTTAATATTTGTAATGTTATTCTAGAGTTTCTCTACATAATTACAATATTATATATATAAAAGCGAAAGGTCACTCACTCACTCATCACGAAATCTCAGAAACTAAAACTGCTAGGAGTTTCAAATTTTGCATGCGGGTTCTTTTTAGGACGTAGGTGCTCACTTAGATAGGATTTTAGGAAATTCAACCCCTAAGGGGGTCAAAAAAAAGGGGGTGAAAACGTTTGTATGAAACTCCTTTGTTTTTGAACTTATAGTGGTGAAAATTTGTATTTGGATAGGTCATTCAAAATAAAAAAAGAGGGTGAAAGTTTTTATGGAAAGTTTTGTGTTTTCGAACATACAGTGGTGATAATTAGCATTTGAACAGTTTATAATGATGATTTCAATATTTATTGACAGGGATGACTTAAGGGGGTGAAACGGGGTATTTTTTTTTTTTTTAAGTTCTTTGTTTTTGGAGCTACAGTGATGAAAATTTATAACTGAATAGGTAATTCAAAATAAATAGTGATGCTTTCAATATTTTTGTAAGGGATGACTTAAGAGGGTAAAACGAGAGATGTAAAATCTACTACATATTATAAACTGTAGAGGTAACATTTCTGTATAATGAAAACTATACTAAAAACCGAGTCAGGGGATGTAACGAGTGAAAAATAAGTTCAAACTGTTTATTTCTCTGTATGTTTGTCTGTCTGTTTGTACGGGCTAATCTCCGAAACGACTGGACCGATTTAAATGAAATTTCGTATGGTGGTAGCTTATATCCCTGATAACATATAGGATATTTTTGATCCCGGTAAATTAAAGAGTTCCCGCGGGATAATTAAAAATCTGTAATTACCGTATCCCGCGAGGCCACGCGAGCGTAGCCGCTGGCGGGTCAGCTAGTTACGCTATGTTTGCCACTTGTATGTGTTGCTGTTTGTTTTTACAGAAACAAAATAACGTTGATAAAATAAGTTTCTTGTTTTATTTTTATCATTATTAGGATATCCATCATTAAGGCGCGCTCGTATCCTGATAATAGTAAAAAGCAGAATCTTTAAACACCTAGTGTAACGAAACAGATCAATAATATTGTATGAAAAAACACTTAGGTTAGATAAGGAATAGGAAAACAGTAATAACCGAACAGAATTCATAAATATTACTCGCTCTCTGCAGAAAAAAATCCTAAATAGGTCCATAAAATAAACTTTGACGTCCAAACTCTCAGAATTTTCAGCGACACTGTATTTTTTTTAGGTAATACATAGCCAACATATAGTACTAAATTAGTAACCAGCAGTTTTTTCAATTGTGTTATTGTATATCGAAATATATTAAGAAAACGTACAAAATTAATGCATTTTCGTATGACACTGTCCAATATAATATGCGATTTTCAACCTTACGTACAGCATCCTTAATTATTTTAAAATTGATGTTGGACCGCGTCTTAAACACATCGTTTAAAAATTTCAAATAACTACCTTCTGCAGTTCAAAAACGGACGACCGCGGCGTAGGCTTAGTATTAGGGTCGTGTACAAAAGCAGTTACTAGGTACTATTTTACATAGTTTTTATTCGGGACCCTATATAAAACCAGTTCATTCACAGCTAGAGATACCTAGCCTAGTTCTTCTTATATTAATCGAGTCGAGATCATGCAATGATATTGCATGCTTAAAGGATAATTAAAGAATCTTTGAAATATTAACCTTTTAACTACCTACCCATAATTTCGTTGACAATGCAGTGTTCCTATCTGTCTCAGTAAACCTGCGAAACCTTACCGAATATATAGGTAATATAGGTTGCTCAAAATAATTATTTTAATACTAGTTGCACCCGCAGTTTCACTCGCGTGGTGATGGATGATGATGATGAAAAGTGCCCTGTGTTATTCTAGCGCTTCATATATTTTCAAACCTAATTTCATAAAAATTGGTCCAACCGTTTAAGCGTGAAGAAGTAATAAACATAGAAAACTCTCAAAAACCTTTGCCTTTTTAATATTAGTGTGATACTATATTTTTAACAGATTTGTAACACTCCGTTGCATTTGACGCACTAAGATGGGCAAAGAGAAGATTCACATCAACATCGTGGTGATTGGCCACGTCGACTCCGGGAAGTCCACCACCACTGGCCACCTGATCTACAAATGCGGTGGCATCGACAAAAGGACCATTGAGAAGTTTGAGAAGGAAGCCCAGGAGATGGGCAAGGGCTCTTTCAAATATGCATGGGTATGTATGTAAAGCTTAGTTTTAAGCCCCAGATACACGAGCAGCTTGAATCAGCATGGACTGTTTCAAGCTGCGACTGTACAGTGAACTACAGTCTTCTACATACACACACATACACGAAACCGCTCGAGCAGTTGCTAATGCTTCGGGCGGTTGGCGGTCAAGCTGTACTGTGCTGTACAAGTAATTTGAAAACTGTTTTTTTCTTTTATGTTACATTTACATTCTGTAATACTATGCTAAAAATTAATCCGGACTTGTAATATTTTTTACCAATAAATTGATAGTTCTGATTATTCTGATTATGCTGTCGCCAGGCAAACACTGACTGCTCGAGCTGTCGACTGCTGAAAATCACCATACAACATAGAAATTCGCAGCATTGTTTTTCTGATTAGTACATTTAGTTCTGATTATTATTACATAAAGTTCATAAAGACATAGGTAAGAACTCTACTACTATCTACTATTATTAATTTACGGGTGGACCATTCGAAGACTCATAGACGTATAGTACCTAGGAGTACTCGTACCTCGTACTTTGAGTGCACGATTCAGGGAGCAAACACAGACAGGACACCTACTTCCACAAGGACCCGTTGGGGATCGCGTTCTTACGCAGTCCTTGCAAACCTTTTTTCAAATTTTCAGTTGTGTGGTTTTTAGATATTTTTGAAGTAATATTTAGAACCTGCCAGTATAATTTTCTATGTAATATTAGGTCTTGGACAAGTTAAAAGCAGAGCGCGAGCGTGGCATCACCATCGATATAGCGCTGTGGAAGTTCGAAACTGCAAAGTACTACGTAACCATCATCGACGCGCCCGGGCACAGGGACTTCATCAAGAACATGATCACAGGGACGTCCCAGGTATGTGGAACATTATCCATAGTTAAAGCCAGTCTAGCTTGAACTTAGAGCTCGTTGAATATTAGGTTGACATTCATTATTTAAGAAAACTTATACACCTTACTAATAAGAGCATATTAATATAACCAATGACGTACTCGTTTGACTTCCTCTTTTTACATTAACGTATCTAAATTACTACAAAATTACGACATCTAAGTTACTACAAAAACAACAACTTAAATAAATAAAAAATAAATAGTTATATATAAGTCTCAACATTCAATCAATAGGTGCCAAGTAAGTGATCATAATAGGATAATAAAAAGGATAGAAGATTACGGAGGATGGAATATTTCTGAAACTACCCGAGTTAATAATGTTTATATTTATTTCAATACAATACAAAATACACGATTAAAGCAATGAATCTTTGTAATAATTTTTATTATATTTTTTTATAAATTGGGTGTGTTTTCTCAATTCTTTTTTTAAATTTTCAAAATTTACTTGTAATTTAGGGTGTTTTAAATATCGTGCGGATTTCATCATGCACGCAGAAGGTACCTAAGTAGTGAGTATTATTATGTTACCACAATAATTATTATGATATACTTAATACTATCTGATATTTTATACCATCGAAGATCTGATAACACATGCGATTTGATATGATTTAAAAAAAGATAATAAGCACTTAAGAATTATAATACATTATATTTATTCCTATATTCATTTAAAAAAACATTAGCATAATAATGTTTTATTCATCGTGACATAACGTGAACTTCGGCTCGTGTAGAACTGACCTTTAAATGTAGTCGACCTTGCTCTTTATGATGTAAATTTTAGCTATTTATTTTAGTCTAACCGCTAGAGATATCACCATCACCAATATAAACTGGTACCTACGAGTAAATACCATAAAAAAATAAAGAAAAAAATGTAATGTGACCAGTTTCTTTATCGCTTTTTTAGAATCGTACTCGGGTTTGATCTTATTGGATATTTATGTTGTTTTTACTTTCAAATTACATTAACATTTTTAATATACCATTTGAAAATTTTGAATGCCTACTCATACTCATACTCAAGTACAGGTCAGATCTTGATCGAATTTAAATGGGAGCACATGAGAAGCGCCAGTTTTCCAAGAAAATAAAAAAAATCCACCACAAACGGTTAATTTATAAAAACACCCTGAATTAAAACACAAAAATAAATAATAAAATACAGGTGAATTGAAAACCTCCTCCTTTTTGGAAGTCTGTTGAAAATGTGTACGTAGGAAACCGCTGCTATTAATTTCCAGTGTCACTTATCGCTAATATTATCGCTAAGCTCCGCAGCGCATCAATTGGATTGAATGTAGGTACCTACTGCTTAACTCGATTGAAAGGTAATGATCGATCAGTTTTCGAGTATTGTTCAAACTTGTAATGTGCATTACAAATTATTACATGACACTGAATCACTTTTCACGTAAATTAAACTTTAATATTCAGAAACAATGCAGTATCCACAGTTACGTTCGATCCGTTAACTCAGTTGGTACCTAAAGATGCTGCCTTCGAAGCACGGAGCCCCGGGTTCGATCCCTGGCCGGAAAAATGTTTGTGTGATGAGCAGGAACGTTTTTTCTCGGGTCTTTGATGTGTTTTTTTTGTGTCCATGCCTCCCGCGACATAGGGAGCCTTAGTGCGGGGTATGAGTGTGTAAACGTGATGTCATCATACACCAAGATCTAGTTGGGATGTACTTATTGTAATTAGTTTGGTACCTAATTAGTTATTCATCGAGAGAAGTGATGTAGGTATCCGAAGACCTCCACTGGAACAAATCGGTGTTTGTATGTCTATTCGACGAAAGCTTGAGAACGGTTGATTAATACGGTCGCGTAGAATTTTCAAGAGTTCGTATATGGACCAATATAATTATACCTAATATAGGATTCGTATTATGGGAAATTGGGGTTGTGGAAATCGGAAAAATTGTATAATGTAGGTATGGCTATGCCGCCATATGTCGTTTACTTGAGACGAGCCCACCATTTCTCAAAGAGATAAAACTGAGTTTTCATACTTCCTTAACTTACTGAACAGTTAGGTATCTACATAAGATTGTGAAGATTGTGGTGTTTGAAGCACGACTTTAATTATTATAAAATATACGTAGTAAAGCAACAAGAAAAGTAAAAATCAAAAAACAGTCAAAAACCGCAGCGTCTGTAGTAAATACTTTAATTAACAAAAATAAAACTTACTGAAATCAATTATGCCATGTATAGGCAGATTGCGCCGTACTGATCGTGGCCGCTGGCACGGGAGAGTTCGAGGCTGGCATCAGCAAGAATGGACAGACTCGCGAGCACGCGCTCCTCGCCTTCACCCTCGGGGTCAAACAGCTGGTCGTGGGGGTCAACAAGATGGACTCCACAGAGCCGCCGTACCACGAAGCAAGATATGAGGAGATCAAGAAAGAAGTCTCTTCTTATATAAAGAAAATTGGTAAGTACATCATGAATGAAGACGACCATAGCCGTAGATCATATAAACTCTTCTTAAGGTGGAGCGGTATCATTTAAAGCAGTGTTTATTCGTAGGGCGTTTATGGGTAAATCGCAATTTGGCAGAAATGGAGTATCGATGTTTATAAATAATGTCTCACTACAAAATAATAAGTTTAAGTGAGACAATGTTTTACATAAAATAATTATTAAAACCAACAAAAAAATAGGTATTATGACTGGGATTAACTAACATATTATCATATTCATATAATATCGCATTCATACTTATAAACTACCTATACATTGAAGCACTGTTTTGGAAGACGCTTTGATAAAAGTGTAATTGATTATGAAAGGTTACAACCCGGCGACTGTCGCGTTCGTGCCGATCTCCGGGTGGCACGGCGACAACATGCTCGAGCCCTCGGACAAGATGCCCTGGTTCAAAGGGTGGACCATCGAGCGCAAGGACGGCAAGGTCGAGGGCAAGTGCCTCATTGAGGTAAGCTTACCTTACCGGCTATTGGAGAACATTGTTTCTTTACTTTCTACAGTTACGAAGTATTCGAACACCGCCGGCATTCCATAAAAAAAATTACCAGCAATAATGGAACCGAATTCAATACTAAAAGGTGTGAAATAACTTGTCAAAGTCGGTACGATGATAGTTCAAAAGTACCTATTACCACAATAATGTGCGCATGGGACCGACAAATTATTTCATAGGTACTTTTTAGTGTTCAAGTCAGTTCATTTTTTATGGTATACATTCTTCACCTTTTTAGTTTTTTTAGTTACCCTTTTTAGTGACCCTTGCTACGCGATGATTGTCATTCACCGTCAATAAGGATATCATCAAGATAGGCGAAACACTTTTCAGTTATTGGAGTGTAACTAAAAACAGCTTGAACAATATGGATGATATTTAAACTTACCTTAAACCTTTTAAACCTTATTTTTACCAGCTTTCAAATAAAAAAAGAATCATCAAAATCGGTTCACCCAGTCGAATGTTCTGAGGTAACAAACATAATAAAAAAAATACACACGAATTGAGAATATCCTCTTTTCTTGAAAGTCGGTTGAAAATGGACGTAATTTGTTGTCACGTAACGTGATTGTAACTCGTAATCTGCAGTACTGAGACGCTACACCTACTGTACCAGCACTAGGTTACCATAGTTTGGGACCTGAAGAACTTGTGTGGATGCTGTCCCGTATTACTACTAGAAACCTCCATAGACACGATTCATAATTTTTGACGTCACAATTCAATAATGATGAGTAAAAGGCACTCTGAATACAAGAAAAAACAATTATTATTATCGCTAATATGGTATTGTTAAATAAATACCAGGAGATCAGGGTTTATAAATTACTAGCTTTGGTTCTTTTTTTGAATGGCTAACTAAATACAGTTTTTTACATCAATAACAAAGAATTTTCCATACAAAGTTTCATCCTCCATTTTACCCCCTAAGTTATCCCTGTTAAAATATGAAATAAAATTTCTTACTTTAAATGAACTATCTAAATACAAATTTTCACACCTTTATTTGCCAAAACACAGAACTTTTATAGTAACGTTTTCACCCATTTTTACCCCCCCAGTGGTTGAATTTCGAAACCCCTTTATTAGTACGCCTCTACCCACCAAGACAAACACCCTCCAAATTTAAAGTCTCAACGACCAGCGGTTTAGGCTATACGTTGTCTGTCAGTCAGTCAGTATGTCCGTCAGTCAATCAGAATTTAGATTCTTATATAATATTGATTCTCTTATATCTTAGATATATTATATCGATTATAACTCTAATTGTTACATACTATGTAAGCACGTTTACTAGTTTTAACAATGTTAACATTATTGGTGGTTGAAATAAAAATTGTTATTCTATTCTTGTTTGTCAGGCTTTAGACGCCATCCAGCCCCCATCGCGCCCCACGGAGAAGCCGCTGCGGCTGCCGCTGCAAGACGTGTACAAGATCGGCGGCATCGGCACCGTGCCCGTCGGCAGGGTCGAGACTGGGATCTTGAAGCCAGGTAACTACATCAACATAGGGAATATCGGACCTGCATCTAAATTCATGTTTGAAGAGAGTATCGGGACGTTTACCTACATCTAAATTCATGTTCGAAGAAAATATCGGGACATTTTTCTACATCAAAATTCATTTTTGATTCTCTTCAAAAAGGCGCGGTCCAATCCTAATTTTAAAACAATTTACGGTGCTTTGCATAAGGTTGAGAATAGCTTACCAGACTGGACGATTTAATGCGAAAATTCAATTGAATACGCGCTAATACTTTTATATTTATTTCGTACAATCAAATGATTACAAATCTTCAACATTTCCTACTTATTCAATACGGAACCCACGATCAGCACTGATCAATATTGCACATATTATTAATTAGTGAATTGCCGTACGCGAGATAATGTTTTTGTTTATTTTTATATGGAATATTTAATCGAATGTTCACTAATTTAACATGACACTATCCAAAATTTGTTTCCGAATAATTCACTGCCAAAATTAAAAAGATGTGGAACAAAATATAATCACTACGAAATTGTTCGCACTAGAATTGAAGGTAGGATATTCTGACCTTGAAGGCTGCTGGTGCATAACCTTAAAACCTCCGCTGCATTGATGAAGCGGATGATGAGAAGAGGCAGGAACAACCGCCACGCGGTGTCTGCCTTGAATTCGCCCACGACGGAACGCGTCGTGTGCGGCAACCAATGTTGACGTGAAACACTCATTTAGCGTCGAGGTCCTTACTCCACGAGTTCATCAGCGGCCGGAGTACATCAAAATTCATTTTTGAAGAGAATATCGGGACGTTTTCCTGCATCAAAATTCATGTTTGAAAGAGAATATCTGGACGTTTTCCTGCATCAAAATTCATGTTTGAAGAGAATATCTGGACGTTTTCCTGCATCAAAATTCATGTTTGAAGAGAATATCTGGACGTTTTCCTGCATCAAAATTCATGTTTGAAGAGAATATCTGGACGTTTTCCTGCATCAAAATTCATGTTTGAAGAGAATGTCTGGACGTTTTCCTGTATCAAAATTCATGTTTGAAAGAGAATATCTGGACGTTTTCCTGCATCAAAATTCATGTTTGAAGAGAATATCTGGACGTTTTCCTGCATCAAAATTCATGTTTGAAGAGAATATCTGGACGTTTTCCTGTATCAAAATTCATGTTTGAAAGAGAATATCAGGACGTTTTCCTGCATCAAAATTCATGTTTGAAGAGAATATCTGGACGTTTTCCTGCATATATATTAGTAGTATATATAGTATAGATAATAGTAATAGATATTAGAGATAATCCGATGGTTCCTATGGACGTCCATAATTAATAAATGTACTACTCTACTACTGTAGTGACACTACGTACAAATATAAATAAAGCCTCTTACGAGAAGAACGGGCAATTTTATTTAACATAATTTTTACAATGTAGTATTGTAATACAATCTATTTATATGTATAAATGGTGCATATAGAGATGGGCATATAGATGGTAGATGTAGACTAGGCAGAGGTGGATCTAAGCCTCTAGTTGTCACCTAAATAATGACGCGCTACAAAATATAGATGCTTAAGTACCAATATACTTATTTTAAAAATGTGACCTCAGATTCAGATACTTTATTTGCTTAAAATACTCTCTGTCGTTTCTTTGGATTTATTGTGAAAACTTACATATTTCCCTAAGAAATACATTTTCTTCGTCGCCTAAAACTAGGCACTACTAGCTTATCGCATATTTTGTAGAGTTATACGCTCGATTTATGAGTTTTTACGAATACTTTACATAAATATTTTCAAAAATGTAATATATGAATGCATATAATTTAAATTGAATATAAACGGAAGGAAGGCACATTTAGTATGTTTATTACATCTAATCAAGCTCATAAACTTCCTTTGACTGCCTGCCAATATGCATAAACCCTGCTTAGGAAAGTCGGATTTGCTTTAGGAATTTCTGGAATTAGTCGTGGTTATAGTCTTAATTAAATTTGTTTTAAAGTTCAGTAGTTTCGTTTTTCTAGTGGAAGAAGCAGTATATATCCCATATAGCTTGAATATATCCCATTTCTGATCCATACTTGGAACCTACGGCCAGTTCAAGGTCAGTTAAGCCATAGGATTTGCAATGTTTCTACTACTTACCTGTAATTTATTGAACAAATATGTTGTCCTAAATAAAAGAGTTGTACTGAATTTGTTGAAACACATTTGTGTTTAGTACGTCATTATTTGTGTTAATTTATGAACGTCAAAATTAATCTAGGGAAGCTGTGATTGTACCGTTACCCAATTACTGTTTTTCGTGACGTGTCTAACATAGTAATATTGTAATAATGTAACCAATTTTATTAGATTGGTGCACAGTCTACAAAATTTTTGTACACTGTGGATAAGTGTACAATCTTTACTGAGTACCTACTCAAAACCACAATCAAAATCACAAATTCACGACATAACTTGAATTCGTAGACAATTAACATTACCATAGGATGCTATTTTCAAACTGGTTAGGATAGATCATTTAAATGTGATTCTCAAACCTGTCTCGGTTTCCAAACTTGCTTACCTACGCACACATTTGACATTCAAATAATAAAAGAATTTGGTATTTTTAGGAAATTATTATGCAAGTCAAGTACAGTCGTGAGCGCTGTTATGTAGACTCCAATAAATGTTTAATGATTTGCCAATAGGCGATAACTGTCCCGAGTATCAGTATTATTTGACAAAGTAACGCCAGCTTTCATAATATACAAGGAGATGTTTTTCTAGGTATAATCTATATTTATTTATTTATTCAATTGGAAGTCCAACAGCCGTTGTACAAATTAGTAATGATTACATACAATAGTAGGCCAATAACAGGTCCTCACGAATAGAGACCATTTACATAAAGAAAGTTTTATTAGTGTGAACTAACGTTAGAGCTTTTTTTATGTACTCGTACTTACTTGACACCAAGCGCGGATCCACCGTTGTGGGCACGATGGGCATGCTCAACCCTGAAAGACTTGTGACATCAGACCGTCACAGTTTCATATTTGACAGGGCGATGATATGACGTTTTATAAAATGTACAAAACCTGGATGGACCGATGAAATTATTAAGGTTTTCGCGAAAAAGAAACGTAAGCTTCTTCTAAATTTAATTTGATATCCTTTGTAGTTGTTTCCAGCGAACTTGCAGCGCAAGAACATCTCATATCTCCGTGTGAAAAGCGCTGTGCTTTGCCATGCACGGTTTTGAAGTGTTGTACCTGGTTCAAAGTTCTGAATGTCTCTGGACTGTTATGGGCAAGCGTGGCGCTTAACATCAGGCGAGCGACTTGATACTATATCTATCATGAGAGAGTTCATGCTCTGACTCGTACTTTGCTGATTTTCGGGTGGCTGTGACCATAACCTTTTTTGTGGGCTGGATCCGCACCTGCTTGACACTATACTTATAATCCTAAAAATAAAATATCAAAAATTTTTAGTCAAAAAACACTAGCTAACTACTGCCTAGCAGGTCCAATGCTCTTACTGAATAGATCTAAGTCAATTTGCTTACTGAGTAAATTAAAATTGGGCTGTATATATGCGAGATAGTACCTATAGACATACACATTTCTTTCATTAATCAACGTACACTTGGCGACTCTTTAACGGCTGAACACGATGAATATCGGCATTACTTCCCACTACTTATTTATAAGATTATCTATCACTACTTGGTACTATTTGTATGGTTTCTATGTCAAATTTATTTCTAGTCTATTCATTTCCTCCTTCCATAAATATAGGGAATTAGTTGGGGTCAGGTCAAATAGTTTCACAGCAACGTAGATGTATATAATTAATAGTGCTCTATGTGACTCAAAGAAATGAACGAATGCAAAATCTTTACGCCTAAAATCTCATTGATTCGAGAAGTAGCGTGGCTTCCTTTGCAATTCTAGAGAGTAATAGAACACTTACTCGGACAGGATTCGATCCCGCGTCTTCCGACAATCCGTTCGAATTTTTGTGTTGATGATATTGACCGATTCATATGCTTACGTGTCACTAGTCACAGGATGGCCAGTGAAGATGTAGTTGAAGATGGTAGCACATTAGACTTAAAGTGGAAGTTGGCTTTCAAGGGCATCTGCCAAAACAATCCGCTATACGTACTTTTGGTTACAGATATAAAGAGTCTTACTTATAAACGCTGCTTTAACTTTAAATTACGTTATTTAGTAGTGCGCAAATTAAAATCTTTCTGCGACGTAAGTAAGACATTATTTAAATTTAAACAGCATTTCTAAGTAAGGTCATCAATGTTTAAGGGTGATTTTAAATTTAAGCAGCGTTTATAAATGCCGTCAATGTTTATGATGATAGCTAAGCCAGGTGATTACTAGAAAGTGTTCTATCCTCTATACTGTGGGTTTTTTCACGACATAAATAGGCAGTCTTCGTAGGTAGTATCAGTAAGATATGATCCTCACAAACTCAATTGCTAAATATGATGTATGATTGTACGCAGGCATGCTGGTGGTATTCGCACCAGCCGCCATCACAACGGAGGTCAAGTCTGTGGAAATGCACCACGAGGCGCTGCAGGAGGCTATGCCCGGGGATAACGTTGGCTTCAATGTCAAGGTAACAATACAATCAAGATTCCATACCCAATTTAAAAGTACTAAAGACTTCTTACTACAAGCGTTGCTTGAACGACTCACTCTGTCATGTCATGGTAACAATACAATCAAGATTTTATATCCAATTTAAAATTACTAAAACTTCTCACTTCTTACTACAAGTGTTGCTTGAACGACTCACTCTGTTATGTCAAGGTTACAATACAATCGATACTTTATCCCCAATTTATAAGTACTAAAAACTTCTCACTTCTTACTACAAGTATTCGCTTAAACGACTCACTCTGTCATGTCATGGTAACAATACAATCAAGATTTTGTACCCAATTTAAAATTACTAACACTTCTCACTTCTTACTACAAGTGTTGCTTGAACGACTCACTTGTCATGTCAAGGTTACAATACAATCGATACTTTATCCCCAATTTATAAGTACTAAAAACTTCTCACTTCTTACTACAAGTATTCGCTTGAACGACTCACTCTGTCATGTCAAGGTTACAATACAATCGATACTTTATCCCCAATTTATAAGTACTAAAAACTTCTCACTTCTTACTAAAAGTATTCGCTTGAACGACTCACTCTGTCATGTCAAGGTAACAATACAATCGATACTTTATCCCCAATTTATAAGTAGTAAAAACTTCTCACTTCTTACTACAAGTGTTGCTTGAACGACTCACTCTGTCATGTCAAGGTAACAATACAATCGATACTTTATCCCCAATTTATAAGTACTAAAAACTTCTCACTTCTTACTACAAGTATTCGCTTGAACGACTCACTCTGTCATGTCATGGTAACAATACAATCAAGATTTTATACCCAATTTAAAATTAAGTACTAAAACTTCTTACTTCTTACTACAAGTGTTGCTTGAACGACTCACTCTGTTATGTCAAGGTAACAATATAATCAATACTTTATCCCCAATTTATAAGTACTAAAAACTTCTCACTTCTTACTACAAGTATTCGCTTGACTGATTCACTCTTTCGAATTGTGCATGATCTGCATAATCATTAGGGAATATTATAAAAAGGACAAACTACATTCGCTTTGAGCTCGACACCGGTACCGGTAATTGTCTCAGGAACAACAATCGCGCTGCCTTGGCAAAGGCCTTCGACAACAACTAAAAGAGAAGTAGGTAATCAACTATATGAGAATGGGTGATTTCTAGAAGTGTAGAACATTGTAGTCTATGTCGCTTATTCGTTTACGGACGTTTAAGGTCACAGCAGATTATTTTCGTACGGCAGATTCGTGATACTACATATTTATCCATAGGCTACTAATGCATAATGATCGACAGATTATTGATGCAAGACTAATTAATATAAATAACTAGCTAACCCGCCAGCGTCTTCGTACGCTTGGTCTTGGAGGTTTCATTATCAATCCCAAAAACAACCCTTAGGGGTCGAATTTCACAAAATCCCGTCTTAGTGAGCACCTACGTCCTAAAAAGAACTCCCATGCAAAATTTTAAACTTTTAGCACTCGCTGTAACGAAGTTTCATACAAACTATCAACCCTAAAAAAAACCCTTAGGGGTTGAATTTCACAAAATCCCGTCTTAGTGAGCACCTAGGTCCTAAAAAGAACCCCATGCAAAATTTTAAACTTTTAGCACTCGCAGTAACGAAGTTTCATACAAACTATCAACCCCAAAAAAACCCCTTAGGGGTTGAATTTTATAAAATCCCGTCTTAGTGAGCACCTACGTCCTAAAAAGAACCCGCATGTAAAATTTGAAACTCCTAGCACTTGTAGTTTATGAGATTTCGTGATGAGTGAGTGAGTGAGTGACCTTTCGCTTTTATATATATAGATAGAAGATAGATAATACAAATTTAAAAAATCATACAGCCAGGGCAACTAGCTGGCTGTCTACCCTTTTTAGTATAAGTAGTTTTGAACCTTTGAAAGCTTGGTAATATTTATAGTAAAGGTGTTATAATTTTTTATTAATCCCAAAAACCGCACATCTTATTAAATAATGAGCCTCAAATCTCAATGGACTCATCTTTCTGCATAATTTTCTTTCTTCTCCAATATTCTGGTGATGCTTATATCCTTGGAAACACATTTTTTTTATTAAATTACGCAAGTTAGGTGCCTGCCATTTTTTGTCCTATCTCAAATTTTACGAGTATATACTCACAGTCGGTATAATGAAGTCGTATAAGCAAACAAAATAGTGTGGAATTGCTCTGATTAAAAACAAAGTAATGAATGATTGTGGCTCCAACCCTCAAAAATCTCACTGCAGTACTAAAAACCATCCGGCACGCACTAGGTAATATTTAAGTGTATTTGGATGTTATTCAGCATCTTTAGCGTTCACGAGTATTTTTAACCCCCGACTGAAAGCAGGAGTGTTATAAGTTTGACCTTTGTCTGAAGCTTGAAGCTGCGAAACGAATGGTCCGATTTTGATTCGTTTTTTAATTATTCAAATTGTACTTAACCATTCTTGATTGAAATCGGTTCAGTCTTTTCCGAACATCTTTGGATATTATAATAATAATACCGCAGGGGCGGCTTTGTGGCGAGCCGTCGGTGAGTGGCGACACCGCAGACGCTGATTCTCCCTGGGGCCCTGACCCCCGGCTTGCCTTAATTGGCATTCTGGGGGTGGAGACGTAAGAGCAAGTAACAAAAAGCTCCAAGGGTGGAAGTGTTAAAGGGTATAACGCTGGTAGTAGCGCTCTAGTGAAACCGCAGCACACCTCTCGACACCCTTTAGCCATCCACACCAACGTTGCCTCTTTTGTCACCATTGATGGTGGCTCTTATGGGGGGCCCGTTTAGTGGGTGGCAAGTCACCACCTGTCTAAATATTTTAAAATGAGACTGAAATTGGCAGGTGCCGTAGACTCGTCCATAGCCTACTATCGCCCTTATCACTAATAAGTTCATATCAATAGCCTGGCCATTTTACCCATTTTTGTAATAGTTATAAGTATACCATGTTACCCTTCATCCAACATTTTTTCTGTTTTTTATACTCCTTTGTATTTTTATACCAAACAGGCCTCTAAGTGTTGGCTACAGCCCCACTTATGCCTTTGTAAAGGACCGGATGAAATCCTTGAACATAATGAAATAAATTATAATAATAATAATAATAAGATGGTGGCTTTTATGGGGGGCCCGTTTAGTGAGTGGCAAGTCACCACCTGCCTAAATATTTTAAGATGAGACTGAAATTGGCAGGTGCCGTAGTCTCGACCATAGCCCACTATCTCCCGTATCACTAATAAGTACATTTCAATAACCATGCCATTTTACCCATTTTTGTAATAGATAACCTGTAACCTTCCATCCAAAATGTTTCTGTTTTTATACTACATTGTATTTTTATATCAAACAGGCCTCTAAGTGTTGGCTACAGCCCCACTTATGCCTTTGTAAAGGACCGGGTGAAACCCGTGAAATTGGTTGAATAAAAATAATAATAAGAATCTTTATTGAAAAAAATTACATAGTAAACAGATAATGCACATCTTTTATAGGAACCTATTTTTGCTTTAGAAAATAAATAATATTTGATACTTACTAGTATAGTAGATACAAGTTACAAGTTTACGTGTAGTAGTTACTAGGTACTCGTAAACTTGTTTGGGAACTTAGGAATAAAACATTACATTTTTATCACAACACATTACTTCCTGAATAAGCTACTGCAGTTGTAATGAGTTTTGGATTAGCATTAGCTTAATAAATCCTATGGTAATAGTAACCTTTCACTTGGACGCTATGTATCGGAAGTGATTTTATAATTAGCTCTGAATGTCACATTTATCATAATAAGACTGATTGCCTTGAATCCTAACTTTGATTTTCTTGTGCTGACAATATGAATTGAAATTGCGGAACAAAACATGATTTTAAGAGATATTAAATTGACAGTTTGTTCCGTGTAGTGTTTTTTTCTGTTTTGTTTTGTCTCTACTGGTGGTCTAGGTCTAATAATAATATGGTATAAGTCAACTGACCATTTATTTATCTTTATTATTTTTATTGTCTTCATAGTTTGACTACTTTCTCATTTGATGATGATATTGTGGAAGATGGAAACACACTAGGCGACGGCTCTTGATGACAGCTGCCGACTCTCACTGTTAGGAACTTCTTGCCAGTATTTATAATTGAGAGTGGTTTCACTATTCTTTATTCTCTGGTATAGGTAGTCAGACGGTCACCATAAATTGCGTCACCACGTTGGAATCCATCTCGATATTACATTTACCGACAGATCAATCCAGAGGACAGACCGAACCAGCGAATGCCTAATTAATTGGTGGCTGACCTTTGAAGCTTTGAATCTATTTTCCAATCTATTTAGATTCAAAGGGTCACTAGGTTGTATTGTCTGGCCGAAATAATCTTATAAGCTGTATAACTATTGATTGTTTTATTTTATGCTAACATAGAGTATATAGGTACTCTTATAATATAAGCTAATGAAGAGTAAGAGTAAACAGTCTCGATCATACATTGATACGAGTAGTATTATCAATCTTATTCAGTTACTAGTTAATACTTTCGGTTCGTTCGGTGGTGGGGTAATATTGTGGTTATTTCCAGAACGTTTCTGTGAAAGAGTTGCGGCGCGGCTACGTCGCCGGAGACTCCAAGGTCGCCCCGCCCAAGGGAGCTGCCGACTTCACTGCTCAGGTAAAGTTGCTCAGATTATATATATTGTATCTCAGTACCTGTAAGAAGTATTTCAACCCAATTCCAAAAAAAAAGAAATGTCGAGGAGCTCAACTCGACGCGTATATTTTTATTTTAAGATCTCGCATAACTTTTTACAAAGTAGTCCGATTTTTATAATTTTTTTTTGTTTGATAGAGTATACTTCCTATACTTCCGAGGTGATCCAAATAAAATTTCGTCAATTTCGGTACAGCGATTTTTGAGTTACACTTAACTTTAGTTAACTGAAAAGTGTTTCTCATACATGGATGATATAGTAATCGACGGCGAATCGATACGGTAAGAGCACGGTCACTATAACGTGTCGAAGTCGGTGAATTTTTAAGGTGTAAGTATGTGAATGGCCTAAAATGGGATAGTGAAAAATGATCAGTGCTATTAGGGTTGAAGCCCAAGTTATTTTTAAATAGTATATTTTTATATAAGTATTTTTAGTTATCTTATTAGCCGCTGTGTTGTACTTGTGTTTATTAGTAGCTAAGTGTATTTCTTTTTAAAATTACGATTTCAGACTAATTAATTAAAAACCCTATTTGCAATTTTATGTATGTGATTAGGTAATTTACGGAACAAGCACGACGCCCATCTGGTGTTAAGTGGTAACCACTGCCTATAACAGATGAGTTTCGTCACAATTGACGAACTACTTTGCGCCCGTAACCCTGATAGAACTTATTAAGTTTTCACGTGCCTGTAAATTCTCCTTTTAATTCCTCATTATTGCATTTGGTATTCTTTACTTCTCATAATTCTGCTATCCTCACCCACCTGAAAAAAATATTCATTAAATTCGTATGTATGTAAATCTAGACTAGACCGTTACCTATTTGTAATTTTTAAAGCAAACAACTACCAGACTATGCGGAAATCCTGCAACCTTGACCTGTTAGCTAATTTCAGCGAGCTTATTTTTACTTTAGCCGGTAGTAGGTACATACTTGACTGATTTTGTTCTGTAGTTCCTTGACTAAAGGTATTTACTTTGTATGTTTAAAGTTTCTATCGTTCTATTTTTAAAAGACAAATACCATTCACTGTCTCAAACACTAGACTGACCCAGTTTCCATATGGGATGCTGGGAACTTAATGTGTTAAGTTATGTTATGAAACGCTAGCTGGCCCGCCAGCGGTCTCGTTCGCTTGGCTCATGGGACATGAAGCCATAGAAATTAATTTAATTCTCGCCCTTAGGGCTGACATTTTCAAAATTACTTCCTTAGCCACTTCTTCCACTAAAGAGGAATTTTGAAAAGTCTTGCTTACAACCAGGGTTGGGCAGTATTTGAATTACTTGTAATTAAAATAAAAATACGTATTTAGTATTTGTATTTCAATTACTTCCTTAAAATGTAATGTATGTAATTCGTATTTCAAATACCGGACGCCGAGGTATTTTGTAATTAGTATTTCAAATACTAGAGACTTCAAAATACATTTGAACATACTAATAAAATACTCTTAATGAATGTATTTTGTATTTCGTATTTTAATTACTTACGATACAATATTTTTTAATTTGTATTTCAGTTTAAGCAAAGCATGTATTCTGCTCAGCCCTGCTTACAACATATAAAAATACGTTCATAAACTAAAACCCGACTACAGAAAAATCACGCTCTAAAAAGTATGAAGCAAGAAAATAACCGCATATGAAATTATTATGTACCTACAGACTATTCGATATGTGTACTTATCGTGTATTAAATAATCAACTCATACAAATATTTTATTGTATTTCATATTTCATGTTCATAGTGATGTTCAGAGGATAACCGTAGTCGTATGCTACTATGCAGATGTGTTGTTTTGTAACGGTACGTGGCATACGACCACTAGTCAAAAGCATTACCCTCCCTTTGTACCTACTCGCCGTAGTCGCGTAAAAGTCTTCCACTGCCAAAATTTCCATGTTATATCCCTAGCGGATTAGGCTCTGCATTGATGATTCAGTCAGGGAGTCAGGACAAGCAATTATAATGTATAGTCTAAATGAGGCAGTTAATTTTTTAGTTAGATGTAGACATCTGTGAAAATTTAAAGGAAAGTTTTCTAAAAGTTCTTTTTAAAAATTTACTTCCGACAAGTACAATTTGAAAAATTTAATCCCGACTTCCATTCTATTCAGTTATTGGAGTGTTACTCAAAAACGACTAGACCGAATTTGACTAAATTTAAATGGGACCACACGAGAAGCATCAGCTTTCAAACAAAAAGATAATTATGAGAATCGAAAGTTATGAGGTAACAAACATTAAAAAAAACAGTCGCATTGAGTACCTTTTTGGAAGTCGGTATAAAAGGAGGTGGTTCCCAAGTCGACGACTATTTTATAAATATTTTTTATGTAAATATGACCATGACATTTGACATTTGATTGTGTCATCCGATTATGTTAAATGTTTTTCTTTTTCGTAGTTATAGCCTAATATTGTAGCTCCAAGTTGGTTCGATACATATGTTTTTATCAGAAAAGTGTTTGTGTTTGAGTTTTTTATGTAGGTAACTCGATGGCAAGCACGTCGGTCGCCTAAGTTACAAGTTACAAGCGCCAATCTTTCCCATAACAGTGCATGCCATTTAGAATTTTGAACTACAACAGTTCAAAACTCTGGACGGCAATGTACTGCGCTCGTCACCCTGAGATATAAGATGTTAAATCTCTTGCCCTGTAACTTTACTGGTGACATTCCCTTCAAACCAGACAAAGTAATTTCCACAGGCGGACTCTAAAATTTCTTTAAAACAACTCAAACAGTAGATGATATAGTTTAAGTTTAAGGTTTGGTATTCCATGCTTCAGCATTGGAAGAGGTTTCTAATTATTTAAATAACTAGTGACTGCCCGCGACTTCGTTCGCGTAGTGCGTCATGGTTTATGGTTTATGTTTTAGTTTATGGTTCGTCCTTTGACCTCGCCATAAGCTCCCATTTTTTTTATAGAAAACATTTAAAAAACAGATTAATGAAATCGGTAATGCCGTTCTGAAGTTATAGCATGACCAGGAAAAAATAGGTTAATTTTTATAGATATTAATTGATTATTTAAAGTATATAATAAATATATAAGTAAGTAAGTAAGTAATATAAGTATAATAAATAGACTGAATACGAGATAATTTGGACAAATTAAAAGTGCTCGCAGCAGTAGAAAGCCCCTGTCCATTATTTATTAATTCGTATCAAAGTGAAGCATGTTGAATTTACTAATTCAATAATAAAGACGATATACTTATCGTAGGTAATTGAACGTCGGTGTCGCATTTATAGGCCGTAATAGTATCACGTTAGTGGCGGTCATCGACGTGGCAAATAATTAATTGCTATCAAGCTAATACAATTTCCTGCGCTTGTATTTTGTAACACTTTTTATCTCGCAGCCTTGAAATGGCAACAATGATTCATACGTGTATACCGAAATCTAATTGAAATCGAGCAATAAAGGCGCATATAATAACTCAACATTGCTACATTAGTTTTCCAAAACTTAGCCACTATCTTACTTATTTTAAATATTGCGTACTGAGTAATTAAATTAAATATCACTTAACTTTTAACATATCCGGTTGACTTGTTTTGCTTTTTAAAACTACTTAAATGCTTATTATACTGATAGGTTTACGTTTTAGTAGACAGGTTATGTACGATAAGCACCTACGAATGAAATTGAACTAGGTATATAATTGGCTTTAATTTCTTTTGGGGGACGGCACTCCGTCTGAAAGGATTTGTTGCAATAGGCAAGAGTGGTGTATATACCACATACCATCTCGCCACGTGAAGACAAGTATAAAAAGTAATTTCACATAACATTCTATACTTAGATATTCTATCAACCCACAGCAGTAAGTAGTTGCTAGGTACAAGTTATTCCTCGTTCTATGATGAGAAACTTCAAACTTAGGATTTTTAAAGGGGCTCCCAATGCGGTTCCAACGCTAAGAATGGATTTTCTACCGACTTCCAAATAAAGGAGGAGGTACTCAATTCGACTGTATGTTTTTTATGTTTGTTGCCTCATCATTTTGATAGGGTGAACCGATTCTCAAAATTCTTTTATTTGAAAGCTGGTGCTTCCCGTGTGGTCCCTTTTAAATGTCATCAAATTTGGTCCAGTAGTTTTTGAGATACACTCCAATAACGGAATAGAATGGAAGTCGGTATTAAATTTTTCAAATTGTACTTAAGTATAGCACAAGGCAGAGACAATGTACCTATTATATTCCTTTAACCTACATTTGAAATCCAACAATCTTATTATTTTGGTACGGTACGTAATGGTGGTTGCGTGGTAGAACGACGATTTTCGACTTTGCGGGGGAGCCTATTCTGTATAAATGGTCCCATGCAGAAAATGCTCTTACGAAAAATAGTTTTCTGGCCGAGTTCATAGCCTACATCTCGAAATCTCTCTTTGAAGATTCAAAAGCGTCTCGTCTGTTTCTCTGTGGACAGTGTCGGACATACCTGGGAACAATTGCGGGTTAACTTTTACTGTGTAGTTGTAATGCTAGTTCTGCTTAACATAATGCTATCATAGTGACGGAAGTGTACACATTTTATGTTCAATAAATAATGGCCTGCAAGGTGTCGATTTCAGCTTTTTCAGAACAGCTTTCACATTGCAGGTATTAACTAAAAATCTAAACACTCAAATTATAGGCAATACATGAAATGGGTACATGTTAGTTAAACTGCATACAAACAACAGCGGTCATTAATATTTTATAGCTATATGAGAAGCTTTTCTTCAGCAGAACTGTCATCTAAAGTATCAGTGTCTCCTTTATTAAATGAAGTTAAGTGTGACCAATTCAATGTCTGACAGCAAAGTACTTGAAAAAAAAGACTTGGGGGGGAGTCCGGACACTTGACTTAAACCATAGTTTAAAAGGGAATTTGATGTTTTAACCATGGTTTAAACTTTGTACTTTAGTTATAGTTTAAAATTCATAACCGCTCTGATAATAAAATGATACTCGATCTCGCCTACTTCTAAAGCTTGTGATTGACACACTCGCTATAAATTTTAGTTCTACAATTGACTGCAAGGTGACACTGTTCTTTTTTTCATACATTTATTAGCGGCAGTGGATAGCGAGCATCGATTGATGTCAATGTTGTAAACTCATGGTAGGCCTGCTGAACTATATAAGCAAGCGTGACGGTTAACATCAGGTGCGCCACTTACTTGTCTCTCTATAGGCAAAAAGAACATCATATTTTTTGGAAACTCACAAAAACCTACGATATTTTCTCATATAAATGATCCAATCTATATGTATTATTCGTGTCCTTAATGCCTATGTCGTATACATCATTATTGTTTATTTGTGGTGGCAGGTGATCGTGCTGAACCACCCGGGACAGATAAGCAACGGCTACACGCCTGTGCTGGACTGCCACACCGCACACATCGCTTGCAAGTTCGCTGAGATTAAGGAAAAATGCGATCGCCGTACTGGTATGTCTAGTGACCATTTTAACCCCATAATGGATCAGCCGAATAACACATATTCGCAGAACTAATCACACATATCGCTCTACTTGAACCCTTTCAGCGAATCATAACAGTTGTATTCGAAAAAGTAGAGATACCATGTATGAGTTATATCATAAAAAAACTATGACATCTGATAAAGTTTTCCATAACTATGTCAAAACTTATTCAAAATTATTTAAGACTGTTTGTATGCGTGCAGCTTTGTATATTAGAGATAAAATTCGGAAATCGAATAACAAAATAAAAACAGTTTGGAAGACTATAAATACTGAGACCGGCAAAAATAAACCAAAAGAAACTGCATGTGTCCTTGTAATTAACAATCAGACTGTCTCAGAACCAATAAATGTAGCAAATACTTTTGATAATTTCTTCTCTAATTTACCTCTAGAAGTCACCAAGTCACTGAATTCTTGCCCCAATGCAGCAGAAGCTATTCTTAAAGCTAATTTCACGAACGAAGTACCTACTGAAGTACCTATACATTCAAAAACAAGTATTCGATTTTCTTTTGAATATACTTCAACTGTCGAAATTATAAAAACATTCAAAAGCTTAAATATAAAGACTACTGAAGACTTATGGGGAATGTCAGTAAAAAAAGTAGAGCCAATTATTAGTTTTATGGGTCCTATTTTGGCCCGCTTATTTAATCTTTGTATAGATAGAGGTACCTTTCCTAATTTAATGAAATATAGTAGAATCACTCCAATTTTTAAGGCTGGAGAGAAAACAGACCCCTCAAATTATAGACCAGTATCTATACTACCAATTTTGAGTAAGATCTTTGAAAAAATTATGCTCAAACAACTTTTGGCGCACTTCAACGAGCATTCAATACTGCACGAAAATCAGTTCGGCTTCACGAAAACAAGATCAACTAAGGATGCCGGTGTGAAGTTAGTGACGTATGTCTTAAAGGCTTGGGAGAGCTCACATAATAATAATAATAATACTATTTTTTTATTGGATAATTAAATTGTGACATAACATAATTATATTCGAACTATTGATTAAATAACTTAAGATCTAGACAAGAGTTCAACCACTAATTTTCGCGGTAGGATTCCCTGTGTTGCGAAAACTAGTTCTCTTCCAGGGATGCGTTACATTAACAAACTTTGGCAATATCCTATTACATAAATAGCGGAATTACAAATAAATTTACAATCAAAATAATATGGCTGAGTGCTTTGTTTTTCGTGCATTAAAATTGGTATTATAAAATAATAGTAGCAGTAATTTCATTTATAGAAAGATTAATGATTGAATTTACTGAAATGTTATAATATATTATATGTTTGTTGGCAACAAAACTGTGTGGAGTTATGTCAGTATTAGCGTGTGTTTTTATTTTATTTATTTACATTTTATGACCGACATCAAAGGATAGACATGATGTGAGATTATGCTTGTAAAAAAAGAAAAAGAAAGGAATAATTTTTAAAATATTTTGACATTACTGAAATATACAGTTTTACATAGTGACTCGCAATAGCTCTTCTGTTCTATTGTAGTCTAGGTTGTATAAAAACTCAAAAACTGTCTTTTTGCATTTTTGTTTGTTATTTCTGTATAAGTTGAGTTCTTTGTTAAGTTTATTGTATAGGAAACAGCCCAGGAAACTATAAGTTCTTTTCCCTATTCCCGTATTTGTTATTGGTACTGACCAGGAAAGCGTTCGCCTGGATCTCAAACATGAACTGTGAACATTATTGAGTGCTGTCCTATGGAAACGAAGTACACTTGCTACGATAAATATTTGTCTGACCCTCGGATGTTTCGTTTCTTGGTATAAAGTGTCTGTCGGATATCTATGTGGTTTTTTGTAAGCCACTTTTAGGACAGATCGCTGTGCTCGTTCTAGTTTTATGAGAGAGCTACTTATAGCAGAACCCCAGGATGAAATACAGTAGGTAAGTACTGATTGGACCAATGATATATATACCATCGATATGATCTTTTCGTTCGCAACGTTACGCAAGCGTTTAAAAACAAAAAGTAACTTGCGGAGGCGGCCGCTGAGGACTTGGATTTGTTTGGTCCATGACAACAGTTTGTCAATATATATGCCCAGATATTTGAAGTTTTCTTCTTGACCCAGCTTTGGACACTTACATTCCGCTGTGTTTGCACTATTGCAGGAGTGTAGTTTGATGTTTAACTTATCATTGGGCGCACTACGACATGAGACTCTGAAAGCAATAATTTTACTTTTGCTGGCGTTTAGCGTTAGTAGATTTAGTTCTAGCCAATGCACTACTTCGCGTAGACTATTGTTTGCATTATGCCTCACGTCACTCCAGTCATGACCATCAAAAATAATGGCAGTGTCATCCGCAAATGCAAACAGTTTAGCTTGTTTTAGGGTTATGCTGCAGAGGTCATTTAAGTAGGCCAAAAACAATGAAGGTCCCAGCACGCTACCTTGTGGGATTCCGAAAGACACTTCGAGATAATCACTCATGTTATTATTGTTCAATTTTACTCTCTGTTTCCGGTCACTCTAGTGCTATTCCTCGTACGCCAATGCACTCGAGCTTTTTAATAAGGATTTTTCTACAGACGGTGTCAAAAGCCTTGGCGAGGTCCAGGAATACCCCTACACACCTTCTTCCTGAGTCCAGTTTATTGGCGACATAATCCACTAACGAAGTGACAGCATCTTCTGGAGACTTACCAGACCTAAACCCGAATTGATTATCTGAGAGTATTTTATCTTTTTCTAGAAAAGACATGAGGCTGTTGTTAGCTACTCGTTCCAGTATTTTGGAGATTGAGCTTAACAGTGATATTGGCTTGTAGTTTGTAACAAGCTCAGTGTCTCCGCTTTTATGTATGGGACATACATTAGCTCTTTTGAACTCAGCGGGCACAACCCCACTTTCAAGGCTTAAATTGCATAAAAAAGCTATAGGGGCAACTAGGCTGTTCTTACACATTTTTAATAAATAGTTACTAATATTGTCACTTCCAGGAGCTGATTTAGATTTTAGGCTACTTATTATTTTTCTAATTTGTGCAGGATTTGTTGGAGTTAAGAACAAAGATTTTGACGGCGAGTTCGTTATTTTGATGTGCATACACAAATCTTGTTCTGTCTGTTTTCGTTTCGTTAATATATCGTTTGCCAGTGTTTCACCTATTGAGGAGAAGAACTGATTTGCATTGTTCAAAGCTTCAGCTGGCGTCGGTGCAGTACGTAATAAGCTGGCATTCGACGATTTAATTGATTTGATGTTGCATACGTCCTTTATTGCCTCCCATACTTTCTTACTATCCCCTTTACTAGTCTCTATTTTCTGACAGTCATATGCATCTTTGAGATTCTGCAGTATGTTATTACAGTGGTTTCTATAGCGTTTGTATTAATTTTGTAAGTTTATGTTTTTCGGTTTCTTTTTAGCTGCAAGTTGTAGTTGGTCTCTACGTCTTATGCAATTGATCAACCCTGATGCTATTGGTGTTTTTTGTGATCTCTCTAAAGTATTTGATTGTGTGGAACACCGTATACTGATTCGAAAGCTTTTCCATTATGGTATTCGTGGAGCTGCGTTTGATGTCATCGAGTCATATTTATCTGACAGGATGCAAAAGGTTGGCATAAATGGTGTAACATCTTCAGGATCTATAATTAAAATGGGTGTTCCACAAGGGTCCATTTTAGGGCCTTTTTTGTTCTTAGTTTACATTAACGACTTGCCACTTATGGCCAAGGATCTTTGTGATATTGTTTTATTCGCGGATGACACATCTCTGATTTTTAAAGTAGATAGGAAAGATAGCACACTAATTCAAGTAAACAACGCTCTATCTAGTATCTCTAAATGGTTCTCAACTAATAATTTACTTCTGAATTCAAAAAAGACAAAATGTTTGAAGTTTTCTTTGCCTACTGTTCCATATTTGGAGTCCAACGTTACGCTTGATGGAGTTAAACTCGTAATGGACAAGGAAACAGTCTTTCTAGGCGTCTAGTTAGTAGCGTTCTAGTCTTTAAAATTGACGCAAAATTACAATGGGGTCCTCATATAAATGCCCTGTCTGGGAGACCCAGTTCTGCTGCATATGCAGTACGTAAAATAAGAGAGCTAACAGATGCTTCTACGGCGCGGTTAGTGTATTTTGCTTATTTCCACAGCGTAATGTCATATGGGATATTACAATGGGGTTCATCGGCTGATATAGAGACCTTATTTATCCTTCAGAAACGTGCTATTAGAGCTATATACGAAATGGGTCCCCGTGAATCTTTGAGAAATTTATTTATAGAAATCAATATATTAACGTTGCCTTCCTTATATGTATTTGAAAATATAATGTATGTTCGTAAAAATTTACATAAATATAAGTTAAATAGTGATCACCACACTTTTAATACCAGAAATACAAATAGGATAGCTTTACCTAGTTTTAGACTTGCGAAGACTAATAAGTCATTCCTAGGAAATTGTGTGCGTTTTTACAATAAAATCCCAAAGCACATAACTGAGCTCACAGAGGGCAAATTCAAGTTGACTGTAAAAAACGTTTTAATAAAAAAAGCTTAATATAAAGTTCGACATTATATAGAAGATAAAGATTCTTGGAATACTCCACTTCTGGCAAGCTGTCTCTCTGCCACCCATAAAATGTAATATTTGTAGTACCTAAATAGAAACATTGTAAACATCCATATAAAAAGAATGGCCCCGAGTTTCTTGCCGCTTCTTCTCGGTTCTTCTTCTATATATTTTGGAACGCGGCGGTAGAGTCTTTAAAGTACATTATAATGAAAAGTTGACGTTCATAAGTGCGTCTTTGATGCCTAAATTGAATAAATGATTTTGACTTTGACTTTGACTTTGTCTTAGGCTGTGGGCCTAGCACGAATAACTGCGTAAGTGTAACGTAACGTGTCGTTCACGTGAAACAGTACAAACTGTCATTTATCTAGGGCTACTGTGACACAGTAAACTCATAGTTTGCCACGCCAAAATGTGACATGTTTGTGCTACGACCTATGGTACCAATTTCTATGCACTATATAAGTGGTAGGACTCAGGCACTAGATATTCTGACGTATGATCACTACTGTATTAGGGTTAAAGGGCACGAAATAGTACCTGATATAGTAGAAGCAAGACAGTGCATTTTTCGGGCGACGTGGACAGAAAGCTTGCCTCGGCTTGAACTTTGATATTTGGAGATCTGGATGCGTTGCAACTGCTACCTGTCTTAGCACTAAGTAAATACTTAAAAATACTTTAGTACTTATTCTAATGAATATTTTTTGAGTTTGGGCAAAGAAGGCAACTATAAGTTATAGTAGAATCTCTGTACCTTGCATACAGTGCATTTTATTGTTGATTAACGTGAAGGCACGTTTAGGGATAGTTAGTGAGGTAACAATTTGCTCGGTGCAGGTAAGACGACAGAAGTGGAGCCGAAGTCGATAAAATCGGGTGATGCAGCCATCGTGATGTTGGTTCCGACCAAGCCGCTGTGCGTTGAGTCCTTCCAAGAGTTCCCGCCGCTCGGCCGCTTCGCTGTGCGTGACATGCGCCAGACCGTCGCCGTCGGGGTCATCAAGGTAAACACACAATAACGTAGTAGACATTGTTTAGTTTGTGGTAGTGCCTCGATGTAACTATGGGTTACAGCTGAATTGGCCGGCACGATCGGGGCAGTACCACACTCCCACATAACACCGACGTGAAGTAATATAGCTTGCACCCCCATCTCTCTCCACCCTCACCCCTTATAGTCCTTCTTCAAAGGTCGGCAACGCATTCTCGAGACCTCTGGTATTGCGGAAGTCCGTAGGCAACCGTATCACTTAACATCAGGTGAGCCGCCTGCACGTTTGCCAAACTATCCCAAAAAAAATAAAAATAACGTACTGTATCAGCAAGAACTCGCGATGTGAGACATTGTCGTTATAATTGTAGGCAAAGTGTATCAAAAATTGTTGTTTTTGGGTTTTCCTAGTCAATTGCTTTAAAATGTTTTGGTAATGTATCCACCGCTTTGCTAGAACGTGAGTGAGGACTGTGACTTAATGACAGACTCATTTAAGTGACTGTGACTTTACTCTGAATTTTTAAATTATACTTATGTCACTTGAAGCAACTGTAAGTAAATTAACTTGAGAAATGGCATATGTACAAGTTCGAGTCCAATTATAAATAAGAAAATGCGTTGCCGTTGTCTTTAGTATGATTTGACCTTCTTCGCCTGAGTTCATTTCCTCTCATCAAATAGTCCAGTCATATGATAAAGCGTTTAGGAACAAAAAGTTGAATTATCATAATGTTGAAATCCCAAAATGTATAATTTCCCAGAATGTTGACTTATTTTCGTTTTGCAAAATGTAGAATTCTCATAATGTTGAAATTCCAAAATGTGTAATTTCCCTGAATGTTGTTTTTTTCTTTCGAACGGCCTAATGCTGTTTGCCTCTACCGGCATTTACAGCGTCACCGGACGGGTGGCGAGCGCAGATGGCACTCAACCAGTCAAATGTTGAAATTTTGATTACATATTTAGACTATATTTGACATAAAACTAACACCGATATAGGTCTTAGCTGTGACAGCTGTCAAAGTGACAGTTGATGTCGTATTTATGATTTTGATTTCATATTTAGACTACATTTGACTTAAAACTAATTGGCGAAATTGCGACAATATCGCAAAAGCCAGGAAAACAAAGAATAAGAATAAGACTTAAAACTAACACTGATGACAAGTTATGACATTTGTCGAAGTGACAGTTGATGACGTGTATTTCTTTTTCGATTTCACACTTAGACTGAATTCGACTTGAAAACAATACGGATATAGGTCTTAGCTGTGACAGTTGATGTCGTATTTAATTATTTTGATTTAATCACTGCGGTCCGTATCGCGATATTTTTGCTCACAGTGCTATCGTCTACCAAAGCTGGTCCGAGACAAATATCACGATTTTGACAGCTAGTGGCACTGTAAGCGTGTTGATAAATCGGACCAGAGTTGTAGCAATAACGAACCATTTGCCCGCGAAAAACAAATTCATAAAAATAACGTGCATAGTGTGAAGGTTAACTATGTGGTGTGTGGATTAAAACGAAATAATGGCATGGATGGACCGACTTTTACAACTTTTACATCAAAAACAAGGGACACCAGTAAAGACCATGGATGGACCGACTTTTACAACTTTTACATCAAAAACAAGGGACACCAGTAAAGACCTTGTCTTGACCTTGAGAAATAAACAAACACCTGTCACTTTTGACAGAACGCTCACGACGTTTATGGTGTAGAGTGTAGAGCATGGTTCATGTAATCGTCATTATGGCGGCAGTTAAGACGTCATCGATAACGTAGCGTGGGCCATCGTAATCACACTCACGGTGAAAGGGACCGACTGTTATCGTGCTAATATCGATATGGCTTAATTGGGACCGCACTGAATATTTAAACTATATTCGACTAAAAACACTGATATAAATCTTAGTTATGACATTTGTCGAAGTGACACTTGATGACATGTATTTCGATATTGATTTCATACTTAGACTGCATTCAACTTGAAAATAACATGGGTTTAGATCTTAGCTGTGACAGCTGTCATAGTGACAGTTGATGTCGTATTTTATTATTTTGATTTCATATTTAGACTACATTCGACTTGAAAATAACATGGATTTAGGTCTTAGCTGTGACAGCTGTCAAAGTGACAGTTGTTGTCGGGTCTTACAATTTGATTGTCACCTTGACAGCTGTCATAGCTAAAACCTATATCGGTGTTATTTTCATTCTGAATATAGTCATAGTGTATAATCAAATTCATAAAATACGACATCAACTATCACGATAACGGCTGTCACAGCTAAGACCTATAGCAAACGTTATTTTCAAGTCAAATACAATCTTAGTGTAAAATCAAACTCAGAATACACGTCATCAAGTGTCACCTGACAGCTGTCATAGCTAAAACCTGTACTGGTATTATTTTCAAGATGAACGTAGTCCTATGAAATCAAAACCATAAAATACGACATCAACTGTCAGTTTGACAGCTGTCACATTTAAGACCTAGAGCCGTGTTGTTTTCAAGTCGAATTCAGTCTAAGTGTGAAATCGAAATTATAAAAGACAACTTCAACTGTCACAGCTAAGACCTTTATCGGTATTAATTTTGAGTCAAATGTAAATTTGACAGCTGTCAAATTCTCCATGGCACTGTCAGCTGGTAGTGCAGTGGTGAATAATTGTACCCATCTGCACCACCAGTATGCTGCAAATTCAACGTTTTGCAAACTCAACATTTTAGGATTCAACATCCTGCAAATTCAACTTTTTGCAAACTGAACATTTTAGGAATTCAACTTTTTGCAATATCAACATTTTAGTATTCAACATGCTGCAAATTCAACTTATTGCAAATTCAACATTATTTGAATTCAACTTTTTGGTCCTAAACGTGATAAAGTATGGACTTTTCCGATAGTTGTAGATTCTTCCGGAAAAGTTAGAAAACACAGTTAGATGTATCTCCCCGGTTTGCACCGATTCTAGCACCTACAGAACCATGTTAAATATTATGTATAAACTTTAACGGTTCGTTAATCAGAAAATTTCCTATAAGTTGAGATATATTAGTGTATTTATGAATAAAGGCTTCCTTTATGTATAATGAATTAAAATTAAAAATAATCGAGCGACGTACCCACGGAATATTAGTATTTTTTTTATTTGCGGCTTTAGAAACAATTCCGAATAACAGGTGCAAACTAACTATTAGGTAGTACCTACCTATCTAAAGGTTGTTTTTTCTAAAAGTTTAGTTTTTAAACTGGTTAATTTTTTTCTACAGACTGTCAATTTGACAGTTGACAGTTGATTTGAAGCCAGTACGTTTTGCCATTTCTTGATCCTTGATTTCTTTTTTTTCCTTGATTTTCTTGATTTCTTGATGCCTCCAATGATTTATGATGAGCAGAGCAGGTGGAAACATTGGCCCATTTTTTAATAGTACCTCAGTTGCATGGCATTGATGAGACATAGGTTTAGTTTCAACAAGATGGCGTAACATGCTACTCAGCGGGCGGCACCATCAGTTTTATGCGGGAAACATTCGGTGACGAATAATTTCGCTTAATGGACCTGTGAACTGACCTCCACAATCGTATGATGACACACCTTTAGATAAGTTTCCTTGGGGTACACCAATTCATTATTCTATGCTGATTTTAGACCATTTGAAAGTCTAAATTCGCTGTGTTATTGCTGATATATGAACCCAGATGCTCAATCAAGTTGTCGAAAATTAGACTTCATGATTGCGCTTCATTGGACCTAGCTATATAAACAATAATGACATAAATTAATCTTTTAAATAAACCCAATATCATAAACATTATCATTATTGAAATTTGTTTTATTTCATTTTGAAAGTGTATACCTACCTCTAAAAAAACCTTTTTATGCATCATAAACGTTCATTTGAAGAATGGCTAACTTCTGTGTGTGTTGGGTACCTAACATAGACGTACCCACGAGAAAGGAAACCATGCAAAACCAGTAATTTTTAGTAAGACTAAGATATTATAAAATTGTACTATATTTTTTTAGGTTGGGATTTAAAAGTTATCAGCATTGATATTTTTTCTAGGTTAGGTTAGATAGGCATAATTCATTAGCTTAAAATATCTGACAGGGTTTTTCAAAAGAAATCTATCGTAATAGAGAAACGGGTGCTTGGCATTAGGTATCGTTATCGTAGATATGATACAACTACTTATATTTTATGTGATAACATGATAAAACTAACTTTGCCAAAATCTACAAAACGTACGAATCCAACATTAAAGGAAATAACTATTGGTGTCACTTTGGGTATGTTCTGGCAAGCGCCCACAACGCTCACAACTGTCGCACCCCGGTTTAGCATTCCGCTATGGATCAATGCTTACAATGTTCAAACCAAACGGAACGGTTACGCGGTTGCGAAATGGGCGCCGAATTTTCTGGTATATATCGAAAGAATCCTATACATATTTGACAGTGACAGCTCGCAACGACCGCGAAAACCCACCTTCGATCTGCGAGCGTTGTGGTCGCGACGTGAGCGTTTTCGGTGATGTCAAAGATGACGTACGGGCTCGCTCACGATGATCGTGGGCTTTTAAGGGAATGGGTGTGCGAACGCCGCGAGTGATGTCGGCGCTTTCCAGAACGTAGCCTATGTCGTGTCATTTCCACTCTTGGCTGAATATACGTAGTATCAAGAAAGTTGTATAGTACCTATCTAGTCTTATGAACTGAATAGCGTTTCGTTATTGCCCACAAGCATCTTAATAAGGCGAAATACTAACGGCTTACGGAATACTGATGACGGCTGATGGAATACTGAATTTATCGCTTCATGTACCTAAGAGTTTCATATACCTAAATGTTATTTAAGATGATGACACAAGAAAAAAGAAGTCGATACAGAAGACATTGAAAATGTAAATGCAGCAGCTACTAAAAAGAAGGAAAATTGCGAGCTACAAATAAGAAAAATTAGAGATAAATCGAGAAGTGCAAATATTAAGAAGTGAAATGCACTTGGTGCAGGATTATGCGCATTATTACTATTTTATAAGGACAATGATTACAATTATGTCAGTTTTCCAGATACAAGGCCGTATGTATGCCTATATTTATAAATCTGAAATAATGTTATAACTTTCAATTATCTCCTTGTTAGTGTTTCTGAAATGGTAGTAATATTATTATACCAGTATTCCGGATGTCAGTATTCTGAAATCAGTATCCCGTTATTTTTTTCAAATCCCTATATTTTTTTTTTATTTCTGGTCAAATCGGCTGGCCGGCTTCAAATCCTACTAACGCAACCCAAAAGAATTCCCCAAGTTAGGATTTAGCGAAAAAATCGTCCAATAAGTGCGTGCCGAAAGTACTTCTTAATTATTCCACTCTTGAAATTTAGTCCCATCGGTTAAACCAACCAAAAAGTATTACTAAAATTGGACTACTCTGCAAAAAGTTTTGCATGATTATACATAAAAAAAGATGTACAAGTCGACTTGATAAAATCGTTCTGTCTTTGGAAGTCGCTTGAAAAATACTTAGTAAAAAGGTAGATTATAAAACTTTATGTATATGTAGTATAAAACTATAGTGATCACCACTCTTTCCTGAATGAAGTTATGCAAATTCAAAGTTTTTACTCGATTTAACCCTCTTTCCTCTTCTTCTCCTCTAGGTTTATTTTGTTGGGACTGATTTAAACATAATTCTTAAACCATAATAATCAAAAAATCCACATTCGCGTATTACTTCCACTCTTTTGCAAAATATCGCCAATTTTCACTGGACAGGAAAAGTTAGTTTAAAACCGCAATCTAGCGGTATTTTAATTAGGCATATTGAAATTTGTCTACAAAGAAGAAGAAATATTGCTACTCTATCAAAACTAGGAAGCATCTTATCCTAGAGGGTAGACAATCATTTTTCATATTTTAGGTTGTAACTTAGAAAGTTTAACAATTTTTAAGTAAACCCCACTTCGCAATTCAACATTTTAACCATATTCCAATATCCATCAACCCCTATCCGATTTGGTACAACTTGTCCATACTAATGCCCGTTTTCACTAACCCTAGGAGTCACCTAAATCGGATGCTTAAATATTTAAGAATTGCCTAGAGCCAAAAAACGTTTCACTAACCCTAAGGTGCCACCTAACATTGTTAGGCGTCACCTAAAGTTACGACACCGATTCGGCGGTGCGTAAACGCTACGCAACCCCTAAAATAGGTTTTAAGTATACTGACAGCCCCCGAGTTTAGGTTATAAACATTCAATTAGAAGTTTTTAACATGAGTTCTGAGGAGTTATTAGAGTTTTTAGAGTTTTTATTCAATATAAATGACATGGATTTGCATATTAATACTAGACCACGAGTGATTCAACCTAGGATTTTGACTTTTTTAAAAGATACAGAATGTCCAAACACACTGTGTTGTTCATATTACATTAACAAATCGATGAATATTTGGAGTTTGGTAGTAACAGGTAAGTCCAATTTCTGGGGTCCAATTTCATTACTACATAACCCCTCACCAGTCGACTGTCCATATAAAAATGAAATTTCTATTGTGTCTGGGTCGTTCGACTGATGAAGTACTAATCTATGTGCCCTGCTGAACAAAAGATTCCCTTCTCTTGTAGTCTACCATCACTAAAATAATCATACCTATATTCAGAGTACCGTCGTCGTTGAAATGCCTAAGTTTCTCTTTTAAAGAGGCAGTTGTATGATAAACAAAATTATTACTTTTACAGAAATGAAAGTGTGGCCCCAGTACAACAATTATTAATAGCTCTCAGATTTTATGCCACTGGAACTCATCTTCAAGCCATTGCTGATGCTCATGGATCGAGTGTGCCCACAGTGGCTGTGGCTATTAAATATGAATATAAAATGATGAATAGTTGTAACAACTAATAATTCTATTATAATTTATTATAATTGGTAATAAAATTTACTAAAATAACACGATACTTATGCGATGGTTTCAAGAAGAAATATCAAGAAACCCAAGTACTTATATTTGTCTGTCAATCGCCAAAATCTCAAGCTGACAACTGAAGAAACAAAACCATAGACAAGTATCGTAAATTTAGGCAACTCATTGTTTAGGAGTCACCTTGTATGGATGGATTGGTGAAACGAAAAATGATGCTTAGTAGTTTGCTTACATTAGGAGTTGCTTTATTAGGCACTGCCTTACTCGTTGTTAGTAAAAATCGGGCATTAGAGTAATAAATCTTATCTACCTATTAATTTTAGGGTTCCATACCCATCTTCTTACTTCGTTGTCCGTCCATCTGCACCAGGCTGTATCTCATGAACTGTGATAGACAGTTGAACTTTTCACAGACGATATATATATCTGTTGCCGCTATAACAAATACTAAAAAACCGGCCAAATGCGAGTCACTCGCGCACGAAGGTTTACATAAAAACTGCAAAAAATAATATCTGTTGTATGGGAGATTTATAGATAATGGTACGGAACCCTTCGTGCGCGAGTCCGACTTGCATTTGGCTGTTTTTTTTCATGTAATCAATGCATTGTTTAATATGCCCGTACGTTTTGAGTTTTTCAGTACTTACTAAAAAGGTAAATTTATAGTACTTACTCTACTATATATAGTAGTATTTTAGTATGGACACGTATTAGCTATGCGTTCCTCTTAATAGTATGTACTTGTAAATCATATCGGTACATTTAATGTACCTACGTAAAGATTTGTCGCAATTAGTCATCGATAGCTACTGATATATTTAATTTTCCGTTGTTTCAGAGCGTTACATTCAAAGAAGTGACTACTGGCAAAGTCACCAAGGCCGCCGAGAAGGCCCAAAAGAAGAAATAACTATGGGGCACCTCTAATAAAACACCGGTGGCGTTAATCATCGCGTGTGAGGACACGTCGTGTATTCCCGGCCGTGAGTCCCGCCTCTGTAGTACTCGTAAGTCGTCTGCGTCTGCGGTCGAGGCGGTCAGTCGCGTCCCGCTCGCGATGTTTAGCCACAAGTGCAGTGTCCCCGCCCCCGCGTCCCTACCTGTACCCCCACCCCTAGCGTCTCCCTGTAATCGGAGCTTCTTCACCGGCCACATCGCTCTCGCCCGATACTCATACATTTATCAGAGCACGATAATAAAGTTAGTCGGTTTTAGTTACGCTTATGTCTTAAGTTTATATCTTTGTGATTATTTTAGTCGTAAGTCGCTCGTCGAGTTTGAGTTTCCGCATTTGAAAGCTCGCTACGTTTTAATTTTTCATCGTAAAGAGTTTAGGAGGAAAAGAACGGAGTGATTATATTGAATTTTTAAACCATTCTCATGGAAATAACTATAGACTGTAAAATAAAAATAATTATTGTATGTACCTATCTATTCGTATTATAAACTTGGTTAATTCACTTCTTATATATTCAAAGAATCTCGATATAAGATTATATTGTATCCGATGGCAGTATAGTTAGACTGATTTTAATTTACTATATTTTATAATGTATTTCAGTATGTTTTATGTTGTTATTGTTAAGGAGCAAGAACATTCAAGGAAATGTTATCGCTATATATAGCAATCCTAGTTAGTGTTTTAGTTTAAGGTTGAAAACGTAGGCGTGTATTGTACCTATTGTTGTTAACATCTGAGTGCTGTACGATACGAGGGAAGGCAGCGGTTGTAAGCCTCAATGAAGGTAGCCTAGTAGGATTACTAAGCGTTTAAAACGTTTAGTAGATAGTTGTTTTGGAAACTATGTAAATTGTAGCGACTTAGTACATAACAAAGACATTTTATTTTATGAAATAATCGTCAGTGGTTTGAATATTCAATTTTATCAGTCTGTTAATTTTGTCTTAAATCTGTATTCAATGTAAGAATCCTTTAATAGATACGACATTCTATATGTTCATTTTAAGCTAAATGTATCTTTGTAATCTTTCAGTAGTTTTGTAAAACCCGTATCGTTTTAGTCCTATATGAATAATAAACGAAGAAGTTCAAATTATTATTTTATTTAAATACATTCCTAGCCCATTAACATTAATCTTCGAATGTGTAACAAAAAGGTGTAATTCTGAAAGTTGGACATCACTTCAGTATTACTAGACCTTGTGGACATCGTTCACTTAGTCAGGATCCACATGGCAAAGTATCAAAATTAGAATCGCTTATATTTTTCTTCGTCCATTAACACATTTCGTCCACTTAACTCCTAAGGCGCCGGATACACGGTCACACGGACAGCTTGAAGCAGTCAGCATGGACTGATGGAAGCTGCGACTGCACAGTGAACTACAGTCACAGTAGAAATATAGAGAACAATACGGAAATTACCTACAAACGCATGTTTGTGTGAGTGGGCCGTTTCGAAAAACGGCCCACTCACACAAACATGCGCATAGACGAGACATTTATGCGGTTGTCGCGGTGCCGTCAGTAGTGAGTGTTACAAACTATTTCTACATCATAACCTTATTCTATATAATCTCAAATCACACTTGACTGACTGATATGTGTCTTAAAATTGTAAGTCTTCTTGTATGATCGATCATAATAAATTCGTAAAACATAACACAAAAATACAAATCTTAGATGGCGGCTGCAAAGGAATTATAATACGAGTATCACAGTATTCGCCCTATTTACTTAGACCTTGTCCAGAAGGGGCGAATTCGTCGCGAATCGTATCGCGCGAATTGCTACGCGCGTTGTCGAGGTACTATAGTAGATCCAACCGTTTATCCTCTTTTTGACAGATCTAATTTGTCAGTTAAAGTGTTGTGACCAAGTGATTATAGTGGACACGATTTCGATTCATTTTTCTATCGAGTCTGTGCGGAAAGAGAATAGTCCTAGGAATGGCGCCATGACCATGGCTATTGGCCATCTAGAAATACGTCAGCCAATGGGGAATGTTGAAAGGGCGTGGACAGGCCGTCATGGCATGGCCATCTAGAAACGCATCAGCCAATGGGAAATGCTGACGCATTTCTAGATGGCCATGCCCAGATGGCGAGGCCACGCCGTCCGGTTACACCCGTGTAGTTTCCAAGGTAAGCTATCAAATTCTGAGTTATAAGTTTTCACTTCTATCGGCAATTCCTATGACTGCCAATTTTTTTGTCTATGGGTAAGCAGTAGTATTTTATCAAGGTAGTAAAACTCAATGGTCCACCGCCGTTTTGTATTTGTCACTGTCACTCGCAACAAGACGCCCGTGCTAGTAATTATTTGCTGAGTTTTATATTGGAACTATAAAATGCCGAAAGGATCAGTGCTGAAAGGACAGACGAGAGAAATGGTGATCAAGCTTCGTAATTACTTTGAAGCAGAGTATCAAAATGGCGGCCCGCTTTTACCATTGTCGCAAGTGAGAGAGCGCGTTGCGGCCGCGTTAGGTATTAGTGCATCTACGATTACAAAAATTACTACCGAAGCCTACGGAACAAGCGGCATGCAGGAGAATAAGCTTCGTACGCCGAAGAAAAAACGCCAACCACGTCGTGTGACTTCGGTTGACAACTTTGACGCAGACGCTATACGCCGTCATATATATAACTATTACTTACGTAAAGAAGTTCCAACACTTAAAAAACTTGTTGCTTCTTTGCGTGAATGTGATTTGTTCCGAGGTCAAAAATCGTCATTGGTAAAGGTCTTGAATGAAATTGGATTTACTTATAAAAAATCGGACAAACGCAAAATATTGATGGAGCGTCGCGACGTAGCTTTTGCTCGTTGCGAATTTTTGAGCGAAGCCAAAAAAATTACAGATTGGTCAAATGTTGTTTTCACTGACGAAACTTGGCTGAATGCGAACCACACAGTGTCTAAGAGCTGGACTGATGACACCGCTGCTTCCACTACCTCAGTACCGATGGGAAAAGGAGAACGTCTAATCATTTGCCATGCAGGGTCTGTGAAAGGATTCATGCCAGATGCTTTGTTGGCCTTTAAATCCAAAAAAACAGTTGAGTACCACGAAGAAATGAATTCTGAGGTTTACGAAAGTTGGTTTAAGGAAATGGTACAATCATTGGAAGAACCGTCAGTTATTATTATGGATAACGCATCCTATCACTCACGCCAAATTGATAAAATGCCGACCCAGGCCGACAAAAAACAAGTAATCATTGACTGGCTTCAACGACATGGTGAAAATGTTGATAACTCCTTACTAAAAGTACAATTACTAAATATATTACGAACAAAAAAACACTTCCCAAAACGATATGTGATCGACGAAATAGCTGCAGAACATGGTCATTGGGTTCTTAGACTTCCACCCTATCATTGTCAATACAATGCCATTGAATTAATATGGGCTCAAGTTAAAGGACACGCTGCTAGAAATAACACAAAACCCCCATTCACGGCAAACAAAATGGTAAATTTATTAAAAAATGCATGTGTGAAAGTAACTGCGGAAAGCTGGCAAAATGTAATTCAAAAAACACAAGAAACTATAATGGCAGATTGGGATAAACACGTGGCGATAGATTATATGAGTCAACAATTAATTATAAATGTCGGCAATAGCTCGAGTGACAGCAACGATGAATCTGATTTTGATTAATAAATAAATAAAAATAAAAGATTAGATTTCGTTTGCTTAAATTGGAATTGGGGTTGCTCAAACTTTACTATTTTCTGGTACCAAACGGCAGACTTTAATGTCTGCCATCCCCAGCGAGCAACACGGAAGGGAGTAGCCTTAGCTAAAAAATATTGTTCAAATCTTTCTGTCATTTCTTGCGGGAGGGGAAGTTGCACACTAGCGCAAAGCCGCACTATTACATACAAAACATACCTGTACCGATCCATTGCCGATCATACTCACACAACCAAATCACTAACACATAAAAAATAAAGCACCATTCACAAATCTAGCCCCGCCCTCACCCCACAGTATATTATCAAACTCCATGGTCCATGCGGACTTGTACTTTGACAGAGGGGAAACGCTGTGTATGCCTACTCCCTTCCGTGTTGCTCGCTGGCCATCCCAGATTTAACCGGTAACAGCTTCGTCAAGTATGACTTGTACTTGTAATCATCATAGTCATCATAACCTTGTTCTTTTTTGGATATACACCAGGAGATAAACACGTCTTCAAATAATGCTGTATGTTTTCCTGAGGCGCATCAATATAACGGTTTTACATAAAAATAAATCCGATATTATGTGCCGAGAACGGAAAACACCCGTGTAAAAATAGTTCATAAACAATATCGATATCTCAATCGTAACTTCGTAACATCACTATGTTGATAGCCATAGAACGTAATTTTTTAAAAACGTTTGTTATTTTATGGAATTTATAAAAAAACTACTGCACTTACGGACTCATTTTGTGAAAGATGATTATTATACGGGATCAAGGAGCAAATTTAAGCAGTTGTCATATTTTTAAAACCTCGCATTTATAAGTTAACTTTTGCGTAACATCGTCATGTTACGTTCTATTGGTGCTGTCAAAAAGAGGATAAACGGTTGGATCTACTATAGACATCAATACATCGCGTCCACAAGCATCGCGCGAATTCAAAATACGCGCGTAAATCGCGTGCCCTACGCCAGACTCTCGACTCGCGCTTGATTCGCGCGTATAGCGGGCGAGTCGAGATACTAGGCTAGGGACGCCTTGTTGCGTCCAGTTAACGCGTGAACTCTAGAGCGAGTGCACGTATCGAGGGAAATGGAGCGCCAAAATTTGGACACGGAATTGTTTATAGACGAAATAGAAAAAAAGACCGGCGATATGGGATTTGGAATCACGTTGAAATCGTGTTTCGAGACCTTACACCAGGTCGAATTGTAGTCGTACTCAGACCATCTAGAGCTGTTTTGAACAATGTGTCTTCGTATCTGTATCCATCTCTTAACCTGACGTAATTGTGAAGAACACAACAAGCTTTAATTATGTTTTGTGCAAATTCAATATGTACATTGAGTGGTTTGTGAAATATTCGCTATTTGTTTACCAGTATTCCAAAACAACACTCAATATAACGTCTTGCTCTAGAGAGGCGGTTTTTATATATTCGTTTTTCTTTGGTTAAATTCTTGCCGCAATATGGTCGCATAATATTTTCTGATAAGCTAAATGCCTCATCTCCAACTATAACATGAGGTAAACGTGTTGTACGAATTTCTGATACTGGCTTTGGTCCTTGAATGTTCAAATATTTTTCCGTGAGTTTTTTGAAGAATGTGGAGTTTCTAAAAATCGTTGAGTCATTGCTCTTCCCACATGCTCCAACATCTATACAGATAAAACAATAATTTGCATCACATACGGCAAGCAGCACAGTCGAAAAAAAATGTTTATAATTGTAGAACATAGAACCGGAATCTAAAGGTTTTATAATTCTAATATGTTTGCCATCAACTGCTCCAATGCAATTAGGAAAATTTGTATATTTTTCGAATCCTCTTGCAATTTCTATCCACTCTTCTGTCGAAGGTTCTTTCATTACTCTATCTTTTAACTTATTCCAAATAACATATACAGTTTTTTGAACGATGTCAATTACAGTTGATTTCCCTAATCTATAGGCATAATGTAAGTCAGCAAAATAACAGCCAGTTGCTGAATTGTTAATTTCAGGTAATACTCTTCAAAAAAGTGGAAAGGCCTTCGCGACACATTTGTTCGTGAAATGAAAAAAACAAAGAATGCACCATCAGGCTCTGGAGCTTCGAAGATTCCATATATTTATTTTCAACGTCTTATGTTTCTCGAAAGGTCAGTACGTAATAAAAAAACAGACCGCAATATTCAAGACACCTCTGAAAACTCAGAGACAGGTAACGAAGAGTCTACAGCAGATGCAAGGGAAGACATAATGAGGCCGCCGAATCAAAATATTAAAATAAAGAAAATGACTGCCGCTGATGCTGAATTCCTGAACATAATTAAAAACAATATAAGCACTAGGAATCAACAACAACCACTGGTTTCCAGCGTAACGGAAGGTGATGATGACAAACTGTTCTGTTTATCTTTACACAAAGAATTACGGTTAAGGTATCTGAGGCCAATCGTATAGCAGTAATAATTGAATTAATGAAAATTTTGCAAGCGGCTCAACAATCTTCGCAATCAACTGTGTATTCAAACAATTCGTATTCGTACTTTTCTAACAGTTCGGCTTCATCTTCAACTTCAATTCCGGTTCGACCTCGATACCATGCACAACCTTCAAGATCAAATGAATTTACTTTTCAAGAATATGACCCAGAAACGCCATCCATAACAGCATGGCAAGGCCGAAATTCTATTTCAGTGCCAAGATCTTCACAGGCAGCATTATACGTAAATTCTCCATCTACATCATCAAGAGATTCTCAGGATAGTGAATGTCTTGATCTCTTCCAAAACCATGACATTGTTTAATTATTATATTTAATCTGATACTACATTTAATTCGTTTTTATTAGTAAACCTGATTTTGTATCCTAAAAGACTGTATTAGTATTATAAGAGATTATGAATAAAACAATACTTACCTTAAAGTTATCACGAGTTTTTGTTCCGCTGAAACAACATCCTCGCGCGGAACATAATTTGCACGTGGCGATAAATCTTCTTCAATTAATAAAAGTAAATCCTCAAAAGATTACACGGACATACGAAAGTAGTTAAAAAAATTCTTCTCATGTTGTCTTAATTTCGGATACAAAGTTTCAAACATACTATGTGTCATTCTATCATTAAGAATTGGATGTACTAAATACATTCTATTTTCCCTCCGTTTCTGTCTCTTCCAGCGACGGTAAGCTAACCACAACGAGACCGCTTCGTTCAACTCCATGTTTCGTACTGAATTCCTCCCCAAATGCTCGCGCGTTGGTACGCACCTTGTGGACGCAACGGTCGCGCGTAATACGCGCGAGAGAATCGCGGCGAATTCGCCCTTTCTGAACAAGCTCTTAGGTCCAGAAGGATCGTTTTCATACAAGTGAAGTCATAAATATTTTTTTTGGGGTTGGCCATCCTGCCAGATCTGTCAATATTACAAAACACATTCCTATGAATACTTTTACTTTTACGCGAATTATCGGGTAATTAAAATATGAACGGATTGAATGATTGGAAAACATTATTTGGGTTTTCCAACCATAGTAGGATCGAATTTGATGTTATTAAAATGAGTGTTGTGTGGCGCATTAACACAGGTAAGGAACATTAACATTGCATAGTTGGCAGCTCTCGTATCATCGCATTAATGCGAAATCTTGTATGTGTGTTGGAATGTCTGTGCGTTTGTTATTCCTTCACGCTGGAAGGATTTGCACATTTTGAACAATATTAGCCGAGACCATAGATAAACAATAATGCTCCTTTCTTCATCAACATTATAATGACCACTCATTACACAATCGTGGGTATATAGTATTTTATTAAAACTTTATTTAGTACTAGCCGCGCCCTGCGGTTACACCCGCATAGTAATGTATGATGATGATGATGATGAAAAGTATCCTATGTGTTAATCCAGCGTCTCATATACCTTCATACAGAATTTCATGCGGAGTACCACAAAGTTCAATCTTAGTCCTGTTTTGTATTTGACTTGATCTTGTCAACTCATTGATTAACTGAGTGGATAAAAGTTTGTTTTACAATCATTTGCAAACTAACTTTTATCCCAGTTTTGGTATCTTAACCCAATCAAATGTCTAATAAAATCCAATTTCAAGTCTAAAACTAAAATAAATAAAAAATAGGGGCTAGATGTTTTAAGGATATCCGATCAGAAAAAATACAGATATGATATAAAACAGACAATACAATATTACAGTACTGAATATGACAAAAGTTAATACTATGCTTTATTGAAACTTTGGCCGTTTTAGATAATAAGCCGAATATCTGTTTATTGTGCCTACGTGAAAATAAAAAAACGAGTCGTACCAAAGAAAAGGTTAGCCAAAGTTTGAAAATAAAGACTGCATTCTAAGATATTAATGTGCAATAAATTGTCTGTAAGAGTTACCAATCTATTACACTTACCTACCTTGTTCTTAAAGAAACTTGTTTTTTTCTAAAGTATAGCACATGTATTTTATAGTTTATTGATATGATCCAACGTGTATCTATAAATGGATCTTTTGGAAACCTAAATAACATCAATCGGGAAGATAAACGAGTCGGGTCGAGGTAACACTAATCAGACAAATCTATTGAAAACACTGATGGGAGACCGTGGTCTCCTTTATTTTACATATTCTCTAATTTTCACGCAATCTAATCGCACAAAACGGTATTTTTGATTTTTGATCAGTATAAAATAAAGGGACGTCCAAGCAACGCTCAATCAAATCTTGGCCAAACATTATTCGGTCTAAGGCTTGCTGATACGCAGCCCCATAGTTTACTCTCGGTAGAGAGTAAAATATTCCTTGCGCAGCCATGACTATTCCATTAAAATACTTTTAAATAGATTCAAGAATTTAGAGTATTTAGGTAAATATTCTAAGTTCAAGTCATTCAATTACTTAAGTCAATTAGCAACTATTTAAAAATGTACAAACAATGCGAATCCATAACAAAGTGTCAACTCAATCAAAGTGTCAAAGGTTGCAATGCCGGTAAAAGTCTTGCAAGGAAGATTTTTTTTAACGTTTTAGGTATTTTTAAGTCTGTCTGTCAGGTTACATGTTACAGATTTAGGAACAAAAATAAATACATATACTTTAATAAAATACTAAAATTATATAACTAAAATAAACTTCCATCCTCCTCCTTGAGTCGTGATCCTCATGTCTGAGGGTCGTGACCTCCTCCACCCATTGTTCTTTCTTTTAAGATATTACGCCAGTGTTTTCGGTCACCAACTATGTGTTAATTTCACACCATCCAGCCCGGATACCGGATGGCGCCGAGTGTTAGTCGGGTCGTCCAACAAAATGCATTCTCTTCTATTTTGTGTAATCATGGTTATGGTATCTTTGGAAAATTATGACGGTGGGTTCCCACGTCCTTCCATATCAGTCTTTCAAAGGGATTTAGCCCTCTCGGTCACTGGGTACCGCTTCATGTGCTCTGGGTGGCAATGGTGACGTCAGGTTATTTAACCGCCGCCTGAGGTTCGGCGTTGACCTTTTACGGTAGATTAGATCCCTCCTGACCAACCCTCCTCCTTTTGCATCCGGGCTTGGGACCGGCATCGGCGGAGTTAAAACTTTCATACTCGTAACAAAATAATGCGATGTATAAGCGGTCGTTTTAAATTTGTTGCAACTTGTACTGACTCAGTACAAGTCGCAACAAATAAAGTCGAATTTCTTTTTAGATATTATTATGTAATTGAATATAATTAAGTCTAGGAAGTACTCAAAACCTACAGTGCCATGGTGATGGATATACAAAAGCTGATAAAACAAATACAAAAATATATTTGGTAGGAAAATAATTATATCGGTCAGGAAACTCAAGATTTATTATAATAAATTTAACTATCTTGTCAGCGTTCCGTCTTTCCGTCTACGCTATCCGTCTGGTAAAGCCCATCTGGTCGTTTACTCTAACAAAAAAACTTTTTATTTACCTCACGTTTTATACCGAGTAAAATAAGATCTACTAGGTACCTTATGTCCTCAAATAACTCGTCATTATTTATATGGCAATTGTCTCCTAGAGATAATGCTATTGTTTTCATTTATATATTTTCAACTCTCCATACACACATAATGTTATTGTACTAGAAACTGTCTGGGCGTGGAAAAGTATTCGACTGTTTCCCAATATTGTTTCCGGAAGATAAAGTATTCATTGTTCTATTAAAAAACCTAAATTAACCGTCTTGTTATTCCTGTATTTCCTCTCCATCCTAAGGTTGCCTGGAAGAGATCACTATTAGTGATAAGGCCGCCCATTGTAACACTTTATTTTAAGCTTTCTTTTACTTTTATGTTATTTTTGTATATTAAGTGGTGTAACAATAAAGAATTATCTATCTATCTATCTATCATATTTCATATCAACTATGTATCAATTGGTATCTATATTGCGCATATGTAACAAAATTTGTCAAAATCATAATAGGTAGGTACACATTTTTTGTTTCACTACGAGTACAATTATTTGCAGTATAAATTGAAATCAACTGTGGTACTTTGGTGCACGCAAATCACTAACACTGGTGACAGGCTCATCATTGCACTCACATTTGTCAAATTACTACATAGATGGTACCAGTACCACATTCCTGCAAAAAGGTATGAAAGAAAACTTTTCCTAATAATGGGAACTTTCAGATCGCTTTCAGGTAATTTACATCAAGGGCGCGCTGGCAGCACTGAGTGTAATCTCTGTACTGTAATCTGTATTAACTGTACACTGCTATGTAGTCTGAGGTAAACTGATAAATTTTATTACTGTAATGTTCTGTAATGTAACTTTGTTACTCTGTGTCTTTAGATATAGTCTGATCTATGACTCACGGGGGGTTCTCTTCCTTACTGCCCTGTGGGTCTTAGAAAGATTTTGTCTATGGTTGTGCCACCACACATTACAACACCACAGTTATCTATGTTCTATTAAACGGTGGCTTCGTTATCTTCATTTCTATTATAGTAGAGCAAAGAGTTTGCGTAATCTCATATCGTTGTCTAATCATCGTTTGTTTGAGAGTTGTCATTGGTTGACAGACGTATGTCAATAGTGAAAAAAACTATGAGATAAATTATATTTAATTATCGTGTTTATATTCCTATAATATATGTTTATACACAAATGTTGTGTAACTTCATTGTACGTTGTCGGTGAGCAAAGATACTCAATCCCACTCAGGTTATGTGTAAATTCTATGTTTCATGAAGAATGGATGTAAACAGTAGTATGGCTACAGAAGGTAAAGTTGCAAGCACAACTTCGAGCGGCGAACGACTGGATAGATTGTAGCCGGCACACGATACGAGTATGAGTTTAACAGACATAGAGAAATTAGATGGAAACTCATTTTACAATACACGGAAATTCATGATCGAGTTGTAATGGCGACCTGTGGAGTACACTCATACGACACTGTTGAATTCTGATAAGGCATATAGAGAGATCAAAAAGCAAGAGCGAGGATATGTTTGATGACATAATCACATTGCCTGGTTCACGTGAGATATGCAAAAATAGCAAAGAAGTCATGGTAAGTTTTAAGGTCAGCTTTTGAAGAAAAAGGTCTAAACAACCACTGCAGACTTTTGTCAAAGCTACAAGGCTTAGCGAAATATGTTCAACCAATGAGAATTGCAATGGAAAACTCAATTATGGAGTTGACTATAAACTATGTGAAGACCAAGCTGTTACAAATGCAGGATTCATACAGTGCAGTGCAGATCCAAGTACAAACACCAAAGATTTGGTGTTTGTACTACTACTAATACCCATTAACGGATAAACCACACTAAGCAAGAAATCTCTACAGATAAAGGCATACATTATAGAATTTTTTAATTTAATCTAGTCATGATCTGATAAATTTAAAGTTAAGAAATGATAATTTATTGTAACATTTATGTAAATACACCTTCTATTAAAAACCCTTGTATTAAGGTATTACTTATTTTCTTCAAAACTTTTTATTATACACTCACTTAAACACTCTTAGTAAACACTTGTTCCATGCGTTAAAAAACATTACTGATATCTGTTTCACATAATTATGACTAATATGTACGTATTTACAGTTATTTAATACATATTAATTTATAGTTAGGTACTTACCTAAAAATGTTTAATTAGAAATTGTAATCATGCATGTTTTGAATCGTCATCTCACAAAACAAGTGCTTTCAATATGCAAGGTAAACGATATGTATTACTCCTAATAAATTATAATCTTTATTATTTTAGAACGGGTTCTTGAATAAATGGATTAAATTATCTAAAACTTCATCTTTAATTTCATAAACCCTGGTTTACATAACAAAATTTTAATAGATTAGATAGGAACACTTATTGCTACCTCGATATCAAACAGCACATCCCTATTTATCGATATCGATATCGATACCCGCGCGCTTGTCTTCCTCGTCACTAATCACTCGCGAATGTGATCCGTCAAAATGGATGGCACTGAAAAATATAAACGTCCCGCTAACGTTCCGTTGTTTGCTTTAGTGATTGCCATCTATCTTTAGATATAATAGTCTGATTAATCTATGCTATGACTCTGTGTAGGTAGACGATTAGAAAAAATATTGGAGGAATTATTGAATTTTATGAATGAAAAGAATAGTGAAGTCGTCTGACTTTTGTTTATTTTTCTCGTTTGTGTTGCGGCTCGGGCAGGAGCAGCAGAAGCGCTTAGTTTTGATTGAATTCTATTAACAGTGATTTCCTATGCGCAGCGTTTGAGCTGTTGATAACAAAATACGATGACGTGTGCCTTGCCGTAAGTGAAAGTAACATATTAGTGGTAGGAGCGATACGTGCAGGCCTTCAATACCGGTCGTGTTTTCTTGCTGCTGCAGTAGCTCGGTAGCCGTGGTTACGTTCAGTCGTGTTTTTAATATTTACAATCTGTTACAATGTGTGGAATTTTTGCGTACATCAACCACTTGACGCCTAAAACCCGGCGCGAAATATTGGAATTGCTGGTAAATGGACTAAAACGCTTGGAGTACCGTGGATATGACTCTGCCGGAGTTGCCGTAGACGCTGCCGATCACAAGGACATAGCTGTGGTGAAGCGGCGCGGCAAGGTCGCAGCGCTCGAAGAATTACTGCAAGAACGCAGCAGTGAGCTCCTGTTGGATGAGTGCGTCGAGTCTCATTGTGGCATCGCGCACACGCGCTGGGCCACCCATGGAGAACCTAGCGCTCTCAACTCTCACCCACATCGCTCTGGAGAGGACAACGCTTTTGTTGTGATTCACAATGGAATTATCACCAACTACAAGGAAGTCAAAACTTTCCTGGAGAAAAAGGGTTACGTCTTTGAATCCCAGACCGACACTGAAGCTATTGTCAAGCTAGTTCATCACATTTATCATCAACATAAGGACTACAACTTCCAGGAACTTGTTGAGCAGGTAATCCAGCAACTGGAAGGAGCTTTTGCTTTGTGTTTTAAATCACGCTACTTTCCCAATGAGTGTGTAGCGACTCGTAGAGGTAGTCCTTTACTTGTAGGAATCAAAACAAAGAGGCGTTTATCTAGCGACCATGTTCCTATCATGTACACAAACAACAAAGCAACTCGAGGAGTAGTGCCCTCAGTGCCACGCGTCAATAGCCATGCTCACTTTGAACCCGAGGAGGAACGAGATGTCGAGTACTTCTTTGCATCTGATGCTTCTGCTGTGATTGAACACACTAATAAAGTACTTTACTTTGAAGATGATGATGTAGCACATATCAAAGATGGTGTTCTCAGCATTCACCGCCTTTCTGGAAACAGCAATGATCCTCATGAGAGGGAAATCTTCACGCTTAAACTTCAACTTCAGCAGATAATGAAAGGTAACTATGATTATTTCATGCAAAAAGAAATCTTTGAGCAACCGGAGTCTATTGTGAATACTATGAGAGGCCGTCTAGACTTTGCCTTAGGGGCAGTGACTCTTGGTGGTATTAAAGACTACATTCCTGAGATCAAACGCTGTAGAAGACTGATGTTGATTGGATGCGGAACCAGTTACCACAGTGCTGTGGCCACCAGACAGCTACTGGAGGAATTAACTGAGCTGCCAGTAATGGTGGAATTAGCTTCTGACTTTTTGGACAGAAACACACCTGTATTCCGTGATGACGTTTGCTTCTTCATCTCACAGTCCGGAGAAACCGCCGACACCCTGATGGCCCTACGATATTGTAAGAGACAAGGTGCTCTTATCGTCGGAATCACAAACACTGTAGGCAGCTCCATATGTCGTGAATCACATTGCGGTGTCCACATCAATGCTGGTCCCGAAATTGGTGTTGCGTCAACGAAAGCGTATACATCCCAGTTCATATCTCTCGTCATGTTCGCCTTGGTAGTTAGTGAGGATCGTATCTCTCTGCAGAAAAGACGCGCCGACATCATCGCTGGACTGCACGAGTTGGACAGCAAGGTTCGTCAAGTTTTGGCGCTTGACTCTGAAATCAAAGGGTTAGCTGAGGATCTCTACCAGCAGCGTTCGTTGCTTATTATGGGTCGCGGATACAACTTTGCTACCTGTCTCGAAGGTGCTCTTAAAGTTAAGGAGTTGACATACATGCACAGTGAAGGAATAATGGCCGGAGAGTTGAAGCACGGTCCTCTTGCACTGATCGACAGTTCCATGCCAGTTATGATGATAGTTATGCGCGACCCCGTTTACACTAAATGTATGAATGCATTGCAACAAGTAACTGCGCGTCAAGGTCGCCCGATCGTCATTTGCGAAGAGGGAGATACTGAAACTATTAACCTAGCTTCTCAAAGTCTTCAAATCCCCAAGACAGTGGATTGTCTACAGGGCATCCTCACAGTAATCCCCATGCAGCTGCTAGCCTATCACATCGCGGTCTTGCGCGAGTGTAATGTCGATTGTCCGCGCAACCTGGCAAAATCTGTTACAGTGGAGTGAACATTGGTAATACTTACTTTCATTACTACAACAATCTCATTCAATTGTAAATAGGATCATCATTAAAATTAAGTACTCTTAAGTGGTCATTCATAGGTCCAATTCTAGAAAGTATAATATTTAGAAGTACCACATCTACATAGATTTTTTTTATATTGACAATACTTAAATAATTATTATTTAGGTAGGTATGTACTTTACAATGATAAGAGCGAGAAGATTTGTTTCATGTTGTCAGTAAAAGAATTTTCAATTGTTGGTCAAAGATATTGGTGCAGTGGTGTTGAGACTTAACACGTCGCTCGTCGTATTGAGATTACGTATAACGACCATAGTTAGCTAGTAAACATTCCTAATTAGTTAGGTAGTAAGTCTTAAGGTATGTAAAATAAATTCAACACCCTCACTTCATTATTGAATATTTAAAACGTATTTACTTACGCAAAATATTCAACTGTACTTTAAATGTAGGTATCAGATTTTACAAAAGAATATTATACCTAGGAGTAAGTAGATATCATAGAATGGTAAAATTATTATAATTTCGAACCATGGATTTGTATATCTATACCTACTTATTAGTCTGTAGGTAGATAGACTGGATTTAATTCGAAATCGATATTTTTTTCGTGATATCGGTACTTTACATTAATTGAGTGAGAAATTATAACAATTACCTATATCCATAAATTGTAACATTCCGGAAAACTATTGAGTAGGTAGTTATGTATAAAGGCATTCCATGCGGCACTTGTTAGCCAATAACACATCTTGCAGGCGGGTTCTTCTGTTACCCAATAAGGTCATTCAAGATTGTATCGTATGTTTTCAAGGCCTTGCCTTTCGCTTGCAAGCGATTCATGCCATGACAAATAGATCATAACAACTAATACGGCATTTCGCCTTTTATTATGCAAATACGAGTACCTACGTGGAGCGCGATAAAGTGTAAACAATTGTTTTATTCTATATTTTTTCATTATTGTTTAAAATCTTATACGGTTATCTACATACGTAGCATATTATGGCTTACTAGGTTTAGCCCGCGTTCACGTGGAATAAGATCGTGATCCAACGTAAACTACCCGTTAGGTAATAAAGGTCAGGCTTTTTTCAAATTTCGTCCAAATCATTCAAAGTTTCAGCATGAATACACATCCAGACTCACTCACTTTGTATTTAACTTAACTTGTGCTGTTGTTTAATTACGACATAGAGCTGTATAATCAAGTATTACAATCCAAATATGACCTTTATGGGAGTTATGGTTATTGTTAAAAAAAATCTTAAACTTTGTATTGTACTTAACTGCGTAAGTTTAAGTTGTAGCGCTAATCAGGCCTCGCAGTCGCCCACTATTTCTCCGTTACGAAATATCTGTTGCATGAGCATTTACTAACTGTTGTATAGTACATTTTATTATGTGCTTTTATGCCGATCGGAATACTTATATACACTGAAGAGCTCATCTGTACATGTTTAAATGATACAATAGCAATACCTATAATAAGTAAAGGCTTGTATTCCCATTTTACTAATCGAGATCCAGCCGCGCGATATTTGATAACCAACTTGTACGCACTATGATCGTTGACAGATTGTAATTATGTACTCGTATGTACACATAAAAACAATTTACGTTGAAAAACATTTTTTTATCATATCGAACTTATCTAGACTTGGGTGTAAAAGCATTTTACTTAAATCGTTTGTGCATTATTTACAACAACATCACAATATATTTTATGGTTTGGATTGGTGACGGTTCTAAAAATTGTCAGTATCGAACGATTTCTACGATTTGCTATTATTATCAATTGGTGCGTTACAATGAATACAGCTTGTAGGTAATCGACTTATTAATTCTGCCGTCTTGTGTCAATTCATTACGGCTATGAAAAGCTATTTTGTAACGGAACCGATCTCTTTATGGATAACTGATTTTGTACGATTGTTTATGGCAAAGTAATATTTTATGGTCGCAAGAATATCATTGCTAATTTACAATGTGCCGCATAAAGACGTAACCAAGCGTTTTACATATACAGTAACATTACCACAGCCTATATGTTCTTTACACTGTGGTATTATTAAAAAAATATAATAATATATGATATTTTTTCGTCCAGGGAAGCAATTGCATCTTCTTGTTTTTTTATCCCCAATTTAGACATCTGGGAGCCTAGTCTACGAAGTCTTAAAATTAGTGTCGATATGCGCTAACTTATGTAATTAACAGCTTCTCCGTAGTGTTTGAAGCATCCCGTATCGGTTGCGTCTGGATTAAAATATTACCTCCTTACGTGATTCAATCCTTGAAAAGTAACTAATTTTACGTTTCACTATTTTAATAATAAGTATTGATTATAATACTCATAATTTCCTAATTTATTTTAGTACTACTTACAACGTTAAACATCCTGCGTATGCTTTAAGATTTGATTTGGATTTCATGTTTGAAAAGTCCATCTTAAGTTAATAAAAGTCATTGTATTATGCTACCAAGAAAATAACTTCAAATTATCTTCCGTTAATTAAACCATTCAATCTATCGTTCTGGCGTATATATCCATAGTTTGATTATGTTTCTGATTCATCGAAATTTAGATTAATTTGCATATAATTATATAGGTTGCTTGTTTTATATGAGTTCTTGGTTTGGGCAATTATACACGACCATTAAATTTGTTTCATTTAGTACGTCATAATGGCTCAATTATCAGAGAATTACTTCTTCGTACTTATACATAGGACAATATGTAAGTACAGCCCTACGATAACAAAGAAATTATATTAACAGTGATTTTTAGTCAAATTTAAAAGTGTTCACGTGTAAATAATAAATCTGGCTATCAATAACGTCTGGTTACGAGGAATTGATAAATATCTAAGTACTTCATTGATTGATAACAGTTTTCATGAGTACGTATACTTTGTGCGATATAAAGAAATTAAAAATTTGTTCTACATTATCTCTAATTTTATACATATAAAAAGTATTGTTTTATCAGTAACTATAATAACAATTCTTAGGAACGTTTCAGCAGACTTTGCAGCTATTTGTCTTTATATTAAATGTTAGTATCAATTATCATCAATTAATCATAATAATATATAAATTTTGGTAAATTTTGCTAAGCAAATACACTAGTCAAAAATATTTGGTTGATTATTTACAATAAATATATTTCTAAATTAAGATTTTAATATTAGAGTACCATTAGTCAAGGATCTATGAAGTATAACAAATGAAGGTATAATATGTATAATATACAATTATAATAATTAATTTTTTAACTGGCCTTCAGTTGTACAACCTGTTCTGTGTTTTTAATTATAGCTAGCCGTTAATTTCCCGAAAATTGATAAAATAATATAAAGTAAAATACCTACTGTATAATTCGTAGCTAACGTCAAAAAACTGTACCTAACAATAACTCACTGAGGGTGAGGGGTCCGAGCTCGAAGATTTACTTGATTAAGCTCGTCAAAAATGTATGTAGTATAATTTTTATTATATACAAATTAAATTATATTACAATACTCAAAGCTATGGCTAAGAGAAATCCAGCTTCTTTGCGAAATCGTCAAGGTCAAGGAAACATCGGCGAGTATAATGGGATTTAGGATATAGAGAAAAGATGTACTTTGAGTGAACACGTCAATAATAGTTTTGAAGTTATTAACACACAATAATTAGAAATTCTCTCTCATACGCATAAATTATTAGGTTTTTTTATAATGCTTTTGTTCACAGACATCAATGGGTCCGTGGCATTGTTTACACATAATATATTTTAAACTATTTTTTTTTTATAATTACTAAAGGAATACAGGACATTTTTTTTTGTCCTCCTGTGTTCCTTTAGTAATTATAAAAAAAATAGTTTAAAATATAGTTTATGTCTGTGAACAAAAGCATTACTTACCTATAAAAAAATGCTAATAGTTTATGCGTATGAGAGAGAATTTCTAATTATTGTATGTTTAATAACTTTTATTTTAAATAATTATTAGCTTTAGTGGACTTGAAGTAATTACAGCGATCGACGTTAAATTTATAATCTGCTATCAGAACAAAATGAAGGAAATAACAAATTTGCAACAGCTGTACGCAATCTGTGTATGTCTATCTACTTCCTTGATCCATGATAAATGGGAATATTTAAAATTAATACAAATTTTTATTAATATACATTAGCTTTTATACTGTTGGTAAGTAAGTAAAGTATTTACGCCAAAACTGTTCTCATCGTACGTTCTTGTATGTAACGCAATTTTATTAGTGCTTATTGTGCTTTGCTAATAACTAAGTATTACATGTACAGAATCTGATTTAGAAAGTATAAATACATGCAATGTAACATGTTAGGTAATATTGTCTTAGACTTGTATTCAGAAGTGCTAATTTCGTATTGCGTTATTTAGTTTGTGATAATAAGATTTTTATACATAGGTCGTTAAGTAAAGAACTTACAGTAAACGCACATTTTGTACCTATACTTCCAGCATCACATGTGGATGTTTGGCGAAATGGCCATAAGGTAAGGGATGGTAGGTAGGTACATTTGCGACATTATTGTGGTTCAATTTATGCTTGATGGTTATTTTTATTATATTATTTTGCGTAGTTTTCTGATTTTCGTTTTATTTACTAAATGGTTGGAAATTAATTGTATTTGCCATGTTTGTCAGTTCGACTGATATGGACATGTAAATTGTTAATATCAGGGAATATTATTATAAATTTATTAGATACCAAACTGCCTACAAACTGAAAAATAAGTTAAAACGTGGACTAAGGATAGTGCAGAGTTTAAACTATGGTTTAAGGTAATTATATATGTACATATATAAAATTTGCTTAAACCATGTTTAAAACCGGTACTATCGCAGTCCCGTGTGAAAAATTAATTATTTCAATTTTCCTAATACTTCTATGGGTCAAGCCCGTTCCCACATTAAGCCACATGAACGGTACTTTTTGTGAGTTGTGAGGTTGGAAAGGGTTCATTTTATTGGATCACCATAATAATGCAAATGGTCCTGATCTACCTATATATCTAAAAAACCTGATCTACTTACTCTACGGCACACGATTGCCAAACATTCTGTATATATGAAATATATTGAATTAGTAAATGTAGGTGTCAAATTTTTATTTTATTATTTTGGCATACATATATGCAATACCATTAAGTTTACATTTTAGGAATACGAAGTGTTTAAAATATATCTAGGTGTGTCCTAGCGTAGTTATATAAAATGAGATACACACTATTTTAGATCTCCGTGATGTTTACATTATTCAATAAATCGAAAATCTGTGTAACAGATTGCCCTCTGTTATATTTTTATTTGTGTCTGTTTTTCATTTCAATAAATTAAAAAGATATATGTTATTATTGTAAAGCTTGTTTTATTTCATTTGTCAATGCTTGGAGAATCATCCTCTATACTTGGACTAGTCTTCTACAGCTGTCCACCGAACGTTCTCTCGACCTAATTGTTATCTTCAATTCGATGTCCCGGCTCCGTTTAGGGCCATTTATGCCCTTCATATCCCTATCTAGTACTACGCTGACTTCTTTCTTGTACTTACCATTGTTTCATAATATAATAAGTACAATCACATGGGAATGCAGGTATAGGTCATAATCCACCACGTGGCCTCAGAATAATTTATAGACTCGATCCAGAGTGGGTTAGGGGTTAGGTAGTGGCCGGATAGTCTAGTGTCCTTCCAAATGCATCCAACATAACCGGGTCAGAACGACGCTGTTGAGTTTAGAATTTCAATGTTTAATGATCAGGATTAACAGGAAAGCCAAATGTTTTCGATGTCAAAAGCAGGCGTTAGTTCTTTAAAAATCAGATAATAAAAAATACTCATAAACTAGTCGGTAGTGTGTGAGTAGATATTGCACAATTTTGCAGTTACTACTTCTGACCTAAAGAAGTAAAACTGTGATAACATTATACTAAAAAACAAATTAATATAATAAACGGTGATTTCCCTTCTCTGCGCATTCCTTATAGCTGTCGTTCAGGTTATGGGCCCAGAGTAAGAACAGTGTCTAAACAGAAAAAAAATAGTAATGACTAAGAAGAAAATGTAGAAAAACTTACTATAACAGAATTTTCACTACTGGAAAATTGAGTTTAACTTACACGTGTCACCATCTATTATAATCTAACCTATTGGAATTGTTGAAATAAACAGACCCAGAAAATGGGGAAAACTAGAATTTCTAATTAAACAATTACAATTTAACAAATTAAGACGCAAAGGTAAAGAAGTTGATATTGTATTCCATATATAGAAAGCTAAAAGGATATGATGCATGGAAGAAAGAAGTAAGTCTTCTTGGCTACAAGAATTATTTAACTTTAAATATGAAAACAAGTCAATGTTTTCGGATTGCGGATATTGAAAATTTATAACATTGATTATGTCCAAAATATTACCTGCATACCTCAGATCATACATACGATCTGAGCTGTTTACCAAGCCAGTTTATATCCTTCATCACTGCATAGGAATCAACATCGAATTATGAAAAGACACTTACCAATTTAACTAACAGACTTTAATCAGAAAGGAAAACTGAGTACAAACAAGTTGCTTCAATAATGGAAAATTTAACTAAAATTTACAAAATATTATTAAAATATTTGAAATGTCACAAAAGAGACCATCTAAAAAGGATTATTCGATGTGCCCAATTTGCAATAGATACAGTCACCTTCAATAAGAAACTTCACAATTTTCAAAAGTCCCTCAGTATTTAACATCATAAAAATTGATATCGCATTAATTCTAAAATGACGTTATTAATATTATTTTACTGCTTCGTATAATCCTTAATTACGTTGTTATAAAATGTAGTTCTGTATCATACAACCCGGTCACAATATCTGTGCACCTGACCTCGTGACGTCATATCGGCGGTTGGGTACGGTGTGAAAAAAAGTTTTTTCGAGAAATGTGAAGGTAAAAAAAAATCACTAACCTTTTCAAATCAATTTATTATTGATGAAGGGTTTGTTATTAAAAAACAATAATTTTGATTACAAACTTGATTACAAATTACTTTGGCTACATTTTTAATTTTCATTAGAGTCCTCTTTGATATCCCAGTTGCAGCACAGGTTCGTTTCACCACTTGGTCTACAGGTATGGTGTACTGTTTATTTGCTTTCTCCGATTCAAAAAACTTGAGCACTTTCAAGATTAAATTTTTTGATTCGCTGTGTATTGTTTTTCCCATGACTTCAGTTTAACAGCTACAACAATTTTAATAACAACCAACCCAGTCCAAACTTAAACAGTCTAAACTTAACAATAAATATTAAAAAACAAAACAACAACAAAGCGAAAATATCAAAATTATCGGGACGTGTATCGGCAACGAAGATGCTAACCGTACTGTCGCACCGAGGAGTGCGCGGAGAGGTGACAGGGGAAGCGGGAGAGGCGCCGCATTCCAGCGAGGTGCACAGATATTCTGACCGGGTTGTAGTTATCAAAATTACAGCCGGCTGTACAACCATGACGAGACATATTATAAATTAATCAATATGTAAAACAACCTTAAAGAGGAAAATGATAACGGTATAAAAACTAAACAAGTTTATTTTTGACACAAAAATCTAAATGGGCTAAGTAAAATTCATAGTAGCCTGGAATCACAGTGCCTAAGACAAATCACCTCGGAATCTTAGGTCATTTTGAAGAGAACGATTCCGCGGTTTACGCAGCCAACGATCAGGTACACCCCATGGAATGTTATGCGATTTATATAATTCCTTATTTATACCAGACCTAGCAAAAATCTTAAGTCTGTTAATTGTGTTACTAATAATGATGACCCTGTGGTTTTCACAGTGTATAAAGAGGAAATTTACATAAACTCTAATTTAATTGTAACTGGGACTAAAGAGAATGGCTTATACTCAGTGAATTTAGAAGGATCTGCCAAATAAAAAAAAACTTTACTGGGACACCCAGGTGAATCATTACTAGAAGCCTTAACAAATGTGGCAGACAACATCAATTCACAAGGACCAAATATATTACAAAAACAGCGTGAAATATGTGCAGAAACTAAACAGTCAAGACTACTATTAATTTGAGTAATACAACCATAACTGGGCTGGGACTGAACGACATCTACAAATAATACATACACTGTTGGACATAATTATAAGGCCCTTTCGAGGAGAAGACTCACGATTGATACAGATATGATGATGATTGAATGGATGACTACAGTCATTTTACAAAAATCTTATAAAAAATATATAGAAGAACAAAGAAATTAAAAATTATAATGAAGAAACGGATCGAGAGATACCTAGTAAAGTATCAACTATAACATGTTACAACGAAGGCGAGTATACTTTAAAGCATAATGTCAACAAAAAGAGACTATAGTCTAATTTTATACCTTTTTTGTGAGTAGTGAGTATACTCACCACAGTTTAATGGCAAAGCCGAACGGCTAAATGCGACTTTGGTAGAAAAAACAAGAGCATTACTTTTTGATTCTAAATTAGGCAAGGTAATGGAGGGTGATATGACATATATATATATATATTTAACAGACTGCCAATTGATGCCCTGAACAATAAAGCACCATATGAAATGTGGGTAGGAAAAAGCCTAATATGTAAAATGTGTCTCTACTGTGCATTCAAAATAGCTACATCCAAATGTAAAGAAATCCTAGAATATGAGGAATGAGTACAATAATGAATAAAGTAATAATGAGTAAAAATAGAAATATGAAGGGACATAGTGGTAATTGAAAGTTAGAAGAGAATGAAAAATAAGTGCGGTACTCGTGAAAATGATAAAGGGCTCTGCGCATTCTTTACCTTCTAATTTAAACAAATTGTAAATATAAGGACTTAACTCGTACAGTTATTCCCCGCTAGAGATTAATATATGCCACTTCCCACTCTGAACAAGTGGTATCATTATCAAATCAATTATTCTTCCAATAATAATATAATGCTTTATAATCTCCTACGATAACTGACTATGATCAAAGCAGTTCGTCGTACTGGCGACAATCTGAATGTCGCCATGATAACATTCACTTACGGACTATTTCGATGCGATAAGATATCATAAATGTACTTACTTAATTATTAGATATCTTTTAATTCAGCAGTAAATATAGGAAAATCGTTAATCTTAGTAAGCCGAAACGGATATTGGAACAAGAAAACAACCTAAAAGTTTAACAACCCGACCAATTATACCACACATTAACGCATTAAATCCGCATTTATTTTTTGATACTTATTATATACCTAGTTAACAAACTACCCAGTGACACTCGCGTTATGAAGACAAATCTAGAATCTAATGACGATTCCTTACAGGATGCCTACTATCCCCTAGTTGTACCATTGATTAGTACCATTGATGGTACAAGGGACACAGCTTTGTATCATTAGCAACAGAAAAATGAAGAAATCCCCCGGAATTATTAACCGATACCTATGAAACTAGTGATAAAACTTTGTATCTCAAGTACCATTAAAGAAAAGTAAAGATATTCCCCGTAATTTCATTTTTGACTTGCAAAATTATTTTGTATTGTCACAAAGATATATAATGAATAAATAAAACCGAAACTACTAAATGCAAATTACGTCCTTAGCTATAATTTATCAAAATCGACTGAGCCGTTGAATACTTAGTTACAGGTGGGTATAGGAACAGACGTACAATTATACATACAGGTCAAACACGTAACCCTCCTTTTGGGCTGCTCTGCAGTCGGGTAAAAACTCTGAGAGACGTGTAGACACAATAATGCAACAGTGGCGAATTTTCTACGAAACTACATTTCAGCATCATATTTTATTATATCTACAGACTATCTATGACTCGTACATATATCTTCCGGGGTAAATAACGGCAATAACTGGAATAATACGAGTAACATCATGCATAGTGTAGCATGTAAAAATAGTGTCAAAATAACCAATTAGTCCGATTACTAACACTAAATTCTCAATAGCAGTCTACAGTCTGGAACAGGGACCCGTATACGGCAATAAGCCCGCCCCCTGATACATGGGACCAAAGACATATAGACCTACGGAAAAACGTGGGTGTTTAAAAACACCCCTGTGAGGGTTATATGGGCGTGAGGATATGGTATGTTTAAGTACCTATCTATGTTTAAAATATGTATTATTTTTATTTACCTACGTTAAGTATATATTTTTACCAAGTTTTGTCCATGCAAACATCACGACCGCGGGCCCGTCGACGCTGCAGAGCAGCGCGCACGCCGTGCGTTTCGTGTGCTGAAGCCTAATCTTAAGATGTTAGTTAATGGGCTGGTTTTCTTTGTCATTTGACTGTGACGGAGAAAATATTATGCGGTGTTGCGTTGCGCAGACGCGGCGTATCGGCGGCGGCATAGCAGTCACACCTCTCGTTTCACAATGCGACCTACATTTCTACTGGTGGCACACATCGCTGCACCATGTCACCGCGCCATGCCATGCGCCATTTCAGTCAAGTCAGCATCTCAGTAATGGGAGTGGGTGCAACGCATCATTCAGCATAGACCAAAATATATTAATTCAGTAGAGACTTACATCGATGCCGAAGTCTAAGACTATGAGCAATAGATACCTAAACAAAATTACCTACTAAATAGTTAGTAGGGTAGTAAGTAGTAGTACCTACCTAGCTGCTAAACTCAACGTGACGTGTATGTTTTGTAGACCGCACGGCGCTTTAAACAATACATTTCCTGCAAGTGAGCCTACTTAAAGAATTTAAGTGGAGAAATTGTTTATACATCAGGCGCCAATTCAGTGGAGGTATGCGTGGTTTCAGTATTACCACAGAATAAGTAATACTTAGTGGTAGAGTATTATTATACTACACACTTTTGTAACACACCTATTGTATACTATGTACCTAGGTACCTACAATGAAATTTTAAATTTTGAGTCCCTACCTATTAAAATAAAATAACGTTAACAAACGAATACCCGCAAACTAACACCCATGTTCCGCGGCAGGCATTGACCCTCACATTATCACATCGTCAACACCCGTGACCCGTTTAACTAAACTGTACGTACTTATAACATTATATTAAGTAAATCATTAATATTTACTCCAGTCCGGAATCGAACCTGTGGCCCAGTGCTTAGAAGGCCAGCCATCAACTGATCAAACTGTAGTATAGTGAAAGAATCAACATGATACCTTGGACTCAAGAAAAACGGTTCTCAAATACAAATGCTTTTATTTCAAGCACGTTTGTTTCTAAGTACGAGTAACACCACAAAAGTAATATCATCAAAATTACACATTATTTTATAACGCTTATCTTAGCAAATATAAGCAGTAATAATGTGACATATTATACTCTTATAATCCTCCCTTACTAAATATATCAATTTCATGCTCAATTTTAAAATAATCGGGTATTTTGATATAATTTCACATAGTTTATTTGTTGATAATGTAATGAATTTTAGAACTACGTTAATACATCTATTCGTTTAGTCACAATATTTATTGAAACTTAAAAAAACGCTCTCCTGTAAACTTGCTATTTGCGAGATAACATTATTGAAGCAAAGAGGCAATGTGCATGCAGAATGCAAGTGGAACTTATTTGTTAGTGTGAAGTCCTCTGATGACATCCAAATTTAGATCAGCCAGATTTGAACTGTGGACTGGCACTGTATATGTTAGCGCCCTTACCTTACCTTTACAAACGACTTCACAAAATAAGTATAGCGACCGATGATATTTAAATATCTTTGATAGCCACATAAACAAGTAGGAAAGGAGGTGCAGTAACCACCTACAATCCTTCGATATGATATGATAGACAACTGGCCCTTACGTAACTGTACTGGTGGTACTTACTTTCAAAACTGATCCGGTAATTTTGATTTCGACATGTAGTTTCAAGTTCTTGTTTAACCGCCCCTTAACTGTAGGTACGCTTGATTTTGATTATTGTACATTAGGTTTAAAGATATTTATTCCCAATAAGACATTACAGTCACTTACTTGAGAACAGTGCTTAAACATAAATAACTATACATTCGTCTTATACAGTTAACATTATAGTAGGCACCCTTTTAATGCATTCATTTACATAAAGTTAATGATCAGTGATGACGTGTTGAGCTGACTTGAGCTAGTTGGGCCTTACATACATTAAATGAGTTAACACTTTTAATTTTCGAGGGTATCGATATTGTTGTAGAGTTGTACTCCTTCAAATGTGAGAATTTTTTGCCGTAATTAGTTCTTCAATTCAATTCTAATCACTTCGGTTACTACGCTTGCTTATTCATTTCAATAAAGTGAATTTCAAATTTGAATAAACATTTTAAGCTATTGCATAGCTTCTATCGCGGGCCATGAGCGTGGAGACCGAATCCAGAAATTCCGTAAAGAAAATAACCTAACACCCCCCACTCCGACTCCATCTATCAATGAATAGCAGAACTTAAATGACTTTTTGAAATATCACGCTTGTCTCTTTAGTTCAGCAACTCGCCTCTAGATGGCATTGGTTAAATAATTATAATTTCATATGTTGATAAAAACAGCTATGCAATAGCTTTACCGCGGTAGTGTCCGAGTGCCACACGTCTTTTTTTGTTCAGACTTTTCTGGATAAAGATACAGACATAATACACATAGAGCTGTTTAATATTAATTATTTTTGTGTATTTATATTTTTTTGTGGTTTTGGTAAGATATGGATATTTGAATAACATTTTAATAATTTTATTTTGTAGAATGTGTTCTGAATGAAGTTCTGCTAGTTTCGTTTTAGTAGCATTGCCCCAAATTTCGATCAAATTCAGAAGATGTGGCTTTACTGAAGCATTGTAAATAGTGTAATATCTCAGCTTATGTGGCATAAGTACATCTTGAAATAAGTATTACGTAAGAAGCCAAGAAACGATATAAGCTCACTTTTGAGGTATTCTATGTAGGTATATTAGTATTCCATGTTAGAGCGCTATCCACTCTTAGACCAAGATATGTTTCCCATGTTTTTTGCTGTATATATTAATTGTTAATTGTCAGGGGCTGGTGACTAGGTATAATTTTATCTTTGGATTTAAATATAATATAACAAGTTTTGGAAATATTAATTGTAAGAAGATTTTGTTGAAACCATAAATAAAGACAATTTAGGTCGTGTTGAGCTTTTTGGATTATATCTTGTATTGAAGACCCAAAATAAAACAAGCAAGTATCGTCTGCGTAGTTAGATCACCGGGCAGCCCAACTTTGTCAATGTGATTAATGTATATTAGGAAAAACAAAGTACCTAAAACAGAGCCTTGTGGAACTCCACATGTTATAGGTAATGGGTCACTTTTATTGCCAATGCTATCCATTTTAACTACTTGAGTTCTATCTTTTAGATATGATTTAAATATTTTTAATGTAATGCCAGTGATATCTAATGCTTCTAGTTTTTTTTTAAAGTAATGTGTGACTAACTGTGTCAAATGCCTTTTTTAAGTCAATAAATATACCAAGGGCAATGTTTTTTGAGTCTATATTAAATATGTCTTCTATATCCATTCCATTTCATAGCATCCATTTCTCCCCTTCCATTTAATGTAGCAAAGTGTCTCTACGTGGACTGCTTTCCGCCCCCACGGGTAACGAGACGTTATGGGTGGCGAACCACTTCACCGCCGTTCGGGATTTACATTCTAGCAGAGCCCCGCTTGTCGGCTAGTCACGCCACTATCCACGCATCCACAGGCACGGCAGACCCTGGATTGGCGGAGGGGTAGGAAAAATGATATAGTATTGATAATGAGGGGAAGGACACTGATGGGCTTGGGCAGGAACAAGTATAAAGGATACTAATGCTTTGGAAGGTTATCACTGGGGCAGAAGTAGCTAGGGTGCCGAGGTCGCATACTCGTATCCCATACCACAATTACCGGACAAGCAACTGTGGATGAGTATCCCTTGACGAACTTTTCAGCATTATAGAAAAAGAAACACTCATGTAAATGATTTATAAAGCACTAAGGCCTGCTGTAAGACCAAACTTTGCAATTTTAAAGAAACATAATTATGATCAGAAGAACACGTCCTCAGACGGGATTCGAACCCGCTTACTTATTATCAATTGTTAATCATGCTTTAATCTAAAATATGTATAAAAGTAGAAGAAAAAGTTAAAATTGTGGGTTAAATCAGTTTTGGGCTTACCATCCATTCCTCCCACCAACTCACGGCTTGTCACAGGGCAGCATCTTAGGCCCTAGTTTATTTTTAATTTACATAAACGATCTTTATGCATTAACAACTCGATTAAGGAAACTAATTTCTTATGATCGGATGACACAGTAACGTTAGATACGTTCGCTGCCAAGTCATGGAGTGATAATATGTTTCCGATGCTGCTAAAAAGGTTTCAATATCTTTACAAGCTGGTTACACGACAATGTCGTATCACTCAACAATAAAAAACTAAAAATTTTATTTTCCATTCTAAGCACTCCAGTACAATCTTAATATAAATATATGCACATAATTATACCTACCTTTTGGCTAATATAGTTAATTGTTCATGTCAAGCTATAGAATTTTCCATGTCAAATAAATACGTGGGTAAGTATTAAAATAGATAACAATTTAAATTTTGAACAACACTATGAATTAAAGTGGACGAATTCATAAAATTGTTTAGGTCATCCAATGCACAATCGAACCTAAATACATATATAGCTGGCTCTATGTCAATTACTAGTTACTTTACTTATTCTTTCATCATAACAGTAGGTACATTAGTTTAAGTGTGAAAGAAGGACAAACAAACCCACAATACAGTAGATATAACTAATAAGTCAGAAACTTAAATTTTTAGGTACTTTTCTACCTACACATTTAATGGTAAACTATTCAGAGGTTGATTGCTGATTTGCTGTTGGCTGATGGTTTTGTATTTATGCCGTGTTTGGCGCTAATCGGCGCTATTCTAGATTCAAGATAAAAAATTCAATATATTATTTATTTGTATAAAATTCAGGTACAAAACAGATGTTAATAAAAATATAAACCATAACTTTACTGTATTTTGCCTATCTAGGCGAGCAAATAAATATTAGTGCAAATATGATTAAAATTTAAAATTAATTCAAAATTAAAATATTATAATAAAATAAGTATAATAGTTATGCATACATATACTAGTATTATATATAATTTCATTATAGCTAGAATAAACAATGCAAGTGCGGGCGAAGGCTCGGCCACGATATTATATTATATTAATTACCGTCGCTCGGCGGTCACTCTCGGTCATTAGCTGATCTACTAATAAATATTCCCATAGAACTTACACCTCACAGGCAGACGGAAATAATATCTTCTGACCCTGTATTAAGTAGTCGGCAGCATAGACTAAAATATATACTAGGAAAATCGGCAGCTGGCATTACTGCAACCAAAGTTTGCCTATGCTCACGCCAAGTGCCAATGCCAACAGTTATGGTCAGAACTAAAAAGTTTAATGATTGTAAAGTTAAGTAATGTTTCATACAACGTAAAAAAGCAGCTCAAAGTGAGTACTTATGCTGATCAATTTTAATTCACCACTAGTTGACCCGCCAGCGGCTTCGCTCTCTTGGTCTTGGTGTAGTGGTGGAAGCGCCGTTTTGGAACCTCGAGGTCCTGAGCTCGATCCCCAGTCGATCTGAGTTCGATCATTGGACAGTTATTGGCTTTTCCTTAGAAAGAAATTGTCAATAGCTGTCTGGAATCTGGTACAGTGCCCCGTAGATGACAATAGGCTCGCCTCCTACATGGACCAAAAATATATTATCCCTCTGGCGAGTAAAGTGTTTCAAACACCGCTGCCTACACCTTCGAGGATGTAGGCGTGACGATTTGTTTTGTTGTATTTAAAATAAATGTAATTCATTATGTTTACTATAAAATAATCAGGGGTAGTATTGCAAAAATAAAAATACGGGTTACATTCTTAATTATAATTAATTACACACCTCTACGCCCATTTTGTTGTTATAGCGTAGGTTTTCAGCCGTACCATAAAAGTACATGCGTGCCGACCAGTCAATAGAGATTTTTTTATAAGACACCGTGTAGCATAGAGAGATCAAGCTGCCATCTTAGATTTATGTGATGGATCAAGATTAGAAGTTTATAGTTTAGAGCTCCGGGCTCTATTCTATCCATATATCAAATTTCATCTATAGGTACCTGTGCGGTAGTTTTTAAGTTATGCGTGAGCATACAGACAGACAGTCAACAACTTCATATTTTGGTTCAGTATGTAATTTAAGTCTACTGATCTGACCCACATTTTTTATTTATTTTTTCAAGTAAAGACTTTTTGGCCTCTACCCCTTTATTATAGGTATAGAGTATAGAAGATAATATGCACAGAATTCGCCCCATTTACATAGGTATCTATGATAATATGGTAGGTATTAGGCATAGTACCTAGGTTAGGTATGGGGGATGCTGAACATATGTTCAGCAGTGGACGTCCTACGGCTGAGATGATGATGATGATGAGTACCTAGGTTATAGTAATATATGTAGCCTCCTGTAAGCTGAGGCAGTCAAATACTTATGTAATATTGTATTCTCTTTGTCAAATACTGCCATTGGTTTTTCTGCCGCATTCCACAGTCCGTAATCGCATACACATAATAGGTTTACTAAGTAGATTACCTATTATACATACCTATAATTGTATGACTACATCAACCTATGAAATTTCGTAATACAAATGAAGTTAATGACAAAATAGATTCAAAGTGGTCTAACAGCTCAATTATAATTACTAATTGGTTGGTGCAAGCTTGTGTTATATTGATAGGTAGGTAAGTAGGTACTCTTAGCAATAGAATGCAATCACAGAATAAAATAGCCGCAGGTTGCCAAACAAGTTCAACTTCAACTTGCTTATATTTTCCCGCGCATTATTTGCGCCATTCAGTGAGACGCGGTATTGTGTGATATTGTGTCTACAACTTTACACTGTTTTCTATGCTATTACGAATAAATAAGAAGTTATAAATTCGTAGACTATATAGGTACTAAAATAATATTATAAAGAAGAAATATTTATTTCTATGTTTGTTATTGAATATAACAAGTTATATAAGTTTACTTCTAAACAGATTTCGATCCAAGGCCTTAATTTCAACTGGTACATAATTATATAGAGTTATGCACATATAGTACACATGTCTTTTATATAAATCCTTACGGGCAGGTGGTTGATAAAGTAAATTTACAAACTTCACTCTTTTTTGCAGGGTATAAATTTCTCCACGTTTAGCTACTTAATATTATTAAGAGGAACGATTTGTATATGTTTGAAACGAATAAACTCAATAATTACTTGACCGATTTCAAATATTATTTCATCATCCGAATGCTACATTATCCCTGAGTAACATAGGCTATATATTATTATTTTGATTCATCATCAACATCAGCCATCACCACGTGGGTGAAACCCCGGAGCGCAGCTAGTAATTTAAGGCCGGTTTACATTATTCCAGTCCAGCGATCCAGTCCAGTACTGGATTGCTTACTGGAAAAATGTAAACCGGCACTGAAATGAACTGAATCCAGTAAGCATTCCAGTCCAGTAACTGGATTCGCGGTCTACTTTTGAATCCAGTGCAACTGGAATAATGTAGACGGCCAATCCAGTGCCATTCCAATGCTGACGAAGTACACACGTGTTGGTTGTTTTTGCGGACTTTTTTTGCGAAGAAAAAAGATTTAACAATGGTGAAGAAGTTATCTGAAGACGAAACTGTAAAGTTTGTCACTATATACAGAGAAAATCCGTGTTTAGGTATGGGATATAACATCAGAACATTATAAAAACAAAGCTATGGCTATACGCCAAACTGCATTGCAAAATCTGTGCATTGGTATGGAAATTTAAGGATTCGCATTGGAAGATGTGAAAAACAAAATAAAAAGTATTCGTTCGACATACTACCTTGAACTAGACAAGATTAAGAAGTCACCCACATCTGGTGCTAGTGGCAATGTTTACCAACCCAAAGTGAAATGGTTCGCCGAATTCAATTCATTTATTAAAAATGTGATGGTGAAGCGTAAAACACACGTATGTATTTTAAGATTTTTATTTATTTTTATTTTAGTAGCATATTACTTGTTAAAACACACAAATTTATCAATGTATCATATGATTTTGCCATGGTACTTTTCCTTCGTTCACAAAATAATAAGTAAATTGAGTTCTTTTTTCTCTGGCATGTGTTGCTGAGTTGTTACTTTGCTGTATGATACTATCTAAAGAGGTTATTTCGGATCTCCACGTTCCATTAATCAAATGATGGTCGTTGTGATCTTCATGGTCTACACAGGTAGTAGTCATATAATTGCTTGACTTTTTTCTCAACCAATTGTGTAGAGAGCAAGCTGCATACACAATGTGATCCACAGTATCTAACTTAGTTGAAATAGCTTTTTCGAAAATCCTGAATCGACTTACTAATATTCCAAAAGCGTTTTCTACAATGCGTCTAGCACGGGACAGCCTGTAATTATATATTTTTTGTTCAAAAGTTAAATTAGCCCCAGGATATGGTTTCATTAAGTATGTTTTAGTGGAAATGCTGCATCAGCCACAATCACTCCATCTTCTGGAATAAAACTGCCATTGTCTAATTCAGTAAAAATGGAACAGTTTTTAAAAATGCCACCATCCGAAGCGGTTCCATTTGCGCCCACATTGATATACGTAAAACAGATCATGGTCAACAAGAGCCATCAATACTATGCTGTTTTCTTTTTTATAATTAAAGTTCGTACTTCCATATTCATAGGAGCCAGTAATTTTTATATGTTTTCCGTCTAACGCTCCGCAGCACAAAGGAAAGTTCCACTTATTCCGAAAGCCTTTCTCGACTTGTTTCCATTGTTCCGCAGTGGGTATGATCATGAATGCTTTGAATAATGCTTAATTGTCATAGATATGATACTTAATAAAAAAATATTACCTTGATGTGGTCTTTTAATGCCCTTTATATTCTTGACAGACTTCTGGTATAATTTTTGAAATAGTTGGTTTTGGCAATCGAAACATACGACTTAGGCTTCTGTAACTATCTCCAGCAGTTAAAAAAGAAAGAGTGACTTCTAATTTTATTTTTGCGGGTATAGCATCTCTGAACAACGTTTTCTTACGCTGGATATTAATCGAAACTAATGATAACAGTTCTTCAAAGTTTTCTGCTGTCATTCTCAGTGCCAGTCTATATTCATTGGGATCTTCTACCTTCAGTTGTTGCAAAAGCATTACTGACCCTCCTTTTTGATCTCTTTCGATGATCCAATTTCTCACCCAAATCCGTTCCTTTTTTTTAAGTTCCTTATCAACCTCATTAATAACTTCTTGTAGCAAGAGTGATTGAGCACGTTTGAAACATTTTCGAAACTGATCTCTTCTTGAAATCATTGTCACTGTAGTGTTCACACTTCAACGGCTTCTAAATAACTGGAATAATGTAGACGTTACAGATCCAGTTCAGCACTGGACTGGAATCTCGCTAGATCACTGGACTGGAATAATGTAAACCGAGCATTAAGTAATATATGTAGACTAAATGATCAGTGGCTTCGCTCGCTTGGTCTATGGGATACGAAGCCACAGATATGACTGCCTCGTTGGTGGTATGGAAGCACCTGTTTTAAATTTCGAGGTTCTGGGTTGGCTCCCTGGGTTGGACTGTTATTGGGATTTTTGACAAAGAAATTCTCAATAGCAGCACAGAGTCTGTAACAGTGCCACGAAGTTGGCAATAGGCTCGCCCCCTATTACATGGGACCAGAAAGAATTAAATATAAGTAGGTAGGTATCTCGTGAAACGTGGGTGTTAAAAACATTTCTACCAACACCTTCAAAGATATATCTTTCAATAATTTATTGATTCAGGCGTTACTTTGCGGAAAGCCATTATCAAAAACCGATATTAAAAATATTTAGTGACACTTCCGCTGAAAAGATAACAATGATTTTGGCCTATTTGGGGGTGTGCACCACCACAAAACACACAAGAAACCCCTAAAAACCAAAACCGATTCGACACGTGTTTCGCCTCGTTTTTTACATAAAACATTTTTTATTTTGTATTCTTCTTATTAGAATTTTATGCGGGAGGGAGGGTGGTGCACACCCCCAAATAGGCCAAAATCATTGTTATCTTTTCAGCGGAAGTGTCACTAAATATTTTTTAATATCGTTTTTTGATATATCTTTGAAGGTTTTGGTAGAAATGTGTTTTATATATAAGGTCATTGTTAATTAGTGCACAATATCGAATGGGGTGGTTTGGAATCTATCACTGATCATTATAGTGAAGGAAAAAAAATGTTTTTTATTATTATGGACCCATATTCATTTCTCCACAGCTAATAACCATTGCGCGACTGAACGCACGCCGGCGCCTCTACATCACGGAATAGACAACAGTGACTACGCGAGACATACCTACCCACTTAGAATAGGTACAACGACGTATGAACCTACCTACTCGCGAATGTTTACGCAGCTGATGTCTATGCCTAAAAGACGGCGAGTCATCGTCCGCACGTTGTACCTTTTCTAAGCTGGTAGGTATGTCTCGCGTATTCGTATTCAGATTTACTGCTATCTATTCTGCGATGTAGCGTCGGGTCGTGCGTTCAGTCGCACTATGGCTCATATTATGTGAAGCGGCGAATAGCGGGTTTATAGCTATAATAATAAAAAAATATATATAATTTTTTTCTTTCACTTTCATGACCAGTTATCGATTCCAAACCACCCCGTTCAATATTGTGCACTAATTAACAAATACCTTATATATAGGCGTGACTATTTGCTATGTTATATGTGGTAGTGCCACGCTGCAACCCCACAGCCGAATGGGCTGGACCGACCAGAGTACCACACTCCCACATAACTCCGACGTGAAGTAACATAGCATGCAATTGCTTTCCGTCGGTTTGTGGGAGGTTCCGGAGGCCCGATTCCCCCCTTCCCCGTTCTCCGTCTTCTTCCATCTACCCCTCCATCCTCACCCCTTCAATCTCTTCCTTCCTATCATCCTTTCTCAACGCATCCTCGAGACCTCTGTTATTGCGAATATCAGTGGGCGACGGTATCACTTACCATCAGGTGAGCCGCTTGCTCGTTTGCCAACCTATCCCATAATAATTTATTTTTTTAAATAATATGTATATCATTATTTACGTTAAAGTTTATTTACACCAGCTTTTCGTTTATCGAAGCAGGAAATATTTTTTCAACACACTCGTAAAGTGAGCCTTATTACACCGCTCTTAGTGCCATAAATCGATCTATAACACACACATGCACAATAAAATTATAACTAGCGTAGTGCTAGAATCATTCCTATTACAAAGTTGAATTAGTTCCGTACCTTACCTACTGCTAGCTATAGGCGAGTACCTACAACAGAGCATTTTCAATTTAATCGGGTACATAATACAGTTATTTTTTTATTAGCAATAAAGAGGTTTTATGCCGCTGAAAATCTGTACGTCCTTAGTTAAAAAAAAACTTTTATTAACTTTTATTATCCAATTACTTAATGATATTTCACAATTATTTGTAGGTGTAAAATATTAGCATTTATCACATAGAATTATAATTTGAAGTAGGCTGTATATGTTCACTCGCCTGGCAGATAGCGCGTGAAAAATAAAATCCTGTGCGCCATTTCCTAGAATTATAATTTGATGTAGGCTGTATATGTTCACTCACCTGGCAGATAGCGCGTGAAAAATAAAATCCTGTGCGCCATTTCCTAGAATTATAATTTGATGTAGGCTGTATATGTTCACTGACCTGGCAGATAGCGCGTGAAACATAAAATCCTGTGCGCCATTTCCTAGAATTATAATTTGATGTAGGCTGTATATGTTCACTCACCTGGCAGATAGCGCGTGAAAAATAAAAGCCTGTGCGCAATTTCCTAGAATTATAATTTGAAGTAGGCTGTATATGTTCACTCACCTGGCAGATAGCGCGTGAAAAATAAAAGTCTGTGCGCCATTTCCTAGAAATATAATTTGAAGTAGGCTGTATATGTTCACTCACCTGGCAGATAGTGCGTGAAAAATAAAATCCTGTGAGCCATTTCCTAGAATTATAATTTGAAGTAGGCTGTATATGTTCACTCACCTGGCAGATAGCGCGTGAAAAATAAAGTCCTGTGCGCCATTTCCTAGAATTATAATTTGAAGTATGTTGTATGGCTGTATATGTTCACTCACCTGGCAGATAGCGCGTGAAAAATAAAAGACTGTGCGCCATTTCCTATAATTTTTATATCTTGTTTCATTAGTATTTTTCGCGGTGTGATGTTTCTTTGTTTATTGAAAAAGTCGTATGAAATTCGTGTTCATCGAGCTCTGCTCATTACACTCTCGGCTGAATTAGACGCTCGCCTACGATTCTGAATTTTATTCCACACCATCTAACAGGTACGTATAAAACACGTATTTCATAATCAAAAACGTAGGCATTTTTTTTCCGTTATAATAGCTAACCTAGATGACTCGAATCGCGCGAATTCCAGATTAAATAACAACAAATAATATAACAGTAGGTACAGGCGATTTTAACCACATACCTAATACAGGGTTTAAAAAACTGTAGGTACTGACATATCTATATTTATTAGAGAATTAAAAAAGAACTTTGAGAATTGGTTCACCCTATCGAAAGTTATGACATAACTTACAAATACAATACTTAAAAATACAGTCGAATTTGACTGTATTTTTTTATGTCATAACTTACTCAATTGAGTACCTCCTCCTTTTTGAAAGTCGAATAGATAAGTCTGAATAGAAAGGAAGTCGATATTAAATTTTTCAAATTGTACTTGTTTTTTCACGGCTGTCCGTTTTGACAAGTGTTGCTACATTTAAAATAATTAAATTCAGATTACCTTTTTCAAATTGTACTTGTTAACACTCCGATACTATAGAGACATGAAACATTCATATAGAATGTAAGGCAACGCTCAGCTTCAGACTAAAGAAAATTGCATAAAAATCCGTCAAGTTAATTTATTCTAAAACATTAAAGTCATAGTCAAAACATTTATTTAATTTATGCATCAAAGACGCACTTGTGAACGTTGTAACCCCCCCCCTTCCGATCCTACCTCTTGTATGATAAAAAGTAACTAGCCAACTCGTCCCGTAGTCTAAAGCTCTAATCCTGGGAACCGTACTACCAATTGTAACTACCCCTAATCTGAGCTAATAATATCTAGATGATTCCGGCCTACGTTTTTTTATTCCTCAGATAAATAATTACACATAATTAGATAGAATCATAACTTAACATTATCCAGATAATAAATCTATACTAATGAATGAAGAACTGATTAAATATATGGCCAAGGTGTGATCGTCTAGCTCATAGTGGTAGGACCGAATATTATGAACCGTGGTAACTCAAGTTCTTTTCAGGAAATACTGAGACAATCCTATCCTAATTGTAAGAGAAATAAATTATTATAACGATAAAATTGTACCTAGTAAGCACATAAAGACAAATCTTATTCCTACTGCAAGGATTCATTAAAATGACCCTAATTCTGTTATACCATTTTGACCCCAATCCTGTCGTTACTATTAGAGATTATATTTCGCCATAAGATTTCTATAAATTCGCAAAGCATAGATTGTAATAACCTCAAGTAAATAACTTCAAGTAAACACAAAATCAAATATTTAAATGCAGAACATTTGTACCTAAGACATGGAATGACACAGAAAATTATCACACACAATAAAGTAATAAATCATAAACTTAATTAGTTAATTATTGTTAATAACTAAATGTAAATATCCATAGTTGTATTTGTTTGATCTATGATGGTCAAATGTTGTTCAGTAAAGGTAATTATTTTCATGTTTTCACCTAAAAATTAGAATTCTACGGATATTTATCATTGTAGATAACCAGAGCTAGGAAAACATTACGGGCTTGTGACCGTAACGCTGGGTTAAGAGCTCTTGACGTAATTACAACACTCTCCATTGCTGTTCTAGCTCAAATTACCCCCCTTAACACTTATTTCTAACGCTGAATAAGATTTGGAAACACAATGCTGAGATAAGAATATTTTTCCTAAGTTTTGTTAAAGCTTTGTTAATGTATTTTTGTATAAATGATTTGTTGCTCCTGTGTCTCATTTCACCTCCTTATTTTATCTGCAGGACTATCTTTAATTCTATAAAACAGTCACAATATCCAGACAGATAAATGTCTTCAACATAACATGATTAATTGACAAATATTTATTGAACAATTAACTGATAACTGATAATATTAACCAATGACTTGGACATCTCTAAACCGTCTTTTAGTCTACGAGAAATCCAAAGAGCAAGTGTCTCTATTCAATGATCAATTCCATCAATCATAACTCCATTATTTTAGAAGAGTAATTTATTAAGTTTAACATTTATCTTGGAGACATCTCATCTATCCGGAAAAAGTCTAAAATGCCTAAATTCTAGGACTTACGTGAGTAAACTCGTCCAACTGAATCAATCCAATCCCCTCTAGCAGGTGGCAATTCACTAGCACTTACACTTCACTTTTCACAGACACTTCACTTTGAATATTTCACTTTTCACTTTATCGCGGACAGCAACTTTGGCTTCTAGACGGTAACTGGTTTGGACGGCCCATTCGTCCCCTTTTTATACTACCCAAGTGTCCGTATCTGGTCTCCAACCTGTCTCCGACTCAACCAATCAAACTCCTTGAGTATCCATTCCGACCAATAGAAATCTCGTTCTATTTTCAAATATTGATGAGCCATTATTAGCTTTCCAATTTTAAATTTATTTGAATTTAGAACAATGTACGCAAGCTGTCCTCATCTTGTCTCCGACCTAACCAATCAGATCCCTTGAATACACATTTTGATCCTACGTTCCTTTTTTAAATATTTTTGATATGTTATTTTGTTTTATGAGTTTTATTTGAATTTGGAACCTGTCTCCAAGCGTTCTCAGCCTATTTACATCATTCAGCTGCCGTGATTCTGAATTATGTTAGTTAGTTAATTATTTAATTTGTTAGATCTAATCTGTTAGTTTTAATCATTTCCTAGTATTGGAAATCTATACATAGAAATGGAATCGTTAGTTTGCTAATCGTGGGATATTAAGAATCTTAGTTACTGCATAAAACCTCTTAGCATTCACTTTGCTTTTATTAGATATACTTTTGCATAAAATCCTGACTTACTAACTTCATTGACAGGAAGTTCTTTAGCTCCATGATCTATGTCTGATAGTCGAGTTTTAGTCTATTGAGATATAACTTTTTAGATATTTAATATTTCCAAAGGGTGCTATTAGATTAGATTTCCATCATACTGATGTATCTATATACTTGTGAACGTAGCGGAACGCATTGTGGACCGTTACAGCCGACCCCTGAAAAATTTGCGAAAATCCCAAACATATGCAACCAGAGGAAATTTTTCACCCTTGATAAACTGTTCACAAATATAAACCAATAATAATTATACAACTCCTAAAATATAACATTGTGTAATTCTAGCGTAATTAGTATTTGAATTCAAACAATCGAATGTAAATGTAGCCCTACATCGTGTGGTGAGTCCTTTAAACCGAACCGAAAATGAACATTCCCCGAGTCCCAATGTGAGCTTTTTAATGCTTTAACTTTGATATCAAATCACCCCCCACAAGGGAATCTACTTCGAACGGGGAAATTGGGTTGTGAGTCCAATCAATCAGAAGGATATGATGAAGATGCTTCCCAACCAAACCAACTTTTCGTTTGCCAAGAATCACAGCTACATCATCCCATTCTTTACAGATTCCGTTAACAGCAGAAAGATGTTAATCTACCAAAGCCGCAACACCACACTCAGACGTGAACATCAAAGCAAAATCCATTTTCGACTGGGAGAATGTGTAGTTGCCGAGTTTTGAGTGTTAGCTTCGTGTGCAGTATTGGTCCCAATGAAATCAGCTTCTGCTGATGCGTAATATTGTCAACAGACCTAACCTAACACCAAAGTAACTCCTTCATTGAAACCAATTGTAGAGTGTCAGTTAGTCTATCAAACAAAAAGGAAAAATAAAAGACTAACCAGTTCAAATTCAAACACGAACTAGCCGTCTTATGCCTACTAGTCTGTTAAACTACTAAGCCCTGCTTACTTGAACAACTCAGTTTATGCAATCATCTCTTCCATTAGTTCTGTCTTCACAAATCAATTAATACTCTCCATCCAAACACCTGTCAGAATCTCAACTCCACGATTTTTCACGCCACTTAACAGTTCAACACCCCAATATAGGCAATAAGATCACGAATTACACAGTGATTGTAATAGTTTATATCAATTTCAATCAAAGCTCTTCGACCCCATTCCTTATTTTGACACAGACCCCGCTCATTTCTTTTCTCATCTCAATTCTATAATATACAAATAAGACTGAACATTTCCCCTTGGTTACATAGGTCTAAGGACTTTAAGAAGAACGCGTATACCTTAAATTCTTTACTGTTTATATGTGCCCCGACCCCCTTATAGCAAGACTAAATCATATTAAATAGGCAATGTTTTGTATGTTCTCCATGGCATTGTATGTTTATTTGGGGAATTTTACATTTTTCTATATTTTATTGGCAATTGACCCATAGTTGACTTATTTTCAATTATTTTAAACAAGTGTTATTTAGTTAGCATCACCTTATGGCAATGTTTGGCTCATTTTCATGTAGTCATCCTCAAGCTTTTTCTTATTCCTGAAAAGAAGATTGTTACTTCCCCCAATGGGTACGATATTTCGGTTCATTCAGAATAATTAAATAGTATAATTTGCATTTCATCATCCTAAAAATTAACTTGAAAATGCATATAATAGATTTGGTTATCTCTGCCCTAATTTCAGCATTGTGTTTCCTTAGCATTGTTTTTTTTGTTTGTTTGTTTCCATCTAAACACAGCGTTTCCAAACCTTAACAGCGTCAATTATTTACAACCTTACAAAATTTTTGACAGTGACTTCCAAACATTTTTAAAATATGATACATTGGCTTTTTTTTTTTTTTTTTTTTTTTTTTTTTTTAAAAGCCGCCAACTCTCCCCTCTACCCAAGTCTTTAGATATAACCCCCTTTTTTATAAAATTATTATAAATCATATTCCATTTCGGTACGATTTATAATTACTATGATTGTAAATTAATTGTGTGAAAATATATTATTAAGAATTTATAATTTTTTCTTATAAATTAGCTATATTTAGTTAAATAGTTATATCCAATGATTTGGGTAGGCTTTTCCCTTACCGCCTGTGGTTGATGTATTGGTGTTCATTATATTATTATAATTTTTTATTTTTTTACATATATTTTTATATACTATCTTAAATATTGGTTACATAAATGAATTTATTGAATTTAAATGACTTATTACATAACCTTGGTATATTTTTTTATACAAACCTCGACAAAACAAATACTTACAATTATTATTGCATTTATGTCTAAAAAAAAAATCATTTTTAATATCCAAACAGTTATTATGATGTCCAACCAAAGAAAACTTACATAGTATTTTATAAGGCAATTATTTTTATTTGAAACCCATTAGACTGAGTTTAAATCAGGCCAAGAAGCTAATTTTTACATCTACTACTGCGTAATTAATCCAACCTCGAATTACATGTTATGTATTCACTTTGCATCAATCGTTATATAATTCAAAAACCTTTCCAATTTCTAACGTAACACTAGATAATATTGAATTAACAAAACTCTTACTATTACAAGTTATAGATTAAAAAAAGAAGGAAGTACAATTTAAAAGTATATAAAAAGTTCAAAAATTTAGAGAAAAATTAATAATAAAATACTCAATTGACTATATCTAATATTATACAAAATCAATTACTCTTATATTGTTTCTTACAGCTACTTACACGTTACGCTTACAAAAAAAAGTATTAATCTAATATCAGTCGTTCCCAAGTCAGCCTACTTAGGTTTAGAGATTTCTTCGGCCCCACTAATAGATACAAAGTTATTTATAATATTTTGACAAGTGTATAGTGTTAAATTTTCCCCTAATGTTGTTTGTTTTTGGATCAACTAGAATATACATATTTTGATATGGGATTCCTGCTATTACATATGGCCCTTCATATAAAGGTGAAAACTTTTTTGTTAACTTCTGCATTGCATCAGATTTGTTTAATCTTTTGATTTTTACCCAATCTCCAATTTGATAGTTAATTATCCGATATCTCTGATCGAACTTAGATCTGCGTTGTTCCCCTTTTTTAACTAGGTTTGTTCGAACGGTCTCACGAACCTTACTAACATCCAAATCTACATCTGTTTTGTCTATACTTTTATCGATAGCTAATCTCATCGGTTTCCCATATAATATTTCGCAAGGTGTGAACATAGTACTACTGTGTAAGGTATTATTATATAACTCTTCTATTTTTGGTAATGCTGAAACCCATCCCTTATGGTTTAGTCTACATACTATATGTTCTAAATAACCGGCCTAACTCTTTATTGACCCTCTCTGTGGTATTTGGGCGAGGATTGCGGACGCTTGTGAAGACAACGTTAATTCCTTCTCTTTTCATGTTCTCTCTCCATACTTTGCTGGCAAATTGTGAACCATTGTCTGACATAACGGCTTTTGGTTTTATGATGTCAAAGAATTTCTTCATCCGACCCCTTACTGCTGTAGTTGTTGCTTTTCTTAACTCATAAAACTTTACAAATTTGCTGAACGAATCTTGTATGACTAAAATGTAACTCATTCCAAACTGTCCTGCCGGTAAAGGCCCGTATAGATCTACCATAACCAGATCCCCTATATTTTCGGTAATTATTGAGCCCCGTTCCCACCGTAGCTTCATGTGGTCTAGTCTCTTTCCCTAATCTTGGACGTTTAGCCTTGCTGGCCCCATTTGCCCCTTGTTCATTTTGAGATGCTTCATCATTTGGAACACTTCGCTCCCCCCTTTCCAATATAAACTCTTCTCCCGTATACTTGACATTTCTCTTTAAATTGCGCCTTGGTCTAACCATTGTTCGCTCCTACAGAAATTAATTCAGTAAGTACCTTTATAAACCCACAACAACTAAATACTAAAATGAACTATTTTAATTTAAAGCTTTTAGCAGTATTTGTAAGATTTGATACGCTTCTCCTACACTACTTGTAACTCACAACCCTATTCATGTTCACTAATAATGTATATGCAATCCTCCAAATCCCTAATTTCCCTAACAAACAGCGCAACTTCTTTTACCTCCGAGCAAGTACCATAGTATACATAGCCAAAATTCAATATTATTATGTATTAAGAAGAAAAAATTAAAAGATCAATACGATCAATCACACGAACTCAAAAAATATTCGCCAACAGCACATACATTTCTGTATTATTTGTTTTCCTATACATGTTGTGATGACATGAAAGTAAAAATAAACCTTTTGTAAATTAATCCATTCTATTTCTAATCTTTAATTTGTTTTGCAAAGTTTTTTTTTTTTTTATAGATTTATATTAATTCAAGAGTTTCGCTATAAGGTTCTATCACTAATTTATTCCCTATAAAAATAATCTTAGGGTGGAACATTTCCCGCAAAACCATATCATGTTTATGTAAATATTATTTTGTGAAAACTTCGAGGAATAGATTTCGGAATTTTCGCATTAATTTCACATACAACCTAGAATTGCAATAACCGGCAAAGACTCTCGCTATAGATCGAATGCAGATAATCGAAAACTTGGAAAACTAATGATTCGGAATGTAGCCGACATGTAACGACGTCTCCTCGGTAATTATTATTTCTACGACTATCTGGGTAAAGAACCTAAAACAACGAGTTTTTTTTATTTTATTTTTTTATTTATTTATTACGGTACCATATAGCCTTATCTAAAATTTCAATTAGTCAATTATTACGAAAGGAACGTCATTGACACAGATTAAGTAGATGCGACATCGCTAATCGGACCGGACCTATAGTCGTAGCGTTCCCAACCGTACGGTAATTATGGCAACTCAAGTTGGCAACACTGAATCATAGAGCACATACTGATCTATTGTGATTTGTGGTAAAGTGACGCCGTGCAAAGATTATCTCTAACACATACTGTTTTAATTAAATATCGGGAACAATACCCTTATTTTATTGTGTTGAATCGTTTTAAAAGGTGAGTGACATCAATATAATCGTAGATTGAATGATATGGGACATATCGCCCGGCATAGATAGCGCATATACTGTGTTGCTGCGATTTTCGCGCTAAGAAAATGGCGTCATAATATCAACTCGCATTGAGCTAACAAAATTACTTAGTTTTTGAAATGTTGGAAATTGTGTTTTTGTGCAAAGCTTGTGTTACAATGTTCTCGTTTTCTTTTTAGGACATAACCATGACTGACCACATATTTAATCGGAAAATTTATAAATTCCCGGCACTCTGGGACTCATCACATATTCACTGCCGAAGTATTGCAGTAAAGGCCTTTTGTCGTGAAGCACTTCTCATCCAACTAAATCTGGAACTCCCTCATCCAATTACTTTGTCTACTCTGCGCACAAAAATAAAAACATACCAAAAACGGATTTTGCGGCAAAAACAAAAACTAACTCAACACCAGCGTCAAGTAAGTAAAAGTGCCACCCTATTTACAATCTCCTTGTTTTTCACTTTTAATATATTATTTCCTAATATCCTCCTTGCGTCAGTGAGTAATAATTGCCGCAATTTGATTTGTTAGAACATCTTAATTGTCTACCATAATTTTAATAATTATCCTTTTATTCCCTATCTAGTCACAACCAAACCAATCCGAGAACATCCTATCCGAACCATTTATTGACTATGCTGATCTTCTAACCCAAGATCTTTCTCCTCCATCCTCTGTGAGTATCTGTTTTTCCCTTTTTGTTTAACACATAACAAAAGAATGGTTTTAACTGCAATGTTTTCCAATTTTCAGGTTGATACCAACCCATTTCCAGGTCAATTACTATAGAGCAACTGGTTCCTGATTATAGTTCAGGCCTCACACACAATGCAACCTATCTACTACTATTTATTTCCGGTAAGTTTAATTTTCTACTAACTAATCTGTTATTTAAATTTGTATGATAATGCAACTGATTCTATCCAATACAAAGATTTATTTAGGGCAAATCTACCGATAAATGCCCCCCATGCTAGCTTGCTAACTATATAGTATACCCCTTACTGCAGGACATAATTATGATAACTTATGAGCTTATAGTTCAAACATTTGTATTCCTGCACATCAATTTTAATATTTTTTATTATATCATTCTACTCCCAACAAGACAAGAATGTATAATGAACTGCTTTTCACCAACTGTTCCTAAGTTCCAGTATATTGTAATTAGAATTACCTTTTCAGCATGTTATGTAACTTCTAACAGTTTTGTAACATATTTAATCAACTTCAGAAAAAAGATTTATGTAGTATGTATATCTTATAGGAATGTTCACTTTACTTAAAGATGTCTAGACCAATATGGGTGTATTTTTTTTCTTGTTTCCTCCATGGCTATTTTCCAAACAAAAAATATTATCAAAATCGGTTCAGCTTCTTTTTTATTATTTTATTTTCTTCATATGTATTGAAATATGTAATTGCGATGCCCTGGCTCAAGTCCTGTTCATTAAGAATTGCAGTCAAACTATTGCACACATATTAACATAAATTGTTTATTAATTTCCTTCCTATGATAAATATATATAATATATACTAGCAGACGCGACGCGGCTTGGTTTGACTCTATATCGCGAGCTATTTTTTTTTTTTTTTTTTGCTCCATCTGTTGGCTAAGCTTTGAACTAATTGTACCTTTGGTTAATTGGATCATGTCACTCTATACCAGGAAGCTATTAACATTCTATACTGTTTATCATAATGAACCTAAAAACGTGTAGATGGCGCTTTATTGAAATCGCGGGAAATTTTGAAATTGAATCTAGCACACTGTAGCTTTAGAACTTTATTTCACCGGGAAAATTCATTAATTTTCATATTTAAACACAAAGTACAAGCAATCAAGTTTCCCAAACCGCTCTTTTTTTTTTTTCCTTCTATCTGTAACATTTTAATTTTCTTTTCTAAACGAACTTTATTTTTATTTTCAGATTTGATCTACAAGCGATCCCTACTCGGCCACGCATACAAGAAAAAAATGAAAATCAACCCCGCCGACTCCGAGACCACCGCCTAGTTTTAATTTAGATTTATCTAGTCCTAAGCTAAATTTTTCGTTGATGGCGTTTTATTAAAATTTAAGTTCTATGCGCCTTTTCTTTAGAAAATCAGATATGCAATAAAGCTTAATAACCGTACTTTATCTACATACAAAATTTCATCAAAATCGCTGTAGTTGCTATCAACATTGTTTAGAATCCTGATTTTACGATACCAGGTTTCTATTGTATTAAAGTACATACTCTATTATCAATTCCTGCGGCACTATACCCGTAGTAACAAGTCGCTTATCTGTTCTGGTATTTATTAGCATGGGAATCCTAAGTGTGAAGAGCCTTCCAATCCTTGGTCACTACGGTTCCTAATTGTAACTAAGCTCATCTATATCGATGGTCACGTCACCAACTTGTAACCATCCATGGTCACGGCACCAAATTGTAACCATCCTGGTCACGGCACCAAATTGTAACCCCCCCCTTCCGATCCTACCTCTTGTATGATAAAAAGTAACTAGCCAACTCGTCCCGTAGTCTAAAGCTCTAATCCTGGGAACCGTACTACCAATTGTAACTACCCCTAATCTGAGCTAATAATATCTAGATGATTCCGGCCTACGTTTTTTTATTCCTCAGATAAATAATTACACATAATTAGATAGAATCATAACTTAACATTATCCAGATAATAAATCTATACTAATGAATGAAGAACTGATTAAATATATGGCCAAGGTGTGATCGTCTAGCTCATAGTGGTAGGACCGAATATTATGAACCGTGGTAACTCAAGTTCTTTTCAGGAAATACTGAGACAATCCTATCCTAATTGTAAGAGAAATAAATTATTATAACGATAAAATTGTACCTAGTAAGCACATAAAGACAAATCTTATTCCTACTGCAAGGATTCATTAAAATGACCCTAATTCTGTTATACCATTTTGACCCCAATCCTGTCGTTACTATTAGAGATTATATTTCGCCATAAGATTTCTATAAATTCGCAAAGCATAGATTGTAATAACCTCAAGTAAATAACTTCAAGTAAACACAAAATCAAATATTTAAATGCAGAACATTTGTACCTAAGACATGGAATGACACAGAAAATTATCACACACAATAAAGTAATAAATCATAAACTTAATTAGTTAATTATTGTTAATAACTAAATGTAAATATCCATAGTTGTATTTGTTTGATCTATGATGGTCAAATGTTGTTCAGTAAAGGTAATTATTTTCATGTTTTCACCTAAAAATTAGAATTCTACGGATATTTATCATTGTAGATAACCAGAGCTAGGAAAACATTACGGGCTTGTGACCGTAACGCTGGGTTAAGAGCTCTTGACGTAATTACAACACTCTCCATTGCTGTTCTAGCTCAAATTACCCCCCTTAACACTTATTTCTAACGCTGAATAAGATTTGGAAACACAATGCTGAGATAAGAATATTTTTCCTAAGTTTTGTTAAAGCTTTGTTAATGTATTTTTGTATAAATGATTTGTTGCTCCTGTGTCTCATTTCACCTCCTTATTTTATCTGCAGGACTATCTTTAATTCTATAAAACAGTCACAATATCCAGACAGATAAATGTCTTCAACATAACATGATTAATTGACAAATATTTATTGAACAATTAACTGATAACTGATAATATTAACCAATGACTTGGACATCTCTAAACCGTCTTTTAGTCTACGAGAAATCCAAAGAGCAAGTGTCTCTATTCAATGATCAATTCCATCAATCATAACTCCATTATTTTAGAAGAGTAATTTATTAAGTTTAACATTTATCTTGGAGACATCTCATCTATCCGGAAAAAGTCTAAAATGCCTAAATTCTAGGACTTACGTGAGTAAACTCGTCCAACTGAATCAATCCAATCCCCTCTAGCAGGTGGCAATTCACTAGCACTTACACTTCACTTTTCACAGACACTTCACTTTGAATATTTCACTTTTCACTTTATCGCGGACAGCAACTTTGGCTTCTAGACGGTAACTGGTTTGGACGGCCCATTCGTCCCCTTTTTATACTACCCAAGTGTCCGTATCTGGTCTCCAACCTGTCTCCGACTCAACCAATCAAACTCCTTGAGTATCCATTCCGACCAATAGAAATCTCGTTCTATTTTCAAATATTGATGAGCCATTATTAGCTTTCCAATTTTAAATTTATTTGAATTTAGAATAATGTACGCAAGCTGTCCTCATCTTGTCTCCGACCTAACCAATCAGATCCCTTGAATACACATTTTGATCCTACGTTCCTTTTTTAAATATTTTTGATATGTTATTTTGTTTTATGAGTTTTATTTGAATTTGGAACCTGTCTCCAAGCGTTCTCAGCCTATTTACATCATTCAGCTGCCGTGATTCTGAATTATGTTAGTTAGTTAATTATTTAATTTGTTAGATCTAATCTGTTAGTTTTAATCATTTCCTAGTATTGGAAATCTATACATAGAAATGGAATCGTTAGTTTGCTAATCGTGGGATATTAAGAATCTTAGTTACTGCATAAAACCTCTTAGCATTCACTTTGCTTTTATTAGATATACTTTTGCATAAAATCCTGACTTACTAACTTCATTGACAGGAAGTTCTTTAGCTCCATGATCTATGTCTGATAGTCGAGTTTTAGTCTATTGAGATATAACTTTTTAGATATTTAATATTTCCAAAGGGTGCTATTAGATTAGATTTCCATCATACTGATGTATCTATATATTTGTGAACGTAGCGGAACGCATTGTGGACCGTTACAACGTCAATCATTCAAGACTACCGCCGCGTTCCAAAATATATAGAGCCTACCGCGAAGAAGCGGCAAGAAACTTGGGGCCATTCTTTTCATATACTTACTTACAATAGATTTTTACATTGTTCTGCTTAGGTACTACTTAATTACATTTTATGGGTGACAGATGACAACTTGCCAGAAGTGGAGCATCTTTGACTTAACTTAACTTTTTGCAATGGGCGGTCTTATCGCTAAAAGGAGTCTCTTTCCATTGATGATTCCCCTCCAACAACCGTCGGAGGCAAATCATTTATTTAGGAGTCTCGATGATCGGTGATTCAAACAACGATAAGCTATGACCATACCGAAGCAAGAATAATAATATAAAAAAACAAGAAATGTTTACCTACTATGTTCTCTATCCTAAACGGGCACACAACGAAAACTAGTTTTACATTATTTCTATTTTTACAGGTAGGTTTAAATAACATAGGAACAGCGCGATGAAAGGTATAAAACTGTAAATAGGAAGCCCGTTGAGACTAGACTACCTGTTACCAGTCTCTGGTTAATTTTAGCATCACCAGCTGCTAGTTTGGGCACAGAATAACTAATAAGTCTGGGCTGTTGTAATCAATCTATATATATATATATATATATATATAAAAGCGAAAGGTCACTCACTCATCACGAAATCTCAAAAACTACAAGTGCTAGGAGTTTCAAATTTAGCATGCGCGTTCTTTTTAGGACTTAGGTGCTCACTAAGACGGGATTTTATGAAATTCAACCCCTAAGGGGTTTTGTTTGGGGTTGATAGATCGTTACTGCGAGTGCTAAAAGTTTAAAATTTTGCATGGGGGTTCTTTTTTGGACCTAAGAGGCGAGTCTATTGCAAACTACGGGGCACTCCTTCAAAATTTATTGGGCAGAAAAAGCCAGTAACTGTCCAACCCGGGGATCCACCCAGGACCTCGAGGTTCCAAAACGGCACTTTTACCTCTATACCAAGACCAAGCGAGTGAAGCCGCTGGCGGGTCAGCTAGTGCTTAATACAACTGTAATACGGTTTTTACATGTTTAACAGCTCGCGGTGGCAGAACAATACTGTACTAAAATGTGCATAAATTCCACATTACACATACATACCTTAGAGTATGTTCTGAACTAAATATCTTAGTTTAATACCATATACACAATAAAAGGATGTTTCCATACGTATTGAAAAATGCTTACTGACCCGCTTTGCGGCCTAGACTATATTTTAATGTAGGTGTCTAGCTTAGATTAATGATTAGTTTACGCGCGCGCGCTTCGACGAAGCGAGAGCGAGACCAATTATTAATCTAAGGTATCTAGCTATTTTGTAATAATAAAACGGGATTAACGTGAGACTTACGCGATGTCGACAATTGTTTCGGCTTCGTCCACCTTTCTTCAGAATCTTGAGTGCGGTGCGCTCGTCCTTGCGTCCCGCCTAGCTAGCCTAGTCTAGTTTTACCACAGGTTTTACTTACTATTACATCAGAATTTATGCTAATATTAATTTCAGAAAAGTAGAGATGTTACATAAGTTTATCAATGTCTCAACTTTACATACCTAACGCTACATAATAAATATGACTAGGTACCTGCGCCCTGCGGTTGCACCTGCGTTGCGTGGTGATGTTGATGATGAAAATGATTTTACTTGTAAACCATCCCTGTACCTTGAGCGATTTTTATATAACAAAGTGTACCCTATAGGTGTACCTAAGTATATGTTGGGGAGGGGAGGGATTTAGGCCGTTGTAGTGGTGGTCATTTAAATCATTGCCTTATTTACGCTACACAATGCAGTCAAAAAGTCCTCGATAAAATATTTTCAGTAAGTAGCTACCTATTTTATCCTGATTAATGTATAGGCGCGCTCCGCCTCTTTATTGAACATTGGTACAAATTTAAAATTAAGATATAAGGTTATTGAGCTGGCTATTGACAGACATATAGACATAGATTTTAGGGGGTCAGTTCGTCTCAAGGTAAACCAGTCGGTCAAGCTGCTCTAATTTGGCAAATCTTCCCGAAAGGGATCAATTCACATACGAACAAACAGACCAACAACCAACAAGCAGACGGATGGACAGGACGATTAGGTGAGGGCAGGATTTGACAAAATCATTCCATAACATTAGTAATTTCCTGATTTTAAAAAAAGCTCTCCCGAGGGCTCCTGAGAGACGATAAATCTCTCGTAGAGATTTTTTGAACCCGACTTAACTTCAATATTTGTTTCCTTATAAATTTGTATCGCTCATCCCGAGGCCACCTTCTCCATCATCTACAGGAATGAAAGTATTATAATGTATTATGTTAATGTCTTTTTGTGCCTCCATCCTCCATACTTAGTACCTACTTAGCCCTTATAGTAAGTTGTATCAAAATATGTTCAGTGGTTTTCGCATGATACACACAGGCACAGAGTAAATTATAGTTGGTGCCGGGTGATTCATTATTATAAATGGGATATATGCGTGATTGCAAGAAACATAGTTGAAGTGTTCGTTTGTATAACAGCTTTTCACTAAATGCATTTGTAAGTTATGATGGTACTGCCAAAAAAATAAATTTTAAAATTATTTTGTTTACGTTTCTCTGTTTGTTCCAGCTAATCTCTGAAACGGCTGGACCGGTTTTAACGCGACTTTTACTGGCAGATAGGTGATGTTATAAGGAGTATGTTCGGCTACTATTATTTCATCATCCATCACCACGCGGGTGAAACCGCGGGGCGCAGCTATTGTAATATAGGTATAAATTTCTCTTGTCACAGTCTTTGTAACCAAACTCCTCGGAAACGGCTTGACCGATTCTTATGAAATTTTGTGTGTAGGTCTGAGAGTAGGCAGTAAAGTAATTTTCATGATCATCATCATCATCATCCATTATCACGCGCACTTCGGCCGCATTGTGTACCCGCAACACACCCGGTGACTTAAAACCTATTCGTTTTTCTGTGACAATCCAACGTAGTACCTAATAGTATAGGATCCCGATATAAAACGACCTTCACCGAGATGCCTATTTGATTAAACATATTTTATATTTAACTTAATATGTAAATAAACATGTTGCATATGGGTTGCCTAGCAAATTTCAGTCCAGGATATGATTAATTAATTAGTATAAAAAATAATTCACCGGTTTGCTCATTAGACAAATTCTATACCAATCGAAAGTATGAAGCCCATAGAATATGCAAACGTTAGGTTGCCTATTTTTTTCCGGTCACAGCCTTCAGGCTGCCAGGTATAAACAGGTAAATCGATACTAGCATTTTGCACCGATCTGATTATTAAATGAAAATTATATGATAATAAAATTATTTAATTCTGATAGGTACGGATCTGATAGGTATAGGGTTGCCTGCGGAAAATTAGTGCCGAATTCCGGTTGTCGAATTTAAAAAAGTTAAAAATTGCTGCGATTGAATGTGTGCATCTGAGAGGTACCAACCAACCATCCCATGCTATAGAAGAGGACACAGCATAGCAGCTGTTTCAAGGTCCGCTCATTTCAAGAGAGTGCGCATGCTATTTGTTCGTGAAAATAAAAAGGATAGCCATATTGACTCGTGTATACCTTGTATCATTTTTCAACTACTTTGGCGGTATATACATACGTTGATAAAATTTTAAACATACTTGACAGTAGGAAACATGCTATAGGTATCCTATTAGACATGAGTAAGGCATACGATAAAGTTCGACATAATATACTATTAGATAAACTTTTTGACATTGGCATACGTGGCATAACACATAAATGGTTCACCTCATACCTACAAAATCGCAAATATTATGTAGAATTAGAAAACGTAGATTATGATTCTGGAAGTTTAAATACAATCCGATCAACCCCCACCCTACTAAATCACTCAATCCCCCAAGGTAGTGTCCTTGGGTGTATCCTATTTTTAATCTATGTAAATGACCTTCCTAAATGTATTGACGAATCCAGTGTACTCTTCGCGGATGACATTTCTATATTGACATCTTGTAATAATAATTCTAATTTAAATAAGAACCTCACTGACATTTTCAATAACATAATTAAATGGATGAATGAACATAACCTTGCCCTCAATATATCAAAAACAAAATTAATGCAATTTCACCCCTACCAAAAACCGCCTATTGACATAAACTTTTGTTATAATAATACAAAAATTGAATGTGTGAACACTGCTTTATTGCTAGGTTTAGAACTAGACTCGCATGTAAATTGGAAAATACATGTTAAAAAAATTCAATTAAAATTATCAAGTTTTATGTATGGACTAAGGGAACTGCGGCGAGCAGCTGGACTTGATGCCGCTATGACCACTTATTACGCATATGCATACTCATGGTTAAGATATGGCATCATACTATGGGGAAATAGTGTAAACGTAGATAACCTTTTCATCGCACAAAAGAAATGCCTACGAATACTTGCAAACATAGAATTTCCAGATTTAACAATACATCATTTCCATAAACCATATTTTATCAAATATCAAATGCTGACCCTCACCTCCATCTACATCTTGGAAATGTGCATGTTTATTCGAAAATATCCTCAATACTTTTTAAAAGCATGTGAACAGACGAGAAATTATCCCCTTAGACCAACACGGAAACATACACTTTTAATACCTACTTCTAGACTGAAAATACACAGTTCCGGTACCAAGGCAATGGCAGTTAAAATTTATAATACACTACCTAACAAAATAAAATACGAAAATAAAACGAACGTTTTCAAATTCACACTTAAAAAATTACTTTTGCAGAAGTGTTATTATAATATTGACGAATTTTTCAATGATAATACATTAAAATAGACTGGTCCTCTCTGCACAATTGCAACACCCCCAGGGGGTAACATGTGACATGTACTTACTGTAAACCTTATGCAACAACACCTGCATTGTATGTTAACTTGGCACATAAGCAATAAATCATTTGAGTTTGAGTTTGAGTTTGAGTTTGGAGTAGTTTATTATTAAAATAGAGGAATAGTTATTCAATTTTTTTAAATTAATTAATTATTTGTTTGTATATATTTTATGTGACACTAAAATATATATACATCTTTAGTAAAACAGAAGGTTATAGTAATACATACATAATACTAATCTAACAAATTTTATCTTTATTACAAAATAAAATAAAAACAATTTAAAAAAATCTGTTTATTGTAAGCAATTACCAATTTAAAAAAAATATTTTGTAAAATTATTCAGGTTCCGAGTCATTGAACATAAAACTATGATCTCCAACTTCTAAACCTTCTTCGTCTTCACTCTCCGTTTCAGTTCTTTCGACAATGTCTTCTATATTTAAACGTGTATGATCCCCAATGAATCCTACTGGTTTTAAAGATTCATCTAAGAACCAACCACAGTTCTCAGGCTGAAGTTTTACGCATAATGGATGGCATTAAGCCACATGGAATTTACGAAAATAGTTCGTAAAATTTTCTGCATTAATGATATCCGGCATGGTGGTATGGAGTTGGAGTCTAAGCCTTTTAGTTTTTTTTAAACTGCTCGCTGTGTTCTTTAGCAGAGTAATTTTTCATAACAATGCAATATCTCGCCCCATTCACGTTGGTGCCGTTCTTGATACCATACATACTAGCCGTAAATTCTTGAACGTTTTTCATTTTTTCATCAATGAAAATATCAGCAGCATCTGTTAATGATGCAAAAACTGTTTGATAATTTTCATTTTTCGAAAAGGTTTTATGTTTCCTTTATTATAAAATGCTGTAATATACCTAGTCGCAACCTGTTAACGCATGTAAGGCGGGAAGACTTTGGCATAATTTGATTCCTAACCTAACGCAAAATCGGTGCAATTAATACAATCAACAGTTTGATTATTAGTCTTTCTAGTTGCTGAACTGGCAAGCCAAAATTGTGATTCCATAAGTTTGTGCATATTTCCTAACAAAATAATCAAAACGTCAGTATCAGAGGCTTTAATTACAATTTTTGAGCCTGGTTCCGCTTTAGAAGCATGAAAAATAATCCTTGTATCTGCCTCTTCGTGATGACATTCATAATTAGTTTCTTCAGTTTTTTTTTTTACGGAATTTTCCTGAACTTGATAAGAGTAGCATTGATGGTCGGCGGTTAAAAATATTGTTGAAGCAACAGTTTGATGTTGAAGTTTGAAGAGAATCACCGAATCTCCTAAATTTTTCGCAATATTTTTTATCTGCAGTGGTACTTTGTCCCTATTAGAGAAAGTAAGATTAACCACCTTCTTCCCACTTCTCTTGGGGCTATGGTCACAAAAAACACAAATAATTTTGCTTGATGTCGATGCTGTTGATGTTGACTGCTCCTAAAAGAATTAAAATCATTATTTAAGTAAAAATGTATGAAACAGAAGATAATTGAAAATAAAAGCTCAATTAATAGATTGTCATAATTTTTTTTTTAAAAAGCTTAAAATAAAACAAAATATTTTATTACCATGTCAAAGTCTCCAGAAGTTTGAGACAGGTCTTCAACATTACTCTTTTCATCCTCATCAACTGTAGCACGGAACGACACTAGGACTCAACTGTTTCGATTCTTCTTCAGTAGTAGATGCATAGGTATGCTCCTAGAAAAACGATTTTTGCAATTAAATAAAAATGTTTGATATATAATTTTTATAAACTTTTTGATTTTAATAGTTGATTGAAAATATCCTCATTTAATTATGTCACAAAAATACGGAAATCAGATCACTTTCTTGTTTAATTTATAAACAACAAAGTGTACAATAAAGTGATGTGTCGAAAATTTACAAAACCATAGGTTAATTTTAGTAACAGCTATTTCAACATGAAAAAATATAGTTAAAATAAAGTTGTAATAGCTAAGATAATTTTCAAGATTCAATAATTAAGTACTTACTATATGTTCAGCACAAAAATGATTAAATTCTTTGTTATATTATTTATTCAAAACGGTCACTTTTTTATAACACGTAGTATGATAACCTACAAATTCAAGAGACGCACTGGGTAGCTCAACAACATTGTATTTAAAGTTTTTCTTTTACGAAAAGATAACTTTAATACACAGTTTTTAAAAGTTTCATCATTTAAATCAATTACATCATCATCCGAATCACACAAGATACACTTTTTGCCATTTTTTTTCAACAATAAATAGTAGCACGTTTTTTCAATTGTAACTATAACGACAATCTACTCCAAAATGATGCACAGCATATACGAGTCTATTGCTATCCTTTCCATTTTCACAAACAAATAGCATGCGCACTCTCTTTCTTGAAATGGGTGGACATCTTGGTGGACATTAAACAGCTGCTATGCTGTGTCCTCTTCTATATAGCAAGGGATGGTTGGTTAGGACCTCTTAGTCGCACACATTCACTCGCAGCAATATTTAACTTTTTTAAATTCGACCACCGGAATTCGGGACTGATTTTTCGCAGGCAACCCTATACCACCGTGTTCAGAATTAAATAATTCTATTATCATATAAATTTCATTTAATAATCAGACCGGTGCAAAATGCTAGTATCGATTTACCTGTTTATACCTGGCAACCTGAGGGTTGTGACCGAAAAAAAATGGCAACCTAACGTTTGCATATTCTATGGGCTTCATACTTTCGATTGGTAGAGAATTTGTCTAATAATCAAACCGGTGGCATATTAAAAAAAAAGACGTGTGGCACTCGGAGACTGCCGCGGTAAAGCTATTGCATAGCTGTTTTTATCAACTTATGCAATTATAATTATTTAACCAATGCCATCTAGAGGCGAGTTGCTGAACTAAAGAGACAAGCGTGATATTTCAAAAAGTCATTTAAGTTCTGCTATTCATTGATAGATGGAGTCGGGTGTTAGGTTATTTTCGTTACGGGATTTCTGGATTCGGTCTCCACGCTCAAGGCCCGCGATAGAAGCTATGCAATAGCTTAAAAATATTTTTTATTATAATAAAATTCAAAATTCAAAATTCAAAAAATATTTAGTCAGTTTAGGCATCATAGACACTCTTATGAACGTCAAAATTTTTAAATGATTCTACCGCTGTCTTCGGAAAAGAACCACCGCCGAGAAGAAGCAGCAAGAAACTCGTGGGCCATTATTTTTTCAAGTCTTTGTACATTGAGGTTACATATAAGTAGTATTAAAATAACAAATTTATTCAATAGTTGGCTATTAGGCAGAAGTGGAAAGCTTCCAGGCATCTTTGTCTTCTAAGTAGTGACTCAATTTATAATAGGCTTTTTTCATTAGTATATTTTTGACACGTAACTTGAATTTCCCTTCAGTGAGCTCAGTAATGTCTTTTGGGATTTTATTATAGAAACGTACACAATTGCCTAAGAAGGACTTATTTTTAGTTTTCGTGAGTCTAAATTTAGATACAGCTATCCTATCCTTATTTCTAGTATTAATATTATGCATATCACTATCTATTATAATTAATCATATCCTGGACTGAAATTTGCTAGGCAACCCATATGCAACTTGTTTATTGACATATTAAATTAAATATAATATACGTTTAATCATATAAGCATCTCTGTGAAGGTCGTTCTATATCGGGATCTTAGACTATAATGGTTAAATCTCTAGTTGACCCGCCCGCGGCTTCGCTCACGCGGCCTCGAGGGATACAGTGGCTTTAAAATAAAAGTAATCTTTATTAATCAATAACATTTTTATTCATGAACTGATTGACATGAAACAAACACTAAATGTTAAGTGAAACACAATACATTAGTGAAAACCACATCGAAACAGGATAAGCCGTTTCTGAGATTAGCGTGCACAGACAAACAGACAAATATTCTAACAATCATTTTTTTCATTGAATTTTCGTTATAAAGTCCCAATAGTATATTTTCTCATACCTATATCTTCCATGTATAGACAGCGATCCGTAACATTTTTGTTATAAGTTTAGTATGTATAGTGGAAGAAATAACGCGCAGTCGCGCCGGCCGCGGCCGGTATCGCCACAACCGCTATGTCCCTGCATTTTAAATCTGGAATATCTTCGAAAATGTTCATTTCAATTAATTTACATGCTGTAAATGGGCATATTGAACTATATTGTACTTATAACGTATGTACTTTTAAGGTACCTACTTAATTGGATAAGGATTAGTGATGCATTGCTTATTAAAAACGGTTTATCAATAAGTTATTTCTCGTAAAAAGTAGGTAAAGGATAGAAAATGATTACTGTGGGTTATCTCTAAGAGATAGACATATACCATCCAGGACTTTTTTGTAGACCTATTTAAGGTGTACAATATTATACTGTAATACATTATTTAGGTCTATCTCGTAGTCTACATCACATTAGAAACCTCTAAATTATCAATGTTTCTCTACTATATTTTGTACGTATTATCCATCGTGGCTCCTATAAACCTTCCTTTTGAATCACTCTTTCTATTAAACAACCGAATCTAAATCTGTTCCGTAGTTTTTAAGCATACATAGGGACAGACAGCGGGAAGCGACTTTGTTTTATACTATGTAGTGAAGTGATGTATGAACACAACTTTTACAATTTATACAACATGTTGATATAGCAAGATACAATTGATATTTCTTCGTAATTATTTTGCGACTGATTCAAGGAAAATCCTTATTCCAAGAACCACGCTTTCTGAGAAAACATCATCTATCAGGAATTCGAAAGGATTATTTTTGTTACGCATTTTTCTGTTTAGTATCATTATTACAACAAGGTCATGGAAGTTTTGATATCCGATAGGTACTTACTTAATACTTACTTAAGTTAGATGTAATGTAAGTATGTAGAAGTGTAGGCAAACCATAATACCAATAGTAATTACGATACGAACACATATGTACCTAATAATATTAAGGGGGCTTAATCGCGTTAAAAGTAGTATTTATTTACCTCGACGTTTCGACGTTACATTGATCTTGGTCACGAGCGGACTGAAGAAGCGGGTGTTGTTATAAAAAGTCATTGTCCCGACACACAACACTAACGATATTAACAAATTTTTCTGAGGATAAATCGCGACGGAAACACTTTTTAATCACTGAATTCCATGTCGCCGCCGCGCCAGTTTGAAACCATCCTCCCGGTTTGAAGTTACGGTGCTTTTCTCAACCGCTTCACGTACCATTCTCGAGTAATAGTGACGCTTCGTTGAGAGAATTTTGGGGTCGTGAAGTTCAATCCTGTGATTAGGTTCTGACTCGAGCAGATGTTCGGCGATCGCAGATTTACCTATTTATTTGGCGGTTCTTTACAGCTGCGATATGATCTTTGACTTGTTCAGCAATCGCTGTGAACCAGCAAATTGTATCGTATGTAGGCGTGTTGTGACTCTCTTCCGTAAAGTCGTATCGTCCGTCCTAGGTAGCATCCAGCAGATTGCTACAGCAAATTGTAAACTGCGTTGTAACGTGAGTAGTGCGGTTGTATGCAATCTGGGCAGTGGGCTCTTCCCTTCTTAGCAGTAGATGTTTTTTTATTTGGGAAAATAATTGACAGGTCATTGTTCTTTCGTATTCCAATTTGTCTAGACTAGAAAGAATAATTTTAAATAACATAATAATTATGTATTATTTATTGTAGTTTTGCTGAGCATCTAAAATATTTATTGTCTCTCAGTTCAGTGGTATAGTTGACTGAGCGAAGGCAATTGCAACACCCACTTTTTGATAATTGGACAGCATTTGAGCCATTTTCATACACGTGTGCACGCTGTGGCGATCCAACATGGAATGAAATTGTGATCACCGCTGCAACGTGTGTAGAGTACGTCCAACTACTACACCCAACAACTACAGCATGTTGGAACAGCAAATTGTATTTGGAATTGCATCGTATGTAGGCAACTTTAGGCCCTAAACGACGGCTGGCCCGGGCGGGTCATCGTCCGCACGTTGTAGGTAGGTATATCTCGCGTATATACTGCTATCTATTCTGCGATGTAGAGGTGCGTTGGGTCGTGTTCCACGGTAAGAATATATTTCCGTGGTCGTGCGTTCAGGCGCACTATGGCTCTAGTGGTGGAGCGATGAATATGGGTTCACAATAATATAAAATATATGTATTTTTTTTTTAATTTCATGACCAGTTATCGATTCCAAACCACCCCGTTACCTATAACAACAAATACCTTATATATCCAGTTTTTTTTAAAGGTGGATTCTTAATCTAGGTATTGTAGTACTATTGCTTATTTCTGACACCTCGGATACCACTGCTGAACCTCATAATTTTCCAAAAGAGCAATTTACAAGTGGCCTGCATCCAATGTCGTCCTGCGACCTTTAATTCAGGCCATCTTGTCAGCCATCCACCTTGTCACTGGTCGACCTACACTGCGCTTGCCGGTCCGTGGTCTCCACTCCAGAACCTTCCGCTCCAATCGGCCATCCGTTTTGCGTGTTATATAGCTACTTAACCACACACGTTGCAGTTCCTGGAAAAGTAAGTTGATATCTGCGAAATCTATTGTATTATTGGCCAAATATGGCGAATCGCGATTCAACGGATTAACCTATAGTGTCCAAAGGATCACAATAACCTTGCTAATACCATGTTGTTAGGACTTTAGCAGAATCCGCCTGGTGAAGTAGCACACCTTGCCAGTTATTCATCTGTGATGGAGTAGGGTGCAAACATTGTATTTCGTTGAAGGGCAATGTTTGTGTAGATAAGTTTTTAAACTTTCGCGAATCAAATTAATGTTTTAAGAGAATATCGGGATGTTTTCGCAAAATTTTTTAGTCAATCTTTGGGCGAAAAAGTCCCGATATTCTCTTAAAAGCTTCAGTTCAGTAGGTATATTTCAGGATGACGAGGGCAAAATACATCGCCATGCAGGGTTTGAACTCGTGCTGCTTTATTACAAACAAATGTCCTATATTAACTTATTCAATAACAATAATGTTTCCGTTAAAGTGCCTGCCTTCAGCTGTATCAGGAACCAGACACATTAGATAATCTATTGTTACCCTGGTTAACGACATAATTCAATTTGTGAACCAGATGAATCCCTTTCAGTTAGTTATTCACGGAAATTGAATAAAAAATGAAGTAAGAAGCGGTAAAGAGTGCAATCGTGTTGTGCGTGGTGTCAGTGGCCCCAAGCCAAGGCAACCACAGTCGAGGCGAAATTCCTCGGCCGACGGCCCACCCAATGCACACGGAATAATAAGTGGTTAGACAATGATAAGGACCCGACTTCGAAAACCTGCTGTTTATTTGTCGTTGAAGTACATTAGAACTTTCTGAATTAATAAAAACTGGCCAAGTGCGAGTCGGACTCGCGCACGAAGGTTCCGTACCATTATATATATAAACGACAAAACAACTGGTTTGTTTTATATGGGAGACCCCTTAAATACTTATTATATTCTATTTTAGTATTTGTTGTTATAGCGGCAATTCAAATACATTATCTGTGAAAAATTTCAACTGTCTAACTATTACGGTTCATGAGATACAGCCTGGTGACAGACGGACGGACAGCGTACTCTTAGTAATAGGGTCTCGTTTTACCCTTTGGGTACGGAACCCTAAAAACTACACGGCTAAGAGACCCAGAAAATATATAGAATAAAACCACCGCAAGACTTCTCTTTAATTGTGTTTGGACCTTTTGGTCAGGAAGCTAAAGATCATAAAAATAATAATAAATAATAAACTCTATGAAGAATAAAATGTAAATAAACATTCGACCCAGAAAAATAATAAATCACCAGATTGACTGACATCAGAAATCAAAGGAGATAATAATCTAATCTACTTCCGGCTTACGATATTTGGTCCTCAGATACGTAATAGAGTTTTTTTAGCATTGAAGCAACGAAGTAAAAATAGGCATAGTAAGAAAGATAGAAAAAAATGAAAGTAATAATTAATACCATAATTATATACATCCTTAGAGTTGCAGCTCTGACAGTTGAGCTTATTGCCGAATGCATAGAGGGGGCAATTCTACTATTTCACAACTTGCAACAATCCACCCCGCTGCAACTGCAGTTCGACTCCGGTTGTATCGTTCGATAATTGCCCAAAAAGCCATTCTACTATTTCTGTAGACAAATTGGAACGCTACGTCACGTAAACGTATCGTAAATGCCACTATATAATACTTAAATATTATACACTAATATGAGTTAGCGTCGTGTTCATGATCTATCGAGTTACCATAGGTAATATAAAATGTTATTCGATCGCTGGCGTCAATAGAAACGTAACAGCAGCTGCACTGTTTTTCAATAGCAGAATAAGAATGTGTGTAAATCACCTACCTACGGTTCGATTGCAGTTGGAACAAATTTAGTTAAAATTTTGTGGGATCGCCCCCAGGTCGCTGGCGTCCTGCCCTGCTTTACGTAGGTAATAGAATAGGTATCGTTCAAGTCAAGTACCCACGATGCTGCTCAGCTAGGGAATGCAATTTGTGACAGTGAGTGCAACCGCGTTCGCCTTGGTCTGGCTTCCTGGCGACCCGACTAGTGAAGGGGACACGAAACCTTTGTTCCAATCCAACAAAATGTTGCAAAACTGGTCTTTGACCTTTTGCGCATTACCAACCAGTGATTTGAGAGCCACGCGGAGAACGCTGTAAATATTCTGGCGCCAATAAAAAATAACTCTCCTTCCTGTGTGGAGTTTTTGTCAAGCGACGTACTTGTAGATATAGGTACCTATATTGCGATGCAGTGCTGGCAGAAAAACTTACATTATGTATATAATTTGATGTGGACATATTTAGGGTAGGTATGTATAGTCAATTACAATCAGCTAAGTATTTACATCAAAAACCTACACATATGAAAGTCATACATGAATTTTGCGAATGCCCTGATTTCACGTTTTATTTTTGAAAATAATTCCAATTGTGTATATATATAATAATTATTAATATATATATATATATAATATATTATTAATAATAATAAATATATTAATAATAAATTTTCGAAAATTTCTCAATTGTTAATAAAATTAGAGAATCTTAGGCATGCTTATAAATTCGCGCAGTCTACAGTTTTGTTTACCGAATGATAAAATATTACAAATCAATTGTGAGAAATTTTCGAAAATTTGTACTACTGTTGAAAATTGTTCTGGTATATAAAATGCGGTAGGGTATTTTTTTAAATATATGAACACTATAAAATACATACTTTTTAGGGTTTCGTACCCAAAGGGTAATAATAACGGGACCCTATTACTAAGAATTCTCTGTCTGTCTGTCCGTCTGTCACCAGGCTGTATCTTATGAACCGATGTATTTCTGTTGTCGCTATTATGACAACGAATACCAAAAATCGAGCCAAGTGCGAGTCGGACTCGCGCACAAAGGTTTCCGTAAAAACGGCAAAAATGGCATGTCTGTGGTCTCGAATGTAATGTAGGTACATTTCAATAATACATGCGAGTGCGACTCGCACTTTTCCGGTTTATTATATAATAAGTGCCTATCCATGGCAAAAATGCATGAATGAAATTAGTTTTAAGTAAGTATCTGTATGTTTTTATTTTTGAACCGCCTCGAAAAACGGTGGAGCAATAACGTTATATAGGTATACATATCATGTAAAGTACTAATATAGGTACATAACTTCTTACTGGATCACCAGATTTTGATGGATATATTATATTGGTACATTTCAGTTCCATCAACGTCATCGGTATAGTTCTATTTTGATAATTAACTCCCATAATTGTATAGGTAGTGTAGTTATAGGTACTTAATTATTACGTAACTTGTTTAAAATTAGTGTCAATTTGACTAAATTAGTATTAAGAGTTAATAAATTAACTCAATGAAGTCTATTAAAAATGGAGGTTGCTGAAGTAATCAACAGTGTCAAAACTGTCAACCGTAGATATCACATTTTTGTCAATTGGGATCTATCATACTTTCAGCAGTCATCCTAGTCAGTCCTCATATTGGCGGAAGGGCCAATCTTCCAAAAGACGTTCAAATGAAAAGATGAAGATTTTAAAGAGTAGATTAGTTAGGTACCTAACTCTAAGTAGTAACACCAATTGATTCATATTATTAAATTATTATATAAATGCAAAGGTAAAGGTGACGTGATTAGATGTGACTAACGATGAATCTTTATAAAAATTATGTAAAAGGTGACGCCAACTCCGCGCGACGCGCCGCGCCGCCGAAGTTTAGATAATGGCGATGCTGATGTGATGACCCAAACTAACCGGTTATGGAAGAGCTGGCGAGATTGAAAGTTCACTGCTTGACATTTTAACTCAACATTTTGCAAATAAAACCTATGTAGGCATTACGTACGCTAGTATATTTTATTTTTAGTACTAACGACTGACCCGACCACTGCATCGCTGGCTTGCCTACATACGTATTGAACTCGCAGAAAAGCTGTGTCTGTCTCTATTTTATATGATTAAACTAATCACTATGCTGAGATAAATAGTTTATATATAGCTCCGCTCGGCGGTTTCACCCGCGTGGTGATGGATGATGATGATGATGAATCAGATATAACGTATGTTACTCAGGCATAATGTAGGTTTCTACTGCTTTGGGTAGGCTGCTGCCCAATGTGGGTGGCCCGAATGCCAACTGCCGTCGGCTATACTCCGGAGTGATCCGGAGTATGGCTCTTTACGGAGCACCAGTCTGGGTGGACGCCCTCAGTCGCGACAACAAGACTCTACTGCGACGTCCGCAACGGGTCATCGCGACGAGGGCGATACGCGGGTACCGGACGGTGTCCTGGACGGCGGCGTGCGTGCTGGCCAGTGATCCCCCCTGGGAGCTCCAAGCGGAGATCCTCGCTGAAGTATATCACTTCGTGGCGGCGAGGAGATCCCGTGGAGACGCTCCAGTGTGGGAGGAGGTTACACGTATGCGGTTGCAGGCGCGGGCTGCCTTGTTGCGGCGGTGGACGGAGGACCTGGCTCCACCAGTCCCTGGGCAGTGGACGGTGGAGGCCATCCGCCCAGTCCTCCAGAGATGGGTGAGGCGGCGATTCGGTTCGCTGACCTTCCGATTGGTGCAGGTGCTTTCCGGACATGGATGTTTCGGAAAGTACGTGCACCAAATCGCGAGACGGGAGGCGACCCCAGCCTGCCACGAGTGTGGGGCGCCGGAGGATACGGCGCAACACACGCTGGAAGTGTGTGCTGCATGGGGCCCGCAGCGGCACACGCTTTCGGCGGAAATCGGCGGAGATCTCTCCTTGCCGAGCGTGGTGATCTCCATGCTCAGCAGCGAGAGAGCGTGGCAGGCGGTGGCCACCTTCTGCGAAGCGGTGATGACGCAGAAGGAGGCCGCGGAGCGGATCAGGGAGAACGATGTTCGAGCTAACCCGCTCCGGCGCAGACGACCGGGGGAACGGAGGAGACGGTTTGCTCGTCTCCTCCCTCCTCCGTAGTGGGGCCACTGGCGAATAGTCGGGGGACTCTTCGCCGGTTTGCACGGCCCTACACGTCTAGGTGGTGACCTTGGTGAGCAAGGTCATCCCTTCACAGGCGCTGAGGCCCGGTTAAGATCAATCCGGGCCTACCGCTGGGGCGAGATGGTGACTGCCAGCGCGACCCTGTCTCGTTCCTCCAGGCGGAGGACTGCTCACGGGGGGGTTTTAGTGGGTCTGAGCCCCACACGCCCCCTTCCGTCACCCCCGTGGCGGAAGGGAAGTGTACAGCATTACCCCCCAAAAAAAAAAAAAAAAAGGTTTCTACTGCTCGCCCCCCAGAGTTCTCGCCTTGCCGTGGCGGGGGGGGGGGGGGGCTCAGTAGCCGTGGCTCGGGTCACCACGGTGAAGCTAAGAGGAACCAATGGGCCTGCCAGTGATAGCCGATAGCTGGCGGGACCGAGGTAGGACCGCTCCTATGGGCTTTGCTCTCCAAGTCCACACGGGAGCGGTCACTGTAGGTAGCGGTGGTGTATGGGCGCCACTGCAACTGAGGCGGGCTGCGGTGTCGTATGGGCGGCACCGCGGCTGAGAGTTAGAGGCCGCGGCTGGAGAGGAGTGCCTGTGTTACGGTGAGCCGCTCTCCCTGCCTTCCGCGGCCTTGACGGGGCCGCCACCGTTAGATGGCGGACGCGGTGGGGTCGCAAGGGAAGAGGACTGTCGGTATTGAGAGGCGCCGCTGTCCCTATCCTCTGGGGCCGAAGTAGCAGGCGGTGGGGCTACTCACCTGACCCATCGTAGGGGGACTTAGGGCGCCCAGACTCGGGGGAGTCTGGGGTCCATTTGCGGGCTTGGTCCCCCGCGGCGGTTGCGGCACGCCAAGTGTTCTGGCGTGCTGCAAGAGAGAAGGGTCCGGCAACGGACAGCCGCGGCGGGTTCGCGGTCGTGTGTGAAATCTGTCCCGCGTTCCCGCCAATAGCGGCAGTGACGGAACACCGCAGAGGTTTGGTGGGTATGCTGCCCTTCTGGCACAGACTCCCACATAACCACCGTGCTCCCCCCGGGGCCGGTGGTATCCATAAAGGATTACTCTGTGTAAAAAAAAAAAAAGGTTTCTACTGCTGAAAGATTTTTTTGTATCGGTTTAATAGTTTTTGTCTTTAACAAACAAACAAACAATGAAATCTTTCTTTTTTATTATCAGGATTAAATACTAAGGTAAGAATTTTTGAAGAAAAAACAGTTTTTTACCGTCGGGTGTATAAATTATGTACTAAAGTACTCGTCTTTTATTGCAGGGCCGTCGAGTACCACCGGAGGCGCAACTAACGACGTATCAATTTTGAAGCTGAGGGCAGAACTCACAAAGTTACAAAGTTCTAATAATTAAATTGGTCACCGCTAATGAAGACTTTTGTATGGAGTAGTTTTTGAGTAAGTATTAAATTTTTAACGCTTTCTCGGCGCTTTCGCGATGGCGGTCGATAGTACCTAATACCGGCGGCCGTGACGAAGCGAGTAAAGAGAGCGTTAAAAATTCAGATATTTCCTAAACAAACGCAAATAAAACTGAATTTTTGAAGAAAAAACAGTTCTTACTGTCAGGTGTATAAATTATGTACTAAAGTACTCGTCTCTTATTGCAGGGCCGTCGAGTACCACCGGAGGCGCAACTATTTTTTTGTTGTTCAATATATATCGCTCCGTCCCCATACGACAGTTTTAAAATAAGTAAAGTTCGGTGCCCGGACCTAGGGTCTTGGTGGCCTAGTTGGTCATGGCGTCTGACATGGACTGTCGGAAGACGCGGGTTTGAATCCCGTCCGAGGATGTTAAATTTCTCTCTAAAAATTGCAATATTTGGTATCGCTAAGCAGGCGTTAGTGCTTTAAAAAAGTAATGCTATAACTGTAATAGTTGACATAAAAAAAGCCTTTATTCTCCCACAAAAATCTAACATAGTTGGCTTATGTAATATGTTGGCTATTGAATTTTATTTTACACTATAATGTATCGCCTCTCCGGCGGCGTAGGCCTCCCGTAAATCTGTTCACTCTACTTCCTCATCCAGTCGGGTCCGATTATCTTAGAAAATATGTCTCTCCATATTTTACTCTGCCATCCTTGGTTTCTTTTTCAATCCAGAGGTATCAACTCTGTAACCCTTTTTGTCCATCTTTCGTTATTTAGTCTGCAGACATGGCCTGCCCATGTCTATATTGCCCATTTCAATAGTCTTATCCTTTGCGTTACATCTGGTGCTATAGTTCTCTTTCTTATTGTTTTATAACTTACTTTGTCTGAAGTTTTAATTCCTAAAATGCTTCTATCAATCTTTCGGTGGCAAATTAAAATTTACTCTTCATCTTTTCTCCTAAACGACCATGCCTGGCAAGCATATGTTAAGCACGGTAATAGTTGATATATGGCACTGCAGGCTATTTTGTAGTTATTAATACCTAATTTCCGCATTTTTTGGCTATACCATTGCATATGAAAACATGAAAAGCACTTATTTTAACATCTCCATATATATAGTTTGCTCTATGTTTGACATTTCCTTAATATTCAGACATATGTTATCGCTGACATTTATGTAGACATTGACGTCTTCTAAAAAAGGTACAACATCACTTTGCACTTTGTCAATAGTTTTCGTAGCGTACGCGATGTAAGGATTTTGTCACATTTTGCGTTACAATATCGAAGTTTTCATACGTTTCCCTGAGTTTGTGCAAATCTCCTATGTTCTATGACCATCACGGATAATGTAGGATTCTAATGGTGAAAGAATTTTCCAAATCGGTTAAGTAGTTTCGGAACCTATTCAAAACAAACAAATTTTTCTTCTTTAAAGTGTAGATGTAAATAGTGTAGATTATTACATTAGAAAAAAACTTATGTAAATATCTTCCTTAACTTCCCTACCATTATACACTTAAAACAAAAGGTTTCTTTCATATAATGACGTACATTTACGTGCACAGTAGGAAAGGGTTAAACTATTAGTAGGTATTAAAGGACCTGTTTTTACGCTCAATTCTTCTTTCTTTCACTTCTGAATTCCCTTCCCTTCCCTTCTGAGTACCCTGAGTGTAACGGGGACTCTTGGGTTAATCCCCTAATAAAATTTAATTATGTAGAGTAAATATAAAAATTAAAATATAAAAGAGTAATAAATAAAAGTTATGTAGAGTCCTGAGTGAAGCGAGGGGTTAGCCGCCCAAGACGAAGACAGGCTTTATCCTCGAGGGTATGCACCTCTACTTTTCATACCTACTGCGAGACAATACAAACTCAGAGCTGTAAAATAGCAGTTATACAGTTAAAAGTAAAATAGATTAATAGTTAATATTCATATTGGACACATTTGTACCGTTATAGAGGGACAGAGTAATATTTTTGGAAAGAACATTTTATGAAAAACACTGTTCTAGACTTTTGCGGTTGTTAACTAAGTTATAATTAGTACTCACGAAATGTAGACCACGATTTAGTTGCTTTTGGAGCACCCGATATTTCGGTACAGTTACATGCACCACGTTGGAAATAATAATATATTTTAATTTAGTATTATCTATGACTTCAAGACCTTGAATCACAACACAAACTAGTATAGATGCTAAAGCATGCGCAGAGAGGGACCGTGTGTAACCCATAGCAACCGGCGCACAACAATTGTGCGTTCGTTTAGCAATAAGGGCATTCATTGGTGGCGTTGCTATTGTTGCGATATGGCTCTTTTGTTAAAGCGTTCGTCAAGCTCAGTTTTGGTGGCAAAAATAACTCTATTTTAGCTTTTCAAACATTTCAACAAAAAGAGTCATATAAACTACATTTTCATCCATAGATTCCCAATTCGACGCCCTTTTCAGCGTTATTTTCGCCAACTTAGGGCTATTCGAACGCACTACTTATAGTTAAACCTTTTCGCGCCTTTTTTCTTTTTTTTTCTGTATGCTGTCTCCGTACTAAGAGTATTCCTACAATTAACGTTCCAAATCCAAATCACTTTACTCCCCAAGGAGTTTCATACAACTTTACAGCCCCGCGTATGTAATGCCTTGCTTTACGTAGAGATTGCGTGACATGTAATAGAACATTTTCGAACAGGTGGTATGAAAAGTATTATACACCTCCAGATTCCGTATTCAAATACAAAACGCAGCGCTCAATAAGAATCCAAATTTTGAGCTAGTGTGAGTGAGCGCTGCCAGTCGCGAGTGTAATTACGTACCACGTCTACGTCTGTGTAAGCGATGCGTGTAATACCATTGCATACAGCTACCCCAAAATAGGAGGAGTTATAAAGTATTCGATAATAGATATTTTTAAACATTTTATATTGTATATGTATCGAGGATAATTATCATCCTTGCTAATACTAAGTCATAATAATTATGTGATGTCTTAATAAAGTGTCAATCTATCTTTGGCGCGCGTCAACTAACTTTTTTCCATGGGTGCTGTTTTTTTTTCTCGTGAATTATCGAAAGTTATGGAACAAAAGTTGAAGAATTGAAATGCAGGTTAGAGAGTTAAAATGCAGGTAGGCCAACTGCCATACTGCTGCCATACTGCCTTTGAAAGCATAAAAAATATTTGCGGAAACAATCATAATCTACATTTCTTAAGTTGCGAAGTAATAAGTACAGGTATTATTCTCCACACAATTATCGAAAGTCTTAGAACAAAAGTTGTTTGTCATGATGCATAAAACATACTTTTAAAAAGTCAACTGATAACCTGTAACCTTGTTATGTTATTAACTTACTATTGACTTAATTTAAAATAACTAAAATGGAATAAAAAAAGGTAAAAAAATATTATTGTAAAGGAATAGATAAGTAAGTAAGTATTACTTTATGCTAGATATAGATGAATACAAGTAATATGTATTATTTTAAAAAATCTGCACGTTTTTTGTTTAAGTTTACTTTTGTAAATACGAGTGTTAGTTAAGCTAACAGGAATAACTTACCCATAAAATTTGATAGATACACTTTAAATTAGATTGTATTCTTTTGAATTCTTATTTTTTGGAAACATTATACGATTGTTAACAACGTACGTTTTATTACTTACATAATCACGTAAAATATAGGCTCTAATTTCCCGCTGTGTTTAAAAGTCTCTCAAGAAGCCCTCAATTTTTATTTCACTTAAAAACTAGATAAGTACTTGAATTAAGATTTATTGCGTGTCAGTAATTTATTTTGTATTTCCACATCAGATACGAGTCAGATAAGACAATTTGAATGCGCTCGCGCTGGAACTGAGAGGTTCAGTCACTCCCTCTCGCCTGATGTAAAGCGAAGACAAAACCAAGAAACGATGACCATTAGTGCAGCCGTAAGCCGTAGGCAACTTCTACAACTACTGTTTCTTGCACAGGGTGTAGATATCAGACCAAATTCTTTGATAAAAAAGTTTGAGAATGGTAATCTTTTCATGGGGTAATTACGAAATACTAGATTGGTGAAGTACCTATAAGATAAGAGACATTATTATAAAAAGTAACGATAATATATGTTTGGGGTAATTATGGTCTAAAATGCAATTTAGAACTTCTGTCAGTGTGCAATAAAATTCATTTATGAATGATTCCGGAATTACCCCGTGATAATTCGTAATTTCCCTGACTTACGTTACGGTACGGACCGTTGTGCGTCGGTTGAAATGGTTTTCGTACGGCATCATTTCTTACGAACACAAAGCTAGTTGTTTGTAGGTCAGAATGTACGAATATTGAGCGTGAACCTTGCTGCAATTAGCTTTAACGCTTGCCCGTAGACCATTTCTGCTGGGCTTACTCCACAGTCCTTTCTGATGGCTGCGCGTAAGCCTAACATTACCGTTCGCAGCTCTTCTCCCCACGATGTCGAGTCCAAACGGCTGATAATGAGCATTTCAGAGATCTGTGGAATATCTCTACTATTTCATTCCCTTGTGGGTGATATGGAGTAGTGCGTATTTTCTCCACTCCAAAGTAACGCATCAGCAGAGTGAATAAGGCTGATTTGAACTGTCTCCCTTGTTCACTAGTACAGCGACGAAAAATGCCGAAACGAGATATCCATCCTGCATACACAACCTTGGCAACAGTATCCGCAGTTATAAGTATCTATAACTGGTAAAGCTTCAGGCCACTCCGTACATCTATCGATCATAGGTACTAAGTACCTATAGCCTTGAGCTGAAATAGGTAAAGGACCTATATCAATGTGGATGTGTTCCAGTCTACCACACGATGGAATTTTTTGCAATTGTGACATCGTATGCCTTTGCACCTTAACACGTTGACATCGTATACATGTCTTAGCCCATTTACCAACATCGCGATTCATGCCTGGCCAAAAGAACTTTTTACTTAACATTTTGCGTGGTCTACGTATTCCGGAATGTACTAAATATAGCAGATGTAGAATGTAGTACAAATATTAGTAGGTACGTTAAATAGGTGGAGACTATTATAACCACTAAAATGGTAAACGATTTTTGGAATCGTTGGAGTGCTGAATGTCTTGTAACGTTGAATGATATAAATGGACAAATAAGCAAACAGCGCCACGAACAGACGATATTGTTATTGTTAAAGATCAGAATTTGCCACCTACAAAATGGTTGTTAGGCAAAATAATAAAAACTCATCCTGGGCCAGATAATATAGTTCCCATGGTTAGTATAAAAACTAAGAATGCTACCTATACTCGTATGTAAACGGTCGTCATGTAGCGAACTATGTTTTGTGCCGAGAAATAATAGTGATATAAAAAATTTACCCCTTCAAGCATGCGCGTGTCTTGTTGAATTATTTGTATTTGTAACATGTTAGGTAAGCCTTAGTGGGTTACACCTCGAACTAGTTTAGCTGATCGATTGTACTTTGTAAATTTTGCTGTCAAACTTTCAACCAAAAAGGTGGGCGGCATTTTGTGATTAATAAAAGCTATTTTTAAGATAGGTACCTCTGCGTAGACAAGTAGTTTTTTGTTAATTATTAGCATTGTAATCAGATGTGTTATTTAACAATAGTTTAAGAACATAATTTTTGGCGGAATGTCCAATATTAGGTTTAGAAATACTTTTAGATATTTTTTAACAAAGCTGTTTAGTAAAAGTACTGATATACGCAATCTAGCAGGCCAGGCTCAAGCTGTTTAATTGAAATAGATTTGTTGCTATAGATCACGCTCGATGGCGCTGTATGTTTTAACACACGCAAGCGTTTTGTTCGTCAACATTGTAGCGGTAATTTCAAAAATTGTAATTATTGTCTTTGTTCGATCAAAGTATCCATTACTAGCTATACGGTTAACTATAGTATCACTGCGGTCCCAATTGGCCATAATCGATATTAGCGCGATAAAAATCGGTCCCTTTCACCGTGAGCGTGATTACGATGGCCCACGCTACGTCATCGATGACGTCTTAACTGCCGCCATATTGACGATTACATGAACCATGCTCTACACCATAATCGTCGTGAGCGTTCTGTCAAAAGTGACAGGTGTTTGTTTATTTCTACTATGTATTTACTGGTGTCCCTTCTTTTTGATGTAAAAGTTGTATAAGTCGGTCCATCCATTCCATTATTTCTTTTTAATCCACACACTACATAGTTAACCTTCACACTATGCACGATATTTTTATGAATTTGTTTTTCGCGCGCAAATGGTGCGTTATTGCTACAACTCTGGTCCGAATTAACAACACGCTTACAGTGCCACGAGCTGTCAAAATCGCGATATTTGTCTCGGTCAGCTTTGGTAGACGATAGCACTGTGAGCAAAATTATCGCAAAACGGACCACGGCATATTATTTTGAGGCATCTAGTGTTGTAGGAGTAGGGTAGGAGTAGTAGTAGTAGTAGTATTAGTAGTAGTAGTAGTTACAACCATAGGTTAGAGTGTGTATAGGTAATGGATACAATTTCGTATGGAACAATTTTGGCAACAAAAGTTTCAAAACACGCCGCTGGATGCGCTGGCTGTAGGATTATTGTAATTTACACTGCATGATCTAAACTAAATATCTTATAGTTTGTGGTCACTGCTAAGCAAAAAATTTGAATGGTTTCGTCCTAGATATTATATTCATCTATGGTTTCGTCAATGTTCACGGGGGTTTCACTTCCTTACTGTCCTGTGGGCCTTAGAAAGATGTTGTCTATGGTTGTGCCACCACGCATAATTCACCATAGTGATCTATGTTCTATTAAACTGTGGCTTCGTTCTCTTTATTTCTATTAGAGCAAAGAGTTTGCGTAATCTCATTACCGTTGTCTAATCGTCATTTGTTTGAGTTTAGTCATTGATTGACGGATGTATGTCAAAGGTGAAAATTACTATGAGCTAAATTATATTTTATTATCGTGTTTCTATTCCTATAATATATGTTTATACAGAAATGTAGTGTAACTTCATTGTACGTTGTCGGTGAGTAAAGATACTTATCCCGCAGGTTATGTGTCAATTTGATGTTTCATGATGAACGGGTGTTAACAGTATAATGGCTACAGAAGGTAAAGTTGCAACCATAACTTCGAGCGGCGAACGACTGGAGAGATCGCAGCCGGCACATGATACATACGATACGACAGATGAGTTTAACATACATAGAGAAATTAGATGGAAACTCATTTTACGATACACTGAAATTCATGATCGAGTTGTGTAATATCCATGGCGACCTGTGGGAGTACGTTCATACGACGGTGAATTCTGATAAGGCATAAAGAGAGACCAAAAAGCAAGAGATATGTTTGATGATATAATCACATTGCATGGTTCACGTGAGGTATACAAAAATGGCAAAGGAGTCATGATAAGTTTTAAGGTTAGCTTTTAGAAAAACGATATTAAAAAATATTTAGTGACACTTCCGCTTCTGGCCAAATTCATTGAATTCTTTTCAGCGGAAGTGTCACTAAATATATTTTAATATCGTTTTTTGTTAATGGATTTCCGCAAAGTAACGCCTGAACCAATAAATTAGCTTTTAGAGATAAAGGTCTAAATAACCGCTGCAGACTTTTGTCAAAGCTACAAGGCTTAATGAAATATGTTCAACCAATAAGACTTGCAATGGCAAAACTCAAATGTGGAGTTGACTATAGACTATGTGAAGACGAAGCTGTTACAAATTCAAGATTTACTCGTGTACAGTGCAGTGCAGACCCAAGTACAAACACCAAAGATGCTGCACTATAAACAATACAATGCAAGAAATCTCTACTGAAAAAGGCACACGTTATTGAATATTTAAATTTAATCTAGTTATGATATAAAACTAAAGTTAAGAAATGATAATTTTTTGTAACATTTACGTAAATAAACCTTCTATTCAAGACCTTTGTATTGAGGTATTACTTGATACATAGTTATACATCCCCCTCGCCCTTCCGTGCTCGACTAGAGGGCTTGCTCAGCAGTAGCTGCAGTATCATGTAGCAGTTACGTGTAATGCTGACCAAGACTTCTCGTTGTCCTGCGGTAGGTTAAGTTAGCTGTTAAGATTTCTTTTGTTCATATTTTAATTCATTATTAAATCAGCCTCCGAATCGGCAACACATAGTTTTTAATTTTAGTTTTTAAAAAAGGGTTTTCCTTAGCCCAAGTTTTGACTGGTGCAGCCGGTAGGATCGGTTTTATAAAGGCTGTGTCGTTCCTGCTATACTCCGGGTGTCCAAATCCATCTGGAAAACGCGAGTGCGACGCGAAACGCCGAGAGCCGATCCTCGAACCAAATAAATTTGTCAAACGGGTGAATCCACAGATGACCATGAGAGTAACGGCGGGTGCTTGGTGAGTCAAACTTTTCGCCATATCCTTCCCGAATCCTCCTCTAGTTATCCTAAATTTTGTTTTGTTATATTTGAGATAAGACTTCGCTCACTATAACGTATCTGGTTTTTTGTATGCAATTCTACGAACTACCTTAGCGATAAGCATACTGTAGAGTATTAGAGTAAAGAGAATGAAATAAAAATAAGAACGATTTATAACTTAAGGTTTAAATTAATATACTGTAGATTAACATTTTGATAAAAGTATTTAAATTGAATAATTATTAAGTAGCTAAATTTGCTTTTAAACGTTATTTATAATTGTTAGTTTCGAGACTACAATTTTCTTTTTACTGAGTTATATTTACTGATTTTTACTGTGTTTTATTGAATTTACTGTGTTTTACTGATATTACTGTGTGTACTTGATTTTACTGTGTTTTTTACTGTGTATTTTACTGTGTGTTTTATTGTGTAAGTGGTTATTTATACTTTTTATATTGTGAATTGGTCTCTAAGGTTTGCTCTATTCTATAAAAATGGAACCGGCCCAAGAAGTTACCGCGATTCCAAATGAAATGTTAAAGCTTGTGCCTACATTCAATGGCGATAAAAGGCAACTTAACTTGTTCATTAGGAAAAGCGAATACGTAATAGCTAGGTATAGGGGTAGCGAGGAACAAAATCTATACGTATATCAAGCGATCACAAGTAAACTCACGGATAAAGCGGCCGGGTTATTATCAGAACGCGAAGATATTATAACTTGGACCGCACTTAAGGAATTGCTGCAACAACACTTTGGCGACCCTCGTAGCGAACAGTGCATTAACCTTGAACTTGAATCGGTTAAGATAAAGCCCGGTGAGAGTTATTTAGAATTATGTAACCGCATACAAAGTATTCGATCATTGTTAATTTCGAAGGTTAATATGTCAAACGACGCGGAATTAAAACGTGCAAAAACCACCATCTATAACAATACGTCCTTAAACGTATTTTTATACAACCTGCCCGAAAATATGGTACGCATAGTAAGATTAAAATACCCCGCGACTTTAGAAGATGCGCTAAGTATTGTTCTTGAGGAGGTCAACTTCCATGAGCAATATAATATGCGGAACCGCGTTTATGGTAGCGCGAATAATAGTGCAAATGCCCCAAAAACATTATTACCACAAAATCCTAACTTTGGTTTTAAATTTAACGGACCATCACAACCGAGTGGTTTTAGAATCCCGACCTACTCGCCAAATAACGTGCCGCCAAAATTCAATTTTGGTAGTCAACCCGCACCGTACCGGATGCCTCAAGGACAATCACACAATTTCGGATACCGTCCGCAGTTGGGCTACCGCCCGCCTGCCCAGTTCGGTTCACAACCACCCCAGTACGGTTACCGCCCACCTGAGTTTGGTTACCGACCACAGTTAGGGTACCGTCCACCATTTAATAATAATAGTAATCAACCCCTACAAACAGGCTCTAGGCCTTACGTGGGTATGACACCCCAACAATTCGGATACAAACCACCTCAAGTTAACGCTCCGCATTTTCATGCCTCAGATGCAACGATGAGGACCGCACCACCAAGGCCGCGCGACGGATTTAAAATCAATGAATTGACCGATAATAACGAAGCGCGATACTATGACTTTTACTGTGGCCATGAACCTAACTATGACGCATATGGTTATAACCATGTACCTAACTATGACGCATATGGCTATGACTATGACGCTAACTATGACAATTACAGTGACAAAATGACATATGAGACCTCACAGACAGACATACCACAGCCTCCATCTGATCGAATAAATTCTAACTATAAAGGAGAAGATTGGATAGAGCTAAACTGTAACCCCTCACTAGAGTTGCCTCATATATAGATTCCAGAAATAGATGCAAATTTGATAATCGACACTGGCAGTACTCGATCATTCTTGAGCCCACGAAAGGCATACGAATATTTTTACAACGAGATTAGACATGAGCCGTTTGAAGTCGTAAGTACTCACGCCTCCAGTAGCCACAATGAAGCAATTGAAATTCCGCTTCTACCAACTTTTCAAAGCGATGAGCGTCACAAATTTTATCTTTATGACGTCGATCCACGATATGACGGACTTATTGGGAACGACTTATTAAAGCAATTGAACGCCATTATAGACCTTGAATACTTAGTCTTAAAAACTAAAACAGCGCGTATTCCAATTATTAACTATGACTTAGACTACTTAATCTACCCAAACCCACGATCAGAACAACGCGTGAAATTTCACACTGATCAACATTCAGGTGACGCAATTATAGACCATAAAGAGTTCGGTCCTGGTGTTCGAATGCCTAGTGTTGAAGTGAATTGTACCAACGTTTGTGCTACAACTGTCGTTCAGAACACCTTAGACAAACCAGTTCGTATGACTGTTAAAAAACTCCAAGAAACACCCCAACAAGATACCGAGTGCAACCTAAATTTTACAACTAATGAGACGACAGACAAACAAACTAAGAAAATACCTAAAGACCACGAAAAATGCTCGAAATCTTTGCACAAGCAAATAGCAGAAAATATAGTAGCAAAAAAGGAAAAGATTTGTGATAAACGAGGTATTAAAAGCAATATAAAACTCCCGCGATTCAAAACAGTTTTCGTGAAAGCTATAAATAAAAGAAAGAGTAAGGATAAGGCAAGGTACAAGAAAGCGGAAGTAGTGGATGAAATTGAAAGGAAAGTAGGCCCTATTAAGGTAGGAATACAACGTAAAAATACGAAAGCACCAATTAAAAATATAAAACGCCCTCCGCAGGTGGTGCATTCTGACTCTAGTGACGTCAGCAGTCGCCCTTCATCTGCAATCACTTAAAGGGAATCCAGGACTCCTGCCGATAAAAGAAGGTCAAGCGTATCTGCAAATCGATAAATGGACTATTATTAAAACTCTTAGCTTAAATAGTATTCACGACGATTTATATTTTGTGATAAGGAAATTTACCGAATTTAATAGAATAGTTTCGTTAAACAAACCGTTTCCCCATGACTTTATAAGCATGTTAATGCATGTCGAATATCTACGCGACATAACTATAGATAAGTATCGCCAACTAATGCCGCAACGTTTTAGAAGAGGAATCCTTAATCCATTGGGTTCTATTATAAAAATTGTAACGGGAAATTTAGATCATGATGACGCGTTAAAATATGACCAATTAATATCCGAAATAAACCAAAATCAAGTTATTATTTCAAAGAAGGCTACCATTATCTCCCAAGCGTTAAACAGTCTCATTAACACTTCACAGTTGCTTAATGAAAATACAATTATTCTTGATGCCCGCCTTAAAAAGGTTGAAGCATCAATAAAAGACATAGCAAATAAGGAAACTAATTTTGTTCTGACTTCTTATATATTAGGATTATATAGTTTATTTATAAGTAACTTCCAAACTATCCTTATAAAATTGAGCGAATTAGAGACGGCACTAGCATTAAGTAAAAGCTCTATATTACACCAGTCTATTGTGAACTCTACCGAACTTTTAGATCACCTAAAAATTATTTCTAAGACAGAAAACTTGGTTTATGAACCAATTGAATCAAATTTAGTTAATATAGAAGAAACAATTTGTGTAAAATCATTCATAACGAAAAACCAGATTACGTTTATCTTACAAATTCCACTTACTGATAATTACAATTATAACTATTTTAAAATGTATACCTTACCTGTTTTCCATGAACCGGAAAATACAACCTTAGTTATAATACCCAATTACCCTTACCTTTTGGCGAAAGGAAAGACATACTTACCGATCACTCAGCCATGCCGTCCTCTAGCTGCTGGAGACCACTTCCTGTGCACAGACGATAACAGAGCCCTATACGCTGGATCCACCTGTGAAGAGCAACTCATGAAGTATGAGGACAACCTTACCTGCTGCAGACAGTACCCAATTCAGTTGGAAGATGTGAAGGTCCAAAGAATTGATACTGAACACTGGATCCTCTATACGAACCTGAAAACCACACTCAACAAGCAATGTGTTGAAGAAACTACTAAATATCCTGTATACGGCACGTACTTGGTAACCATCGACGAGCCTTGTGATTTGGAGATTAACGGAATCAAAATTCGTCCCCACCGTGCCTTCATAGACGTTGAAGCTGCGACGCCACTCCCAATCATAAATTTACCTCAACTAAGACCAAACGCCAGTGTATTAAGTGCGCGTGCACTCAACATGCATAAAGTGAACTTGGACGAGGTTAAATATATGTCCTATGCGTTGAAAAATAGTGAAGTGCTCGAAAGTGTACAAAAAAGAGAAACGGACTCTAAAATCAGTGTGTTAGTTTATATCATATTAGGTCTAGTTATATTTAGTTTTGTATTTTTTGTATTTTATGTGTTTCGTAATAAGTTTATAAAAATATGTGTTTTTGCGAAATTATCGGAAAACTCTATAATCGAACCTTCCGATAATTTCCCTCTTAGGGAGGGAGGAGTTATACATCCCTCTCGCCCTTCCGTGCTCGACTAAAGGGCTTGCTCAGCAGTAGCTGCAGTATCATGTAGCAGTTACGTGTAATGCTGACCAAGACTTCTCGTTGTCCTGCGGTAGGTTAAGTTAGCTGTTAAGATTTCTTTTGTTCATATTTTAATTCATTATTAAATCAGCCTCCGAATCAGCAACACATAGTTTTTAATTTTAGTTTTTAAAAAAGGGTTTTCTTTAGCCCAAGTTTTGACTACATATCAGCCCAGATTTTCTTCAAAAATAATAATAATAAATAATAATAATAATTTATTTTATAATATTAGCACTTACATAGTTTTGAACTTATATAATATGGCTAGAATGTTACACAAAAATGTTTGAAGTGTCTGTCGCCGAACTAGGCTTATCGCCTGTGTTTCAGCATACAGCGCCCTCCCCCTATTTTATCTCATGGAGCTAGCCTCGTATTTTAACTTAAATCTGAGGCATATAATTAACAATGTAAGTACACTAAACTTAAATAGATTAAAACATTAAATACCAAAAATGTTGAAAAATAGTTAAAAATGTTGAAGATGTTCCTCTGTGTGTGTACAGTGTAATTGCATGTGTGAGTGTGAGAGGGTGTCAGTTGTGAATCAAAACTAATTAAGGACCAAGTATTTTAAGTACATTACTTAATTTTGGAAACAAAAAGAAACAAAGACTGAAACGGAGCATACTTGCTATTTAAATGAGAATAAAATAACAATTATTATGAGTTTAATGTCTGCATCATTAATATTCAATGTAAACACTTGTTCCATGCGTTAAAAACATTGCTGATATCTGTTTCACATAATTATTACTAATATGTACCTATTTACAGTTATTTCATGCATATTAATTTATGGTTAGGTACTTACCTAAGTAACAAAACCAAAATGCTTTTCTAGAAATTGTATACATGCATGTTTTGAATATTCATCTCTCAAAACATAAGTGCTATGTTTGTAAATTATGTGTAAGGTAAACAATATGTATTACTCTTAATAAATTATAATCTTCATTATTTTAGAATGTGTTCTTCAATAAATGGATTACATTATCTCAAACTTGATTTTTAATTTCATAAACCCTGTTTTACATAACAATATTTTAATAGATTAGATAGGAACGCTTGTTGCTACCTCGATATCAAAATTCACATCCCCATTTATCGATATCGATATCGATATCGATACTGGCGCGCTCATCTTCCAAGTCACTTCACACCGAAACGAGACGGATGGCACTTAAATAATTAAACTTCCCGCTAACGTTCCGTTCTTTGCTTTAGTTCCATTCCATCTATCTTTAGATATAATATAGTCTGATTAATCTATGTTGTCTGTGAGGGTTTCGTTTCGTTTGTGAATTATTATAGCGTTGTATTGTATTTGGCGTTGTAAAGTCCAGTATGAGCACCAAAAGCGAAAATTGTATTGAAGATCTCTTCGAATACATTAGAGTTAGCGAAGATGAAGACGATTCAAATGCGGTTGAAATACCATGTGAACTCGATGGCACACTTTTGCTTTCAACGCTTGTTGCTCAGTTTCCCGGAGCGTGTGGATTAAAATATCGTCACCCAGACAGTAAGTCAGTACGAGGAATTCGACTTAGCGATGGCAAATTACACCCGCCCACTGAAGTCGGCTGGGGAAAGTATCTGTACGTGTGCGTATTTCCAAAAGAGAATAAGCGCAAGATGGAAGACGTGTCTCCGGAGAATTCCGCAGCCAAAACAAAACGCTTGGAAAAAAAGCTTACATGCTCTGATTTGATATGCCTTGGCTTACCTTGGAAATCCACCGAAGAATCTATAAAGCAATACTTTGATCAGTTTGGTGAAGTGGTTATGGTCCAGCTCAAAAAAGATAAGAATGGTTCATTCAAAGGTTTCGGATTTATTCGATTTGCCACATATGCTTCCCAAATGAGGGTTCTTGCTCAAAGACACAATATTGATGGTCGCTGGGTTGATGTCCGTATACCTAGTTCTAAAGAAGGTGTTGTTCCCCAAATGCCATGTAAAGTATTTGTTGGTAGATGCACTGAAGATATAACTGCTGATGATCTACGAGAATACTTTTCAAAGTTTGGAGAGGTAACAGATGTGTTTGTTCCACACCCATTCAGAGCATTTGGGTTTGTTACATTTTTAGACCCTGAAGTAGCACAAAGCTTATGTGGAGAAGACCATGTCATTAAAGGGGCCTCAGTATCTGTGTCAAGTGCAGCCCCTAAAGTTAAAAACCAACAAAAAAACAACCCCAACTGGAAAGAAGACTCATATGGACAAAACAACTGGGATAACAATAGGTCTGGCCCCTCTGGAGGGTCCAGCAATATTGATACTTTAAATATGCAAAACTTGGGAATCAATCCGAATGGAGGACCTCCTCCTAACTTCAATATACCTATTAGTCTTGTTGCTGCTGCTCTCAATCAAGCAGGATGGGGTGGATTTTTGGGTGGTCCAAATAATGGTCCTAACTGGCAGGGCCCACCACAAGGTAATTCTGGAAAAAATTGGGGGAAAAATGGTCCACCTCATGGTTGGAATCAAGGTGGTGGTGGCGGTAGCCACGGATGGAACAATGGTAAAGGAGGTGGTGGGAATTGGAATCAAAACTGGCCAAATGGTCAAGGGAACTGGAATGGGGGTAATGGCAGTGGTGGGCCTAGCAGCGGGGGATGGAACAATAAGCCCCAGACATGAGGTGAGCACTCAATACCAGCAAGTCAAGTAGATGCAACAAAACTTAGTTAATCATTAGGATAAAAATCTATTTTGTTTTGTATTTGTAAAGCTGTCATAATGAGTTACATACATGTGCTAGGTTCACAAGAGGTATACATGAATGAAACTTTTATTATTATTTAGATATAAGTTGACAAGGCATTGTGAGTAATATTGTGCTGTGGATTGATGAGTCTTTGGTTTAAATAAACACGAATGATATTCTGCGATGGATGTTTTCATTTGAGACTGGCATGTATATTTTATGTTTTACATAATTTTTTCACTGTGTCATGAACATGAAGAGTGGAAGAATATAATAACATTTGGGGACTGGATGAAATGTTTACTTTTGATTGTGGATATGAAACTTCTAATCAAAGTGAACAAGAACAGGCTAGCATGGTGACGTAAGATATGCTCAGCTGTATGTGTGTCTTGCAAGACATGTATGTGGCTGAAACGTGTTACATGTGAGAGGAGAGCCATCCATACCTTCCTTGGATAGTGCTGGTAAGTGCAAGAGAACATTTGTAAGGTCATACTATGAATAAATTGAATGACTTGAACTTTATTTGTTTATTGTGCAGTAGCTATTGAATTAAAACTGGCTTGTTTCAAATGTCAAGAATGGAAAAACCTGGTATGATTCTCATAATAAGTATTTTTAATCTATATGGGTACCTGCCACCGTTGCTACTACATACTAGTATACTCCATTTTATACATTTTTCAGATATATACATCACAGTTTGAAGATACCTACTTAGCTTGTGGCAAGCTCATATATTTCTGTCATCGGATGATATCCCAATTATACTGCTCAATGGTAAGATATTTCTATACAGACTATCATGTATATAGGTTTGAAATTGACAAGGTCACTAATGCAATAATATATAACAATCCTACTAATATTATAAATGCAAAAGATTGTATGTATGGATGTTTGTTACTCTTTCATGCATAAACTACTGAATTTTCAATTTACTGAACTATGAAATTTTCTTAATCTTGACCCTAGCAACCAAGTATCTCTTATGTCAACCCCTAATGTATGATTTCTGTCTTGTAGCATATCGTTAGAAAGGGTAATAATAACTAAAGAACTTAAAAGAAACCTAAATTCAAAATGGCTTTTAGTTTTTTTGGAATGAATTTCAAAGTTGTCACTTTTCATAACATTTACACAGATTTCCCACTTTGAAAGCTCAGAAGATTTTTTTTGATATCAATTGTATTGAGTAATATTTTATTTAGAAATGGGAAACATTGCAGAATACAAGCATAAGTTATTTTGTGGTATTACACTACAAACAAAAAAGTTATGACAGTTTAAAGGCAATGTTCCAGGTGATTAAAAAAAACCTAAAATATCTAAACTACCGTGACACTTAGGACATAACATCTATCAGGGAAAACTAGCGCATTACTCCCCAAACCCCCAAAAAATCCTGTCAGTCCATGCACCAAACACCCTGAATATTGTAGATAGGATATTTAGCTGAGAGAAGACTTTATTATATTTTTTTAAGTTAGCAATACTGCATTCAACGATTTTCTTGCTAAGTTTGGGAATCGAACCAACTCTAAATGTGATAAAAATCACCACCCCCACCCCCTATTTTTATGATGCCAATCGAAAGAATACAAAAATCATCTTAGTAACATAATGATATTGATTCGCTTGTGCATACACTAAACTAAAATTCTCTAAACTATGGTAGTTCTTATTATGTTAATACTAAAATCCACATTCGTGTAAAACTTAGAATGATAATTCTAAACATATGATTATTCTATTCAAATGTGGGTAGTTTTACATCAGTTTAGACTAGTTTAGAGATCACAAGCTTACATGACGATTTAATTTGCTCTAAACATACCCACAATTAAACAGAAACGGCAAATTTAAGAATTGTCACTTGCAAGCATTATACGAATTTGGACTTAAGCGTGAACTGAATAAGAATTACCAAAATTAAGTAATAATAGATTTAAATTCGCTAGTTTAGTTTGGTGTGCTGATCTAGTGAATATACCTTAGTATCTCATTTGCAAGATTATTCCATCCATGAACAGATGGAACAATCTCGTTAATTCTGTTTTTGTTGTGTTAGTTATTGGCAAGAGAAGGTTCTTATGAAAGAAAAACCAATAAAAGTGGGGAGGTTATGGCGAGGCCGAAAGAGGCGGAGCTTACTACACGAATGAAGTCGCGGGTAGTCGCTAGTATATAAATAAAAATGAAACTATTTGCCTTTGTCATCGCATCGCGCTCTCGCATCAAGGGATGGAACAATTTTGCTATTATTTTGTTGTGTTAATAAAGCCCCAAATACACTAGAGGGACATTTTGACGTGCAACACTGAATCTACAACGCGGTCACATTAACTAGACGCTTGACCATGTGACGTCATTTTGGCGCCCAAGTACGGTGTGCAAAAAAAACCGCCCAAGTAGTCTCTATTAAAATCGAGTAAAAATTGATTAAAAATTAAGTTTGTTAAATGAATAAAAAATATTTATTTATTTTGAAAGGTAATATACAACTACATATTCTGTGAAAATTTAAGGTGTCTACCGGTTACAGTTATTAATACTGAGTATTATTGAATATTATATCGGTAACAAAGATGCTGACCGTACTGACACTTGCCGGGCGAGAAAAGGGAATGCGGGGGAAGCGGGCGGGGCCGCATTCCGCGGCGATGCGTCGAGTTAATGTGACCGCGTTGTACGTGGCGCTGCGTTGCTTAAGCCCATCACACACATCTAAGATAATATATATTATAGCGTCCAATGTATAAGTTATGTTAACTTAACCCACCACACACGGCGCAGATACTATAATATATGGCAAGCGTACATTTTATCGGATACCGTCTCGGGAGCCGCACGTCTCGATCGTTCACACTGTAATATACAGAGTGTTCATATTTTTGAATTTTATTTCTTTTTATATTAGGAAGACTACCGACTATAAAAGTATATTTAGGCACTAAAATAATACAATAAAAAGTAATTTAGAAGTCTCCACTTCTGGCATTAAAATAACTAATTTCTAGATGAAAGGTTACTTACTACAAAAAAACACAGTTACTACATTAATAAGAAAAATGTAATCATTTGCACACACTAAATGTTATTGCCGATTAATACCAACTAGGTATTTATTATTTACTAATAGAAGACTCTGCAGTTTAGTATTCATAAGTGTTAAAGAAATTATCATTAATTTGCTTCCGTAATAAAGTTATGCTAGTATAATAAAATAAGTCAAGGTCAAGATTTGTGTTACTACATAAAAGTTTATTTGCAAGATAAATAAAACTGTTCTGCCTATAATTTGTAGAAAAGTGGACTTTTTCGATATAACCTATATGGTGTGTAAAAGCAAATTTTACTAACCAGATCAGTACAGTCAATATTTGATGTAACAATTTTTTCAGAAAAATGATATCAGAGGTGGTACGCGAAGATGATGCTTCGCGCATGATTTTAAGTAATTTTCTTCGTTACTTTTAGTTCGATAGTTTATATGACGCATAAATTTCCGTTGGATGCGCTCTATACGATTGATATATAATGCATATCTACGATTCCAAATCTGAGAGGCATTTTGCGACATAGCGTATTTTTTGCTAGACCTGTTGGACAGTTCCTCAGATGATGATTCGAACTGTGAATTTGATATAACCGTCATACTAGTTAAAAGTAAAAAACGAAGAATCTGGATAGAAGATCACATAAAACACAGGAAACACCGTGATGAATTTACATACTTTACAAAGATCTTTCAGAAAATAACTTCTTTTTCTTACATCCATGTGGTTATTTGCACGATACCGAGCAGTTTTCAAATGTTTGTCTGTCTGTCTCTATAATCCGGGTAATCTCTGAAAAGGCTTGACCAATTTTGAGGGGGTTCATACTCAAAGCATTAATTAAAGGGCCACACGAACAAAGTCGCGGCTGCAGCTAGTCTAATAATAAACATAGCCTAATTACATCAATAATACTAACATTCATTTAGTAATTACCCAGTTTGATTGTACAATTAGGTACCCACTACAATCTAGAAAAAGCTATGAGTTTGAGCTCATACAACATTTTTTAAAGTTCTAAAAAGATAACTTCGCCATACCGCTAGTTCGGTTAGTATATAAAAAGTATCATTTTTTTGATGATTCCCTTTGTTTGATTAAGTTAATTCGTGTAAGTCGTCGTTAGTTTCATTTTAATTTACAAATAATATGTCTACACTACAGGATCGAAACAAAATAGGTCGAAGGTAACGAATACAATTAAAGGTTAACTATCAGCTTAATTAGTTTTTGTTGAGAAAATATAAATTTGTTTGGCAACTGAAGACCAGACGTCCGTTTACTGCAACGGTTTTATCAACAACCTGTATTTGATCTTAAGATCAGTGTCGCACACTATCTTAAGATGTCTTTATTATCTGCAGTAGTCTTAGCGTATCTTAACATGCCGTTCGATTTTCGGTAGCATCATAAGCTACTCTAAGGTAAAATATTATAGTATGTTCACCGTGTGTGGTTGCTCATTGAATTATATGGAGAGCGATATGTCCGAATCTGCTCTAAGATAATATATATTTTACAGTATCTTCATCGTGTGTGATGGGCTTTAGTGTCCCGCAACATGTACTTCAACATGTTGCGAGACATTCACGAGACGCGGGACCGTTGCTTGCTCCCGCCTCGAGAGAGAGCGCATGTGTCGCGCCGCTTGTTATCGAGTGGAGACGTGTATGCGCAGGCGACGTGCCTCTCAACAATCAACATGTCTGTAGTGTGGGGAAATGACTTATACTTCTTGAGCTTTACCACAGTCATGATATGTTGAACTTTCGGAGATCACTTAAGATATTACTTCTATCTCGTTGTAGTAAGAAACTCCGCATTCACCACCTTCTCATTCGCTTACGTTTCTCTCTCAAATAAGTATGTAAGCAGTGCTAATCGCCACAACCTCCTCGGGCGGCATTTCCATAAGCACTGACTAGTGTGGTCTGCAAAATGTTTCGCAACATTTATCTCGGGACATTCAACGTAGTTGTTGAGCGACACGCAAAATGTCGCTCCGTTTGTCCCATTTTTCATTTAGGAGATATTTTGTCCCGCAACGTGGACGCTGCAACGTTGCTTAGTGTCTCGCAACATGTACATCAACATGTTGCGAGACACATTAGTAGTCTTTTTCAGCAGTGAAAATCAAACTCACAAGTCTAACAGCACATATAAAGGAAATAACCCGATAGAATTTGCAAATTATTTGCGGTTGGAACGGCAAATTTAAGTGTCCTTGTTTGTCTTTTATTAGAGCAATAACGTTAATGCTTTCCTATTGTACGGAACTCTCGGTGTGCGAGTCCAACTCGCTCTTGGCAGGTTCTTTCTTAAGTGAGGAAGTTATTTTCGTGGTCATATACTGGGCGAATGAAATTCAAAAAGCAATGTATCGAGAGGTGACGAGCGAATGCACCGCTGCCCAAAATCAAACTCTGGGTGGCACCGGTATTTGCAACCAACTTCCATAAGGAGGAGGTTCTCAACTCGACGCGTATTTTTATGTATGACCACGCATAACTTTTACAGAGTAGTCCAAGTTTGAAAATCCTTTTTTTGTTTGGTAGAGTCTAAAGACATTGAAATAATTTCTTTCAATGTCTTAGAGTATACTTCCAAGGTGGTCCCATTTAAATTTCATCACATTAGGTCAAGCAGTTTTTGAGTTACCAATAACTGAAGTGTTTCGCGGCTCTCGCCTATCTTGATGATATCCGTATTGACGGGGATATATTGAATGACAATTAGGGATTGCAAAATAGATCCTCTTTCGAAAAACTGGGAATCTCGGGATTTTTAGTGAAAGAACCGGGATTTTCCAGGGATTTTCGGTATTTGTATAATATCTTTGTATTTTAATAATTAACAGAGTAAAAACTAAGACAGATCGATGAAAATATGATGTAAAAAAGAATATAGAAGGGAATGTTAATAAAAATTAAAATTAAAATTGTCATACGATGTTTAATAACTGTTAAACTGTCATAGAAGAAACATTTGAAAATGTATTAGTGTTCTGTAATTACTTACACTGCTGTCCGTTTCGCGATATATTTGCTCACAGTGCTGTCGGCTGTCAGGCTGCCATAGCCGGTCCGAGACAAATATAAGGTACGTTCCGGCAAGCGCCGTCAACGCTCACAACTGTCGCGCCCCGGTTTGCCTTTCCCTTTGGTTGACAGTGACAGCTCGCAATGATCAAGTAGAGACCCACCTTCGAACCGCGAGCGTTGTTTTTCGGTGACGTTATCGATGACGTATCGAACACCGCAAGTGATTTCGGCGCTTTCCGGAACATAGCCATAGCGATTTTGACAGCTCGTGGCACTGTAAGCGTGTTGATGAATCGGACCGGAGTTGTAACAATAACGAACAACCATTCATTGTGCTAAAATGTAATTGTGCAGTTTACATTTAAATACGTTGAACGAGTGTAATTTTTTAATGTGAGTGGGTATTTTATTGTACAGTTTTGCTCCATCGTAAGTTATTGTATTCCGACCATAGTTCGTACGGATCCTTGACAAAACTAAGAAACTAACTCGTCGGGAACTACGTTTAGTAATGTTAGCAGAGGCGCAGCAGGAATGTTAGCAGAGGCGCGAACTGACTGCTTTTGGCGTCCCTGGTGCGCAAGGCAATCAGCTGTAAAGCCGTTTTGGCCATGATTTCCAGCAGACTGGACTGCCAGTATATCTGGCATGGTTGCGGGAGCCAGGTCGCGGTTCCAATGTCAATTAGATTTAATAATTAAAAATTATGTTGTGATGTGGTTTGACTTGACTTATTTATTATTTGTATGTTTATTTTGAGCTGTTACATAATTTCTGTTTTTTTTTTGTTTTATGATTTCGTTAAAATCAACGAGTTAAGTATCTTGAATAATTTGAATTTTGAATAAAAGAATATGTTGGTATAAAACAGATTTATAATAATATGTTTTCCCAAAAGTACCGTAAATCTCGGGAATCGGATTACTTACAATTTCCCGGTTCTGGAGTAGATTTAATATTTGAGTTTGTGTTTTTTTACTGAAATAGATACCGACTTTTACACTACAGTGTGAAATAACTTGTTAAAGACAATGTGTGTGTGACAGGTACAATGCGCACACTATTGTAATATAATAGGTTATTTTGAACTAAGTATCATAGTACCTACTTCGACAAGTTATTTCACACTTTGTAGTGTTGAAGTCGGTTCCATTTTTTTATAAAATAATACATTATAGGTAGACATTCGTGTACCATTAGGCTCATGTCTTGCCCATCTCGGCACATTTAGTATAAAAAATGTACATACAATATGATATTATAGAATGTGTGTGTGTATAGTGGCACACAAAATTATTGTTAACGATCCCCTCAATATCATCTCCATGCAAACTTTATTTGATACAAATTTTAAATTACAGGAAATTTGAAGTACGGCTGGATCATCTGTCAAGAAATGGTGCGTTGATTTCTCAACCAGAGGACCTAGCTGCACATTATTTGCATAACTACGTATAATCATTAAACCATGTCAAGGAAGTAGTAGAATACAGATATAAAGAAAAATCGTTGTTACTTTACCCGATAATTGCGTAAAAGTATTTGTGTAGGTACCTACTTATATAGGTACTTTATAACCAACCACGATGAGTCGAGAACAAACACAAAAATGACAATGGCATGAAAGAACACATTTTTGACAACATAATTTCGTTTTTTAAATAGGTAGGGGAGAGGGGGGCATAACGGGGTCGCGGGGCACGACGGGGCCACCAACACATACAAGTAACTACGAGCATTAGGCGTGGGTTGTTGTCGCTAATAGGCGGCCATTTTGTGTCACTCTTCAGTCTGACAGCGATCGCCGACTGGACTGCGCGCGTTTTTTTTTCACAATAGAAAACATTATTCGACGTCATTTCATGTAATTTTGAGTGATTACGTAAACGCATGTAAAAAGGTGAGTGTTCAAATGACTACTATTGTTCTATTATCGTGATTTTCTAGAGATTTTACATATTGATGTATTTTTGAACGAAATCACTCTCTCTATAGATGCGTTTCTTTCATAAATGTTTTAAAATAATGTTTCTCATTGGGGCATAACGGGGACATGGCAATGGGGTACGATGGGGTACCCGATTGTGCCCCGTAACTGATGTCCCCATTGTGCCCCTTTTAAGCCTTAATTAATTAACTGTTCATTTCATAATATAATTTGTTTTAGGTATAAAAATGGTTCGTACGTACAAAAAGAAAAGTTTGAGAGGAAGTTGGCCTGTAGAAAGGATGAAACAGGCAATCGATGCAGTCTTAAGCAAAACAGCAGGGTACAGAAAAGCAGCTCAACTATACGGTGTTCCACAGACCACCTTGGAGCGTCACGTCGCCAAAGTAAAAAAGGGCGAGTTGTCTCTTGACTCAACTCCAGGTAATTTTAAACCCGTGTTTTCCAAAACAGAAGAAGATGAGCTCGTGAGATATATTAAAGAAATGGAGAAACGGTTGTTTGGATTGACCACGGTCGTCTTACGAAAGTTAGCGTATCAGCTGGCGGAAAAAAATGCTAAGGTTCACAATTTTAACCATAATAAAAAGATGGCTGGCGTAGATTGGTTAAAAGGGTTTATGAAGCGTCACCTGGATTTATCCATCCGCAAACCGGAAGCTACATCAGCTGCTCGAGCAATGGGCTTCAATAAAGTGGCTGTGGATAAATTCTATGCATTGCTGGGAGAAATATATGATAAATATAATCTGCCGCCAGATAGAATATACAATTGCGATGAGACTGGTATATCGTGCGTCTCCAAAACAAAGAGCAAAATTGTTGCAGAAAAGGGAAGAAAACAGGTAGGCTCACTTTCTTCAGCAGAACGCGGGCAGACAGTTACGGTCGAGGTATGTTTTAATGCAGCTGGAACGTATATGCCTCCCATGCTGATATTTCCTCGCCAGAGAATGAAGCAGGAGTTATTAGATCGAGCTCCTCCAGGGACGACAGCAGAATGCAACGCTCGAGGCTGGATGACTACGGACACGTTTATGACCTGGTTTCAAAGGTTCGTTAAGTTTTCTGGTGCTTCAATAAATAACCCGGTCTTGCTTCTTCTAGATGGCCATGTAACGCACACGCAGAACATAGAGGTTATCGAAATTGCACGCAAGAGTGGTGTTGTTATGCTTTGCTTTCCTCCGCACTGCACCCACAAGCTCCAACCACTGGATGTTGGCTTTATGAAACCCTTGAGTGTATATTATGACCAAGCATGCTCTAACTGGTTAAGGTCGCACCCGGGGCGAGTAATAACTACCTTCCAAATAAGCGAAATCTTTGCACATGCATATATTCAAGCTGCAACAATGTCTACAGCTATCAATGCATTCAAAAAATGTGGCATATGCCCATTCAATCAAAACAATTTTACAGATTGCGATTTTTTAGCTGCATCAACAACAGACGTGCCGCTGACAAATGATGAGCCAGAAACAGCTTCCTCAACTGCTGAAGTTCAGCAGCAACTATCGTCTGCTATTGAACAACCACCTCTTGAATCATTTTTATCTGCATCTATGTCACCTTCACATCAGAGAACTCCTATCTCAGAGCCTCAGCCTGGACCATCCATTCAAAACGATGATAGTATAATACAATCTCCGATTCAAAGAGCATGTCGTGACTTAACAACTTCCTTCGAAAATGCTTCTCCCAAGGACATTCTCCCGATTCCAAGAGTTGAACAAAGAAGCCAAACAAGGAAAAAATATCGAAGAGGGAAAACTGCTGTTCTTACATCAACGCCCTACAAAAACGAGTTAGAAGAACGAAATAAACTTAAGCGGACAAAGAAGTGTTCAAATCCAAATGATCCCCGGTTGAAGAAAAATGCAAAAAAACAAAAATCTTGCTCTGATGTAGAAAATGTTGACGAGGATATCTTATGCCTATATTGCATTGACGTAAACAATTCATATTTGAAGTCTTCAGAGGGTTGGGTCGCCTGCCAGTTATGTGGCCGTTGGTTTCATACAGCGTGTGCTGGTGTTGACGACGAGAACTCAGAAGAAATTCACATCTGTCTATTCTGTGACGCATAATAAATACATACCCCGTACTGCCCCGAATTGGGTACCCCGTACTGCCCCTACCCTGGGGCACAATGGGGTTTTCATAAGGGTTTCGAAAATTTTAATTAAAGCCATTATTTGATTAGTTATTTCACAAAATTCTATGCCTAATGTTAGTTTAATAAGTAACCAAAGTGTTATGATTCGTTTTAATTAATAAATATGTTTTGATTATTCTTTTATTGTTTGTTATCCTTAAAGTCCCCATTATGCCCCCCCTTCCCCTATATATATTATTTGGACGGTTTAACTTACTATATGAAGAAGTGATCCAGTTACGAAACCGTTCAAAATACTCTGCTATTCCTATTGCGTAAATTTAACCGAAAAAATAAGTATTCAATATATGTATTACCTATAAGTTAAAGGTTACAGGGAAAGTTACAGGGTTTTAGGACCCTATAAAACGAAAAACTAAATATCCTTACGTAAACAGCGTTTTACAAAATGGGTTAGTAATGCTAAAACACCACACGCAGAAGTTGGCATACAATTGGGACCAAACAAGTGAGTCCCAGGAAGTAATAAAAATACCGTGTATGAGTAAGCAAAGTTTTTCAAAGGTTCATCTCTGAAAAACTAGGCCAAAGAAGGCAATGACCACAAGAACGCAGACTAGGTAAATAAAGGGCCTGGGCTGCGGTGCAGCAGGGGTCGGTGGTGAGTAAATATGTGGCGTGGGGATTGCAAAGCGCAATGACCCCAACGTAAAAAGGGCATGTCTAATAGGGCTGCGTAAAAAAATAAGAGATTTATGAATACTAAGTATTCATGTAGGTACCTATATATGGTAGAAATTCTTTCTTTTCGACGGTTTCGCTTAAAAGCTAGCTGCAAAATTACAGCAGTGATGCTTCTAAGCGCTGATTTTCAATTCTTTGAATTATTACATCAAGAAAGAGTAAACGCGCCAGTGCGAATTTATAACAACACTAGCTGCGCTCCGCGGTTTCACCCGCGTGGTTATGGATTATGATGAGAAGGAATCAAATATATGTTACTCAGGCATAATATAGCTTTATACTCGTGAATTAATTGTTTGAATCGGTTAAGTAGCTTGACGTGTATCCATTATAAAGAAACAAACACTCATGTATCTTTCCTCTTTATTATTAGAGTAGATAAGGATCCCCATAGGACGGCCATTCATTAGTACCAAGGTACGAATAATGTGGCCTGGTTTCGCCACTATTGCATATTTCAAAATGAAAAAGTATTTATTGTGACATAACCTAACTGTAATAGTTAGACATATGGTAATGTGGACTTCTTTATAGATATTGACGTCTTCTATATAACTGGGGAGCAATTTACTAACTATTTCGCAAATTTCAACAATCCACTCCGCTGCAACTGCAGTTCGACTGCGGTTGCGTTGGATAATAACCCAAAAAGCCATTCTACTTTTTTTCTGCTTTTATTTAGGGGCTTTTAGTCGTCCAACGACTATGTCAGTCCCATATGTTCTGCTCTTAGATCTACACTTAACAACTTTATTCTTCTTTAGTGATCCTATATACGGATCGATATAGAAACCTAGCTGCGTCGGATGCTTGCGCAGCTAGGATACTTTGGGAATATACCCACGTCACATCGGTTAAGTCCGAAGTGGGTAGATAGATCCTCCCTCATACATTAGGCACACATAGGGCACATTCTGTCAAAAAGTGATATATATCATCTTTTATTCCACATAGGTTACAATCGGGGCTGTTTACTTTTCTCATTAAACGTTTAAAGCTATTAAAAGGGACGTGTCCAGAACGCAAACTATGAGCGACTACTATTAATTTACGACACAACTTAATGTTGGCAAACCGCGGTATACGAGTTTCTACTATTTCTGTAGACTAATTGGAATACGTTTACAAGACATTACGTATACCTTAAAACGTACGTATATATTAGTACGTTACGTACGACATAATATTAAACACAAATATGATCGGTTTTGGTTTATTTGGGGTTTCTTGTGTTTTTTATTTTGTATTCTTCCTATTAGCATTTTATGCGGGAGGGAGGGTGGTGCACGCCCCCAAATAGGCCAAAATCATTGTTTTCTTTTCAGCGGAAGTGTCACAAATATGAGTTAGCTTCGTGTTCATGATCTATCGAGTTACCACAATATGAGATGTTATTTGATCGCTTGGATTCAATAGAAACGTAACTGCAGCTGCGCTGTTTTTCAATAGCAGAATAAATACTTTTTGATATTGAAATAGTGACGAAACCATTAACCAGACCACATTATTCATACCTTGGTACTTATTAATCCGTATCTACTATAATAATAAACAGGAAAAATATAGGTATGATTGTTTGTATCTATACGTAAAAAAAAATACCTCAGTGCCTCAAGACAAGAGTCTTCGACCAATGTGTGTTACCAGTGATGACTTATGGCACTGAAACGTGGTCTCTTACTATGGGCCTCATAGATAAGCTCAAAGTCGCACAACGAGCTATGGAGAGGGCTATGCTCGGGGTTTCTCTACGTGATCGAATCAGAAATGAGGAGATCCGTAGAAGAACGAAAGTCACCGACATAGCTCAGAAGATTAGCCAGTTGAAGTGGCAGTGGGCAGGGCACATAGCACGCAGAACAGATGGCCGATGGGGCCGAAAGGTTCTGGAGTGGAGACCACGTACCGGCAAGCGCAGCGTAGGTCGTCCACCGACACGGTGGACAGACGACCTGAGGAAGGTCGCAGGATGACGTTGGATGCAGGCCGCTTCCAACCGGTCCTTTTGGAATATCATGGGGGAGGCCTATGTTCAGCAGTGGACGTCCTACGGCTGAGATGATGATGATACGTAAAATTACTAAACTAGTATAAAGCTACATTATGCCTGAGTAACATACGCAATATATTTGATTCATCCTCATCATCATTCGTCACCACGCGGATGAAACCGCGGAGCGCAGCTAGTAATTAAATAAAGTTACAAATGTAAAAATATAATAAAGAGTGACCTCCTCTTGCCAAAATCACAGCTTGAATACTTCTGGGCATGATTTCCACAATGTTTTTAATAACGTTTTGAGGAATATGTTCCCACTCTTCTGCAATGATTCGTTTTATTCGTGCTCCCTGATGTTTTGTGGAACAGGTTGCACTGATCTAACACGTCTCTTTAGAACATCCTAGACACGCTCAATTGTATTGAGGTCAGGACTTCGAGCTGACCGATCTAACGACGGATCCCAACTTCTTGCATGTGCGCTTCCATGTCGCCAGAACGGTGCGGGCGAGCATTGTCGTCCATAAAAATGAAATCTTCCTCAAGAGCAGTCAACGCGGGTTATAAATGTGGAATTAAGGCTTCCGTTATGTACCGGTGCGCATTGAATGTTCCATTTTCTATGAAAACTACTCCGTACGCTCCGTCGAAATTAATTGCTGCCCAACACAACGGAGCCTCTGACATAAAGAGTGATTTCTTCGAAACACACTTCCGCATAGCGTTTCCGTGCTTTTCGCAGCACTCGCCGGCGTCGGTCCTCTCCACACAAAGAGATTCTAGCTGCATCAGAAAACAATACTTTATTCCAGTCCTCTAGAGTCCATGAAGCAAAGTTTCGAGCAAACTGAAGTCTAGCAAAACGGTGCTCACGGAGTAATTTAGGGCCCCGGGCCGGGTGGTAACTCCTGTTATGGGTAGTCAAAAGCCTCCTCCTGACCGTCCACAAGCTAACTTCTACTACTCCTTTAAGTTATTCAAGGCTCTTCTTCAGGTCCTCGAGGCCTTATGATTTCGCAACGCCTGACTCACCAAAAAGCAGTCATCTCTTGGTTCTGTGTATCGTTTTCTTCCCGAACCGATTCTTCTTATGACCGAACCGATCTCTTGATACCGTTGCCAAGTCCTCTGGACAGTTGAACGACTCACATTTAGTCGCTGAGACACGTAAGTAAAGTAAGTTTACGAACAACCTTCTTCAAGTAGGGCTATTATTTTACCGGGCCATAACTTAACCAACAAAAACGGCTTAAGAACCGGTTTTGACGGGACTTTCTCCTGGCTGATAGCTGACGCTATCAGTACAGTGTCAGCTAGTTTATAATATTAGTGTGATGAATTTCATCGTGTATACGTCTGCGTTAGTCACCCCGAACATAGCCGTTTATTACTTGGTACAATGCTCTTCAACCTTAAATATAGTAATACTACTCGTATCAAATTCCAATTTCGAGGTACAATATCTGGTACTGAAGGTGGTACCTACAAAGATCATGTGGGAAAGAAGGCTACACCTGAATAAAAGGCACGAAACCTGAAAATACTTCGTTATTTTCGCAGTCGTAGCTGAATTTAAGGCGCCGTCCAATTCCAATTTTAAAATAATTTACGGAAGGTTGAAAATTTTTCACTTATCAGATTCGACGATCTAATGCGAAAATAACTAGATTTTATTATTTTTATAGTTTATTTTCTATCTTTTTAGTTTCGTTACACTAGTAGTTTGAAGATTCTGATTTTACTATTATCGACTAGTTTGCCCGCGCAACAAAACTGCAAGGATTTTTGAGGTTCAAAGTGTCGGCGCAACAATTGTTGCATGTAAGTGTCACGCGCGTTTTTCTTTTGTTTATTTTTTAAAGTCATCCCAATGTTTAACCATAGAGTTTAATTCTTTAGCGTAATATATTTTCTTTCTATGGCAACACTACACACGGACATGTTCTATCTGTGAACTTTAAAAAAAAAATATAATCAATGTTTATATTTTCATCTGTGTTTGGCGGCGAGGTTATGTTTTGTGCTATAGTTTTTAGTGAATTAATCGGGTTAAACTCATGATTTTGATACAAATTAAACATGAATATGATCGTGAATGTGTAAGGAATACTGTAAATATGTGATTTAAGTTCTGACATCAAAATTTTACGATATAAATTTGTCACGAACCGACAACACTCGGTAAGCTAATTTCTCATTGTTATGATTGGTTATAATTTGCTTTATTTTGAATAGATTATACTTTTACATTGTAAAATATCACAGAAATAATGTTGTCAAGTAATTACATCCACTCAGAATATGATAAATACGCCATATCATGTCAGGATCGATTAAAAATCGAAGTCACGTGACAGTTAAATTCGCTTGTACTAAAAATTCAAAACTTGTAATTTTTTTTAAATATTTCTGATATATAATTATTCTTTGAAACCTAGTTTGGTTTGTAGGATTTCTAATAAGAAATCCAATAAAATAAAAAAAACCAACAAGTAAATTTATATTTCATACAAAAAAAAATTTTTGGAAATCACCATGTCTAAGTCTAGAAAATGGGCCCCCAAGTTGAAAAAAAAAACATTATTGGCCGAAATTTCAAAGTAGCTCTTATTTTTTATGTAATTATTAATAACCTAAGCATATGTTACTAGGTAAAAATAATATTTCTGTTCTAGACATTCAAAATATTTATAAATATCAAATCAAAATCCTGTCTTGGGAAGCATTTATTGATAAAACTTAATTTTTGTGGTCAGATTGCAAGTTTTTTTTATGATATTATTTCTTCTACGAATTCAAATATTTGAATGTAATTAGATAGATATGTGTTTTTACTATTTAATTACCGCAAAAAACCTATAGGTATTAATGTAAAATTTTTAAATTACAATTTTTTTTCCACATTAATTCTGATTTTTTCGGCTACGTCAAGTTTGTCCTCGTGTAACATAACATTTTACTAATACATTTGACATGAATGTTTATGTATCAGATTTCTTGGTTATTCAACTATCTCTGACAAAAATTTCGTCTCTTAACTCGCTATAGGTATGGCACAAGAGCCTTTTATTCCCAACTCGGCGCAAACTTTTGACGCGGGCGCAGGTCGTAACACTCAGGAGCAATCACGAGGGCGCCACAGGGCTCCTTAGGCAAGCTAGTCGTTATCAGGATACCGCGCCTTTGTTGGTAGCTTTATAATATAAAATAATAATACACTATCATTTTTATTTCAAAATCTGTAATCGAAGTCGTATATTGAATGCTATCAATGGATAAAAAATTAAATATCGATTATAGAGCACCATCCTATAGATACATATTGAGATACGAATAGCATAGATACACTTAAAAGATACAGATCTAGCAAAACTGATATACATTATCAGACTGTAAGCATCTACATATCGTAACATAACTTTTCCCTAAAACAATTACATTGGACAAGTCTTATTCAATTCGTTTAAAATATCATGAATAGTTTACATACACTTAAAGATAAAGTTGATTACGTAAATCACTATAGTAATGAGATCCATGGCAAGTCGTTTACGAGCATTCCATGACAGAGTACACACATATAACATTTCCATTATAGCTGCACCTTCTCGCTGGCTGCTATTCAACCTTTTTACAAAGCTTCTTTATTTCATAAATTAGTGGCAAAACATGTGAAGTTGATGTATGAGTAATATTAGGTACAGTAGTATAATAAAAAAAGTAATACGGCTTTAGTTCGTCTGCGCCGTATGACTCCAGCGCTGCAGCGGGCGCTGACACTTTAGAAGGTAAGAAACAAACGTGAGCAAACGATACGCGCCTGAGTCATTAATACGTTGGACACCAATTAAATCCTAAGTTTTATAGAGACCATGACAGTCGTACAACTCCCGGAAACAAGGCTGGACTAACTAGTCAGAAATATGTGAAATTAACTAATTTCGCATATTTCTGGCTGGCAAAAAGGCTGGGCACACGGCCACATTAGTTATACATACTATAAAAAGATTTGTTTCGAATTTTAGAACTGTCTACAAAGCTGCAAGTAATGTCATCGCCCGCAATTGGTTTTTGTTTAACAAAGTCGTTGTAAAACTGAAAAATACTTTTGAATGTTCTTCGAACATACTCATACATTCAACGGCCAATAGATAAAATGTGTAAGGATCAATCGTAGTTAGGTCAAGTTCAGGCATGTAGGATTCCAATTCCACAAACCACATGTACAAAAACAAACATGTACAGTTAATGAATTAAAAGTGCTAACAGCCTTTCACGCAATGTGCAAAAGTGGTATCATTGCGCTGTTCGTCGGCCGTCAGTACGCACGCGCTACGCCGTGACCAGCCGCGCTCTTTCATCAGACAGATGCCGTAGCACAAACAATTTGTGAAGTATTCGTATCGAAAGTGTCAACGTGTCACATTTCGGCCGACAAACTATGAGTTATCTGTGTCACAGTTACTCTAGACAAATGACAGTTTGTGATGTTTCATGTGAACGGCACATTACGTTTTACACTTACGCAGTTATGCGTGCTAGGCCCACATTGAGATTGGATTGAGAAACCGCCTACCTACTAACTACGTAGGAGATAGAACTGGAAGATGTTTGCCAGTTCCTGCACTAAATAAAAAAGGTAGGGCTATGGATTATCACAATAACGTTGAAGTTAAAATTATATTTCGTATTTAAAATACACTTTGACTATCTTAGTACAAATCGGTGAGACATGAAACTGGCTAAAATTATACATTAGGATATACATAATCAATTGTTGTTTATACCTAAAAAACAAATTATATTACCAACAAAATTACACGTACCTGTTAAATAAAATATCGTAGGATCATACGCTTTAAAATTGAAAGCATAGAACTTATTTAGCATGAGATTAATTTAAAATGTGTCCTACGATAAAAAATCTTGTATGGGAGATTTTTTATTATTTATGGCAACTACACAGGATTATTGAGAAATGTTTATTAGAGTACAACCATAGTAAAATCAGAATGGTAAAAGTGATCTGTATCAGCGCGCTGGCTTCGGTTGCTGCGCCCTGCGGTTTCACCCGCATGGTGATGGATGATGATAATGATGATAAGTATCACATTTGTCCAACACGTCATCTATCTACATGCCAAATTTCATCTAAATCCGTTCAGCCGATTTGGTGTGATTGAATTTATAAGAGTAAAAAGGAAGATTTTGAGAATTGTTATTACGAGTATTTTTTTAATATCAACTTAACTTATTTATTACACGAACGTAATAAATATCAGCTTAAAGCTAGTGATCAATAGTAACTCAGTTTCGCGTTTATAGTAACTAATATAATAAATGCGTAAGTGAGGTTGTTTGTTTATTACGCTTTCACGCGTAAATGGCTAAACAGACCGTAATGAAATTGGGAAAGGACACATGATACTTTTTATCATCCCTCACCACGCGGGTGAAACGGAGGGGCGCAGCTCGTATTAATTATTTATGGTGAATAGGTTTATGTTCTTTTATATTAGAATAATAATGATACTAAAATTCTCTAAACTATTGTGGTTATTCTATTTACACTAAAATACTCATTCTTATAACACTTACAATGACAACAAACATGATTATTTTATTCAATTGTGGGTATTACATTAGTTTAGAGATCACGAAGTTACATGACGATTAAATTTACATCAAAACAGAAATTATGGTTTTAAGATCTGTCATTCACTAGCGTTATATGATTTTGGACTTTAGTGTAGACAGAATATGAATTACCATAATTTACTAAAATTAATTTTAGTTCGCTAGTTTAGTTTGATGTTCGAGAATTGCTACCATTGTCGATAGTCATCAATATTGTCGATCGTCAATAGAGCCCACTTATGACTTCTTCTTCTTGATTTATTTATCTACGTTATTTTACCGTTGCAATAGTAGAACTGTACAGTCGTACAGTTTATTTCATTATTATTGTTTTTAAAAGTTAGAAACTTACTCAGTAGTTACTCTAGTAGATTTTTTGTTACTGCCAAGTTCTTAAATAAATAGTTCTCAAAAAAAGAATAAAAGTTCATCCGCTCCTAATAATGTAAAACCTTAAGGGTAAGTGTGAAGTAGACGATGGATAACCTCACCAGGTGCAAAAGTCTACATAAAAGATAATATCGTCGCAAGCTACCGATCGTTAATTAATACCTTGTAAGCAAATGCAACTATCTGTGTAGAGACTTCTGTCCCAGGGGTGGCAGTCTCAAAATAGATAACGATCGCTTTACAACTGACATCGGTCGATAAATTGCCACAGACCGGAAATCACCTTAGGTGCGTCCTCGTAACTGGACGCGCTAAACTTTTAAAGTTATAGACCTAGACTGGCGACCTATGGGCTTATTCCACTATTTCTCCCCTTAAGAAGGAAAACGGGACTCTAAAAAGAAAAAATGCTTAATAATCCCCTTATATATCGACAAGTCATTGCTTCGCGACAGGACATATATTCGACAAGATTTTATTGATGACCACACAACGCCAGAATTCACAGAAGCCACTAATTTCCATAAGTGCTGCGTTATAACATTATCGAAGTAGGGAACTTAATTCTGCCGTTGTGTGGTCATCATTCAACCAAACGCTCCTCCTCACTTGGCTCGTCGTCGCACCTATCGTGAGTTTGCTCTGACTAGATACTCCGCTACGTTCAGTGTGGAGTAATTATTGTCGGAGTTACACCGGATCTTTATGCCTAATAACTATTAGGTGAATAAACAATATGCCCTATTATGTTATGCAAATCAAAATTAGGACAAATAATTAGGTTATACCTCGATAAGAATATAACGCAGCACTTTTGGGATAAAATACTTGTCGAATAGTCAGCTGTCGTAAAGACTTGTCGATATTATATATCGAGATAAGAAATGCTTACCCGCCTTATATTATAAGGGGGATCATTAAACATTTATTTTAGATTCCCCCTTGAGGGGGATTTCCAGGGGGTAATAGTGGAATAAGCTCGATCTAACTGTGGATAAAGTCATTAACTCGTGCTAACATATCGAGACTACCAGCCCTAGATGTTGAACCTGAACGTCACTTAAGTCAAGCACTGTTCGTCGGATGTTTGTGATGAGTCCGATTAGATATTCCCCAATGGTTTTCTATGCTGCTACGTGTATGGGTGGTCTCAACTCAATCCTATTCACCCACAGAATCATATCAAGTTATCTAACTCTTTCTAATGAGAATGGTGACTGAGTACCTACATACTATTTTATACACAAAAGAGTAAGAACTCTTATCTTAATAGCTTTGCAATTTTGGAGAGAAAACAAACTCGGATTCAATCCTCGAACTGGTGCCTCAGCGGCCATGGCGTCCGACACGGTCAGTCAGATAACACGTGGTCCTATCCCTTCCGAGAATATAATATTTGTCTTTAAATATGCAGGTTTAATTGGTTACGCTAAGCAGTCTTTCAAAATCATATACACACTTTAACAGCTTATAAAACTGAATAATAACAAATAAAGAAGTTATTCGTAGTTTTATTATTGTTCTACATAAGTTAAATTGTTTTTTACTAACCTTTTGTGAGGAAAAACATATATTTTTGAAGGTATAACTAAGATTTATGGAGCTAGTAACCTACAATACTTTGAAGAACTAGCAATTTCATATCATTACTAACAATTTATAAAAGGTTACCAAGGGTTACCAACCTTGTAATTATATACCTTTCCTTATAATTATTTTGAAGAAAACTGTGCAAATATTTGGTATGTTCCATATCCTCCTACGTGGTAGACGTAAGATCTGACTATGGAGAATCATGAGACTGAAAAAGAACTGATGAAACTTGGGTGTTTATACTAGGGAATTATTATTTATTGTTTTTGGACCTATAATTTACTGCTTTCCACTGAAAGCAAAAAAATAAGTATTAATATGTATTATATACCTCCTATATAAATAAGTTAGGCAGGTAACTTGGTGTAATCTAGTAGTAGTGACTAATCATATAAAAATGAGTACGGCAATAAAGCTTTACACCAAAAGTTACCACGATATAATCGACAGTTTTTGTTCAAGATCACATTATTAATTTTAACGTTATCCCATATAGCACGGAACAATAAGCAGCATTCGTTTCAGCCATATAAAGCTGTGAAGTCTGTATCCTACAGGCCCGACGCGGAGAAGGTAACTCTAGAATAGGCAGCGAGAGGGTTAACTCATCTGATTTTACTACGGTACACCAATCAATAAATTAAAATCGCATGAGAAGTATAAAATAACTGCATTTGGCAGTGTTATACTTTTAACTTTTTAGCCGGTTTGAGAGCGTAGTTGAGCGTAACTTGCCGTTTGACAGCTGCTCGACGCGGCCGTCGCCCATTCCACTCCGCTTCAAGCTTCCGCGCTAGTTCATAGTCAATCTTCTCTTGTTCAATTATCTTTTCGATCGCCATCTGCTCATGCAATATATGATTCACATCACAATTCTTGAATGGACTAGACAAATTCTTAACAGCTAAATTGGTTTCATTATTATTTAACGGTTGTGAACAAAGCGGCGAGCTTTCATTGTCTCGTTTAGCATATTTTTTGGAATCGCTTCTTAGATAAGGCTTTTTGTCAGATGCAGCTTTCCTTTGCCTAATTTTGACCTTTTTAGGAGTTGTTTCATTTTCGTCTTTCGATATGCTTCCCATAGATCTGGTGCGTCGCAGATTTGTCGCTTTGTTTATTTTACTACTGTCAATTGGAACTATTTGTTTGTTTCTATTGGGATTCCTTCTGGCAGGTACCGATGGTACATAAGGACTAATAGATTTTCTTTTCTTTGCCTTGGAACTAGATCTGATATCGCATTTCGCAGGGCTTCCTTGATTGGAGCTGACTTTGGTGACACATTTGACAGGGCTTTCCTGAAACAGAATTGAATGCCATACTTCAAAAAAATATAATTAGAAAAAGTTTTATTAGTTCTGTCAGCCTATGTAAAGATTTATTTAACGCCAGCAATGAACTCTATGAAAATACACGATTGGCATGTACAATTCCTCAGTTCATCCGTGATCATGACCGTGATAACGGAGAAAAGATCTATAGGTCGTAACGATAAACGTCTGTCGCGAACCTGGAATTTCATTTTGCCTACTGTAGAGATAATTTGAAAGTGTAAATGCTAAATTGAAAAAGGTTCGAGAAGAGCGACTATAGAATAATAATAGAAAAATGTATATTTCTAATGTACTAGAGAGAGAGAAGTAACAGATTCACAGTGAAAAAGTGAAAAATACTTTATATATACTCGTATAATAATAATAATAATAATAATAATTTTATTTATTTGGAACCATAACACGATTAGTTACAAACATATAGGATTCGATGACACCTGCAGAATATGTATATATATAAATATTGAATAAATGAATTTCACTTGAGTTTGGGTGGGGTTTGGTTTGACCCCCTCCTCTCAAAAAGGCAGAGCTAGGTCCACGAAAACATTCTTTAATTTAAGGCTCAGGGTGGCACTACAATTATCACGGGCACTGGTGCTGATTAACAAAGGCGTATATAACTGGTCGCTCTCATCACTTGATAGGATAAGCAAACCTAGTGTAAAACAATGACTCGCGCCATAGGTTCCCAAATGGAAGGGAAGGGCTATGGCGCGAGTCATTATTCTGCTGATTCGCATGTCGCAGTTTTTCCATTACGTACCCCCCACTGCACTTCACACCTATAAATATACTCATATAGTAATACACTGCACGCAGCGCTTTCATTCGCTACTTACACCTACTCATTACCATCAATGAATACTGGCAAATCAACCAATGAACGCAAAACGCTTGGACAGTAACAATAATAACTCCCAACCGAAAGCAGCGGCCGCACAATGCGACGACGTGCAAGAACAAGTGATAAGGTGAACTACAAAAAATGGGATATCATTCCACATGTAAGTACAAGAATTCACATGTTATTAGACAAAATTTCATTATAATTCCAAACGAATATAACTCACCTTTTTCTGGACCCTTAAAATATTGATGGCTATAACGAAAGCGGATGATAATTTGTTCGCCAATGAGATCTGCCGCAGACTGCAGAGACTGTCGAGATAGTGTTCGCGGCTCGGAGGCTCTACACACGGCGGCGTGGTGGGGTGGTGTGACGGACGGATTCCAGGCACACGAAGTGGTGCCTTGACTGCATTACTAAAACATTACCAAGAATATATGCTCTGATAATTATAATAGTATAGAGTATAAGGGATAATAATATAAGGGAGTGTATTTCCGAGAAGAAAATAATTTAATAAACCTATAACTAGTGAGCAAAACTTGATTTTGCCCATTTAGTGATGTAATAAGTATATATAATAGATGTAGGTAGTAATTCGCTTGTTCAGAACACCAAACTAAAATCTATTTTTAGTAAATTATGGTGGTTTTTATTCTGTACATGCTTAAGTCCAAATTCGTATAACGCTTGGAAGCGACAATTCTTAAATTTGCCGTTTCTGTTTAATTTAGTGCAAATTTAATCGTCATGTAACTTCGTGCTCTCTATACTAGTTGTTGTAAAACTACCCATTTTTAAATAGAGTAATCATATGTTTAGAATTATCATTCTAGTGTTACACGAATGTAGATTTTAGTATTAACATAATAAGAACTACCATAGTTTAGAGAATTTTAGTTTAGTGTACGCACAAGCGAATCAATACCATTTTCACCTCTCCAGTTCGAAAATTTGTTCGTAAAGTCAAACAAAAAACACTTGGGCCACCACTGCGGGGTCGGTCAGTAAAATTACCCATCCCGTGCTACCTTTGCAACGTGGTCACGACAAAGGATTAGGATAAAGCAACAATCTACGGTAACTAAAAAGATTTCGATTTTTCAATGTGAACGCAAACGTTTTTTAATGTGTGTATAACACGGTTCTCGTTGGAAGGTTAGAGGTAAAAAGTTGTATCATTTACACGAGAGCATTTTTTTTGTCTTGTGCCTTTTATTCGCATTGCCTTTATATTTATTACTAGCTGCGCCCCGCGGTTTCACCCGCGTGGTGATGGATGATGATGATGATGATGATGAAAAGTATCCTATGTGTTAATCCAGCGCCTCATCTACCCCCATACCAAATTTCATCAACATTAGCCCCCCCGTTTGTGCGTGAAAGAGTAACAAACATCCATACATCCATACATACAAACTTTCACGTTTATAATATTAATAGGATAATTATTGTGATATACATGATACTTAGCGCATATATGGTTGCAAAGTCCGATTATAAGTTATTATTATGTTTTAAGTTAAATTATATAAATACAATTTTGTTAATTGTGATATAGTGAATACAGAAACAATATAGTGCAAGTAAAAGGTTAGTTACGTAGGAACTTTTAGAAGATCTTCTGTTCGGTCATAGGCGTTCGTAAGAAGCCTCTGTTCAATTATTCGTTTACACCAATAATTTGATTTTGGGTAAATATTACAAATCTTATTAATTTTATCGTACAAAATAAGGACCAAGGAAAGTTATTTGTCTCTTGGAGAAATCAGTTTTACAATGTAAACGATTAGTTACAAAGATTTGATAATGAAGCTGATTTCCGGCGCTCTACATAGTTCATTATATTTGGTCTGATTATTTCTTTTGTCGCAGTTTAAGATGCTATATTACATGGAAAACCAATCCTTGTGATTAACCATTTCGACCGTTATCATATTTCTTTTCACATTGCGGAGGAGTTCGATTCCCGTTTGAGGCAGGTAACTTTTTAAATTATGTGAATGCAACTTTACACGTTTTAAAAACGTAATGAAGCCCTCTTTCAGAGAGTTGAAATCAATACTTAAAGTACTTTCCCTCCGTGTGGCATATCCATAGGGCGCTCAGTATTGAATGATATAACTAAAGATTGGATGCAAGTAATATAATTGCAATTTGAAAAATTTAATACCGACTTCCATTCTATTACTTTGGTAAAATCGACCGAATAAACCGAATTCGGGGAAAATGGGGTATATGGGGGGTGAATAAATGGGGAAGCACGAGCTTTCAAACACAAAAAAGAGAATCGGTCCACCCAATCGAAAGTTATGCGGTAATAACAAACATAAAAAAAAAACGATTTGAGTACCTCATCCATTTTGGAAGTCGTAGAAAATGTGGACGGATATAAGGGCAGAGCAAAGCCGAACAAGGTGCGATGGAAGTTTCATGGATATAACTGTTAATATGCGCGCTCGGAGGGTGCTGTTAACACGCCCTGATGGAAGTTTTATCGATATAACGGTTAAATTGCGCGTTCATACGGCCTTCGCTTCGAGGTCGCTGAAGATTTAAAATTTATTACGATTAATGATAAAAAGTTATGGATAATAAATGATGAAAAAATGCTCATATTCTTATAATGAATATCGAAACAAAAATGATCACTTACAAGTGAAAAAATGCGGGCGGGTATTTTTTTTTTTATTTTGTGTTTTTTATTATCTCTGTTCTAAACTAATAATACAGATTGGATATTTAGTTCCCCCCCCGATGGTTTCCGCCTTGCCGTGGCGGGGGGGCTATCACCGGGGTCAGCTCACCACGGTGAAGCTAAGAGGAACCAATGGGCCTGCCAGTGATAGCAGATAGCTGGCGGGCCCGTGGTGGGACCGCTTGTATGGGCTTTACCCTCCAAGTCCACATGGGAGCGGTCACTGTAGGTAGCGGTGGTGTAACGGCGCCAGTGCAACTGACGCGGGCTGCGGTGTCGTATGGGCGGGCACCGCGGCTGAGAGTTAGAGGCCGCGGCGGGAGAGGAGTGCCGGGGTTACGGAGAGCCGCTCTCCCTGCCTTCCGCGGCCTTGACGGGGCCGCCACTGTTAGATGGCGGACGCGGTGGGGTCGCAGGGGAAGAGGACTGTCGGTACTGAGAGGCGCCGCTATCCCTCTGCGGCCGAAGTAGCAGGCGGGGGGGCTACTCACCTGACCCATTGTAGGGGGACTTAGGGCGCCCAGACTCGGGGGAGTCTGGCGTCCATTTGCGGGTTTGGTCCCCTGAGGCGGTTGCGGCGCGCCAAGTGTTCTGGCGTGCTGCAAGAGACAAGGGTCCGGCAACGGACAGCCGCGGCGGGTTCGCGGTCGTGTGCGAAATCTGTCCCGCGTTCCCGCCAAAAGCGGCAGTGACTGAACACCGCAGAGGTTTGGTAGGTATTCTGCCCTTCTGGCAGAGACTCCCACATAACCACCGTGCTCCCCCCGGGGCCGGTGGTATCCATAAAAGATTACTCTGCGTAAAAATAATAATAAATATATACAAACAAGATACAAAGTCTCACCTAGTTGGCGTAACTTCATCAATAGGTTTGAAGTAACACAATTCTTGCCTCATGGAGTCCACGCTGTCTGCCCCTTTCCTATTCTCCGACAAATTGGGTTTATGCTGCAGTATTCCAGAACAGGGCAGAGGCAAGGAAACAAGTAATGATGGAATGCCATTTTTATGTTTTACTTTACTTTTGTTTTCCTCGGTGTTGGTGGTAATTTTACTGACAATTTTGGCGTCATCTTTCTGGAATATATTAATTTTATCAAACAACTATAGAAATTGATTATGTATTAGACTAATGTTATATATATGAAATTTTGTGAGTTAATGCTCAGAAAATTAACATAAGTTTGTGGATATGGACCTATATACCTCCGCTACGCGATATTTAGTCTCGACTAAACAAGCTCGCAATACCGCACGCTACCTCATTCTTAAGGCACAGGCCGTCGTTGTTGTACTTTTTAACGCTGAATCGGCTCCACAGATTTGGATGAAACTTAAAATAGATATAAGTTATACACAGAATTAACAGGCTACTGATTGATCGGGTAGTTCCTGAGATATGGCAATCAGTCAGTTAAAGCTTAAGAGTTAAAACTGGATGTCACACTGTTATTATACATGCACAAGTTTGTGATATGTCATACTAAAATTATAAAGAGAAAAGATTTCTATGTATTATTTATAATGAATTGGCTCAAAAAGTACTAGACCGATTTCAAAAATTCTTTCACTATTGGAAAGTTAAATTCACCCTGAGTAACATAGGCTATATGAGATTCATCATCATCATCTATCACCACGCGGGTGAAACCGCGGAGAGCAGCTAGTTTGTTATAATTTACTCAGAAACAGCACAATGGATTTGAGTGCAATCTGGAAGAGGGATTATATAGATATTAGCAGGCTTAACACATAGGCTCGGATTTTTAAGGCCCCATCAGCCTTCGGTAGTGATTCTATTCTATTCGAAGCGCGGACTTCCTGCAAATGTCCCATCGCTGACTAAGGGAAAGTAGATAGATACATATACTCTTTATTACCTCAAAATTAAACAATCAATACAGATAAGAAAAGTGTAACAATAGGCGGTCTTATTGCTCATAGCAATCTCTTCCAAACAAACTTTGAATGGAGAGGAATAACAGCAAAAAATGGTGGTGCACTAATAGTATAAAATATGTAGGAAAAAATAAAATTAATAAATTAAAGATGCCTATATATTATACTAAATATTTTATATACTTTACATAATATAATTGTTACGATGTTTATATGAAAGGAGTTATATTGCTATGGGGTTCAGCGGCTGACAAAGACCATCTTTATCCTACAAAAACATGCTATTGGAGCTATATAGGAAACACATAACTGAGCTCACAAATTTAAGGAAGGAAATTCAAGTCTACCGTAAAAAACGTTTTAATAAAAAAAAGCATATTAGGTATAAAGTCCGACATTATTAGATAGAAGACAAAGATGCTTGGAATACTCCACTTCTGGCAAGTTGTCATCTGCCATCCATAAAATTTAATAGCACTAGTACCTAAGTAGAAACATTGTTAAATATATCGCACACCTAGATCTAAAGAGAGCAAGTCGAAAATCTCTGTTTGTGAGTTATTCTCACCATCGAATTTCTTATCCGACTACCTATCGACCAATAAAACAGATTTAAAAATAAGTGCACAACTCACTGCTAGATGGCGCTAAGTGTCCCTTTTTTTGAAAGCGCGAGCCCGCTTTCCTCCCACTAAAACAGGAACATCGCCAGTTGCAACCAAAGTTACAAGCGGGCTATACTTGCACATTGTAAACAATTTGGAGTTATTTTGAGTTGTACCTGTTTTGTTGAAATTCTATTACAGTATCATTTTGAGTTGTCGCCTTTTAAATGGTTACTGCTGAGTGAATGATTATAGTATTTTGAATTGAACCCGTATTACTGACAAGGTGAGTAAACATTTTATTATTATTTTGAGTTATTACCGTATTGTTGAAACATTTTTGAATTTCCAGTTGAGTCTGTTTTGTTGAGTCATATTTTAAACTCTTATATTTCTTTAAAACTCAATTAAAACCGAACTTTTTTGCTATTGGCCATTGGAATATTTACGTCTTATGATTGTTTTATATTCATCCTAGAATATAAAGAGTTTGTTCCCTTTCTTATGTTCAGTTTTTGAGTTGGATCCGTTTAGATGGGTTTTGCTGAATATAATTTTACAATATCGCAAATGAGAACAAATTTGATTGATTTAGCGTTACATGACCCTATAAGATAGTAAGAGAAACATTTTCTATTTCAGAAAAACAATGCAACATGGACGTTTTTTAGTAAATATGGTAGAAGAAAGGGACAAAAAAAACATCACTCCCCTATGATGTTTACACAACATGAGACCGACTGGAAGATGACTTGAAAATATCATCAAGTGATGTCTCAGAAATCTCATGTCGTCTTGTCAGTGGTTGATACAGCTATTTCCAGCTCGTCTCAACAACAAAAGTCTGGTACACTGAACTATTACATTGTATTTTGTTGACAAAAGTAACATCCCACCTAGGGTCATCCACGTACCTCCATCATCATAGGCGACTTCATCCAACACCAGCAGCAGCAGCTCGAGTTCTAGTAGTTCGTCGGATACTGAAGATGATAGTGAGCAAGTACCTAAGGCCTCAAAACATTGTTACGGTTACTGAAACTAGTGCCCAGACTTCCGAGAAAAAGAGCAAAATGAGATTACGCAAACCAGCAAAGTGGAAGTCAAAAATTCCGAAACAGCTGAGAAACTCTGGCAAAGCCTACCAGTCTCTATCAAAATCAAAGAAACAAGTGCCAGAGAGAAAAGTAGGACCATCTTGTGGAGACAAATGTTGGCTGAAATACAAAGACAAAATGGACGAAAAGTCAAGGCAACAGCCGCCTTATTGTCTAACTTGAATGAGAATGAAATGTCACATCATTCTCATTCCCACTGATGGTTCCAGCCAATAGGCTTGCAGAGTTTCGCACAGAATTCAAATGTCAAAATGAAGCCCATTCCCATTCTCCGTAAAGATAGACAATAAGACCGCAGGTCTTTGATGCATATTGGGGACTCGGCAATCTAGAAAAGTAAAGAGAATTTATAGGTAGTACAGCACTCGCAACAAATAATAAAGCCTGAATATTGGTTTTCAAGCACACACAATTTTAGAGCCCTCAACACAGCCTTTTACTTTGAGAGGAATGGACCCAAAAGAAGACTATGCACACCATTTTTCATATCCACACTTGATTTGAGCTTTAAAGCTATAAAACTGCCCTTTCCGAGAAAACAGATTCAGGAAAAAAAGATATTCTGGCTGGTAATGATAATAACGTGCGATAATGTTATAAAAATATATCCTGTTTTTCTCATTACATTATAATTAAAACAAAATATATCAAAGTTGTTCAGTGGTAAATAAATTACTCAAATACCTAGTGATATTAGAATAAGTAATTGTAATTACAAACAGTGATTTCAATGTGTCGTTATTAGAAGGTAATGAATTATTTTAAAGTTGATAATTTCTTAGTCAAGTGAGTTTTTGAATTGTTTTTAATCTTGTCATTAACATTAAGTACTTACCTATCTACTAAATTTTATACATCAAGACTTTTTATTATATATATATAGCTATTTGGAGATAAGGTTGGGCATACTTAAGTATAAGTCAAATGTGATGTTTGATGTGCATTTTAAATTGTTTTTCATAGTATATTATATTATTTATGTTGTGTTTAAACATTTGTAAGAAAAATATGATTGTTAGCTCATATTTTATAACTAAAAGAAGCACAAGAGACTGAAAAATGTTATTGTTGCAGTATTAACAAGAAATAATGTTGATAGGTTTTAGTAATACTACTTTTCTTGATATTTTCATCATCCAATATACTCCTACTGCTGTGGGCCGAGCACAAATGCGATTACGTTACATTTAAACAGATTTTCGTGCTCGGCCCACTGGTCACAGCTCACGCTGTTAATTGGACGAATTAAGAATAATTCAAAATACTATTGCTTTTAAATTAATGGTGTCTCTTCAAGAGAGGGTCAACTAAAAACCAAGTTCACCAACACAGGGTCAACTCAAAATAATGAAAGAAATATACATATATTTTTAAGCAATAGAGAAATAACTCTAAAAGTCCGATTTACTGCCTCAAAACTTGATTTAAACTCCCGGTTCTTACGATTTTGTTATTCTAGCTGTGTATAAAAAACATAATTTTAAACAGAATACTCCTGTAGTGCACAGGAACACGGAAATCAGTTTTTCGCTTTCGAGTTAATACCTCTTAAGATCTAGGTGTGCGATATATGAAAAAATGGCCCCAAGTACCTTGCCGCTTCTTCTCGCTAGGCTCTATATATTTTTAACGCGGCGGTAGTCTTACAAGTACATTATACTGAACAATTGATGTTCACAATTGTGTCTTTGATGCCTAAATTCAATAAATGATTAACAAAAAAAAGGGATTCAGGTGAAAACAATCAATCTTACCTTTTCCTTTGACCTATCTCCATTTTCCTTATTCCATATATAAGGTATGAGTTTATTTTTTTTCTCAATAATACTTTTGATTATTTTGTTATAGCTAGGAACCATTTCTGGTGAGCCTCCATTCACTGGTTTGGCAGAGGCCTGTGAACTATCCGTGCTTGTGTTGTCATCAGTGAGAAGTGAATTACTGTAACACAAAACAGTACTGGTGTGAGACACAATTCATTATAATTTCTTGATTTATTCAATCCACGGTATTATCATAAACGCTGAAGTAATTCTATCTGTTTGTTAGCTTTCACTACTAAAAGATGAAATTACTTCATATAATTTGTTATCTATTATGAACTTATACCTTAGGTTCAAGAGTGGGACATTCAGGGTACTTCTCAACATCATCCAACATTCATCACCAGACTGGTGAAACCGTGGGACGCAGCTAGCATTATATATATACTAGATTATTTCTGAAGTGAACAAAATTACTAAAGTGTTCTAGAGCTATTGACTATTCGAAATGAAAGCTTAGCCAATTCACATTAAACTATTAGTTAAAACAGCAAAAACATTAAAATGAACACATAGGATGCTTTTTATCATCATTATCATCACCACGCAGGTTAAAACGCGGGGCGCAGCCAGTATATGATATACCTGCATCAAATGTGACACTAGAAATATCATACAACTTCCTCCATATGCTCATGCATCATATAATATGATGTAATATTTCTTTTTTCTTTAGCCAGGTCTTTTTACTTTAATACAGCCTTATACATATATTATACATAACTACACATGTTTGTTCAAAAGGATTACAAAATCTAAAACAAACATTGGGAAATAGACAATGCTACGAATTCATCTGTATGGGGACAGGGAGCCTGTTAAAGTACTCCAATGACACATTTTAATACCCTATTTAAGGCGAAATGAGTTCAAAATTTCATGATCGACTTCGCGAAAACTTAGTTTTTCGACGCTTAAATATAATAACCGAAGTTCGAAAAAAATCGTAGTGTAAATTGAATATACGTACTTATGAACTATGGGAGCCAATACACGATTGAGCAAACTTGGCTCGGAAGAAAAAATCGGCAACATTCCCTAAATTTAGCAACTTTTCTTACGTGCTTCGTGGGAATAAGCGTTTTTATTCAATTATAGGCAAATGTATTTCAATGAATGTATCATATTCGAATTCCCAATGAAATATAGTAGTGAACTATGGACTCCTTTATCATTAAAATATTATCATTTGATTGTACGAAATAAATATAAAACTTTAACTATAAAATTGAATACGTGCTAATACTTAGCACGTATATTCGCATTACATCGTCCATTCTGGTAAGCAATTCTCAACCTTATGTAAAGCACCGTAAATTGTTTTAAAATTATAGGCTATTATACATCTGCTCTAGGCAGAGGTACTTCATGCTTGTACCATCTCTTTATAACATTATTTTAGTTAAAGAGCTTATAAATCAACATATTGGATTTTCAAACCAACAACAAATTTAAGTGATATATCATAATAAAGGCCTCTGGTAAAACTGTTACTTACTCATCCAAAGGTGGTTGTGGGATGATAGGTTTAATCTTAGAGAGGTAACCATCAATTTTAGTATCCTTAAGCCTAAGTGTGTTCCTCCCGAATCTTAATCTCTTTGGTGAGCTATGAGGTGGGACAGCACATTGCGCTAGTTCATTTTGCATTTGTCGTGCTACAATTTCGTCTTTCTTTAAAGCTTCTAAAAACTTCTTGTGCGCTTCCTGTTCTTCTTCTTGGATTTTTCTATATTAAAAGACAAAAATATCCAATAAACAAGCGAATGCACCATACAGTTCTGAAATGTTTATACAAACAGTACATACAGTACTTATATTAGTATAGAAAATCTGCTACCAGCATAATATAAAATACCACAGCCTGCTCTCACTTGGTAGGAAAGATGGCTCAATATAAGAGGCACACACAAAGTTAGGCAAATATGGTATTTTACTTATCCCTCAGTCTCTTTTGCTGTTAATAAATAGATAAAAGGGTGAGCTATTCTTGGCACAAGTTCTGGTCAAGCTCAAACATAAAAATAATGTGTTTAGCAGTTGTATCATACCTATTCCTTCATATAGCTTTATAAATCACATGGTCTTTATTTAAACAAAATTACAGAAAACTTCAACAGGTATGTCAAAATAACATGGAAAGAAGTATTCTTAATATGAAACTTACAGACAAAACATGATAAGAAAAAAATCAACAAAGACCAGTCAAAAAGTTTAACAGAATTAATAAAACTACAAAAATGGTGATGAGCAGGACACATGTTGAGAGATAACCAGGAAAAATGGAACCAGAATATATCAGAGTCGTATCCAAGAGAGGGAATATAATAAAAGGAAGGTAACATATAATATGGGAAGAGGACATAAAAAAGGTCGCTAGCATAAATTGGTAATTAACACAAGACAGCAGTGCAAGTACCGAACTAACCGATCGATAAATTTACTCTGAAAAAACTGGCTATATCGATCTTTTGTCAATAATTGCAAGTAAGTAACAAAATTAAGTGATTGGTAGACAAATTCGATAAGTTTTTACGATTATAACGGTAACCCTAGCATGGAACTGTAGAATTACATTTGAGATTATCTATTTAATCTATTTTAATGACTGTTTTGTCATCTTTGAAAACGACCTCGACATAGCTAGGCGACGGGAATGGGGATATTGTTAAGTTGCGTTTGATCTTACTAATATTATAAACGCGAAAGTTTGTATTTATGGATGAATGGATGTTTGATATTCTCTTACGCTCAAAGGGCTGGCCCAATTTTGATGAAATTTGGCATGGAGGCAGATGGGGCGCTGAATTAACACATAGGATAATTTTCATCAACATCATCATCCATCACCATGCGGATGTTACCGCGGGGCGCGACTAGTATTCAATAAAAACATAGACTTTGACTTTGATTGTAGAAGAGTGAAATGCTCATAGGAATCTTCAAATGATAAAAGGATGCATTGTGGAATGCAAATGATTCGTTATAATCAATATACTGTCGACAATTTTATGATCGTATAAGTCATTGATATAACTTCCATACTTGCTATGCTTGCTTGCCCCACACGATTCGTTAAATTTATCGATCTTAGCGATTCTACAAATTTAACTACTATTACTCTACTTGCACTGCTGAAAGGATTGGAAGTCATGGGAAGAGGTCTATGCCAGAACGCAAGCTGATAGGAAAGGCAATGTCAACTAATAATTTATGTAATATATTCAATTTCTTTTTGTTTGTATTTTATTGGTTTAATTAATTATCTATCAATTTCGTAAATATATCATCAGCATGTAAGGCTACAAATAATCACTCGCACATAATAAGGTAGCATGCATACATAATATTATTATTAGAATTTAGGTTGTAGAACTAAGTAGTAACTAATTTTGTAGAAAGTTAATAAAATTATGTTCAGCATTTCATAAACTGTATTGTTTGATTGAATCAACCCCACAAATATGCAATATTTTATTAAGTATAAAAGAACCCATTTGGGATCAGACAGGATTAGCACCAGTCCAAAACTTATTATGTGAACCCTTACACTCACTTTATAAGTAATTTTGTCTGCTCTATATGTTTTTCCTCAAGTTGCAATCGCTGCTGCCTCAACCTTGCCAGCTCCGTTTCATATTCACTCCTTATCTCTCCAGGGGCACTCAAACGGCAAATGGGCTTTTCTGGAAAGAGTATTATCACACTAGTATCATAAATGTGAAAGTTTGTGACAGAGTGTGTATGTTAACTCATTGGGTTTCTTTATCTACATGTAATAGGTTGTTTATGAGGGATTGTGACAACTGCCTGCCACTGCACTTCTGCCCACAAATTAGATCATGTTAAGTTATACATATGTCAATATTTCTTCTATATGTAGGTACTCATATGTAGACCAAAATTAAAAAACAACCATAAGAATGGCAATTAATAATTAATACTTTCTTGTATTACAATTAATTTGTTTTTGTCTACAATTTAGGTAAAATTGACAAACTGTTCACCTAAATTATTTAGTGAACAAGAAGGTATATGGTTTATCAAATACACAGGCACAGTAGAATTATTTTAAATGAAATAACATTTGCGTAGGTCGTCGATATTTGGCATTTGATATTAGACATAGACTTCTTGTTTGTAGGCATTTATATTGATGGGTCAAAGATTCAGAGCTCATTGGTGGCAGCATTATTTACCTTCGGGAAGATCGATGTCTTCTCCCTTAAACTTGGAATCAATTTCATTACCAAATTTAGTTTTAATGAACTTCCAAAGCTTTTCATTCACCAGAGCTTTTTGTTTTGTCGCTTTTCGCAACCAGGATCCAATTCTTAGGCGACATAGAGGACAACACAAAGCATTATTTTCTACGCTACCGTTAAAGCAACTTAAACAAAAACCATGAAAACAAGGTAAAGTTACGGGTTCAGTTAGAATTGACTGGCAAATAGAGCAAAGGACATCTTTTAATTCTAAATTATCTAATTTTAACAAATTATTTTCAATTTTGGACAGCCGCTTCTTTGACTTGGCCGCCATTTTTCATAATTTTTTTTCAAGAAAAATAATATTGACAACAATCTCATTTATTTTAGGTGCGTTCGTTTAGCTTATGAGGGCATTGGTGGCGTTGTCATTGATGGTTCTTTTGTTTAAAGCGTTCGTAAAGCTCAAAAACGTAATATTTGCCACTTTTGCCCAAACCCTATTCGAACGCTGAACTGAGCATAATAACTAAAATCGCATGAATATGCTGTCAAATACATAGCTGTCAAAAACAATCATACAACCATTTTTTTTGTGGCAAAAATACAATAAGATACAATACATATAATATCGCAGTTTATTTTGTAGATATTAATGTTCTCTATAATACTATAATCGCTCTATTGTCAATAGTTTCTGCAACGTACCTACGCGATATCACGATGTTTTTGGTATTATTTTTCACACCTTGGGTTACATAACTTCTCATTTGTTTACGCGCAGCTCAGTTCAGATAAAGTCGGGTGAATTTAACAGGGTTTGAATTGCTGTCGAATAAAAAATTGTCGAGCTGTGATAAAATGTGCTTTTTTTGCAGTTAGCTTTTACTCTTTTCTTTTTCCCATGGACAAGTTCTGACCAAAGTTTTGTAGCGAATATTCTCTATCCCACCACCCCTTTTGACGTTTTTCTATAGTCTTCTGAATACTTATATAAGCCGTATATACTGAATATTACTACCTCCTCGGGCGACATATTGTTCGCCATTGGCTAGTGTGTACAGTACAAATGTCGAGCGACATTGTCCCACGAAGTCGCAAAGAGTAGCCACGTGAATGTCGGGCGACATGTCTCCGCGACATGTCCTCTAGTGAATACGCGTATCGATGAGGGACACACGTCCTCACTATTCAAAACTTGTCGAGGGACACGGAGGTTGCGCGTGTCGACGCTCGGAGAACGTCGACTTACGACAAGTCCCGAGACCCGTAGATGTCGCAAAGCGACGTCGGGCGCGGGACACGTATATTTCATTTCGAGGAACAGAGTCACGCGACAAATGTCCCGTAGTAGTGAATAAGCAGCTTGAACAAAAAGAGACATGAACGACATTTTCACCCACAGATTTCGATCCAATTCGAACGCACTATTTGTAGGTCGCTAGACAATGTCAACTGTCAACTTCAATATTTCCTCGTACCGTCATTTTGTCAAGTATGAGCACAATGATCTTTTTTTTGCTTGGTGACAACGACGATCCGAATTTCGTTCCGATTTTTGATTCAAGTCGAAATTGATGTCAAAATCGTTTTAAGCGATATCACCACTGTTTCATCCAATATTGCACTTATGACAGGTCAAATCTGTCAGTCGTTTGGAACAAGTTGAAATCACCAAAGAGAAACAATTAAGTAATTATATTCTTAAGTAATTATATTCAGCTATATTCTGTAGATTTTCATACCAAAATTTAAAAACTTGATTCCTTACCTAATGTGGTGTCTGTTTCAACTTTCAAGCGTACGCCACAAGACGTCGTGTTAAACCAAATCAAATGCTTTTGACAAGTACAAATAGTATAGTATTGGACAGCGTGCTTCAGACACACGATCGCTGATTCGAGAAAAGTAGAAAGCTTGGGTTGAAAACCGAACTGTGCCTCATGAAAATCTAAGTGTTTACATAGTTTTCTATATAGCAGCTATAAATATATATTTATAGCTAACGAAATAGGTCTGTTGTTGGACTTGTCGGAAGTATCGCTGGCGATGGACGCTGGTTCTTTATGATAGGTACTACAATAGTTTTCATCAAATATCGAGGCAAGTATGAATGTCCGATACAGAAGTTAAACAACATATCTAAAACTTTGGGCAGGTGATTCCCAGCGTACAATAGGTGCTCTATACTGAGCCCATCGTGCCCTGGCGATTTTCCCCGCTTCGTTATAACTTTTTTTTTTTTTTTGACGCAGAGTAATCCTTTAAGAATACCACCGGCCCCGGCGGGAGCATGGTGGTTATGTGGGAGTCTCTGCCAGAAGGGCAGAATACCTACCAAACCTCTGCGGTGTTCCGTCACTGTCGCTTTTGGCGGGAACGCGGGACAGATTTCGCACACGACCGCGAACCCGCCGCGGCTGTCCGTTGCCGGACCCTTGTCTCTTGCAGCACGCCAGAACACTTGACGCGCCGCAACTGCCTCAGGGGACCAAACCCGCAAATGGACGCCAGACTCCCCCGAGTCTGGGCACCCTAAGTCCCCCTACGATGGGTCAGGTGAGTAGCCCCCCCGCCTGCTACTTCGGCCGCAGAGGGATAGCGACGCCTCTCAGTACCGACAGTCCTCTTCTCCTGCGACCCCACCGCGTCCACCATCTAACAGTGGCGGCCCCGTCAAGGCCGCGGAAGGCAGGGAGAGCGGCTCACCGTCACACCGGCACTCCTCCCCCGCCGCGGCCCCTAACTTTCAGCCGCGGTGCCGCCCATACGACACCGCAGCCCACCTCAGTTGCAGTGGCGCCATACACCACCGCTACCTACAGTGACCGCTCCCGTGTGGACTTGGAGGGCAAAGCCCATAGGAGCGGTCCCACCTCGGGCCCGCCAGCTATCGGCTATCACTAGCAGGCCCATTGGTTCCTCTTAGCTTCACCGTGGTGACCCAAGCCACGGCTACTGAGCCCGCATGATTATGCTGTCAAATACATAGCTGTCAAATAACGATCACAAACAACCATGCTCCGGACGTGGGTCAAAAATTGCACTTTTTGGTGGCAAAAATTCCTCTTTAGTAGCTTTCCGAACGCTGAACAAACAGAGGCATGAACGACATTTTCACCCACAGATTCCCTATTCGAACGCCCCTTGTGAGCGTTTTTAGCGGTTTTTTTTTCTTGTCCCCAGAGGGTATTATGGCTCGCACTTCTTATGCATCCGCCAGTGTCAAGTTTTATTTTCTGTTCCTATTTATTATATTTCTTCAATTTTTATTATTTTGGTGTAATCTTCTTTCTTGACTTCGTGTTAGTTTTGGTTTTATTTTCTTGATTTGTGTTTTTTACATGTTGTCTCAATGGACTTTTATTTTAAAAGTGGGGAAACGTTTCGCGAATTTAACAATTGTATTATAATTTTAATCAGACTTCATTTGTAATAAGAATAGGATCAGGGAGAAGTAGATTATTGGTAGGTTCATATATATTGTTAGAAAGATATATTATAATATCGTAAAATATTTATGACTACTTACATAACTTAACAAGAACATATGAAATATAATACAGTATATACACATTTACAATTTTATGTTATTAACACAAATATAATCAGCTATAATAATATATATAGAAGGATTGATAGTACAGAGCAGAGATTTGATGTTTGTGGGGAGAGGGACACGAAGGGATATAAGATTATTATAAAAGGAGGCACGGTCGTGATTAGGACAGGAGAAGAATACATGGTCCAGATACCCAAAATCATGACCACATTCGCACTGTGGACTATTGATAATGTTATACTTTGCTAGATGTGCTGGACATGTTGTGTGTCCCAAACGCATTCTAATTAAAACTGACGTGACGATTTTGCTTAGATTTATTACTGAAAACCATGGCTTAGAGGGAATTAGTGACTGTATGCTATAGTAGTGAGTACCGGTCATCTGACCACTTTCTCTCCAGATTCTACCCCAAGTATCCCGGAGATACAAACCGGCTAGCGCAGCCAAGTCATGCGCATAATTTTTAAATGGATACAGATCACCACATGCGATAGCTTCATTAGCAAGTCGATCGGCTCTTTCGTTGCCCTTAATACCGCAATGACTCGGTATCCATACAAATGTTACTGAAAATCCTTTCAGAACGCATGAGTACAGTTTTTCTCTAGCTTCAATTATAAGAGGGAAATGAGACTTAGACTTAAAAGGATATCGTAATAGAGTCTTCAATGCGCTCATTGAATCACTCATAATCAGCACTTTGCTAAGCTTTAACGATGCCAAGACATTCAGCTGTAAAGACGGACATTTCAACAGGGCACTTTATTTTTTGTACTATCTTATATTGAGAATGATATATTCCAACTCCTACAAACATATCTGGAGAGTGTTTAGAGGCGTCCGTATAAATATGATGCCAGTTTGGCTAATTTTCCTGCACTACAGCCTTAAAATAGAAATTGGCATTATGTTTGTCTATATCTAAATTGAAACAAACTGTTGGGACATTGATCAGAGCTTCGTATGCACAATCGAATATATCAATGAATGGAGATCGATGAGTTGGTGCGTGTATTGCCTTATATCTAATGAGACTCTTTATCAGACAAGGTAAAGATTTATGATTCCAGTAATTCGTTGATTCGACAAGATCAGAGAGGAGATGCAATTTAGAAATTAGAGGACTGTTGGAAAATTTTATAACTCTGTAAAACATGCGGTCTGCATGACGTCTCAACTGCCAAGGGGGCTCTCCACATTCAAGTTTTTAGCGTTATTTTAGCCAAAAACGATCAGCAGTGATCTATTCGAACGCACTATATTAAATTACCCGCAATTATTAGTTTTTGAAAATAACAAGCGTCCATTCTTACATGAAATTATCACACAACACTTTGACGCTATTTTTTATGGAGATAGTTCGTGGATAGAAATTGACAACAAGCCGCAGGGGCCATATACAAAGAATAAAGAATCTAATCTAATCTAGTGATTGACAATGACAAGAAAATCAGCATTCATTCAGTAGCTCTAAACAAAAAACAAGAAAACCCGATATTTACCGATAATTGAATAATTTCAGATGCGTATGCATCTCTAAAATCGATAAAATGATGAGTGCCAACATTAGAAACAAAGAGAAGCCATGTTGATATTTTCTTTCTTTTTTCGTCATGTACCGACTCACATGTATTTGAGAACGAGAAACGATCTCGAAGGAAACCATGAAAAATATGGTGGTAGCATAAGTGTTTTAGATGATGTTCTTTTGTTCTTCAATTGTGGAGAATATTGACTAATGTTTACGTGTTCCCTTTAAATAGTGATCTCAGAAGAATAGTGGAAATGTCTTCAATGCATTTCGTTGTTCATCCTCTTCCTGGGACTGAAGATCAATTGATAGACAGGTAAACATTTATTTTACTCGACTCCATTTCGTTTATATGTAATCGACATTATACTTGGTCTTCGTTAGTTCCTGCATGAAACCTGTAAAAGACCGTAGGTAGCCACGTTTCCGTATCGGTTTTTGTAACTAGTTTAATCATAGCTACCCGATATATGGGCGAAAAGACGAATGATCATGCATCATTTTACAGGTGGTCAATTATCGGGAACATATCAATGATAATGGGAGACCACTCGCTTTGACATAATATAAAATAGGCTGCACAAAAAACGAAAATAAATAATTCTATGTTAACATTTTGTCTCATTTACCTAAATACCCCCAGGGTAATCTACTATAGTACCTAATCAATGTGAGTGACAACTGAGAAAAATCTAGATTAATAACCTATCCTAGGCCAAAGGCCAGCTATTATTCTTGCAATATTCTTGATCAGAATAACTCTTCCAATTGTGTACCTACATAATGCTTATCATGAAATAAATTGAATGTGTCATAGTTGTGATGATGAGACATGCTCCTTACAAAATAGGTTATTTTATTGTTGCCTTTTCTTCAAAACCCTGTAGATATTTGGCATAATTATGTTTGATGAAATGAATGAATTCAAGGTCTTAGTGGCAATTTGGTGAATCAACATTGTATATCTGTAGTGCGTTCGAATAGATCACTTCTGATTGTTTTTGGCGAAAATAACGCTAAAAACGCTCACAAGGGGCGTTCAAATTGGGAATCTGTGGGTGAAAATGTTGTTTATGCCTCTTTTTGTTGAGCGTTCGGTTTCGGAGATTTTAAGTCTTATGCTCAGTTGAGCGTTCAATTAGGGTATGGGTGTAAAAGTGGCCAAAATAACGTTTTTGAGCTCTCCGAACGCCTTAACAAAAGTGACATCAATGAAAACACCACCAATGCCCTCATAAGCTAAACTAATGCACCTATTGTCTGCTATAATTTCATCAATGTCACATATAATCAATACTTTCGAATGCAATATTTAGCAGAAAACTATTTTTGAAATTAAATTGCTTCAAAGATATGTGGAGTGAACTGTCAAAGTAAACAGCAATAACTAAGGTGTGTTCGATTAGCAATGAGAGTATTCGTGGCATTGCCATTGTTGACTCTTTTCGTTCAGCATTCAAAAAGTCCAAAATAGGCTTGTGCTTAATCGTTCACTGAACAGAGCGCTCCTTACTAGTACAATCGATGCAATGTACTAGTTCGTTCTTATAGTATTATTAGTTCATTGGTTTACATAGTACCTACCTAACCTTGTTTAGGTTTTTAAATGATGAATATAGTATAGTACAATAAACAAAGCACAATGGACATTAACTATCTATTTTAAATTTGTTTAAATGGATATAATATATTTAAATTTGTAAATGATGAATTATGTTTTGAATGAATTTTAAAACATTAAAACAATAAGTAGAATTTATAGCAGTAATCCTGCATACCATATCTATAAATGCCTGGTCAATTAAAAAAATAAAAGAAGTAAAACTGCAGTTTACTTTATTTTACATTTAAAATATACCTAAATAAGAATAAAAAATTTTGATTGTACAATGACTGGAGTGCAATTTATGAGATTAAATAGCCATGTGCCACATTCAGAGAGAGGTGGCTTGAATGTGTAATTATTCTCTGTAAAAGTTGTTGATATTAGGATTGTACCAGGTGGTTGAAATTTTTGATTTGATGAAATTGGGTACCTATTGGCCCTAAGATTTTATAACAGCTTTAATCATACATTTCTAAACTATTGCTAAAATTAGTTAAGCCTACTAAGACTTTTAGTATGAATCTGACATATGCAAAATATTTGTTTACATCATTTCAAAATATATTGTATCCTGCTCACAAAACTGTTCCAGTAATATATATATTTATCATGTAACACAAAACCTGTTGGGCTTTTTTAATGCATTTTCACATTGGAACTTTTGAACATTCTATTCATGTGACATAAAAATAACTGGACCTTTTAACGCCACTACATTTTGCCGCTATTATAAACACAAAAATAGGATTTTTTGTCATTTGGATATTTTGATGTCAAGACTTGTAACTAAAATTGCAAACCAATGAAAAGTGTACTGACACTATTTAGGTGCTTCATATTACATATTATATATATGGGATTGCGAGAATGTAGTCGAAGAAAAGGCGGTACTATAGTATACGTCGTTGGTGCGTGGGTGTTCCGAGGAGAGATTCTTCCCTACTTGAGTCTTTAGTATTTTACTAGCGTAGATTGAGTGCGAGTTCTATCGCATGGCAGTCCTATATATCTATCTGTGAATTTACTGTTGGGTAACATGTTGCCTACTTATTTTGCATAGAAGCCGTCACCGATCAATCAGAACGCGCATATGCTCTGCTAGAACAGGCGAAAATTTTAGATGGGGACAAAACATAGTTTTAGAAACTCGTCTCTGATTGGTTGGCGTCTGTCTAGCGCGTCACCAATTTCGATCCTAATTGTTTTATTAAATACCTAGTTTTTTGATTTTAACATTTTAGTGCCTAACAATGTACCTACTTGCCTGCCGCCTCAAATTAGGTCTCATTATGGCCTATTTTTAATACTCCTTCGTAATGAAGCACACACCAAACAAATTTTCCCAAATTAAGTTACATCTAAGGGTAATTCTTCAGAAACTTGCAATTTCGGTTAATTTTGAAGAAATAAAATAATGTGTAAATTTCTATGTTTTTTTTATTTGAATAATAATATTTGGAAATAAAGTATTTGTTTATACCAAACACACTTAAAATAATACTTTGGTTACTAAAATATAGGTTTTTGAATTTTTTTGATACACGGTAATTATTTCTTGCTTCATGGTAATTACAAAAAAGCCAAGGTAATTTTATATTGACATGGTAATTATCAAAACACTTTATATTTATTATAAAAACAACTGTTTTCACAGAATTTGAGAATATTACATTATTTAAAAGACAATAGTAATTACTACATCAAAATAAAAAAAAATCTAATGCAAATATCACTGTCCAAACATGTCAAAATATTTAAAAATGTATCTAACTGTTAACCCAATAAATACAAACGTTATAAAATAACTCATAAATAAAGTATGCTTCACTACTAGGGAGAAAACAAGAGACAAGTTATGAAAACAGTAACTAACATGGTACCTAATCAATCACAATCATAATCCTAGGCACGATTACTACCGTATCTACCACTAGATTCATTTACAGTTTAGTAAACTATCAAACGCGAGTTAAAAATTACAATTAAAAAGCTTGTAAAAAAATGTGATATTGGGTGCCTTATAATAATCTTAGTACTCATTCAAATTTCAAAAATATTATATGTTACTCTTATTAAAACGGCCACAGTCCATTTTATATTAACTACAGTATTGCATGTCTAATAATATTTTAAGTTGTTATTAAATATTACTTAAAAAACGACAAAAAGACATGAGATGTTAAAAGTTTCAGTATTCAGTCTTTAAACTTTTACTAAGTAATGTATTCTACGATAAAAATTTACATTATAATAGCAACTAATCATTAAATTGTATTGTATTGTATTGAGTTACACTAAAATAGTTGTTTTAGTATTCAGCCTTTAGACTTTTACTTAAGTATGCTAAAATTAAAAACTTACAGTATGTCAGCAACTAATTGCCAAATTATATTGAGTAACATTAAAATTGCTTTGATTCATAAAAAAAGACAGCGTAGCTCACCATATAATTGCTCTCAACAAATTTCTTGCGCAAATTGCGCAAGGAGTCCAACAAATATATTTTTGGTTTTCTTTCTTTTTTCCTCGATACGCATTCTTTTTTACCTGCCCCTACTCTACTATTATCATCACATTCGTAAAATTTGCGAATGTCATGTATGATCCTCTCTCTTTGGATTTTTGCCACTGTCTTTACTTCAATAACAACTTCTTTCAACTTTTCTTGTCAACTTATCTGGAATTTGATTTAGGAGTTTATATTTTTTAAGATCGTTGTATGTACTTGTCATGTTAAGCTTGAACTTTTGTTTCTAAGTATTACTCTCTAAAGTCTCATATGATTGGCCTAAACTTTTATTCATTACTTAAGCAAACAACAATCTTTTCTTTACTTCTTCTTTTTTTCGTTAGAATGAAGCATGTCTGCAACCTTTTGTCCTGGGCTGTCTTTATTACGATTTTGTTTAAGCATACGTGATATACGTTTACGTAATAAATTGTTCTCTTTTTTAATTTTTCTAATTCATTTTTGTATCTATACAGTATTTTAACAAATTTGTAACGAAGAGCTGATGTTATATCTTTTTTTTAATTATAAATTTGCTGATGAGATGGTTCTGACGAATTCAACAAAGTACTTTTTCATTGTGGTTGAGTAGAATAGAACACACTACTTTCAGGTTGTGATTGTGATCCTAACTGATGAAATCTAATAACCTTTCTTGAAGTTTTCTCTCCACCTCTTTCTTTGATGTCTTTGTTGCCTCGGAGTTCTTTCTTCTATAGGGAGCAATTTTTTTGCCTCTTTTCTTTGGCGATATCTCTCTTTTTCTTTGGCTTTGTACTCAGCATAGAGTTGAGGATCATTGCGAAATTTTTCCCTTTTCGCTTTCTCTCTTTGCCGTTTTCTTTCTAAAATTTCTTCCATCGAAAATTTCCTCGGTTTTCCCATTATTGAAACCTAAAAGTAAATACTTACGTAAGTAATGTAAATTAACAAACCCGCTCCCCCCCATAATACCATAATTTACACCTTCCCACTTTCACCCCTATATAAACAAAGACTCTCTCCAACCACACACACACACACACACACACACACACACACAGACACACACAACTTTCGCGTTACAAAACGGCAAACTGTAATTACAATGATCGGTATGCAATTACCGTGTCAAATAAAAAACATGGAAACTCAAGGTAATTACAGACATGGTAATGACAAAATGCAATATTTTGCAAAATCACGGCTTAGTCTATATGTTTTCTAGAAAGCTCCACAGTCCTATGAAACAATGTCCCGAAGCTTAATTGTAGCTTAATATCAATGATCAAATATTATAAATACTCACAGAGTTATTGAGGCCACGGCGATTACATAAAAAAGTTAAAATTCACAAATTATGACACTAGTTTCGAGTTATCCTTGTTTTGACGCGTGGCTCGGACGTGCGGTTATGACGACATCTAGGATGCAACTGAAGGAGCGGGGGGAAGTAACTACTTTACTCTTCGACGCACATAGTAATGGGACACAAGGACGACTTTTCAGAGCTTGGTAATTATTACTTTTTTCGCGCACAAAGTTTAATCATACGTATAACATGTTTCGTATTAATTCACCTGTATATGCTTATCATAATTGTTTTTCGTTACTATCTTAATGTTTATTAAAATAGAAATCATATTAAAATACTAATTTTAAAATTTAAAAAAATATTATTTTTTGTATATTTACAGGTTTGTGACAGCCATGGAAATTACATTTTGACACTTAGAATTGAAATTAATATACCTAAACACAAAAAATTACACGTGTAAACATAAGGAATACGTGGAACATATTCAATATTATGACTTGGATATAACAGAGAAGTTGATACTCTAATAAAAAAACTAAATATTCACTGTGGACACAGATTTGCAAGTTTCTGAAGAATCACCCATAAGCATCTAAGCTGTCTAAGCACTCGCATTATAGTTTATCCACTTATTATTCAATATATCACATCCATATGTGTACACATATGTGGGTCGTCCTGCACACATATGTATACACAAATATAGGCCGTCCCGAACAGGGTTTCTGTGTGATAATGACCAAAAAACTACAGGTCCCATTGAAGAAAAATAGTTGATAGCCTTCTACCATGTTCGATCTTCAGCTCTTTCAGGCGATTTGTTTAAGGAAACAACACCACATTTCAATCTATTTTCTGACTGTCAGCTTTAAGTTTCCACGCTTCTGAGCCATAAAGCAAAATGGAAAAGAAGAGTGTTGCAACTATGTGTATTTTTGTTTGCTTGTTATGTTGTTGTTTAGTGTGATATCAACAATGATGCATCAGCAGTGACTATAAAGAGAATTTGGTCACAAACATTATTATTATTATTTATTATTATTATTGGCAGGTAGGTATGATTAGACTCTCATTTATTTTATAAATAAGTCTACCTATAAAGTCTAAATCTAGTCTAGTAAGCACCATGGAAATATCTATATTTCACTGATTAGGAGCAGAATAGATTATGCTAGCTTTATTTACGACAATGCAGCAAAAACAATTCTTTTAAAATTAGACAGAGTACAAAATGCCGCGTTGCGTATAATAGGAGGTTTATAAAAACAACACCTTCTGCGAAGGAAATATTTAGCTACTAGATACTGCCTCAAGTCTCAAGCCTGGGCAAGTAATCATACTTTAGATATGTTAAATAGTCTTATAAACATTAAACAATCAGAATACTTGCTCCGAACTAAGAAACCACTACTGCTGACTGTATACAATGAAACCAGAATAGAAAAAGTAAATGGGTTACTAGCCCTTGAATATGTTTAGGTTACCTACATGGGTTTCAAATATAAATATGGACTTTATCCTAACTAATGTTGACAATATAGTTCAGCCCAAAAACAGTACTGATAATAGAATACATAAATATAATACCTTACATATGTTGGGTAATAAATACGATGGTTGGCATAAGATATATACCTACTGATGGATCTCAAACACCAGATAGTCGTGGAGCAGCATATTGTGATCCCAGTCGCAATGTGACGGAAGGCTATAAATGTGTTAATACTTCAGAATTTTCAATCATGTTTGTGGAGTTGTTTGCAATCTCATAATGCAATGTCATATGTTATCAGTGCGGGACTCAAAAAGGTAGTGATTTTGACAAATAGCAAAAGTGCCTCAGAGTTGCATCGATAGCTTACACCATATTAAATAAAGTCTTAGCGCTGATATCTGCGGAGGTGACTCTGGGGTTGCAATGGATTCCTGCACATGTTGGCATACATGGTAATGAGGAGGCAGATAGGCTAGCTCGAGAGGCAATATCAAATGGCACCAAAGTATACTTAAAACCAGAATATTCAGAGATACTCATTAAGTACAAAAAAATATTTTTTTACACTAGGAGTATTTTGATATTGCCTCTAGAGAAAAAGGTATTTGGTTCAAAACTACTCAAAGTGAACCATCTCATATACCATGGTGTGCCAATATAAAGTTAAGCCGACACCTACTTGTGGCATACAGACTGCGTTCTGGACATATGCCCCTGAATGGCTTTAAATTCTTAATGAAAAAAGCAGATGGCCCCAATTGTAGTGTGTGTGGGGTGTTCATAGATGTTTATCATCATGTAATAGAATGTAGTTGAAGTGCTGACTTGAGGCTTAAAATATTCACGTCATTGAATCTTGTACAGTCTGATGTGGGTCTGCTCCAGAGCATCCTGGCTGAGCCAACTTCTGGTGCAGCTAGGTTGCTCTATCAGCTACTATCTACAAGCTGTCCATAGACAATTGATATCTCGATGAATGTAATGGCTCATGGGACTGGCATAGTCGATGTGTGACTCAAAGTCCCCAAAAAAAATTAAAACAAAAAGTCTAAAGCTAGTCATGACATTTCCAGTGTCACCCAAAACATTGAGTTCTCTCCAATGACGTGATGCATCCATCCGTATATCGGTTGGTTTGCTTAAAACTGGAAGGTATATATATACCATAATTCTGATTAGATTTTGATACAAATTTGATATAATTAATAATATTTATTATAGATAAACCTTACATTTGCAATGTAACTTATAGAGTCTATTTCATTTTCCAGGCTCAAAGAAGTAGCGGAACGATGGAATAGATATGGGACAGGCCCTGGGTCTTCAGCACTTAGCGCACTACGGGGAGTTAAGGCCGTGGCCGCTGGACCTGCCCATATCGCATGTTTATTAGAAGATGGATCAATATGTCGCGCAGCTTTCTCCATCATTCCTGATAGACTTGACTTGAGCAAATCTGATGCTAGTAAAAATGGTGGGAATGGTGGAGGAGGCAGCGGCGGTGGGGGAACGAGCGGGGGCAATAAGGGAGGTGGTGGAGGTGGCTGCGGATCCCGTCAACAGCCTCGTACTAGAGCCAGAATAATGCGGAACTCTATCCGTGCAGCGCCCAGCTCACAAGGTGATTTGATTATATTTTGTTTTACGTAATCTAAATAAATAATTTAAATGGGAAAAAGAAAATTGATATTTTCCATGTTTCTAATTTTATTAATTGCTAATTGACTTCATGTTTTATGATGAGAAATTCATGCCATTCTATCAAAAAACAAAATAGGTAAATAACATTTTTTTTAAATTAGAAATACGGGATTACTCACGTAATATTTATCGGATAGGTCCGACTATAGTTTCGACCACATTCGGTGGTCTTTTTCAAGGAGTGTTCGGGAAGCCCGCGTCGATGACGTCTCGCTTAGCACTGCGGGCGTCAGTTCGTAGTGCTCGTGATGTTAAAGGTTGGTGGTGCTTGGGGGATACACGGTTGCGTTGGCGCGTGCAAGGGGATGTCCCAGCAAAAAGAGCTCATTACATCTGCACCAGACACATCATTTGCATCAGAATGAGCTCCAAAAAACATCATTTAGTTATCATTATGCAAGATAAAAACCTTCAAAATGTCATGGCAACTGAGTTTTTAATACTTTAATGAAAAAATATCAAATCCGCACGAAATAATCTAAATTATTTTATGCCTCAAAAAACAAATGTCGCCGACTGACTACCAATGTATGCCACTGTAGCAATGCAATCACAACACAATAGTTTACTTACAGCATATAGTTATCGATAAGATAGCAAGCGGCTGGCCCGCGATTCAACTTAAATAGCGAGCAGACTACGAAAACTCAAATACTACAATTTTCATACAATTACGGTAAATACGGTAAGTTAATATGGTTCTTGAGAGGTTTAAGAGACTTGCGCCCCGGGTCTAGGTGAAACTTTACTAGCCCTCTGACTGTTATGTATATTCAAATAATCATTGCTGCAACATGATAGAAGGACAAACTGACAAACCAACAAAAACACTTTCACAAGTATGTACAATGCATTCATAAAACACAAATAAATATCAAATCACTATGATTACAAAATCTAAATATCTAGTAGCGACCTCTACCGCATTCTGCTTACGACTCATCACTACATACTTAACCAAGCGCAGAACATAACATAACCTGTGACATAACTCCTGTCAATCACAGTCTGTCCCACATCACAAATCTAAAATAGATGGTTCTGATATCAATCTCGCAAAATAATAAGATAGAGTTACTGCCATTTGATGTATTCACAACTTCCATGTTACGAACAAGGAACTGCTATCTTAAGAATAAGAATTTTACTATAGTGTTGCCACATCCAATGCTGAATATCATCAAAAAATTCCTGATTAGACATTTAAATAATGTTATCAATAACTATTTTGTACACGAGTGTACCTTCGCAAGACCGTGGGGGGCTGCTGACTGACGCTCATCATGTCTCATCTTTCGTGACGCGAAATATAGGATATTATATAAAGGATAATAGGACATTTCATCATCATTCGTTTTGTTACTACAGTAAAATGATGGCTTGTATACCAGTCAATATACCTATACCCTAGCAGACTGCTCCATGCCGCCATGAAGCCACTGGGTGTTGCGGTGAAATGGAAAGGATTCAACGATATTTTCACTGTGTATACTTTACTCTTCAAGAGTATCTTGAAAATTGCCAATTTTGTACAATTTTTGTTTCTGCTGTATATTTAATTTGCAAATTACACAATGTATTTATTTTATACTTTTACATGTACAGGGTCAACCAGTCGCGCAACGGGAGTAATAATTGGCGCGTCGGGATCCGGCCGGGTAGTATCCGTGCCGGCGCCCTTTGTGCCCGAAGACCTGGTCACTCAAGCGCAAGTCGTGCTCCAAGGGAAAAGTCGGAGCCTTATCATCAGGGAGCTGCAGGTATAATTGCAACTAGGCCTGTAAGTTCTATGAAAGTGTGTAGATATAAAATGGGATTTTCATGTTGTCTTCCACTGGTTGGCCCCAGTGGGGGACAAGAAGAATTATTTTCCTGTTGTATTTACGGGAATTTTTATTCCGGTTGACCCAATTAAAATTTATGAATATTTTTCTAATCAAATCACATTAGTAGTATTGAAAAATGAAACATTTATTATTTTATTATAGTCATATATACGAGTATACAGCCTAGACTCTAGACTAGAATGTGCAAAAGAGAACCGCCGCCGTGGCGTTACAGTGAATTAACATTCAGATTTTTATATGGCAGCCCAGCTATTATCTGACCGCCACGCAACTGTCAAGGGTGAACATCTACTGATTAAACTATAAAACAGTAAATTAGCAGCAATGTATTCCGATTTTTTATATACTAACATTAAAAACAGTAAATTAGCATAAGCGCGACCTCAATTTCTAAGACGCTTCTCTTTTTGCAGACTCTACTATCTATTGAACTACACCCTGTCTGGAGTAACATTAAGTTGAGACTAATGATATCATTAACCTATTAGGTAGTCATTAAAAATATATCGGTATTTGCATCTTGAGTCCATTGGGTCAAAGAAAATTAGTAATTGTTTCAACTGCTAGTTTTTGAACTACCAAATAACATTTAGGGTCACACTGGTCACGCCGAACACTATAAAAACAGTTTGTAGTTAGGTTTTTAAAATTACTATTTATATTATTTCCTATATAAGTAGGATAGGTCAGCCTTTTGACCTCTAACTCACCCTGAAGGTCAGTGATGAAGTAGAAAGTAGGAAGGAGCACAATAGCTAGACCATTATTCAACTGTAAACTGACTGTATGTTGGGAAAAGCCCCATAATACATATTCATAAAAAAAAAAAGTTTAGCCCCTAGTTGGCGAAAATAACAACTAGTTATATTAAAAACTTTCAGCATTCGCAGAAGGAAGCTAAAAAAGAGTTAATAATGCCACCAAAAAGTGCAATTTTGACCCACACTGGAGCATTATTTTTCGTAATAGTTTTTTGCCAACTCTGTATTGGACATTATCATTCGATTTTAGGTCTTGTGCTCGATGAAATAATAAGTTAAAGAGAATTTAATCACTTAATTTTAAAAGTGTACATATAATAACGAAATGTATGTTCTGTGTACAAACTAATATGATATTATTTTATTCAAAAAGTGATAATTACTACTAGAAACTACCTATAAATAAGAATATGATGTGTTCCTTGTACAATAAGCCCTTATGCTCGCACAAATGGAGTAGTTTGGTGATTGTCGTTAGATCTAGAGAAGCCTTCAACTTCTCTAGGTGATAGACTCAGATAGATAGATAGATCTGTGAAGTGTTTAATTTAGTTTGAAGTATTTTATATTCTTTTTGTATCTCTATATGTACAAGATGAAGGATATTGTGGACTGTTTCAGAGAAATACTTAACGTTCGAGTAGGGTGTGGGCAAAAGTAGCAAAATTAACGTTATTGAGTTTTAACAAACGTTTCATTTAGAATGCTATCAAAGATAACGCCACCAATGCTCTCACGATCGAATGAAATATCTCTGCAATTACCACAGTATATGTCAATACAATGGACACAAAATGTAATATTCGTTATAAGTTCTCACATCGAACTCTGATACAGCGTACGAATTTGGACGTTAATCTGGCGGTAAACAACTTGCTGTCGCGCGACGACGAGGAGGGCGAGGAGCCTGAGGGGGGCGAGGGGGGAGACGGATACGTGCCTGAGGACCTTATCTCCTTGTTGGACGGAGGATTTCACGCCGCGCAAGCCGAGCATTCCGTCATCATCGATGCAGACACCATGTTTTCTGAGGACATCTTCGGGTACGCGGCTATCAGAAGGTATACCTGTCTAGCTATGCTCCTCCGCCTCAACTCTCTATCCAGTAAGAACAATCCAATCTCTAGCACGCGCAAGCTTACGCAGTTTCAGTTTGATATTGGGTGTTTCTATGTTGTTTATTCAGTTATGCATAGATATTCTAGACGTCATGTAGATTATGTAATGCTGTAAGTCTTTATTTTCATATCTGTATTGCACAGTGTTTTAAGTTTTGAGCTCCCTGGAAACACCATGTTTTGCAACTGTGTTATAGTGGTAGTAAAGTTTTGCACTATGTTCACATTTAAGTTTATTCACTAATACAATTCAACTAAAAGCTAATACTGTGAAGGTGCATAAAAATACATACATTGTAATTAGGACTGTTGCACAGCCTTTAACAGGTAATTAATTTAGATGGAAATCAATAGGAGCTTGAAACATACACTGAATTGTATGCTTTTGTCTAGATTAAAGCATATATTAGTTTTTCGGTTCTGTAATTAGTGTGTGTGTAGAGATCTCGCCATGGAAAGATAGAATATAGCTTGGATAATTTTACAGTATAAAAAAAACATGTTAGCTATATTTGAGCATTACTTATTGATTGAAAATTGAAAACCTTTTAGTTAGTTCATATTCAAGTTTATAGAACAGAATTATTTCGCTTGAATCGAAAGGGGGTATGGTTCAGGTGAAAAGTTGTTTTTCAACAATGATACAGTGTAGAACCATAAGAAAGATTATAACAAAAGATAAGAGTAAAATCGGTCTGCAACTGAGTAAGTAATATTGCCTAATAAGGTTGCACACATATATTATCATAAGGCAGGTACTATTAAGTGAAAATCAGTTGGTACAACCAGTAATATCAAGAACATAATATCACTTTAATGTTCATCATTTTAAATTCTACAATATGAGCGACCGTAATAAGGACCATGCGTGTTAGCTTGCTGCTCCGCTGCAGGTAACCCGTAATGAGTATACTCCTTCCTTAGGATAAATGAATAGACAGGTATCTACCACAATCTTAGTAGAAGTATATGTATGTCATCTTTTCTTATGTATGTCATATTACCTATGGTTATTACGATGGTTTTTATTCTATCCTTTCATGGCGTGATCTTTAGCCGCTTTATATGGTCAAGTGTAAGTAGCGGAGCGAGAAATGATTTTGTCACGTTGTGTAGTCGTAGTGGCGGCGGTGGGGGCAGCACTGGCGGGCGTGGAGGCGCTAGCCGGGAAGGCGGTAGCGCGGCGCAGGAGCGACCCACGGAGTTCAGCCGCTGGCGGGAGCGCCAGTACTTCGGTCCGCGCAGGTGGCTCGAATCCGCGCTTCGAGACACTTCGTGGGATAAGGAAGGAGGTGAGATATCACACCATCTTTATTTTGTTTTCTACTCTAATGCATTGATAGCCTTATCCAATATATTTATATTTGTATTTCGTCTAGTGACTAATTGTTTTTCGAGCACATATACAAGTTAGTATTATATTTCCGTAGGCGAGAATAAGAACAAGAAAGACTCTGCAATGGCCGCTTCACCCCTCTGGGTGTCGGAGGAGCTCGAGTACTGGGACAGCAGCACACGTTTCATGCACATCGCTGCCACACACAGCGAGTTGGTGGCGATCTCCACGCAAGGACAACTTCACCAGTGGCGATGGGCTGATGCGCACCCTTATCAACGAAATGACGTAAGTGCTACTTTTCACGTTACTTCAAGAAAAATACTTTCAGCGTTGTCATGAACGAGGTTATATATAACCTCATAAAGGAACAAGACCTATAGGTCTTGTTCCTTTATGAGCCGAAATCAATCGCGTCGTTCGCACACCCGTTCCCTTACGAACCCACGATCATCGTGCGGGAGCTTGATATGTCATCGATGACGTCACCGATAACGCTCACGTTGCGACCATAACACTAGCTGATGGAAAGGGGGGTTTGCGCTTGTTGCAAGCTCTCACAATATCATATAATATGTCTACGATTCTTTCGAATTTTGACAGAAAATTTCGCGACTGTTAAGTGTTTCATTCGGGTTCGCCATTAAAAACATTGAAACAGCAAACCTGGCCGCGACAGTTGTGAGCGTTGAGCGCTTACTGGAACGCACCTATAGTAAATGATTAAGGAAATTTATAAAACAAAACACTGTTAAGACAAGTTTTTGCCAATTATTCCTTGACAAAACTTTTATAACCAGCGGGCCTGCTAAAGTCACGTATTGCGATCTATTTTAGGTCGGCAAATGCATCGTTCTGCTTTTTCGTACCATGACAGCGTAACATAATAGTACAGGAGCCCACGACCAACATGTTTGTCTCTTAGTAATACAACCAAAACTGCATCAAATTGATAGATTTAATTATCCTGATCCCAAAAATACCAATATCAGACATTTTCCGCGTACCGTTCGACCTGACCGAGTTTTAAAAAATCTCAATAAATTTTATCGAACAGTTTTTCGTAATCCCGGCAGCCATACGAAAGGTTACAAACATATTTATCTGAGTTGCTATGATACAGGTTGTCAAAATTTACTGACCTTTTCAAAAATTTACATTTAAACATCAGACGTATTGCTATAATATCAACTGCCTTTTATTTCGACACAGCACGCAGTTGCTACGCTTTCGACCGTTACTCCACACCTAGTCGGGTTCAGAATCATATCACCCGACGATTTTGTACAGTTTTGCCGGTATTGCTTTGATACATGATTTTAGTCGCGGGCTCTCGTAATATAATTAATGAGAAGTGACATTGAGGAAACGGAAACTAAGCGGAACAATTCATTAGCCGACCTAAAATAGATCGCAATAAGTGACGCTGGTAGGCCTGCTGTTGTTTCTATACATAAACGTTGTCCCTTTAAGGTAAATATAAATGACTAGCTGCAATCGGTGGTTTCACCCGCGTGGTGGTGGATGATGATGACGATGAAAAGTATCCTATGCGTTAATCCAAAGCCTCATCTATCTCCACACCAACCTTTATCAAAATTGGCCCAGCCGTTTGAGCGTGAAAGAGCAACAAACATTCATGCATCCATCCATCTAAACTTTCACATTTATAATATTATTGTGATTACTTGACTACCCACACAGTTCATATGACGTTTTTTCGTTATTGTAGCCCTCAGGTTCACCGAGTACATACCATCCCCGCGCTAATTGGCTCGGCTCAACCCTGGGCGAGCGTATAATCAACGTAAGCGCCGCCGGCATTCGCGTATCCGTCCTCACCGACACCGGACGCATTGCTACATTCCTTGATGAATCTATTGGTAAGAATTATAGTTTATCTGATGTTGATTTTCATTCCTTAACTTATGCTTATTTCTATATAAATGATCTGTTTTATGCACTGTTATTACTGAATTAGTATAGCAAACCATAGGCTGGAAGATAGGTCTCCAAGCAGGCTATTGATGCTTTCATTCAACACCTTACAAGACCGTGACCCAGTACAAGACTGCAATGATACTGATTTGACTTTCTTCCTGCCATAATTAATTATATTATATATTAATATTTATGCATTTGTTCACAGCTCACGCACCAGGCGCATCTCGCTTGGAGCACCCATTACAGACTTTCACTGAATTTGGATCTGACAAAGCTATATCCTTGCATGTATGCTCGCTCTATACCGTCGCTAGACTCGAATCTGGAGCTCTTTATTGGTGGTGAGTATGCCTAAGACGCAAAATAGTACATGGTTTACCGACGATAGAATGTAACTTGATACTGGTATCACACTTTCTACAGAGTAATATATAGTGCTTTATGATTATATAAACATCCAAAATTATGTATCATAGTTATTATGTTATTTTTATTATAACACAAGTTGTTTATATCCTAAGTCAACTGGTAGTTCCAGAGGGATCGCGATAACCGTATTCCGGAGACGAAGTCACGTGTATTAAACTAATAAATGTTAATTTCTTAAAGATGAAATTACTGCTTTTCATTCGCCTTGCTAAATTAGATGTTTTAAAGTTGAACCATGTATGTCATTTTAGAAAATTGATTTATTAATAGTTTATTATATAATTAATGACAGAGATTTTACACATTTTCGCTATTATTCGTTGTTTCTGATTTGGCCCTCCACATCCTCTTGAAAAACTCAACTACATTATCATTATTAAAATAAAAGCATAGTCACGTAGTGTGTGATGTCTATGTTGTCTATTCATGTGACGACCGGCTTCCATCTGCGTACAAGAACAGTTTTGAATACATTCTCCTCCTCCTTAGATAGATCATAAATGGATTTCTCCAAGTACATCAATAATAAATAAACATAATCTAGTGTGTGGAACATAGTACTAATTAAGAATGTTTAATTTAATGATATTTTGTGTTAGGGGTGTGTTACCACTGGAGCAACGTGCTCGCCTTTGGGAGAAACACCGCGCGCGCTCCCGCAAGCAACGCGGCCACTCTTCCACGACCCCGCAGGACCTGCAGGCGGGGCACAGCGTCACTATGAAGAACGCGCCAATGTACCAAACTGGAGCTATCGGTGAGTATATTACGCAGGATTTACTACACCCTGCCCACCACAGTTTCCTTTGCACCAAAAATTTATTGGTGATTTTGTGGTGGGAGCTCCTCACATAAATAACATGCCATTTCTATGTTGATCCGAAATTTTAAATAATCATTTAACAAAAATATTTTTTTTATTTCACATTATAGATATCACATTTCAAGTAGCTTTAAGCAAGCAATCTTAAAATCAAATTAGGTAATTTCAATATTATTAGTAAGTATAATTATTATGCTTATGCCTCTTGAGAGTAATAGGCAGATAGAGGGCCCCAAACTAGGCACTAGGCCTGTATCCCCACTTATTTCACACAAATTTTAACAAATCATTTATGCTTAATCTGTTACTGTCTTACTGTACATAGTTTGTATTTCTAATAAATATGTGCCTGAATTAATTATCTGGGTAATCGAAGGGGCTAGTGAAATTTCGGATATACGAGTACATCTTGTGTAATTTTCTTTCCATTGTTTCCATTTTCGGCGACAAAATATAACTAGAATATGCGCAAGGCATTTTTGGATGGAAATAAACTTACATCCACCACCTTTAAATAAGATAACCTTTCTCCGTGTTATGTCAATCGGAGAGAATAATATCCACGTCTCTACGAGTCTGTGCTGTATAGCGGGAGTAGCGGGACATACTGTCTACGACAAACGTCAAAAGGAAACATTTTATCTCTTTCTCCGGTTGCCGTGCTCTGTAAGGTGGAGAAGACAATTATTTCCACTGACAGATGAATAAAAACAGTGGAATGACTATCTCTCCGCCGCGTGCTAGGCCTGTTGGGTCGGCAGGCCTCATTTCAGTTTCTTGAGACCTTGCAAAACAATTATCGTTGATGTACTCGTATACTCTCAACTACCGGAGAATTGTCGCTCTACTCAATCTAAATCATCGAAATTTTACTCACTTTGACACTGGTCATGAGTATCCAATTAAAGATTCTTGTTTCAGGTTTAAACATGTCGACTGGCGTGCCTAAAGTGGGGATACTACAAAATGCGGCTTGGAATCTTTCCGACATGTGTCGCTTCAAGCTGTTGGCAGCGCCGCAGCCCGACCGTTCTGTATCCGACAAAGACAAGAGGGAGTTGCAGGTATAAACTAATTTTCCCATAGACTGTATTATCTATACAATGACAAGAGTTGAGGGTCTCTTATGCAAGAAGTTCTCTTGGTTGACACCACCACGGATATTCTGCTGCAAAGCAGTAATGCAAAAACATTACTATTTTATAGCGTGAAGGGCACTGTAGGAAGTGAAATTACTGGGCGAAAGAGATTAAAAATCCGATGTATCAGAGTTACGCAAAACTAGATTTTTAAGCTGTGGGTGGCATTGCAACTGTTATGGGCAAGTGTAGTGCTTACCATCTAGCGCACGAGTTACCCGTCTCGTAACTTGATAGCATAAAAAACTTATTACTAAAGCACTGCCTCCTAGTCTCCTCATAATTCTCACCCCGTGCACGCACCGCTCAACTCCTTACTACAGACGAGCGCAACCTCTTTTTACAATTTTCTTCTTCTAGTGGTGTTGTTATATGATACAACTTTGTTAAATTTGATTATGATAATTGGCTTTTGTTCATATGATTATACATCACAGAGAGATGCAGACATGAATATTCGCCTGTGCATGTGTTGGGATGTTCAAATGATATTTTGATAAAAGTTTATCTTTTTTAAACTAATCATTTTATCAGTAAGATTTTTTATATATTCCATTTGACATAGTGTCTCATTGAATATCTTGTATGTTGCAGAATCAGTCCCCATTGACTGTGTCATCTGTGAAGGCTTCGTCATCCAGTAGCAACAGTAAGGATGGCTGCAAAGACAGCAACAAGGACATGGCCGACCGTCTCGACATGCCACCGCCGCCCAGTCCCGCTTCTTCCACCTGCAGTGACACTAGCACTTCTCATAGTAAGGACCGCTGGTTTCCTTATCTATATTATTATAGTCTTAGAATAACTACCTATAGAAGGTAGGTTTACAAACAACGTCTTAAAACGCGCATTGCAAGTTCGCTACATGTGCTGTGTTTACTTGCCTCATCATGCAAACATTATGTATTGTTGCACATGAACGACACGTTATGTTACACTAACGCAGTTATTCGTGCTAAGCCCATTGTACAAAGAAGTGCTAAAAGAACAAAAAAGCAGTTTTATCAAGTCATATACTGCTGTAACGAAGGAGCAAGCAAAGTGAGCCTTCATTAAAACGGCTACATTTTAGCGCTGTATTTGGTTTCTATAGGTAGTTATTTAAGACCTACGAATAATAATAAGTCAGGAACAGTAACTGCTTTAAAAAAATGACCCAACAAAAGTCGTGTTCAAGTAGGCGGGGCTTAAAAGTCGTGTTCAGTACGTCATCAGTCGGACATTTTTCTTGCAAGCGAGCACACGTGAAATCTTCGCATACATTTACATTTTTATCATTGTGAACTACAGCTGTGAATCATCATGCCAGCATGTGTTGTGAAGTGGTGCAGGATCCATACAAGATTAAAATGTCCAGGAATCACTATTATTAGTAAGTAGTAGCAAAATTATAATTATATTCAAAAATGTACAAATACGTATACAAACCGAGATGGTCAATACTATGCAAAATAAAGTCAGTCTATTTTTGATTAATGTATATTTTTTTACAGAACTGAATATTGAAATGTAACAGCAATGTATTTTGCTTATTTAGTTTTAGCTTAGTTTTATTTTCATTTCCTTGCCGATCCAGTGCAGTAAAATAAATGCCTCTCTGCACTTAAGCTAGAAAGACAAAAGTATGATTTTGAGATTTAATTTTGAAGAAATAAATAAAAAAAACAAATTGAAAGAAATTGTATATGTACCATGTTACACAAATCTGCAGTACCTCCCAGTCTGTACAGTTAGTACCTACTGTTTTTTTGTTTATGTTTTTATGTATATCTAATCTTATATTAAGTAAACTTATCATTTTTACGCTGATGATTCGTCCCAAAAAAAACATCAACATGTCTAAAAAATACTACAGAAAAGGAACAATTAACAGTAATAACCGATTACCTACAGTTGCATAGTATAGCATTAAAAAAATAGTTCATTGCTTGATTGAATTACGTACCTAAGTACGTTTAATTTTTCAAGCTAATGAAAATTGGTGGAAGCTTGGACAGTTTCCACCAACCCGTTGTTCAACTCATCCACCGTGTCGCATTCAGCTAAGCACTGAAAACGGTTTTGAAGTTCTAGTTGAAACTTTTCGGTGTTTTGGATTTGGGCACGATTTGGACGGAGCGTAGACTTCACCAGACGTGACCTCTCAAGCTTGACATTGATATTCAATGCGCCTCTTACGATGCGGTGATCGATGCCGGTTTTTACCTTGCTGATCACAGAGACTTCATTGAATATGCGCTTATTGGTCGTCATGTCATCACCGTCGGGCCTCATCCACGTCCACTTCCTGGATGGCCGCTTCATGTAGAAGGAGTTCATCATAAAGAGTCTCTCCTTCTCCATGAAGTCAGCCAGCCTCTGTCCCCTCGGGTTCCGCTGCCCGTATCCAAATGGCCCTACTCTCAACTCATCACGTTTCCTTGTGCCTAGCTTTGCGTTGAAGTCTCCCATTACAACAGTGAAGTAGGTTTCAGAAGTATGCATGGCCCTGGATATATCCTCGTACATACTTTCTACTTCATTGTCCGTGTGTGCCGAGGTCGGTGCGTATACCTGTATAACCTTCAGCGAATACCGTTTGGTTATTCTGAGTATAAGGAACGCTACCTATCTAGCCGACACACTATCGACTTTCACTACGTTGTCAACGAGAGACTTGCGGACGAGGAACCCGATACCACCCTGGGATTGTTGGTCTCGCTCCCGGTGGAAGAACAAGTTGCCAGAATTTAGAATTATCGTGTCCTGTGCCTGTCTTCGGACTTCAGATAATTCCATGACATCCCAGCGTAAATTGAGCATCTCTTCCTCCAATTCGACCATCTTTTCGTCGGTTCTGAGCGTGCGTGTATTGTATGTTGCCAGGGCCAGGGGTCGTTTTTGGGATTGGTAGCCGGATCTCTGCCGGAGATTCTTCGCACCCCCTGCTCCACCGTTACAATGGCCGCTACCGTAGCCACGGATAGCAGAGCTGCCGGGAACTGGGGGCCGTAGTTTAATGTTAATTGTCATGGGGGGGATTTGCCTTAATGCACCACGATTGGCAGGCGTCTTGGTGATCGCAGTGGATGTTGACGCAGACTGCGGGAAATGCTGCTGCCTATTTCCCGGATATTCCCTTAGCCGCCTCTTACAGCACCCACGGGAAAAAAAAATTACTGATGAAGAAAACACAACATCAACAGATGATACAGGACCTCTCAGAACACGAAGCAGAATAGTCAAGATGCCCCAAAGATATTATACAGATGAATATCACTTGTATACAGCAATGAGTGAAGATCAACTAACCTATAAAATGGCTATGAAAAGCAAGGAATCACAAAAATGGAAAGAAGCAATAAGAAAAGAATTACAGTTATAGATTATATAGTGCGTTCGAATAGCCTCAAGTTGGCGAAAAATAACGCTAAAACGCTCACAATGGCGTTCGAATTGGGAATTTGTGGGTGAAAATGTCGTTTACGGCTCTTTTTGTTCACCGTTCGCAAAGCTAAAAAAGAGTTATTTATGCCACCGAAAAGTACAATTATTAACCCACGTCCGGAGCTGCGACTGTTTTTGATCGTTTTTTGACAACTATCTATTTGACAGCACAATCGTGCGATTTTAGGTCTTATGCACGGCTTAGCGTTCGAGTAGAGTGTGGGAATAGCGGCAATAATAACGATTTTGAGCTTTACGAACGCTTTAACAAAAGAGCCAACAATTGCAACGTCACCAATGCCCTCATTGCTAAACGGACGTACCTCAAGTCAAAAGCACGCAATGATTTTGCCAGCTCGATACACTAGACGTGCTCGACGATAGAGTTGGCATGTCATCCGTCTTTGTTGTTCAGCCGACTGTAGTCGAGCGATTCCGCCATCACGATGGAGGTGAAACATCAATCTAGCGGTCTTGAGTGAATCACCCGCAATACTTACATGTTATTTTTTAACACAACATAACAAAAGGTTTCGCCTATATATCCTCGAAGGGGTAAGCAGCGGTGTATTCAACGCCTACATTTAAGTTTTTTTTTTTGTTTGGGCCTTAAGTTTGTGTCGCTCGCTATTATTTTGACAGCTCGATACACTAGACTCAAGGGGGATCAAATGTAACACAAATACCGTCAAGGGTGATGAAATGAAATGATAGTTTTTTTTAATGGTGATATATGTGTATGTACTCGTAAGTCCTGTCTTTTATTATTAGTGTTTACTGATTGATACACTAAGTATTTACATTTTATCTTAGACTTCTATTATAACAATTGCGTTTGACCATGTACATATTTAATGTCATTTTGGTATAATGATAAATGGCGGTCTGGTCAGGGTGAGGCCTTAGAGAAGATAATAAGCTACTCGAAGTACTAACCCTGCGCAGACGTAGACGCGGGCACCAGCTAGTTAAATATGATTTTGGTAAAATGAATATGCGAATTTTTTTTAATCTTACTTCACTACATTGCGAAGAAAGAGTCTCTTCTAATTACTTCTAGACGAAAACTTAATAAATTAATCATATTTGGCGGGACATAACGTTCACTGAATTTTAAAAAGTAACCGATATAAAAAACAAAAATAAAACATTGTTTATATTATTAACTTGGTCCAATTCACTTGTTGCATTACATCGTCCACGCCGCTACGACTAATTTGTCTTAGTAGACGTTGAAGCACGCGCGTGAACCAATCCCTGCTTTCCTTCTGAATTTAAACCAATCACCGAACATGTCTATTTGTAACCTCGGAAGTAATTCGTATTTGGAATCATACGTCGCTTTTGTTTGAAGGACCACTTTTTGTGTGGAATTTGTTCTGAATTATGCTTCCTGACTTATTATTATTCGTAGTTTAAGACTATATATTATCACTATATACGAGGGTGGCACTGAAAATTTCGGAAATCAAGGATTTGACAACATTACTATTTAAAAATGTATTTATTGCTTTTCGAAGTATTCTCCGCGAAATTTGACACGTTTTTCCATACGACGGAACCAATCATTGAAGCAACCATTCTATTCGGAAGTTGGGGTCTCCAAAATGGCCGTTTTGTAGGCGTCCACAGCTTCTTCAGGTGATGAAAATCTCTGTCCACGCAATTTATTCTTTATTTTAGGGAAAGTATAGAAATCATTAGGGCTTAGGTCGGGGCTGTACGGCGGAAGGTCTAATAATTCTATGTTTTCTTGCTCTAAAAACTTTTGTTCTGAGCGCGGTGTGAGAACTCGCATTGTCGTGATGGAGGATGATGCGGCGGTTGCAGTTCTCTTTACGGAGTTCAGAAACGACCTGTGGTAAACAAATGCTAGCATACCATTCTGCATTAACCGTTCTTTGTCCCTCAAGAGGAATAGTCGTAACATGGCCGGTTTTGGAGACAAACGTGGCCACTAATTTTTTTGCAACACTCCGTGAACGAACACTTTTTGTTGGCTTTAACTCATTTTCGAACACCCAAACTCGTGACTGGTTTTTTGTTTCGGGTTCGTAAGCGTATATCCAGGATTCGACACCTGATACGATGTTGTATACAGCATTTGAGGATCCTGCGTGGAATCTTTCGAGAGTTCTGACGCACCAAGTAACGCGAGCCGCTTTTTGCTCTTCACAGAGCGAATGGGGTATCCATCGGGAAAACAACTTTTTTACACCTAATTGTTCATGCAAGATTATTTGTATTTGACTCATGCCAATGTCTAAAGTTGCCTGAATTTCGCGGTATGTCACATGTCGATCTTCCTCAATCAGCTTACGCACAGCATCAACGTTTTCTTGGGTGACTGCAGTTTTTGGACGACCTTGACGGGGGTCATCACTGAGCTTGACACATCCACATTGAAATTCAGCAAACCAGCAATAAATTGTGGTTTTGGATGGGGCTTCATCACCAAATGCAGAAATCATCCGGTCAACACACTGATTTTGTGTTAAACTACTTCGAAAGTCATAATAAATCATCGCTCTTAATTTTCTCGAGTCAATTCCATTTTCTCAACGACTAAACAAGTTTGACAAAACTTTGTGACAAGACCGAGAATATATTTTATTATATTTTAAATAAATGGTATTCGATTTTTAAAACCAAGGAGTTTTCAATTAAAAAGATTTTAATATGACTGGAACAGTGGAAATATTCCATTCCCGATACTTTTAGTGCAGCCCTCGTATTACTAGTAGGTATATATTATCGCTCTTTGGATTGTTTTTAAATAATCGTTTTTGAAATTTTGCAATATTTTGCTACTTCATAAAAGAGGGGCTCGGGGGTTTTTTTAGTTTTAGGTCATGTTAGCAATTTACTCAATAACTACTAAATTGACACGACTGTGTTTTAAATACTTTAGATTTGGATCTGACACAACTGTGTTTTAATTACTTTAGATTTTGATTTGACGCGACTGTGTTCTAGATACATTAAAACCCAGTCGCGGTAACAATTACGTGGTGTAATAATTAATAGTAATTGGTTCAATACTAATTTTCATATATCTCACTCAGAACGCGCGAAACGCGTCACAGTACGCGGCGAAGAAGGATCATCCAACGATGGCTCGAAACGCGACGAAGAAGAATGGCCGCTCAAAGAGGTCGTGTTTCTCGAAGACGTCAAAAGCGTGCCACTGGGCAGAGTGTTGAAAGTGGACGGAGCGTATGCGGCGGTCCGATTCCCTACGATCGGCAAAGACGGCAAGGAAGTGGTGCCGACGTCTGCCGATGACTGGACTGCCTTACTCCAAGACTGTCGGCTTGTGAGGAAAGATGACTTGGTCGCGGTGAAGTGGGGCGCGGGGGGTGCGACGGGCTCGCGCGGTCCAGACTGCTTGCAACGCTCGCCGAGGAAGATCGCACTACCGGCTGATGTGCAAGTCGTTACGATTGCTGTAAGTGATTTGGAATATTATATTTGAAGTGTATTTCCTCTAATTGAATGGAATATAAATTTCTGATAGGCTGATCACATCTAAGACTTCGCGGAGTAAGGAAAAATGCTTTTACAAGTTAGGGCCCTTGTAAAAGTAATTTTCCCAGTCGGAATAACACATTTATTTTTCAACTAAAAAGTAATGTCTAACGGAAAATTATAGGAAGGGCTTGTTATTTCTAACAATTTCTCATTTACATTCAATGGCTCTATAATCAAGTATGATATTTACCTTATAATTTTAAATTGTTGTGTTCCATTTAACATATCTGAGAGATAAAGTACTTATTATTACATTTGAATTTCGACAAGTTCAGTTCTTCGACAGACGCTAACAATATAACGCAGCACTTTTGGGATAAAATGCTTGTCGAATGTATGTTCTGTTGAAGCAATGTTTTGTCAAAATACATTTTTTCGAAGTAAGCTACTTGTCGAACTATTGAACTAGTCCAAATTCAGAGGTACACCCATCATAAATTGGTGGTTAAAGTAGCACGATGATTTTAATCAGACTAATGATTTGTGTTGCAGTTCAGGCTATACAGCGTTGTTTATGCTAAGGATTGTGTTATGTGGGCCTAGCACGAATAACTGCGTAATGGTAACGTAACGTGTCTTTCACCAGAAACAGAATAAAATTAATTTATCCAGGGTAACTAGGTCACAGATAACTCACAGTTTGAACGCCGAAGCAGGTCGTTTACGCTACAGCTGCGTTTGTTTGTTCAGGTTGACAGTCGCGGCGTGCACGCCGTAGTGCGGCGGCCGGGCGGTACACTCGCGTACGCAGTGTACGCCGTGGGGACGACGCGCGCACTCACGGACAGCGTGTTTCCTACAGACAACACCGCGCTGCTCGGTCACTCGAACGGACAAGCTATACATCTGGCCACTGCTGCTGAGGTAACGTGAGCTTACTTTTTTCTCCTTTAGAAGTTAAGACGCGGTCCAACCCCAATTTTAAAATAATTTACGATGCTTTACGTAAGGTTGAAAATCGCTTGTTAGATTGGACGATGTAATGCGAAAATGCGTTAATTTTGTACGTTTTCTTCATATTTTTCGATATATACTAACACAATTGAAAAAACTGCTGGTTATAACTTTAGTACTATACGTTGGCTAAGTATTACCTAAAAAAAATATGGTGTTATCGCTGAAAATTCTGAGAGTTTGGACGTGAAAGTTTATTTTTGTGGACCTATTCAGGATTTTTTTCTGCTGAAAGAGAGTTATATTTATGAATTTTATTCGGTTATTACTCTTTTCCTATTCCTTTTCTGACCTTTGTATTTTTTTCATAATATACTATTGATCTGTTTCGTTACACTAGGTGTTTAAAAATTCGGCTTTTTCTTAAATCAGGGTACGAGCGCGCCTTAACTTGTATGGTTGTCTATTTGACATTTTTCAAGCTTGTTCTTTATTTTAGTTGCGCGATCTAATTCTGTCTAGTTCTTGAGTTAAAAGATAACCTAGACAGACAAACAACAGAAAGAGAATTTGTGATTTACTAGTATCTGGGCGCGATTTAGTCCGCGTGAAATAAGGTTGTTGCGATTTTTCAGAAACTACACGTAGAATCGGGATACAAAGTAGATTTATAAATAAAATTATTAAGTTTATCACACCCTCGAACTGTAATCGCCCTCGCTCCTATACCCTATATCTTCGCTCGCTCATGCTCCTAATTATGCCTGGTGTAGTTACTAATTATTTCTTTTGTATAACAATCTACTTAGTTTTCTTGGCTTAAAATGCAATTAGATAGTTATTGTTACGCTAAGGTTCTGACCAAAAGAAAAATAATTGAGGGCGTTGGGTAAAACACATACGTGAACATGTGCGGGCGCACGTCTGTCTACCTGTTTCACAAAAAGTTATGATTATCGCTAAAGAATGTGAACATTATTGACGGATTTTAAGCCTGCTATTCAAGCTCGAATGATACCTAGTGTGGTGTGCAATGCTTCTCAAAGGTACGCTATGTTATTATGGACCGCTTGGACGTGAGCATAAATAAATACTGATTGTGTGTGTGTGTGTGTGTTGTGTAACAGGGCAGCGAGCCGGTAGTGGTGATGCTGGACGGCAACAGCGCGCTGTACGCGGTGGCGCGCGACTGCGTGGGCATGGTGCGCGAGCCGCCGCCGCTCAACCTGCCGCCGGCGCGCGCCCTAGCCGCGCATGCGCTCCCCCTTACCCCGCACACAGCGCACCACTCGCACCACACCGCGCTCAAGTCGCAGGTACGGTACAAGAATTAACGTTAGAAACGGGATATTTACCATGTATTGTATTTATTGTGAGCTCTCGATATTTCGGCACAGTTGCATGAACCATGTTCACGAGTAAACTGAAGTACCTGCGGGTAGGTATTGTTATGAGCAGACGAAACGGTCTACCCTCTTCCTTTCAGGTTTCTTGCGTTCCGGCTTCTTACCAATTACACAACAGTCACTTGGAACTCGATCTGGGTCTCGACACACATAACTCACGGTATCTACTCGCGAGCTTTTTTCGGAACTTCTTCGGTTATTGTTACACTCACCCAGCATACAGCACATCACTCGCACCACACCGCGCTCAAGCGGAAGGTACAGTTCAGTACACTCACTCCGGTAAATTTGTGTAGTTAGGTGCGTAAATAGTAATTTCATATTATTTTTAGGGATCGAATGGTACTCATATCAAAACATTACATGTATAAAACACAATTTACAATAATATAACATGACAAATTGACATTAGCTATTCACATGCTCAAACTACGACAATTTCTACATACTACCTTTTTTATGAGTAACTCCTTTGTTCATTTATTACCAAATTTGTATTTAGGTAGAGTGTTTTTTTGTTAGTAGGTATTAACTGATTGATCTAATATATGACCAAAGTATTTACTGTGCCCAATTTTAAAATTAACATCTCATTATATTTCATCACTCTTGACTGTATTTGCGCTTTTTCACTTACACAGTAGAAAACGCGAAATCCGTCAAACGAAACTTCTTTATTCGATTTTGGTAGTAGGCCTCCACTCACCCACCGGCACCGCACATGATACAGTCTACTACAGTATGAGCATTTAAACTAGACCGCCTCTGAATTTTAGGTGGAAATTCGTGGGTCTACTTGTGTAGCAGACACACGCAGACGACGAGATAATACTATCAACTGACTCATCATCATTTATTTCATTGGTAGATCACAAAACGAGAAATAAAACAGAGAAGGAATGAATCAGTATTATCACTTGTTCCTATACATATATTTTTGTACTTCATAACAGGTCGCCCTTATAATAATGGTACCAGAGCCTCAAATAATGATGCCGCGTGTGTTGCGCTGCGATCTCGATGGAATACGTCAATTGTTGCACCAACTGGAATCTGATACAACCAGTAAGTAGTCTTCAAATATCTGTAGCATATTTTACTTAATAACATTTCTATAACATTATTTATTATTATGCTTGCTGTGATTTCTCGAAACACAAGCACAAACAATCCACCAAATACTAATATCTCCCCAAAACCCTCCTCTTCCCCTGCCTCTCAAACACAAATAATTTCACTCTTGCACCTTTGTTTAATTCCTCATGGTAAACACTACAGCTGTTCTGTAGTTGTTGGTTGTTCCATACTTCAGCAGTACGCATTATGAACCTAGATCGCGCTTGAAGCGCTTTGTGCGTATTTTTGTAATATCGACCAGGTATGGATGCCGTATTGCTGTGCATCTTGTTGTCCGATGAAACAGAGGAGATGAGGGAATGAGGTTGTGGAGATGGACCGCACTCTCTCCAATATGAAGCATGTAGGTATATAAATTACAGTATCCCGTAATTAAACCCACCATAGGGCTTAGGTAAAGTCACTAGACTCTAGCCACTAGAGTCTAGTGGCATGTGATAGTTTGTACTGATTGTTTTATGTAACAATGCTACACAATTTAATTTTCACATACTCTTAGGTCTACTGATTCGATTTACTAAACCTGTGGCTGATTGCCTGATTTTCAGTGAATTGACCTGAATTTACATGTTACGTTGTTTCGCTTCACATACCCATTTTTGTTTCAGAACAACAAATCCTATCAATACTGCAGGAGCGTTGCGACGGCAACAGAAATATACTTCATGCTTGCGTGCATATGTGTGCCCCTACATCCAACAAGGAACCTGACCTAGGTATGTGTATTTGGCGACTTAAACGGTTTCGAAATATGTTAGACCAGTTTTTACTTTGAGTAACACCAATCACTGATGATAATCCTCTGGACTATACTCTTACAATATACACCATAATTGTTATTCCATACGAGATTTGTATCCGCGTCCATGAACGTTAAAATAGCAGTATCGCTGTGTATATGTAATAACTGCTACTTACCTACATACATAGCATTAACCCTGTTATTTGTGATGTGTCCGTCTTGGTAGTTACTACCACCACTGCTAGATATTGCTACTCGACTGCTCGTCCTGGAAGTTGTAGTGTCGAAGCACTACTGTGTTGAGGCTGACGGCAGCTCTAGGAAGACGAATGACTAGTCGAATGGGACTAAACAGCTATGTCATTGGGAACTATACAGAGAGTTACATTCAGATCGGTCAGTATGGCCAAGTCTGTAAGTATAAGACATACAAAGATCTGTTCTAAGTTAACTCTTCAGTTTCTCTTGTCTATTAATGACATGGTTCCCAAGAACAGATCTTTGTTTGATGATGTTACTTATAAATTGCCCATACAGACCGATCTGAATGTAACACTACGGTTCACACTGCAAGGGTTATGGGTAAGGGTAAAGAACATCCCGAATGCGTTCAAAGAGTGGTATATATTAAGTAAATTATACCAGTACTAATAAAAATAATGTTTAGTAGAAAATGCGTCGTCTCAAAATGCGGCGTCTGGCGGGACAGGCGCGAGTGGTGGTCCTGGTGCTGGAGGCGGAGGCGGCGGTGCCAGTGAGGAAGCCGTGCCCGCGATATCCTGGCCGCCGGAGAACTTCGAGACTTCCGGCGATGAGGACAGCCTCATGGGACTCACCAATAACGGGTATGTTTCTGCAGATAGTATACTATCAAGCTTTTTTATTATTCTATACTATAATTATCTTGTAAACATATTATTAAACCTTTATATATTTTATTCTTACTTTGTACTCAGTGCGCAAGCTGTTTGGTTTTACATTCATTTTCGTTTTACAACCTTTATTTTCGGGATGCAACGGCGCGCGTTAACTCAGTACAAAGTAATGCAGTCTCTTCCTTGAATGTCGCCTCTACTACTTTCAGGAAACTGTCTAACAGTGGAACAAACAATGGTGGTGCAGTGAGCGCGGACCCGGCGGAACGACGCGCGAACGCACTCGCGGCTCTAAGGGCGCTTTGTGAGAGTGCAGTTCTACAACCTTACCTTATGCAGCTGCTTACCGCCAAGTAATACATTGTTTTTAATGTTTTTCTTTTTTATTTTGATTCGTATGTCTGTACATTTGCCATTCCTAAGTGATATCACAGAACACATTAATATAGTTATATCAAGTTAGATTTCCATTCGAGCAGTTCAAGTCTGTCCTGTCTAAGTCCCTTCTAGTAATGCGGTGGATGCATTACCAAAACTATCTCAGGAGTTTAACGTGGAAAACTCAAAATAATGTTCTTCAATGATTTTGTTGTTTTTGCCTACACTCATGCACTATTACGAACGGTTAATAATCCATCACTATTACACGTCAAAACTTGAAGAAACACAAATGTAGAAAATGCACAAAATCAACGATAGCCATAGTTGGTGATTTTTCACGCCATCCAATGATTGGTAGTCAATTCAATATAGACAAGAATATCATCATGGTCATAATATAAATTAGATTCAGAACCACTTTTGATTCTTGGAAAATAATGATGGCGGCTCTACCTTTCTGGAGCAATTAGTGGCTTGCGTTAATTTTATATAAGTCATCTTCGTTAAATTTCAATCAACTTTGTAATTCAAAAAAAAACTCTTCGATTTATTTTTTAGTATCAATATCGCAGCTGCATACGTGTGATTAAATATTTGACTTTTCTATTTAATACAATTGTTATTCTCCAGAGACGGTTTGGGTCAGACACCGCTAATGGCAGCAGTGTCCGAGCGAGCCTACCGCGCGGCCCTTGTGATACTGGACGCTATCCGCGCGTGCCCCGATACGGACGACACGACGCGCGCGGCCGCCATCTTCCCTCCCAACGCACATCCCGACCATTCCCCTCTGCTGGTTCTGTGCTGTAACGACACTTGCAGCTTTACGTGGACCGGCCAAGAGCATATTAACCAGGTATACATAGGCTTAGTGACAAAACTATGGTTTGTTATTATGTAGTGTAGATTTGATATACATATACTAATATGTCTAATAAAATCTATTATTTATATTTTGTAATGACTCGGCATCCTGTTTACGCTTAGAATAAATAAAGGATTTATGAAACGTTGATGGATGCCTTAGGATTACAAAATATACGACCTCTGAAAAGTATGACGTCCTGCACGTTATTATTTATTAACTTGGCACTCACTCACCAGTACATTTTTTACACCACGAGAGCCCGTAGCCGAAGAAGAAAATAATTTAAAATTAATTAGTTTCTTCCTTTTCTATGGCAAACAAACCAATAATTTGTAGATTACGTTTGAGGACACATGTATCCATGAGTAGTATTCAAAAATACGACTGGAAATATTCTTTGATTTGTGACCAGGGCATAAAATAATTCGATTTAGGGTTTCTATTTTCAAAAAATATTTAATCAGCCAATAACTCGAAAACTATGATACTTTTACTGAATAAAATTGTATTTATTTGGACATCCATGAGGTCTCGACACGCTAGTAACAGATTATCTACTCACTACGCCACACCACACCTTAAGTGCGTTCGAATAGACTTCTTGTGAGCGTTTTTAGCGAAAATAACGCTAAAACGCTCACAAGGGCATATTGGGAATCTGTGGGTGAAAATGTTGTTTAAGACTCTTTTTGTTCAGCGTACGGAAAGCTAAAAAAGAGCAATTTTTGACCCACGTCCGGAGCATGGTTGTTTGTGATCGTTTTTTGAAAACTATTTATTTGCCAGCATAATCATACGATTTTAGGTCTTATGCTTGATTGAGCGTTCAAATAGCGTGTGGGAAAAAGTGGCAAAAATAACGTTTTTGAACTTACCGAACGCTTTAACAAAAGAGCCATCAATGACAAAGCCACTAATGCCTTAAAATCTAAAGGAACACACATGTATTATACGCGTCGACTAGAGAACACTCCTTATTGGATGCCGGAAAAATAACGATTATTATAGTAACGACGCTAATAAAATATGTTGTACTTGTCAATAATATAGGAAACATCGAATGTCTTGCAATACCTTACATATTAACGCCTATATTTATATGTTTAGGATATCTTCGAGTGCAAAACGTGCGGCCTGACTGGATCTTTATGTTGCTGCACCGAATGTGCCAAGGTAATTAAATAGATTTGGTACCTTTTTCGCTTGAATTTTGTTATCGTACTGTAGGTTCAGTTTCGTTACTTTTATAATAAAATCATGGTGATTTTTTTTGTATGGTAGGTTTGCCATAAAGGGCACGACTGCAAGCTCAAGCGAACGTCTCCGACCGCGTACTGCGATTGTTGGGAGAAATGTCGGTGCAAGGCGCTCGTCGGAGGAAACTGGGCGGCTCGCTGCGACCTGCTCGCTAGACTTGCCATGGATACGCATTTAGCTACTCATTTCAATTCCAGGTAAAACTGACAATTCGCTACTTGTATTTAACGTGAAAACGTTGTTAAAAAGGCTTCCATGCTTAGGTCTTGCCACATGTATCAATGAAACAATTCTTTTGTGCCCAAACAAATCTAGTTACTCATGGATTGTATCACCAAGTGTTTTATATATGGCCTTCGAGTGTTCGTAAACTTTCGTGTGTCGTGCGGTAAACTTCGCAGCTAACTCGTGCCTGCTCGATCAAGATTAGATCACGCTTGTTTCACGACACCCCATCAGGACTAGTTTTGTCCCAACTGGAAAAAATGTCTCTACCTTACAGGGATGTTCCAGCAACGCTTGATCAAATCTTGACCAAACATTATTTGGTCTACAGCCCGCAGCCCTGTAAATGTTCTGTGGCTCGGGTTGAACATTATGATTGTCTGCTTTTTAGGGGAGAGTCGATCCTGCTATTTCTGGTGCAAACCGTGGGGCGGCAGGCGGTGGAACAGCGGCAGTTCCGGGCGGGTGGCGGACGCAGCCGTGGCCCGCGGAAGCAACCCGGCTCCGACGCTGAGGTGGACGCGCCCGATCATGACCTTGAACCGCCTAGGTTTGCGAGGCGAGCTCTACTGCATCTGTTGAGTAAGTCCAAATACATACTTGTGTAACAAAAGATCATACTGAATCGCAAGTATAGCGAGTGATTATAAGTGATCCTAAGTGTAGTGAAGGATTCAAAGGCACAAAAAACTTAGGTTTTGTGGTGCACTATCTTACACCTCACTTGAATGAAAATAAAAGATGAAACATTGGCAGTTGTAACTAAAAGAAAACATTTTTTTTAATATTTAAAGTTCAGTTGTGCTCAGTGATAGTGCGTTCGAATAAGCACCTTGTGAGCTTTTTTAGCGAAAATAACTCTAAAAACGCTCACAAGGGGCGTTCGAATTGGGAATCTGACAATCTGTGTGAAAATGTCGTTCATTCCTCTTTTTGTTCAGCGTTCGGAAAGCTAAAAAAGAGGAATTTTTGCCATCAAAAAGTGCAATTTTTGACCCACATCCGGAGCATGGTTGTTTGTGATCGTTATTTGACAGCTATGTATTTAACAGCATAATCATGCGATTTTAGGTCTTATGCTCTGTTGAGCGTTCGAATAGTGTGGGCAAAAGTGGCAAAAATAATGTTTTTGAGCTTTACGAACGCTTTAACAAAAGAGCCATCAATGACAACGCCACCAATACCCTCATAAGCTAAACGAACTCAACGTGTTGGTGTTTGTCTACTGAAAACGAAGTAAAAAATATATATTATGTAGGTAATATATATGCCCAATTCTCTTCATCTCCCTCGAAACTACGAGACTAATGGAGTTCCGCTTTCCGCTAATTAATAACAGGTGGCGCTAGCATAGCTCCGGCCATCTCAAAGCAATAAGTCAAACTTTGTTCTGGATTAGGTTTTAGGTTTTGTTGGAAAGGACATCTGACGTCCCACCCTTTTAGCACCTTGTACTCTCCAATAAAAGTACCAGAGTTGAAAGAAGAACTTCGAAAACGGGGAGGAAAAGTGTCTGGCAAAAAAGCTAAGGTATTTTTTATGGGATAGGTTGGCAAACGAGCAAGCAGCTCACCTGATGGTAAGTGATACCATCGCCCACGGACTTCCGCAGTACCAGTTGTAACGAAGTTTGAATAATTGTTACTGCTAAAACTTTCAAATAGTTCATAATTATTGTGATTGTATGTGTTTGTCTGTTATATATACACGGACTGAGCACCTTGTCACCATCCATCCAAAATGTTTCTGTTTTTATAAGTGTTTGTATTTGATAAAGCAAACAGACCTCAAAGTGTTGGCTACAGCCCCACTTATGCCATTGTAAAGGACCAGATGAAAGCCGTAAACAATAATTTAATAAATAGAATATTAATATTAATAATATACATTCATGTACTACTGTACTCATGTATACTTAATACTTATGTATACACATATTCGTAGGTAGTATGTGTATATTAATGAATTGTTTGTATTTGTAATCTGATTCCCTTAAATGTTCTCTGCATAATCGTGAGTGCACTAATCCAATACAGTTTTTACTTCATATACCTAGCTATTTCCCATCTTTTTTTCAATACTGAGTTGTTCGGAAATATATAAACCCCATTATTACTACAACCCGGCACGGCACACAACGGCATTATTTCTTTATAAAATTGAGAAAATCAAAAAATATACAATAGATCACAACAATTATTGAACTAAAATGACAGTTCACCGTGGCCGGATCGACAATGCGCCACCTATCGGGATAAATTGGCAGTGTGGATCCCCATTGTTCAATCTGTGTATTTACCTGTCATTAACGTCATAGAGAGGAGACAATATAGGGATGGTAAAGATCAATCATTACTCCATGTTTTTAGATAACTGAATAATGTGATTCTGTTGCCTGAAACTTCAGTTGAATTCTTTTTGCAGTGTAGGCACTTATTTGTGCAACTTTCGGGTCAAGAGATGGCCCAATAAAGTCGAATTATTTATATTTCTACTCTCTATTGCAGAATCTGAAACGTTTATGTGATGGCACAGCTGTTTTCACAAAAAGATTAAAAAATAGACAAGCTTAGTTTAGAATGCCCTGAAGCTGTGTATATCTGTGAAGTAGTATAATCTCTTTATAAAACTGGTATATACAACAAGTAATTGAAGAGACCTAGGCGGTAATATGGTTCATGCTATAGTTTGACGATACCAGAAACTTATTGAAATTTTCACGAAAATTTGATTTTCACACAATACTCAATTTAATAATATGTAGTAATTTTGTCATCACTATTTGTTTACTACTACATTTGTCATACACTTTCTAATTAAACTTGTACTTGCTATTCCTTCAGATGACTGGCCTGCTGTCGAGGCCGCTATGATGTGTGGTTCTAGCTCCACCACAGATATGGATCAGGCCGGAAACCCTCCGCCGCACCAATCCGGAACTACATTGCTTGACAAGTTTACCCATGCACTTGTTGTCAAGTGTACTAATGAGGTGCGTAATGTTAGCAAGTAATAAGACGGTCAAGTTAATCGCCTGATGTTTTGGCTGATTTCTTTACCCTGGCCTGTCTATAATAGTTGTAGTGGCACTTAGAAATTTCAAAGATCTGCCGGATGACTAGATTAGTCATCAGTCATTCTTGTCTCATTAGCCTAGTAACTTAACTTCACATGGTATTTCTTCAACTTTTTTAAACTCTAGACACCTGGTCTATTAGACACAATGGGCTGACCATACATTACATGATAGCATGCTTGATTTGGGGCAACCCACCTACAATAATTCTTGGTCAAGAGTTTAATATCGGTTGAGTTTGACTTCGTATCATATAGTTAAATAATAAATATGCAAGGTAGTTGTTGGGGCTATACATAAAGCTATTATGGCTATGGCATTGCCAACACCCAAAATGAAGCTTTTTGTTAAACGACTTATCTATCTATACATATAATAAAACTGTAGACATCGAATTTCTGCACAATGGGAAAACATGCAAAAACTGAGTCAGGGGTGAGAACGAGCAAATTTTTTTTTGTGCAATATTTTTGTTTATCTGTTTGTCTGTCTGTTTGTACGGGCTAATCTCCGAAACGACTGGACCGATTTGAATGAAATTTTGTATGATGGTAGCTTATATCATATGGTCAACATATAGGATACTTTTGATCTCGATAAATTCAAGAGTTCCCGTGGGATAGTTAAAAAACTGTAATTAACCATATCCCGCGAGGCCATGCGAGCGAAGCCGCTGGCAGTTAGTATGTACATATTTTTGAAATTTAATAGTTATGTTTTATAGATGTTAGACACACTACTGCACACGTTGATTCGCGAGCAACAAAATGATACGATCCCAGGACGGGCGGAGCGCGCTCGCGAAGTGGCGCGCCGGTTTGTGCGCTCGGTTGCACGGATCTTTATCATATTCAGCATCGAGATGGCTCCCGGAGCCGCTAAGAAGAAAGGGTAAGTTCAATGCTGTATTTAAGTCTTATGTCTCTCTAATGATAATTCATTTTTTTAATACTGTTATATCCGTCACCTGCCTCAGTGGGTATGTGGTAGCAGAGTTTATCCGACTTCGGCAAAGTCTATAATATGGGCGATGACACGGTGCTAACTAAGGGTTATATTTCAAAGACTGTACTTACAATTCTTCTAGGCTTTAAGTTCACGACTAAGCTAACAACAATTAATTAACTCAAGCCATTAATAATTCAATTACAAAAGGTTACACGTCATTCATTTCAAGATCTAGAATTGCAAGGCTAAGCAAAGAGAATATGACAAGGTGTCCCAGATTGTCAATGCATGCGTCATAAAAGAGATCATTATTTTCGTTGGACTCGAACAATATACACTTTGCTATTCGGTTTAATTAACAAATAGTATGGTTCATACCTACTACGCATATCATACTACAGTCTGTCGCGAGGTGCCTGCTGATTCAATTAGTACGAGCGCAGTTTCATATAAACAATAAGTACTCAATTTTATATATAAACAATGTCTCTATTTTAGTCAAGCAAAGCACACATTATGTATGCGAAGAATATAAACTTTTATGAGAATGGTCCGAATTTGACAAATCCATCGACACACACAAAGCCACAGTTTCCCTTGTCATCAATGCAGTCTGTGATTTTTCGTAATTTTTATCATTATTTTAAATAAAACTCTCAATTGTTGATCGTAATCAAAAAGCGGCAGTCCATAAAGAATTGTAAGATTATTGAGGTGTTCTCCAGGCCGCTGTCCATCACATCATCTCTAGTAAGATGTCGGCGAGTATTCGCCGCGCTCGTCGCTCTAGCGGTCGAGGAGCTAGTAGAAGCAGCCGACTCACTGCTAGCGCCGGTCCGGCTCGGCGTAGTTCGCCCCACCGCGCCCTTCCCGCTTGCAACCACGTACGTCGACCTTGTCAATGGGAGCGAAGACTTGTTCGGGGTCGAGCCGTTGTCCACCGGACATTCGCGGCTCACACATTCGCGAAGGTATGTTCTTTATGTCTGTACTATACAGAGTGTGCATTCACTTTTCGTTGAAACCTATGAGTTTAGTGAAATTTCTCTCAATAATTTCTGTTAGATTTAGACAGTTATTATGCCACATATTGACTTAACATCACCTTACAACTGGTCTAAAGCGAGCATATTGGGAATGAAATTTTTTATTGTAAAAACTCGTTTGGTGTGAATTTGAAGTAACTGGAACTATTTTATGGTATACATTTGTGGCGTTATTTAAAAATGTTCAAGTTCTCTTTGTTCTAGGACTCATAAGATTTTTTTTCATAATAATCAGTATTAAGTAATCTGATCTTGGTTCACTCTGTGTAATAAAGGGGTAAAGATTTGTTTGTAGAGAGTCATGCATTCATCTTGAGAAACCTGGAAGGACCTCCAGATGGTGCCACAGGGTGCAAGGCCAGTATTACTATTATATTAGCCTTCATATTGATATTATTATAATCAATACTATTTCTTCTTATCAGATTTGTTCCAATTGTTATTCACCTAGATTCTTATACTACATACCTTTTCCATCGGTTATATTTTCTCAATGACATATAATTAAAATATAAACAATATAACAAAGTAAACGTCAATCCAGTTTTGATATGAATCATAGATTTTAAGAATAGTTGTATTCCATTTTATTTCTATGGGTAATGTTTTAAGAATATTATTACTCATATAATCGAATTAGTATTGCTGTATATGCTTTTATTTATATTTATGGCATCACTTATTACTTATCAAACTGTTTTCGATCAAATTATAGTATATAGAAATGGTATAATAATTATGTTTTAACAATAATTATAAAGGAAATATATTTTTAGTGACTGATATGGAGTTACTTTTTAACCAGTTTGCCTCTGTCTTGGAATCCCTTTGGTAAAGTAAAACGTCAAACGTCATATGTACAGAGCTCTGCAGTACTATATGACGTTTGATAAAATTATGGAACAAATACTAATAGGTAGGTTAATATTTACGACATCGGGCAAGTGGCCTTAAACATGCTCCCATGGCATCACTATACCATTGTATACAGAGTATAATAATATTTAAAACGACGTCGGGCAAGTGACTAAACATGCTCTCATGGCATTTCCATACCATTATTTGTTTACAGGGAATCGAGTGCGGCCGGAAGTCGCAACAACGCTGGCGGTAGCGCGTCCGGTACAACTGCGGCAGGCCGTACGTCCACGCCGATCGCCACTGAATACGCAGACGACGGGGCGGGCGAAGCGCTCGGGGGAGACGATGACGCCTCGGAGACGGACGAACCCAACGTGCCGGCACCTGTGCCGCCCACCGATGCACAGCATGAAGATGCTATGCCGGACCGGTATGCTTATTATTATTATTTATTATTATTATTCCTTTTATTCAAACTTTTTCATATCCTATACAAAGGCATAAGTAGGGCTATAGCCAACACTTGACCTGTTTGGTATAAAATGTGCAAAAGTGTATGAAAACAAAATTTGGGATGACGGTGACATGGTATATGTGTATATTTTACATAAAAAATTGGTAACAGTATTGACAGGAACTCTAAGAGAAATGGCTATTGAAGAGAATACGGTACCTGCCATTTTTCATCTTAAATATTTAGGCAGGTGGTGACATGCCACTGAATAAATGGGCCCCAATAAGGGCTGCCATTGTTGGTGATGGAAGGGGCAATGTTGGTCTGGATGGCTATAGGGTATCGAGAGGTATGCTGCGGTTTCACTAGAGCGCTACTTTTTAGAGCGGAATTTTTGTTCTCCTTATTTTTAATTATTTGCATCGAATTAACCTTGATTGATAAGCATATCTGATTGTATTTTCGTTTTGGTTTATAGTTCACCTCTAAATTTGTATATAAAATATTATAAAAGCTCTAATATTATAAAATTGCGAACTGTTTTGTTTACGTAACAAATTACATTGTACATGATACAACTCAACTAAGACTTGACACTTAAAAGTATATATAACCATTTCAGCCTTCAGCCTTTCTTGTGCATAGAAAAAACGTAATACACATACAATATCCTAATGAATAAATTAACTTTTCCACATCATAAGGATAGTTTGTAGTAGAGGTGCTTATGAGTTTCCTATCCGGCCTAAACTATATCTTCCGGTGCGTGGTCGCCACTCGAGAACCTTTCTTCCCCATCAGTAATCGGTTCTGCTAGCGATGTGGCCTACTGTGGCATTGCCACATAAACTAACTAATTTTCAGAGCTACGAGTACGTCGGTGACCTTAGTTCTCCTACAGATCTCCTCATTTTGCGATCTTATCATACAAGTATATAAACCCCAAGCATAGCCCTCTCTAATGCTCGTTGAGCGACTTTAATCTTGTTTATGAGGCCGGGACCATATCTCAGTGCTATAAGTAACTAAAAATATTTAGAATAGAATGAGAATATTGTCTTTTCAACAGAGGACAAGAACAGCATGTAGTCGTGGAGAACGGGCAGGAGCGCCAAGAGGGCGGCGAGAGTGAGAGCGAGCTGGACCTTCTCGCGGAGGTGGAAACCGAGAGTGACTCCGACGATCAGGACAATGCGGAGTCCGCGCAGCGCAGCGTGCAGACTGGCGCCACTCAAGGTTCTGACGCAGGTGCGTGCTGTTATTGGCATGGACTATCTCATTTATGCCTCATACCTGACCAGCGAGCGGTGCGAGCATGGATTGTAGATAGGATAAAAGGAGCCATGCACGCACGGCTGGATACATGCTACATAATACTACATATACGTAGATCATAGATGAATCTACGAATATTATAATTAGTACTCATGGGATGTACACCACGAGTAGGCGGGTTTTGGAGTTTCCGGTATTTCGGCGCAATTACATGCACCATGTTCACGGGTAGACTGACTAATCCCGTGAGTACTAATTATAATGTAGTTAACAACCGCGAAAGTCTAAAACAGTGTGAATCTAAGAAGTTGAGAATGAGATATTTCACTCTATATTTTCGCCGATGTATCATCACCGTTCAAAGTACTAAAACTTTTATTCGTCCTGTCCATTTTTATCCATTAATTTTATCTCTACAGACTATAAAATTAAATTGATGTATTTATTTATTTATTTATACGGAAAACCAACAGCTACAACATAGTGAAAATAGGGACTCTACTAGATACAGGAAGCTGATTATAGGTTTAACGAATAGCATAAATTATATTATATTACTAGCAGCGGCCCGCGGTTTCACCCACGTGGTAATGGATGATGAAAAGTATCCTATCTCTTATTCCAGCACCTCATCTATCTACATACCAAATTTTATCAAAACCCGTTCAGCCTTTCTGTCGTGATTGGGTAACAAACCTCCAGACATCCAAACATTCGCATTTATAGTACATATTAGTAAGATATATAGAATGAAAACTTGATACAGATGTTGAAATATACTTACTCTTAGCGTATAAGTTTGTAGGTAATTTCGTCAGTGAATCCTTTCTTTGTGTGAACAGAAGTGGCCTTACTCATAAACGTTGCTTAAATTTAAATAATGTCATTTAGTACGGCGCAGAACATTTTGCCTTTGTGCAGTACTAAATAACGTCATAAGTTACGCAGCGTTTATAAGTAGGGTCGGAGATGTTTTGGGGTAAACACGTTGACGTGTATGCATGTTGGCAGGTATAGCATCTCTGTTGCTGTACCCGGAGGAAGAGAGCGGTGACTCCACTCAGCCGGAGGACGAGGACTCAGACGCGGGCGAGACGGACGAGCAGGACGCGGAGCCCGAGGCTCCGCTGCACGATGGAGAGCCGCTCGAGCGCCGCGCCGCGCCGCCGCCGCGTCCCAACCTCGCGCCGCATTCCATGCAGTGGGCCATAAGGTGAGTGATGGCACGTAGCCGTCGCGCTGCTATATAAGGTCTTTATTAATCATGGTGCACAATTTTGAATGGGGTGGTTTTGAATCGATAACTGGTCATCAAGCTAAAAGAAAAACATAATCTTTTAATTATTATGAACCCATATTTACCGCTTTGCGAAAGAACCATATGTGCGACTGAAAGCACAATGGCACAGTTACATCAAAGAATAAATAACAGCGGGTCGACCACGAAAATCTGCTTAATTGTAACGTTATCGTATCGTTTACGTATTCAGTTCAAACTATGAGTTATCTGTGCCACTATTGTACTAGATAAATGGCAGTTTATACTAAATACATTAACGATGCGATTAAGATTTTCGTGCTCGGGCCACAGTTACTATGCCAGACATACCTAACCACTTAGAATAGGTACGACGATGTACGAATTGTTTGTTGTTGGTTGTTGTGGTGTTGTTTTTAACTTAATTATCGGCTTTGGATTACTGTGCTGGTTGGTGTCATTATAATATATTTGCACAACTCCATTTATTAATACATGCCATTTTATTTTAAATATATCTATACGTTACAAAGTATCCATACTGTGTGAAGTTGCATTTAATAGTCGGCCTTTTAAACGGTTGACGACGACTTTAATACGGCTGTATGCATTGGAGGAGGCTTTCTAACCTAGTAAAGTTTATTTAAATCTTTCAAGGAAAGAGATTCACATTCCAATAGCAGACGCGGACTTCTTTAACTCCGTAATATAAAATAAACAACGCGAAGACAATATCCAGACCTCTGCGCTAGGATTCTGTGTCGCGGGAGAAGTTGACACACCACAAACATTGAAGACCTTATTTATGGTGGCACTTCATACGGCTATTTGTGTTCGCTATTGGGTGTTTGTTTTAATGCAATACATGACATTCATGCAATCTTGTTATAGGAAAATAAAACCATCCACACAATTCAGACAAATAATAAGACAATTGACGATTTGTTTGCATATTTGCCTATTTGATCCCTTTGATGTGCCTCGCAAAACCGACAAGCGCAAGGTAACGTGTATTTGGTGTTCGCCCTATTTGTCAAATAGGCAAATAAGACCAACACTTTCTCGAATATTCTATCCACGCATGGTAATTGTTTGCCAAATACAAACAGTCATGTGAAGTGTCGGCAATACAGCAAATGTTTCGGTAATCACACTGATATTTGCCCTGGAACGGCGATCGGAACTTTTCACCCTGCTCTTCAAAGGCAATAGAGTGACCCGTCAAGTTGAGTTTAGATATTAAAAACATTATTATTATAGGTCCCGAGAGACGGCGCGCGGTACAGGCAGCGGCACAACAGGTGTCAGACTGGCCGGCAACTCGTCGCTCGTGTTCATCGACCCCGCGTCTCTGCGCCGCTCTGCTGCCGCCGCCGCGGCCGCGGGTGCTCAGGATCCACACTCAACATCTACTACCGCCGCTTGCTTGGCCAGAGCTTTCGGTAAGCGTTAATTTGTTCTACTACTGCCGCTTGCTTGGCCAGAGCTTAAGTATAGCGGTAAGCATTGATGGCCGTGCTGATGGTAACAATCCATTAAACAAATGTAATCCAATTTTAAAAATCAGCTGGTTTGTTATGTCAGTTGTGATATATCAACTAAACAATCTGATTAATCAGATGAAAAGAGCATAAGCAAGACTTGAGTAAATTTCACAAAATGTTTGACAAGATAAGTGCACATTATTACAAACATATTATTACAACGTTGACCATCTCATTCATTCATTAACTGTGTAAAAGTACCCAATATGCATGACACATTAAAATCCGCTGGTAACATTCAATTAACCAAAGCTAATATAATTTTCAAAATCAGCAGGCTTGTTATGTTATATTTCAACCAAACATTCTAATTAATCGGATGAAAACAGCATAAGCAACTCTCAAGTAAATTTCACATAATTGTAAGTGTACAAATTTCATATAGTTCAATTTTAACATTGACCATCTCAGCCAAAGCCAAAATGTGTAAAAGATATTGGTTACTTTTTTACACTGTTGCTATAATAGCAACAGTGTTAACAAGAATTACCAGTATCCATTACACATAAAGTTTTGCATACGCTAGACAAACTTCCTCATTTATAATAATAGTGTGACTTGCTGTGTAATGCGGCTCGCAAATAACTATCCTACAGGAATATTTGTCTAAAATTAATAATCGTTTGTATAAGCTATGTCAAATTCCAAATATTCAAATTCATTTAATAGTTTCGACCTGGTGTGATTACTAATACTGATGTTTTTTATTATTTTATTGAGATGTGGCAAAGTTAGTGAAATTACTGAATGAAAGTCTCAGTGATTTCTTACTTGTATACATATATGGTTTATAGGAAAATTGCCTCATGGTTTAATTGTATCAGAAATTACATGATATAACGATTATTGATAGATTTCTATTGTTAATGATGCCAAATAAGATAAGCATTATACAGTTGTGGACGTATTATTAAGAATGGCTAGGCGAGAAATATATTTCACACAATTATTGTAATGCATTGTATTCTTTCACAGGCATAGTGATCCGTCAAATCGCCGACCTCCTATGGGAGTACGAACGGGTGACGCTGCCTCTGCCGCGCATGATACCTCTCTCTTACCGCGAGGCGCTGCGGCTCCAGTGTTACCTAGAGAGGCAGCTCAAACCGACCTGGGACTGGCTCGTTACTGTCATGGACGCTACCGAAGCGCAACTCAGGTAACAAAACTTATTGTTTAATGAAATAAAGAAAGAGAAATCGTTTATTTGACACACAGGTTAAAAACAGTAATACAATATAAGCAACAGTGACAGCAATGAGTCAAATGGCCCTACCTCAGCACAAACGTCAGATGTCCATGATCCATGACATCTGATGCTGATTTTCAGATAAAGCCTTATAGGTGAATAGGTTACATAGAAGCAATATACATTTAATATAATATTGTACGTCTAGTCACACAATAATAAAGTAGAAATATAAAAATATAGACAATATTTATACATATAGATAGCATGCAGGACAGGTTAAACTTTTCATAACACTATATAAATTCTGACGGATCTTCTGCTATATGTTAGCTTGGTTTTACGTGAGATTTTAGATATTATGTACCAGAGTCTATTAGCCATTTCCGACACACCATAGAATGTGTTGATTTGAAATATCGACGTAACGTCATCGCAACTCACAATATATAACACTTACCTCCAGTTTTTGGAATGTTTGTCAAAGTTTGAACAGCTCACAGACTGAATACTGAACCCCTGATTGGCCACATAATACCATTAACCAATAAGCGTTTAGTATTTAATTGGTCAACTAATCAAGGCTTTGACAAACATTCTAGAATCTAGGGGTGAAACAATGTTATCGCGAGCAATGCAACTCAAACAAACCTCTCAATTCACACAATTCACGCGAATTGCGACATGGAGGTACAATGGACATGGACAATACTGTATATTGTATACTTATATATATATATATATATCTATATTCATTTAGTGGAGTAGTTACACGTCGAACTCGTATGCGAAGTCTTTCCATATGGAAAGTGACCCATATTCAAGTTATCCCAAACTGAAGTATGTCTTACTTACCTCCAGATTCGGTGCATCGCTAACATCCAATAACGCCAGCACTTCGACTGATACGACTCGAGCGGCCGTTCCAGCGGCAAGACGCACGACATCGCTAGCCTCTCCTGCCACTAGGATTATAGGATTCTCTGAAGCACCCCGGGCAAGAGATCGTGAACAAGGTATTATTAACTCAGGTACAGTACATTACTACTACGGCCGGTAAATAGGTATCGATTGATGAACACATTGTCTCGTTCGTCCATCAATGCCTACTTGCGGCCAAGGTTTGTATACTGTTTTTCTCATAATGCACGGAAATTTGAACTTAACTATTCAGAACATGTAATTAAAAAATACAATTTTTTTTTTAATTATTTTACATAGGTTTTGGAGGCCACAACTTACAACTTTGTAATTACTGAGCACTGACTTAAATTGCCAATTCCAACTTTTTATTGCAACGGAGTAATGTCAGCGCTTGATAATAATCATTTGATATTATATGCATAGACCCACGACAAATGAGTTTAGGTTTGAGGCTTTAGTTTTAGATTTTAGACAAGCACTGGTTGGCGTCTCTAACACCTCATTTACACCTACGATTTGCTATTACTCACCGTCTTACACCTGACAAACCGTGTTTGGGCCATTAACCCCGGTCATATATCTAGAAGTTTTTTAAGAACAGTTTCAGAATAGGCATACAAAAAGTGTCAATAAGTTACGAGTCGTAAGCGATTCGTTTGTTTTTATAGGAACCCAGGGTCAGTGTAAAGATTGTTCTAATACTATAACTGTACTGTAGTAATAACTGTTTGTTGACCGTGCAGGCGTGGAGGCGGGCAGCGCGCGGCGCGAGTTCCTCGCGTACTGTCTGTCGCTGCTGCGCGCGCACAGCGCCGAACACGCGGAGCAGCTACCGGTTCTGGACGTGGCCGCGCTCAAGCACGTGGCGTACGTGCTCGACGCGCTTGTCTACTACATGCGCGCCGCGCAGCCGCAGCCGCACAACCACAATCACCTCTGGACGCCGGTACACTACCTCACTTCTTTATACTCAATACTCAATCATCCAAGTCTTAGGGACCAAGTTCCACGCACTAAAGGTTATTGCCGTACCTAGTGGAGGGGCTGCCCTGTATGGAACGCGCGAACCCAGAATACTAGGCCAACATGTAAACGGCGCAATACGTGTCGCGAGGATGTAAACAGCAGCGGGATGGGAAGTACTATAAGGCTCCCACGCTGATTAATCCAATTAACTATTACCAACTATGGTACTGCTATGCTACCGAAATAGGAGTCACTAGTTGTGATGGGGCATAGTTCTCTTCCCATAGTGCATGAGGCATAGTTCAGTTCGTATTAAATAGGTATTACATATGATTAGTTACAGCAAAATTGTAGTGCGGAGCGGATAGATTTATTTTATAGGTATTTGGGTTTGGACTGGTACTGTGCACAACTAGTTTAGATTGAGGTAGAAGTAGTTTATATATATAATTAGATGTTATTTGGTAGTCCCGTTTATCAGTTAGTTTTGTAAAGTATTGAGAAAGCCTTTTACGTAATTTGTGCAGACTTTTCACAGTTGTGCTGAGCCTGATGCAGGTTATTGAAAAATACAGTTTTAAAAATTATCTGTTATTAATTATATAATTTATTTTTTATTTATTATATGATAATAGAAATTAATCTTACAATATATTTTATTGACAGCAAGATGAGAATGAAAACGAGGAAGGCGAAGAAGAAATGGTAGTAGGCGGAAACGCGGCTGCCGCCGAGTCGGACGGAGAGAGCGAGAGGGAGAGAGTTGGCGGGCGTGGACACGGTTTCTTCCAACGCTCCGAGTCCACGCTCTGTCTGGGTTGTCCGCCGCCTGATCCATTCAACAGTAAGTGCAGTATTGCATTGTAATCTTCCAATATACGCAACTTGTTATAAGATAATAACACTAAACACACTGTTATTATCATAATCACATCATTACCAGGCGATTCATCACATAATTTAGTGTAATTCCAAACAGACAATCAATCTACATCATGCTATACTCTCTATATATAGGTAGACAAAATAGACGATTGACTTCGTAACTACATGTCTAGTTTACGCAACTCATTATAAATAACCTTTATAGTAAAATATCACTTGTAAATAGGATTGTAATGCCAATCAAAGGTATAATTTCGTAGCCCAGACTGCTACGAAATTATACCTTTGATTGGCTTGCTCAAACAGCAACATTTATATTGAAGCTGTGGGCAGCTAAAACTGAGCCTTAACATCATTATTAATGTGAGTTGTTATTCATTGTTGAAGCCCGAGGCTACATCTAACAGCAACATCATGTCGGCAGACTAAGTACTAACTCGACTGCTTACTTCCAGTGACAATGCAAGACGCCCTACCGCTCGCAGACCAACCGCAACTGTTGCAACCCAACGCTCGGCGTGAGGAACTGTTCGGTATGCCGCGCCAACCGGTCACTGTCCCCGCCACTGGCGACGCCCCGCCTGGCGTTAACAATCCACTCGAAGGTAAATGACGACGGTTCAATTGCCAGTGCTAAGCACATACAGTTTAGGCATTTTGTTGTATACATACATAACTACATTTAAAATGAATCAACTGATTTTAACCAGTTGGCCCCATGTGCCTGATTCCTGATACTCAATAAGACTCTTTCGAATTAGTACATTACTCCAGAATCCAGTAAGTAAGCCTTCCTGGCTTATATAACTAAGCTGACGTATATAACCGATTATATACGAGGCCAGAATGGCTTTCTTACTGGTTGAGGGTTGTATAATGCTTTTCTCAAAATTGAAAGAAAGTTTTTGCTAATTTGGCCTCAGCTTTTAAATCACGAGTGCTTTCTATTTTTCTGAATCAATTTCGCATGTACTATTTTTTTTGAAATTTATCTATGTTCACGCGGTAAATTAAAACACAACTGTCGCAATTGAATGTGAAATCCCGCCAGTCGTTGTTTTTTTTTACTAAAGTTTGCGTCAGTTTTGAACATTGTTCTATTTTTACATAACATGAATGTATTAGTTAAAAAAGTAAATTATTGTTTTTGAATCTTCATGTAAATTTTAGAATGGAAAGCTTTACTCCAATATGATTTATATACTGAAATTATTAAATACAAACATAAAATCCCACACTTTACTTCTACAACATTACTAAGTAAAAAACGCATCGTGCATACTTTTTCTGCCTCGCGTTAAGTATCACAGACTATAAAATGGCTTTTTAAGGCACCATATATATCTATCTCATAAAGTATGAGATAAATATATATTTGGAGCCTCCCTTCCCATAACCATGTTTTAATGGCTAAACTCTAATCTGTGTCTGGTACTATGTTTTTTCTAAGCAGATCTAAAGAGGATGACCTACTGTCCAGTAAGTAAGTAAGTGCAGTAGGAGTTTCCAAATTCAAAATCTCTCTTACTGGACAGTTGTGAATAAGTCTTCGGCAGAGTTCACTTTCTGGAAACTTTTCAAAGATGTTATGGCAACATTACATACCATTTTTGAAAAAAAGATCTTTCTGCCCATTTTAAATCAATAATGATCTGAAAATGACGGCACTCAATACTCAATATATTGTATAATTAATTATATATTAACATAAAAACTATCGCGAGTTATATTCATAATTATACTTTAAGGTCCGTATTCCAGAAGGATGCTCAGTTCTGAATCAAGTTTTAAAACTGGTTTTAGGTAGAGATTACATTCTAGAACAATAACTGAGTCACGATTATTTGATCACAGTTCACCTGAGTGGCATCTAATTCTAAAACGCCACTCAGTTGCCAATCTCCACTCAGGCAGAGATTTGATCTCTGTTTACGTAAATAATGTCCAGACCACACTTGAGCGTCGATTCCATTGCATTACTGTTGTGAGCGTGATTGTTTTATTCATTGCACCATGGATATCTTTGAAAACATCATATTTTCCCTGATGAAGGCTATGTAAATATTGGCGTACCAATGCGACATTTAAGACGAGAGACGCACAAGATCTATTTTTAATGGATGTGAATAATTTTCGAAAACGTTGAAGAAAGAAATATATATCCTCCACTTGATAACCACTGGACGAACTACGCAATTATATTAGCAACATTTTGTGGACTGGGACAGGTGCAGGCTCTACATCTATGACACACTGTTCACGTCCCTGTAACAGAAAAAACTATAAATTGTCATTTGTCTACAAAGTTTTACACCCTGTTAGCTTTCTTATGTAGGTAGAGTGACATTAATATAAATTAATTTGAGGATTTATAGGAAAAAAAAAAACAGAATGAAAGCATTCAACCTAAATTGTTATGTTCATATTTTAATTTTGTGTATTATGTTTATGTCTTCACACATTTTTATTTGTGTTTATTATAATTTATGGGCAAGCGGGATGTGCTAACAACACTGTGTCTATTACAAAAGACTTTTACATTAACTCTTTCGTTATGATGTAGGCAATAAAGAGTTTAAAAAATCCATTATTGTATACATCAGATGATTTATAAAGTTAAGGATCCACGTAACTGTATGTTTATCAAATACTAATAAATAATATGTTAACCTTAGAAGCCACAAGTGATTATATTTTTTTTATGAGAGTGTCTAGCTTATGAAGAAGATGCAAGAAGAATGCAGCTTACTACATTGATAAATTGAATGATCTTCATTACAACATAAACAAACAAACTGATGATTTTTATTCTTGTTATTATTATGGGACGTCACAAATGACGACCTTTGTATGGATTTGGTAGAATGCGTACCAATATCCTTACGCGTATCCGAGACTTTCTGAATTCCGCTACGAAATTGTTTACCCTTAGTGTCTGAAGAAGTGGTCGAACCGGTTTGACTTACTTCTAGAATTTTTATATAACTTTGTAAATAAACAACTAAGTCATTGAAACCTGGAATTTCATTCCTATTTTGTAACTCGAAACGTTTTTTGGTTTCAAAGTCAAGTGACCTTGACGCAATATAAAACAATATAAACTCGGGTAAATTTTCAATATTTAAGGCGCGTAAAGCGTTTACACTTTCATACAGCACATTCGTATACTCAGATAAGTTAGTTAAAGACGGCCTATTGAGTGGAGTCAGTTTGAATATTTTTTCTAAGAAAATTGTAGCTAGAATACGCTTGTTGTCGTATCTATCTAACAAGGCACTATAGACTACAGAGTAGTTAGCTAAGGTTATAGGTATACCTTTAGCCAACGTTAACGCATTTCCGGATAAACATGAAAGTAAATAATGAAATTTTTCAATATCAGACAAGGTAACGTTATTATGAACAAGTGGAACGTAACTATCTTTGAAAGTCTGCCAGTTTTCAATATGTCCGTCAAACCTAGGTATTTCAATTTTAGGTAACTTAACCTGAGCAATAGATGATTGACGGCTATCACTGGGTTCCGACTTAGACACTGACGGCGAGCCTAAAGAATCGGCCAACTCAACCGCAACGTAATATAACTCGTCAAAGGACAACAATGCTTTGTTATCGTATTCATTTTTAGGATTCGCTTGTAATTGTAACTTGTTTAAGTTTTCATGGGCATCTATAAAATTATTTCGAACCTTTTCGATCGATTTGAAACGAGCCCTAAACGATGGAATTTTAGTTTTGTCCTTTGCGACATTCTTAACTAAATCAAATATTATTTGTAAATTCAAATTCACATCTTTTCGTATACTGCTGAATTTCAATGTTCAAATCTGCCGACATTTTGTTTTATATAAACTAACTCGAACAAAATGCAACGAACGAATGAATGACAATGACGTAGCTAATATCTTCGAATAGGTGCTCCCCAACCGCCAAACGGCTAGATTCGGGTTTTTGTCGGTAACTGACAAATAATTTAAAAGATAGGTAGGTAGTTAGATAAGTAAGTAGGTACACAACCACTCCCAGCCCGAGATGATCCGAACCTTGTGTAGAAAGTTCAAGAATCGTATTTTACGGTACGGAGGTACGAAGGTACAACATAAGAATGATAGGTAACTATTATTTATTAGAATTACCTATATTTTCGAGCACAACTAATACACAAAACAAGACACTCCAACAACTAGCATCAGTCAATCCAGCAGCAATTCATTACTTTATAATAGAAATGTATCGTGAATAATTTGTACAATGAATTTAAATTAAATTTTAACAAAATGTTTTATAGATAGTAAGTTCGCCGGGCGCTCCTCTTGGAGTTGGGTACCTACAGGCGAGCGAGCGACGCTTACGGAACAAGTAGGTAGCTATGCCTACTTGCCGAGTATGATGTAAAATTACAAAGAAACCAGTGAATTTGTGGGCCTTGTTACCACTTATGATATTTACTGAATCTAGTATGAATGTAAAAATTAGATTAATATAATATTACTCGAAAATATTTGATATTTTACGAGATTACGTGAGGGTATGATTCCTCACAGGAGGCACCATTTAATGTATGAGATTCCCTGGATGGGCCGCTGCATTTATCTGTTGCTAGCCTTTTAGAGATCCTGGTAGGGTGGAAAAATGACGACTTACCTGGAGTACAGGAAGCAAGGGCGTACCCAGGATTTCAGCTAGGAGGGGGCAGGGGGCTGCTTATACCTGTTTCGAAAAGATCGTCTGTCGGGTATATTGAAACAAAAAATCATGAAAATTGACTTTTATTCATTAATTTTGATGATGACACAAAACAAAATATTATACATACTTATACCATACATTATGTATAATATATATTATTATATTATGTATGTATATATTAATTTAACAGTAATCTTCTCGGATTTGCCGCAAATTTGTCTATGACAGTCTTTTCAATAAACTCATTGTTGTCTTTTAAATAGTTGCGATGTACGCTCATCAGACATAAACCCGTAAGCCTTTCTTCACCCATGGTGCTTCTAAGCCACGTTTTAACTCTTCGCAGCGTACTGAAGGACCGTTCTACGGTCGCCGTGGTGCATGGGATAGTGCTTAAAATAATTAATGCCTTTCTGACAGCAGGGTAAAAAATGTTGGCTTCGTTGAACAGATCAATTACTTCTATGTCCCTTAATTGATCATCTGATAAAGCCTTCGTCACCCATAAATTATGCCAAAGGTTCAGTTCTCCGGTGATATCCAGGTTATAAAATTCTTGGAATGATTCTGCGTTTTTGTGTAGGTCTGTAATGCTGGTTTTTGTCATATACAAGGGATGTAGCCTGCTTAAAGCAAACGCCGGAGTATTTTCTTGGGAGAATCGAATATTCAGTGATGAAATGAGTGAATCAATGTATGGGATTATCAGGGAACGCCGCCAATATTCGTTATCATTGTCTGATGGCGGATTACTTCTATGTGTTTCCTTATGAGCAAGACGTGGAACCGAAATGTCTATGTTCAAATCCATTGCAACAGCTCGTGCTTTTTGAAGTATTTCATTACTTATTCTATCAGGAAACTCGAGGTCATTTCTGAGAATGTCCTTGATATTTTTGATGTGTTCCCCTACCGAGATCATGTCGATCGATTTAGCTTGCAGTGCGTTAACTACTGGTTCTAAAACTGCTGAATATTTGGCTATTGTTTGTAGAGTAACAATAAACACTGGTTTTGTAACGGCTGAATGCAAGTGATATGCAGATTTTCGGGTGGCATAATTTCCTTCTACGGATAACGTTTCTAGAGATTTCACAAGCTCTGAAAAATGTTGAGAAAACTTTCTGATTGATTTATATTTTTCTGACCATCTCGTCTCACATAATCGTGATAGGTTTGGAGCGTAGTTTCGACGTGTAGTCGATTCCCTGAAAAACGTTATAACATCCTTTACAGTGGCGACAGTATTTCTAATTTCTGGCGCTGCGTTCGCATCATTCACAACAAGGTTGAGTTTGTGACTTGAGCAATGAAAATATAAAGCACGAGGATATTTTTTTCTCAAAATGGCTTGTACGCCACCCTCTTTCCCTGCCATTGTAGAACAGCCATCGAATCCAAAACCTACGCAATCTTCGGTTGAGAGGTTAGAACTAATTAAGAAATTGTCAATTGCTTCGGCAATTGCGGAAGCATTTTGTGCTTTTAGTTCAACGAACCCTACAAATTCTTCTCTGATTTTCCTTTTGCTTTCGTCGTAGAACCGCACGCCTATTGACAGCTGTTCTTTCCCAGATACGTCTGCTGTTTCATCAGCTAAGACTGCGTAAGCCATGGTCTTCTGAACCTCACTAATTATATTCTCCTTAATAACTTCGCCACATAAATTTATCAATTCGTTTTGTATTTTTGGTGATGTGTAAACTGCATTGCGACGGCACTTTTCCAGGTGACTCTTTAATCTGTCGTCCCCTGAATTGATTCTCAACTTCAATAAATCTAATAAAACACCCTCATCTGCTTGTTTGCCCCTAAGAGGCATATCATGTGTGCCGCAAAATACTATACAAGAAATAATTGATGACAATATTTGTCTGTTTTCATCGATTTCTTTTTGGTGTCCACTTTGCAGTTGGATGTCTACAGGAACATTTTCAAGAAAATTTTTTGCAGCATTTGTCGCCGTTTGGTGAAGGTTGGTCGTTGCATGCTTTCGGCAGTCTTCATGCATATTTTTGAACTTTATATATGGCCTGACCATAAACGATCCCAAAATTCCTCTCACAGTGCTAATGGGCGGAGGGAACAAAACACAATGCTTACAAAGAGCACCTTTTAGTATACTAGCCATGGTGAATATTGATCCAACCAAGTATGGTTAAATTTTCTTTTTAAATGGCTTGCATCACTTTCAAAATCGTAATTTCTGGGCGGGATCCAAGGATTTTGTAACAACTCCCTCTTCTTTTCCGTCGATAGCTGGGTAGCCAACCCAACATAACGTCCCAGATCATTTTCATGACAGCCATCGTCCACTATAATTTCAGGATCGACGTTGACGTCATAAGTTTGTTGGGATGTCGATGGAGAAGAATAGTCGGCAACAGATATATTAACAGGTTCTACAGGAGAATTTGACGCTTGTCCAATGTTAGCATGCAATGATCTTGGCATTACATGAGTGGTTTTATCATGGTTGTCATTTTCATCGCTTCCACTGCTACTTTCCCGACCTTTTTTTCTTTTTTCGCGTGTCCTCCCTAAAAAATGGATACACAAAAATACTCTTACAGTGTTTAGGCGGGTTGTATAAGACGAAAATAAAGATCAAGTTTCACATTCTAATATATATGGTTTGAACGGCAAATAAGCATAACTAGGTAATTTGAAATAATACACTTGTTGTGACGTTAGAGAAAAGGGACTTTGTTGTCGGTATGGACTTATTAATAAATCCAAAATATTGCAAGGATCTTTCTTTTATGTTTTTTTTTACTTTTTAATCACAAAATATTCACAAATGTTATTTTAGCTATTATAACAAAACCACGTCTTGTAATTAATAAATTTAAATATTGTAAGTAATGCTTAAGATATACACTTACAAGAGAGTCAAAGCCCCCCATTAAATCAAATAATCATATTAGGTACCTACTTAAGTGTTTTGTTTTGACTCACCTCTTTCAAAGAATTTCCTGATATCCATTTGACGGAGTAATATTTCCAGTTGTTGCACAGTAAACGTAAATCTCGTGTCGCCGCAACGAAACTATAAGACACTATGTCGTATGAAATATTCGCTCGTATTACACTCCGAACTGAATTGTATTCGAACTAAATTGACGTGCTCTGCCTCACGCTTCCGCTTATATATTGAAATATTCTTGCTCCCGAAATATGTAGAAAATACTCGACTCTATTTCCATCCTTGTCTTATACTTGCTATCACTGTCTTTTCTTTCCAGAATAGTCCATGCTAGAACGTTCTTCGCGGTATTGCTATTCAATACAAGATGTCGCTATTAACCGTATAAATTGATCCTATTTCTTTTTACTGGAAAAAGTACTGCCGTCCGAAACTAGATGGCGCTAGATGTTGATTTCTCCCAATTATATTCGGCTTTAATCCTAGATGGCTCTCTGATTGTCTCGGCGGAACCGGAAACTACGAGATGCGACGGTTTTGCGGGAGATTTAAATTATATTGCATCGCTAACAGTATACTAGAATTACTAGAGTCTGTCTAGTGAGCCGCGGCACAGATAAAACCGCAGCAAAAATCTTTTAGTTGTAAACACTGAATATACTATGAAATTTGAATTTGATACTTTCACTATTTTATTTTATAAACACTAAGAATCTTAAACTAAATCTGTACAGATATATACTACTTAAAATAATATGCAACATATTGAATATTATTTTATTTTAGCATTGAAAACAAATTAATATAATAAATAAAACCAAACTTGCATCAAAACCTTACTTAGTTTTTATTTATTCTGTCGCGTAATCAAAATCAGATTCCAGAAATTAAATTCTCGACTATGAATCGTTACTGTCACTGTCATTATCACTAAAAAATAATAAAAACGAAATAAAGAAATAAATAAAGTGTATCAAAACTTGATCAAAACATTTTGCGTTTCGTTTGACGGCGGCTGAAAGTCACTATATAAAATATTCTAATAAATACGTTGCGGCACGACCGACACGACTCACTATACATAGACTCTATATCGAATATTGTAGAATATTTAACTATTGAAAAAAAAATCTGGCTGAAAAGATATTTTGTTTCCAACACTTCATTTTGCGCAGAGTAGGTAATACGTTTTTAATTTCAATTTGCCAAAAAAAAATTACATTTATTTAATGCCCCTACCTGGGTACGCCCTTGACAGGAAGGACGTAGACAGGGGTACACCAACGACGGAACCGCTTGAGAGTTGACCGGCCGGTATCTCTGTACGTGCGCACTTTCACCAAATAACAAGGTTCTATGAGCTAAACAGTCATCGAATCCCACAGGGAATCGAGTGTAGGCTTTCACTGGTAGAAGAACAATTTTAATTTTTGGAGCTCTTGCAGCTCCACGTTCCAACCGAAAAATCTTGACACACTCGTTTCGTTTTCTCAACGCATCGCGGCGCTAGTGCTGCGCGCGCGTTTAGTTCACTTAGATCGATGCATTCATCGATTTCGTTGGCGGCAAATTTAAATTGGGAATGGAACAGTACTTGGACGGGAAATTAAATCAGGATAGGTTGAAGTCTGTACAACTATGATGAGCGGAAATGTTTGTTCTCTGGTCTTGGGCATTTGTGATGTGTAATATATGTGTTCATGCCTCCCGCGACACAGGGAATCAAAGTGCGGGGTAAAATTGTGTAAATATTATTTCCATTACAAATCAGTTGCAAATCCAAAGTGGTTACAGCGCGAAGAAGTAACCAACATATCCACTCATTCACAAATTTCACATTAATAATGTTAACTAGCGTGATCAATTATATTTTTGACGTGATAACGTCTTATAAGTCGATGAAGGCCGGCTGCACGCATGAAATTAATTAAAAAGTATGACTCATTGTCACGTCCCGCCTGAGCCGAGCGTGCAAGCAAGAGCGCGGAACAAGCGATAGAGAGGCGCATTCGGCCTAAGCGTTCCGCTTGTCTTTAGTCTTATGACGGTATCACGTGAAACTACTCGTATCGTCCGTAAACCGACTTTACAGACAACCATTTTTTCCTAGGCAAAAAGCATTTTACATAATATGTAAACGTAAAGAACTATAATTATAATTTTGGCCTGCTTTATAACTAGTACTTCGAACCGTACCTAACACTTTGCGACGTGCCAAATTTCAAATTTAACTTATTAACTATGATAAAATATAACGCAGATTTGAAAAGTTTATTATCTTTCATTTGATACCTTTATTATCTTTCATATACCCATGATATTTCTCTTTTTTCTTATAACTGAATCTTTGCAATGTTCTGGCAACTCCTCAAATATTGAAATACGTTTCATTTAACGTAAATAGTATGATTATTTTTATAATGCATACTTTTTTGTTAATAATGATGCGTTAAATGGAACGCAATAGACGTAGAACGTAAAATGTGTGCGTAAATAGGCTGGAATCATAGACAAAACTGTAACTGAGCGCCAATCTAGTTTCAAATCTGGTCCTTGATCTGAGGGTCGATGTAAATCTGGATTCAGCTGAAACTAGTTTGAAAACGCTTCTGGAAAACAATCGATCCTCAAGGCTAGATTCAAGGCTCAAGCTTAGATCAGGTGATCAGAGATCAAATGCTGTCTGAGCGTAGCTTCTGGAATACGAGCCTAAGAAACCTTAGGAGACTATTTATATCTATTTATATATAATATCACGCGAGTCCTAGCCGGTGTGAAAGTATAATTACACAATATATATATGGTTTACATGCAAATCGTAATTAGATGCCAAAGATTTAAATATATATGACCCTGTAAGGGTATGGCAATAGTAAGCTCGTGCGGAACAACTTACTTAATGTTATCATTGAAAAATTAATTTAATTAATAATGACATTTTTTATCTACTATTAAGATTACCAATAAAGCTAACGTAATTTTCTACGTCTTACGTACGGACGGTTATTCACACAAGAACATCGTAGTCAGAATGTGATTTTGTTGTTTTAATGTATTGTAAAAACTTCTTATGTTACGAGGGGAGTTCAATGTATTCTCGGTATAGGCATGGGAGAATAAGCAGAAAATTCTGAATAAAATTTATTTTTCAATGTAGTCCCCTAGGATCTGAACACACATATTTGTCCTGGAAAATAACTTTTCAATTCCCTCCAAAAAATATTTTTCTTCCTGGTCTGAAAAACGATCGTTAATAATTGCTGCCTTTAACCCTTCATCGTCGGAAAAATGCTTGCCTCGAAGTTATTTTTTGAGATTTGGGAACAGAAAGTAATCACAAGGGGCTAGGTCCGGGCTGTAGGGTGGATGCTTGATTTCTTCAAATCCGCAATCCCGCACAGCAGCATTGGCAATGCGCGCCTTGTGAACAGGCGCGCTGTCGTGCAGAAGCAATACACCTGCGGTCAGTTTTCCCCGTCTTTTTTCTTTTATTGCCTCCTTTAAATTGCGCAGGGTGTTAGCGTAAGTTGCGCCAGTAATACTCTCACCTTTTTTGTGTACTCAGTTAATAAGATTCCCTTGGAATCCCAAAACACTGTGGCCATGAGCTTTCCGGCGGATGGGCTGACTTTGAACTTCTTCGGTGGGGCTGTTCCTTTTTTATGCTACTGCATAGACTCCTGCTTGCTCTCAGGATAGTGATGAACCAACGTTTCATCACCAGTAACAATGCGATCATAAATACTTTTTTCACCACATAGCCCCAAAAACTCCTTGCAACAATCAACTCGCACTTGTTTCTTAAGCGCTGTGAGCGTTCGCGGCACTCATCTTGCACTGACCTTTGACATATTCAGATGGTCATGAAGGATAGTGTGAATGGTGGTACCCACGGATAGCTTGGTTCTTTCTGCTAATATTTTCACTCTCACATGGGCATCTTCGAGTACAAGTTTCTCAACAATTGCTACGTTTTTTTCAGTAGCGGCACTAACCGGCCCACCGGCATGAGGGTCGTCTTCAATACTCTCTCTACCCGTTTAAATTCACTTGACCACTTCTGAATTGTAGATAATGAAGGGGCAGAATCTTGGTAAACAGCCATCATTTCTTCGTGAATTCCTTTTTGAGTCTTTCCTTTTTTTGTGAGGAATTTTATCACAGCGCGATGCTTGGTTTTTTTTCAACATTGTCGTATCAGTCATCGTAGTTGCCTTTCCGAAATGATATTTTGAACACTATAATGGCGACAATCAAATAAAGACACTGTTTTAAACTATCACGGTTGTTCTCTAAAGTTATATGATTATTCAGTCTTCCCGTGAACATGGTGCATGTAACTGCGCCGAAATATCGGGAGCTCATTCCACAACCTTACCACGGTAAATATCCCGTTAATAATCATATAACTTTAAATCAAATAAAGTTTTGTATTTATTCCCTCAATGAGTGTCATAAACTAATGAGATAATTTAATTACCCTCATCATTAGTATATTACCCCAATACCGAGAATACATTGAACTCCCTACGTAGTATTCAAATTGATTTTCTTGGCTGTGATTATAAATATCCTCCTCGATACCCTCCTCTACTTAGTGCTCTACGTAAACACGTCTTCTACAAACTTATATGTGTTTGCAGTGGTGCCACGTCGACTGGGGCTGTCAACGCGCGGCACGGACCGCGGCTGGTCTCCTCCCGCGCGTCCCGCTTCTGCTCCGCCCACACACTCGCACACCCTCACTAGAGATGAACCACAGGTAACACATACATTCACAACCTTCCATACGCACACACTTCCTCATTTATACACTCACTCACACACATAAACACACAAGCCTGTGGAACCTCCTATATATATATATATATATGGATCTCCTAGTGAGTCCTAGTATATATATAGGTAAATTTCTGTTTGCCTGGTTTTTGTATCCTTTACAGTGTACCCTGATAATTATACTTGTCTATCTCATAGTTAATAACATCGTACATTTTCTAGTTGCTCCAAAGCACTGAACATTTTTGTTACAATGTATATATTATAAATGTGTTGCGACTTATTATTGTTATTTAAGGCCCACTTTTCCACCACTATTACTATAATTAAGTTGTATGGCATCATCAGTGAAGAACTACCTGTACTACTTTCTTTTATACTGCATGCATATGGGGATGGAATGTTCGCAACCATATATAATTATATTTTATCTCAACGCAATTTTTCTTACTTTATTAGTTCATGGAAAATAAAATTGTGTATTATTTTCTAGGACTTATCTTGCACAAAAGACACCACAACAAAAATGGATATTGATACTGATGGCGAATACTTATCTGACTCTGATTCAAACGAAGCCAGGCATGTTTTAAGAAAGAAACATAACAGGTAAGAAAGATTTGTGCTCGGCAAGTGTGGCTTTAGTTGACCATACCTACTCAGAATGGAAGATCAATAACTAGTGTCCCTCAAATGATAGCCAATATCTTCTAATTAAATTTAAATAACGCTTTTCCTCTCAACGGATTAAACCTGCTCCAAACTAAAAAATATGTTAAATGATTTTGTCTACTCTAAATTGAATATCAATAATGATTATTCATCTTATTTTGCCTACTTCAAATTTAAGATCTAAGAATAATAAGTAATCCCAAGCAATATTTTCCTATAGTCCTTGGTAACGTGGCGTGGCGTCACAAATTTCTTTAAAATATTTTTCCTAGTGAATACATGGCTCCAGGAGCCCGATATCAAAACTACCATTTCATAAGGGATATTAATTTTCCGTTGTGGATTTTCGGCTGGTATTCGACCTTTCGGACCGAAAGCGACCAGGATCTGTCAATCCTGTCACCATATTAGCCACTTTGTAACTCGATTAAGATACTACAAAGTACCCGTAAGTCCTATGAGGACCTTTCACGCGGCCACGGCGCTGCGCCTACTATAAACATAGCATGAACAAGTTGTTACTTCATGATCATAATTTTATTGTCATTTGATCAATAACAAAAATAGCTGAGTGCTTATATTATATTTGTGCAGACACCGTCATCCGTTGTCAGTGGGCAGTAATACGATGCAAGATGCGGGCGCTGGGCCTTCAGAGTTCCACACGCTAGTGGACACCGCCTGCTCCATCATCGAGGCGCCACACCATCAGACCAACACAGCGCTCGACCCAGGTAAACACACACACTAACATTAAGTTACAGTGAAGCGTCATTCGGATTATCCTTAAGCCTTTGATATACGAAAAAAGACCGCCACCCGAGTTATTGCCTACCGTGAGATGCCGTATTGATTAACATACACGTTGTCGGACTCACACTGAACTTAACGAAGGTAGTCAAAATGTTGTTTGGAGCGCGATCACACCCGATTGTGCTTTATACACGAGTTCAGTTCACGAAACTAGAAAACTCAACCTTGCCCATAACTTTATTAATAAAGCAAACAAACTAGTACGTTATGTTACATTATTTATTGTTACAGGTCCAAGCACATCAGTAGTGGCGACGGCCGAGCCCCGTCCGTCGTCCTCTCGCAGCCCCGGCAAGACCGTTATTGTACGTGCTGTAAGTCGCTCCACTTATTTGGGGGACTTTTTCTTATCAAAATTACATCCTACCCTTGATTGGCATAGTCCACACATGCGGCAAAATTTAAATTTGCAAATCGTAAAATTGGGTCGCGGTGTTCTGCTAAAGATGAGATTTTGTGATCTCATTAGGATCATCCTTAAACTTGGGCATGTGGGCAAATAGGCTTTTAACTAAAACTAAAACAATGGCATGTTGGAATTAATTATTTTCACACTCCATGGTGCTGGTGTAGATCGTCAAACCTGTCAAACTGTTTGTTTAACATGAGTTTCTATTCTAGAGAATAAACTCGTTGGTTACGTCAAACCTGTCAAACTTTTTGTTTAACATGAGTTTCTATTCTAGAGAATAAACTCGTTGGTTACATAGTATAATAGGAATCGAACGAATAATTTTTCACTTCAAATTTTGTTGATTTTGGTATTTTGCTTAATGGTGAAACATAATGTTATGTGAGTTGTGTATGTTTTTTGAAAGACTTGTGGTAAAATGTTAATATTTATGTATAATGGATGTTCTTCTGTTCACGCTGCAACAGATTTGGAATAGATGTAGCTTCTACCCCAGATTTACTTATAGAGTACTTTTTTATCTCGGTCTTTTCCTCTGGGAAAAGCAGGACTGCAGAGTGCAGCTTGTAACTTAACCACTGATCTGCGTTGACGCCACTGGTGTCGTTTTAAGAACTAAACAGAATATCATGCTATTGGGATATTAAGAGTTTGAATAAACCATACAGATTTTTCTATGTTACTTTTCCTGCTTAATTTTGTTCATTGGTGTGATAACGTCCTAAAAATTGAATGAACGCCGGCTACACACACGAAAAAGTACGACTCATTGTCACGTTCCGCCTGAGTCGAGCGTGCAAACCAGACCGCGGAACCACCGATATAGAGGTACGATTGGTCTAAGCGTTCGGCTTGTCTTATGAAGTTATCGCGTAAAATTATCGTTCCGTAAACCGACTTTACAGACAATCATTTTTATAATATTAGCAGTGTCTGGATTGTGTGTTGATACGATAAATATTCGTCAGGGTGAGCTGCTCAGCGCGGCGGATCCACTAGAATCTCAGGAGATATCTGCCCACGTGACGGTGGAAACTACGGGGCTGCCTCCACCAACGCTGTTGCCGACAATAAACACGCCAGCTGCACCGTAAGTTAATTTTTATCTCTTATCTACTTATAGCGTCTCAGGTATATTATCAGCACCAGAGCTAAAAGCAAAAAAAAACTATGAATCTTTTTCATATCTTTGAAAGAAATGCGATCTAAGTAAGTGTTTGACTCCTTAGCTGCGTTTGTGAATGCCTTCACATTTATAATTGATAGAATAGTTCGTAATTTTATATAACTTAATTTTTGAATCTTACAATTTGCAACTACTGATGTTGCTGCACTATAAACATCTCCACAAATGAAGGAATCGTAATAAATTTTACCTTTTATCAGCCTATTCTCTGCTTATTGGTGTGTAATAAAAGCTTATTGTAAGTAAAAGTTTTTTTCACATAGTTTTTATGTGGTAATTGGAACAGTAGTAAACAACATACTTAAAAGGACTAGGTACTACATTTTTATATTAGTATATTAAAATAAAATAAGCAAGTTTAACATTGTATTTAAAAAAAACTGGTATTTATAGTTTAATAAAATACAATAAATTTAATAAAACTGATTTAAGATTATGATATAATACTAAGGAGGTAGACCTATAAGGTAAACAAGGAAACATCGTAGTACTATCAACATGTTTAAAAGTACTGCAAGTTTTATTGTAAAAAAATACAATAATTCTATTCCTGACAAAATCATAAAATTTCTAAAAGATGTACGAACAAAAGATGTTTACAACGGAAATGCTTATTATGGTTGTCATTGCAATAAAAGGTGGAGTTAGCTTGCAATGCATGTGCAAACCAAAACCTTTTGAACTGGTCAGGCGTAAAACGTTACTGATTGTACATGAAATATCAGGCTGTGCATTATATTGGCCGTGAAATACGGGTCGGACGCTTTTTGTACAGGGCGATAATGTACAGCCAATAATCCGTGTACATCACAGACTAAATAGACATGGCACAGACAAAGCCTCGTTTGCACGTTGCAGTGTCCAGTGTAAGTATATTTTGCGATATTAACATTTTTTATTACGGTGTTCAGTTGTACTCTTTTGCGTGGTCACCATTAAGGCATTAAAACTAACGCTACTAACTGCGCTTAGTTGTCGCACCTACTGTGACCTCGCACTCGCACCTCGTCACAGCCTGATATTTCGCATCCAATAATCGGAAGCAAAATAAACAAAATTTTACGAATTGTTCCATTGCAACTCGACCCTACCCGCTTTATAGTAAGCTAGTGTCTAGCGGCCGAGCGCTGTCATAAAACAAAAGAACCGATTGGCAGAGAACGCAGCAGCGCGCCGCAGTGCAGTTGTAGACAGTTAGTCTAGTTTTGTTTTAATAATGTCATGTCATTTATTACGGGAGTCTTCAATTATTTTTAAATATATTAAATGAGCTTGCATTTTTCACCTCATTCTAGCGAGATCAACCAACCAATCACCGATAAACAATATATTTATCGGTAATCATATATATAAAGTACAGTTATGACAATAATTGCCTATATAAATGTCTATGCCAAAATACTGGAATTGCATATTACTACAATTATTAAGTACTAACGACTGCCCGCGACTTCGTTCGCGTAGTATTGGTACTACATGAAATATTGCCTATGCATTATCAACACGGACCGATTTTGTACAGGCAATAAAACGCAATGTATTTCAAATCTATGTACACGAATTATTGGCCGTGCATTAATGGTTTATTATTTGCCTGAGCATTATTATGGTTGTACATTATTGCCTCCCGGTTTTTTATGTATTGTTATTTGTGGGCTATGTCATTTCCGAGTTTGCATCAGCATTCAGAGCACTGCGGGAACCGGTTCCCGCAGACACCATTCGATCACGAGTTGACGCATGTGGCAGCCATAGCCTTCCTCAACCATATTTGAGAGAAGATGGCGACCCAACACACGACGCCACCGTTCGCCGACACCTTTTTCGTTAGCATGTCTGCTCTGAATGTCCATACTTATCTTTTTTAAATACAGGTTAACTTAATGAACTAATGTTTATTTGTCTAAGACAACTTATACACTTGCCCTTCCGTGCGCTTTGCACTGAAGCCAAACTGTTAACAAATAACTGTCAAAAAAGATATACTATCAATGCTTCAAATTGTATCTAAATCAAATTAAAACTATACATTGTGTTTGTGCAGTCGCGCATGTCCGTCGTTGGGAGCGTCAGTATCTCACGACCTGCTACTGGGGCGGTGGCGGCTCTCGCTGGACCTGTTCGGACGCGTGTTCACGGAGGACGTGGGCCTGGAGCCCGGCTCCGTGGTTGCGGAGCTAGGCGGTTTCCCCGTCAAGGAACTCAAGTTCCGCAGGGACATGGAGAAGCTCAGGAACTCGCAGCAGAGGGATCTTACACTGCATAAGGTAATACTCCACTTAAGAGGTCCTTATAAAGCTCCACTAAAAGTTGTTTTGATAGTGCTAACCATATAACTGTAACAAATCCCTGGTACTGCAGCCACAAATTGGTTCTGTACAACTTTAGCTCAAATTTCAATGGGTATTGGATAGCTATTGAATTTTGGCAAGTATGTACAACATGACTATAGCCCGGCAATCTCGTGCGCGACCGACCGCGCGGTGACAGACGGTGGCGGGGACGAGGTAGCGCGTCATTCTAGCACACCGCTCCACACGAAGAGAAGTGTGCCAGGATAAATCCTGCGATAAGTGGTGCTTACTTGTGACGTAATATAAGAGTAAATAAAAAGATAGAACTTCTTTTATTGATTATAATTTTTTTGTTATGCTCGAGGACAAATTATTAGGAAAACTAAAATTATGATAGGTTGTTTTATAAACCAATTTCCATATCACTTTCATGGTCACTCTCTGATCTTCATCACTTTCGTCATCATCATCGTCGTTTTCATTCAGTTAAAATATGAATCTAAAAAGATAAAAATGTACTATAGAAATAACAAACAACTTCACATACAATGACCTGATTCCGAGAATTATAGCTTGAGCGCTCCGCCCAGTTAAAGCAATAATAATCGATTATGTTAATAAACAATAACGTACTTGTCCATTTCATCGTCACATACTCTATCTGAATTATAATATTCGTCCTCGTTTTTTATGACGTTATTATCACAATCGCGCCACTGCTCAAACGAATAATTAGAAAAAAGCAATTCTAAAGCTTTTAACTTTTTATCTAAGTTCGAATCATAGGGAGGCCTTGCGAACTCGCCTTTTACGTACCCCCACACGAGTTCAATTGGATTTAAATCCGGTTGGAATGGAGGTAAGCGAAGCACGATACGTCCATTTTCCTTTAATATTTCATCAATTTTGTACTGTTTTTCCGTGTTTTGCTCATTAATTATTTTCATTAGATCACATTTACGCATAGCGCTATCATACTGAACACCTCGCCGTTCTAACCACTGCTGCATTTCGCTTTTCAGGGTACTCATTGTAGGTTTTTTATCGATCTGAGTGCTATGGTAAGCGGCGTTGTCCATTACAATAACAGAATTCGGAGGAAGGTTTAGTAACAGTTTTTCATCGATCCACTTTCGAAAATTTGTGGCATTCATGTCTTCATGATAATCGCCGGCCTTGGAATGCGATTTGAACATCAATAAAGCATTAGGTAATAAGCCATTGCGATTGCCAGCGTGTACAATTACAATACGCGGTCCTTTGCTGATGTTTTGCATAGCCCCGCGTTCTGTATCAGACTGCCAGCATTTTTGTGTCACGTGATTTTTATTCACGTAGGTTTCATCTAGAAAAATTTATTAACTTACCCTCTTGGCGGTATTTTTAATGTCTCTGATGTAATGCCAGCGCAGGCGCATTATGTCGTGACGTTCAATTAATATCTTCGTCTTTGACTGGCATGTTAAATATTTGAAACCATGCCTACGTATTGTCCGTCTCAAGTATTCACGTGAGCAATGAAGTATATTGTCTTGTTTCATTTCCGCATTCAACTTTTTCAACGATGGGATACATTTTTTGACAGTATACCATTGTGTAATTTTTCTTCGTATGACACCTTTCGTAAAATTTTCGATTTCAAAACTTTTTTTACCTTATATATGCATGACCTGTTGTAATCTTTAGATGGAGCGTGACCGTGCCAAGCTACTGCAGCAAACGTTCGCGGAACTGAACAGCGCGTTCGCGGGACAGAACAGACGCGCGCACAGCGCCCAGCCGCCGCTCGCAGTCAACCGCGTCAAGGTCACCTTCCGCGACGAACCGGGGGAGGGCAGCGGCGTCGCGCGCTCCTTCTACACTAGCGTCGCCGAGGTAACCACTACCACTACCATTAGCTCTAGCTAACCGAGAGGATAGCCTCCGCTTAGGTAAATCAATTTCAAACTTTAGAAATGGGATATTGTATTTTTTTCTTTAAGTATTTAAAAGCTTTTTCGCTATGGCGAATATTTCGCTCTGTATGGCAATATCGGTATACACGCAAACAAACGCAAAACCTAACACGTTACATATGATTAAGTATATTGTATTTATTGTGAGCTCTCGATATTTCGGCACAGTTGCATGCGCCATATTCACGAGTATACTGAAGTATTTGCGGGTAGGTATTGTTATGAGCAGACGAAACGCAAACGTCTACCCGCTTCCTTTCATGTTTCTTGCATTCCGTTATACTACCAATGAACCAACAGTCACTCGGAACTTGATCTGGGTCTCGACACACATAACTAACGGTATCTGATCCCGAGCTTTTTTCGCAACATCTTTGATTTTTGCAAAGATGAACCACTGGACTCCATGTTCTCGACAGTTACTGTGCCGAAATATCGAAAGCTCAAAATAAACACAATATGTACATTGTAAATATCCCGTTTCTAAGGTTAATTCTTGCATTAGTGACCATGTCAGTTTAAAAATCATAACAACCATATCTGTCCATACGGCGGACCCATTGGCCACAGGAGGTCTTAGTTCTGGTCGAACCACTGTTTATGAGTATATAAGCCTTAAGTGTACAATATCATACCCCGTTGACTCAAGATTCGCCATATTGGGCCAATAATACAATAGATTACGCAGAAATCAACCTACTTTTCTAGGAACTGCAACATGTGTGGTTAAGAGATATTAGCCAACTCTCGCCTAGTTATCATCGAGTTGTTTCGAATATTAACACTTGCAACGCAGTAATGTTACATTGCATATTCTCAGGCTCTTTTAGCGAACGAGAAATTGCCACCTTTGGAGCCGACGACGGGAAGCGGCACCACCACCACCAGTACTAACGGCACCACAGGAACTACCGGAACGGGGACTGCCAGTGTAGCTAGCACTAATACTGGACCAAGGTAAGCATCCGCTTTCTAAGTCATGTAATTTATACCATACAGTCACGAAGCATGTTTATAGTTTTAGCAGTACACTAATACTTGCATTTTAAATTTAAGTTGTGGCTCATTATGACATATTGTATTGTTTACTAGAAGTGTTGGACGAGCATAACAATACCAATGAAGACTATTTTTAACAGGTTTGTTTGTAATTGCAAGAGTCGCGGGCAGTTATATTTCAATAATACAGAGAGACCGCTTGGCGCAGTTGGTAGATCCCTGCCTTCTGAGCCCCTGGTTCGATTACCGGACAGGTCAAAAATGTCTGTGCATTTAGATGTCTGTTTGACCTGCACTTTGGTGTGAATATGTAAAAAGTATGTATATCAGTCATCAAGTTACCATATTACTTGCTCTGCCTAGTTTGGGACCTGAAGACCTTGCTGTTGTTGTTGCCCTTGATATTGTCAAAAAAAATACTCCTAAGATGAGAGTGTATAAAAGTGTGTGTTATTTCCAGAAGCGGCGCTGGTAGAGCCCGTTCGAAAGACGCGACAAGGCGCACTCCGGGCCGGCCAGCCCCGCGGCCGCCAAGCGCGCGCGAGCCGCGCCGCGTGCTCAGTGTCGACGCCAGGCCTTACTCGCCACAGGTAAACTACACTATTTTTTTTATTCATTGCCATAAATTTTTATTCATTATTATTATAGTAGGCAAACAGGCAGGTGGACCTCCTGGGGCCTTACTATGAGCTGTTAAAGCAGGACTTCTCGATAACTGCCCGGTTTATTCGTACCATGACAACTTTTAAGCAGGCCTGCCCGGGCCTAATATTCAAGAACCGCAGAAAAACCGTTCACCTGTTTTTTTGTATGGACTCTCGTTAACATGTCGCTCTAAATCCGCTCAGTTTATGAGTTTCAAACGTCTTGGCGTCTGCAATTTTGTTTATAGTAAATTGTTAGAATGCCAGAGACAATATTATCCGTTCACATTTGAGAAAACAATATTCAAACAGTTCACCTAAATGAGCGTCATGGTATGATTTCATTCAAAACTGTTTATGTCAGGTTTAAGAACTGCACGGAATTTGCACGGTTTTTACGAAGCTGATAGTAAGGCCCCTGATGGCAAGTGGTTACCTATAGACGTTTGCAACACCAACGGGCTGCCAACCTCTACGAAATTAAATGACTACTTTGTTAAACAACCCATACCGTAGCGCAAAGGTAATACCTAAGCGGCGGGACACTAAGGAGCGTTTTATAATACCTGCCGTGCGAGCATGGCTCTCACGATATACAAAAATAAATATAAACTTATCGAGTCGATGAACTGATTTTTATCAGCTATCATACCTTGCCTCTAGTATGACAATACTCATCTAGCTGCCATAGCTATATCGCGGGCTGTCTTCTACTGATAATTTTGTTCTATCGACAATCCATGCTCGCACCACTGTAACAATGGTTGGTCCCACTTAAGAAATAATTATTACTTATTAATCAAAGCGCGGAAACGCTCGTAGCGGAGCTTGACTTGGCGATCTTAACCAATCAAGAAGTTAAGCAGCAGGACTTGGATGGGTGACCGCTAGTGGCATTATTCAAGTGAGCGCTTCCGTGTTTCGGAGGGCACGTTAAACCGTCAGTCCCGGTTGTTTGTCGTAGGACAACAGTTGTTAAGCTATGTCGAAGACCTTCGTGCGGCCTGAAAACTTCGACATGGGCGGGCCACTAGCCTATCTATCAAGCGGCACTGGGCCCGCGTGTTGGATTATGGGCTAGCTAAAACTAGCAAGTCATTCTCGTAAAATTAAAACCATTAAAGTTTAGTGATATTACAACTAAACTTTACAATGTCACTAAACTTTAATGTTCTGCTTAGAACTATATTCCCAGTACGATAGCACTGTTGGGAAATAAGAACATAAATCGTGTTTTCAAGGCTGCTCCTGGAACCGAGGGGGCCGGCTATAGCGGAGAACGACCCGGCGGCCACAACGAACATCTAACAATACATCAAGCCCAATTAGGCGAACGATTATATCCAAGGGTAAGTGTAATCGTCTATATAACTATATAGTAGTGTATCGTCTTTAGTATTAGTGTTTACTTTGGTTATAGGCAAATAGACGAGTAGTCTCAAGTTTTTCGGGCATTACATATGAACCGCTGATTTCTAAAAGGGCATGTGTCCATTTCCAAAGCATTTTTTTATGAAATTTGTTCTAGATCATGTTTTCTTTCATACTAATAAAGTTAATACGGCACTTGTCACTTTTTTCTCTTAGGTTGGTATGCCATCAAAATATTCGTTTAGTAACAAAAAGAGTCACTGTCCATGAACAAGTTTCAAGCCATTTTAACCACTAATCTGTGGTTTCGCCTGTCACTGTTTGTGGTCTGTGCTGTCAATCATGTCAGTTTGTAGGACTCGCAAAAAATGTGCATTCAAATTTTTTTGTTTTACAAATTAAAACGTCAGTTATTTGTAAAACAAAACACAAGATCAATGAGATAGGGAATAAAATAGAGGATCTAAAAAAACTTAAACGTTACATACCAGAAGAAGCAATTACATTCTGGAACACTATTTATGATTGATTGGAATAATTTTCTTATAAAAACTGAATTTGATGATTAACTGTTGTTTTATTTAAATAAGTTTTTGTATGAAAACTATATTGTTTACTCGTCAAAAGGCACGTTTCAAAAGTATCCTTGATTTTATAATCTCATTTAAAAACTATTACTTTTCCTGACGGCGCGGCGTTAAGATTAAGTGTATTCTAATATATACAAGAACTATTTCACTCTAATAAGTATTTAAAAAATATAATGTTTATGACGTCTCCTGTAAAATTTACAACTAGAGAAATCAGCGTGAGAAGTGCCCTTTTAGAAATCAGCAATTCATATATAAATTAGAATCACCAACTCATAACCATATTCTTACAAATAGAATTATTTAAGTAAATAACAGTCGCCAAACGATTTTACGCTAATGTCGATTGCTTGTTATATATATATTTAGTTTAGTAGAAAACAAATATTTGAAAATACCCCAACCCCTCTGTTTGCATACCTACCTATATATATGATAGTAGTACCTAAGTATAAACATTGTAAAAATATGTATGAAAAGAATAGCCCTGAGTTTCTTGCCGCTTCTTTTCGGTAGGCTCTTATATATATTGGAACGGCGGTAGTCTTTAGAGTACATTATTATTTGACGTTTATAAGTGTGTCTTTGCTGCCTAAATTGAATAAATGATTTTGACTTTTCTTCGGGTATTAAAAAGTTTTTGTGTTCAGGTGCACTCTCTCCATCCAACATTCGCGGGCAAGATCACGGGAATGCTCCTCGAATTGACGCCAGCACAGCTCTTAGTACTCCTAGCTAATGAGGACGCGCTGCGGCAGAAAGTCCGCGAGGCCATGGATCTCATCGTCATGAATCCTACCGATGCTATACTAGGTGACTATTGGCACCCTTATCTTTATTGTTATTGAAACTCACGTTCATTATATAAAACGGCATTAACGTGTGACTTATGCGTTGTCGATATCACGATCGACAGTGCGTGGCGGGACGCAACGAAGAGCGCATTGCACTCAAAATAGATAGATAAAATCTTTATCGCAACACCACACTATAAAATACAACAAACAAATGAAAAACTTAAAATTAAGTGTCACAATGGGCGGTCTTATCGCTCATAGCGATCTCTTCCAGACAACCATGATCCTGAAGATGGCGACTGACGATGCCGAAACATGCGTCGATCGTGATATCGACAACGCGCAAGTCTCACGTTAATCCCGTTTTCTACCGACTTTCAAAAACGAAGAGGTACTCAATTCGACTGTTTTTTTTGTTACCTCATAACTTTCGATTTACAAAATTCTTTTTTTGTTTGATAGCTGGTGCTTCCCGTGTGGTCCCATTAAAAACTGATTCTCTTTACACTCCAATAACTGATTTTTACCAAAGTAATCGAATGGAAGTCGGTATTAAATTGCACTTGTATTAGTATAAAACTTATTTTTATTACTAATAGTTTACGTTGTAGTACGCCTATTAAATCTTGTACATTATGATATAATTGATGTTCATAAGTGAGTCATTGACGCCTAAATTAAATAAATTTTATCACGGGATCGGGGGTTTTATTACGGGGTCACGGTCCGTAGATGCCGGAAGGGATACATGAATTCGTATACCGCTAGTTGCTATTAAAATAGCATTTAACGTGCATGTCTTTTTTAGATCTGGACGTGTTTTCGCTGTCAGAGCGCGGCACGGGCGGCACGGGAGGTGCGGGGGGCGCTGTGACGACTGCCGCGACGCCTCCGTCCGCCTGTGACGACGCCGCACCGCTGTTCTACTCGCCCGGCAAGCGCGGGTACTACTCACCTCGGCAGGGCCGCGCCACGCCAGAGAGGATCAACGCTTTTAGGAATGTTGGCAGGTATGTCCATGCCTTACTATTGATTCACCATCACATCACACTAATATTATCAACCTGCTTTTGCCAACGACTTAGTCCGCATAGAGTATTTTGTTTTAATGACTGTCTAAATACCTTTTTTAACCCACTAATTAAAAAGTAAAAAATAATTATCCATACTAAGATTCATTCTCCATTTCACCCACTAAGTCATTTTTTTAAAAAGATATTAAATTCAATTTTTTATTATAAATGAACTATGTAAATACAAATTTTCTCATCTATAAGTTCAAAAACAAAGGATTTTTATACTAATGTTTTCACACATTTTTACCCCCTTATGGGTTGAACTTCGAAAATCCCCCTTTCTTAGTACACCTATCCACCAAGATTTAAATTGATAGGATTGTTTTTGTGTAAGTGAATTTGTTACTTCCCGCATGAAATCAAAATGAATTAATTGAATGAAACTTGAAGTGAAGGTAACTACACCATACTATATACTTAATAACTACTTTTTTATCCTGAATCTTGCGCTGATTTTTATTGTCTGTTGTAATTTTGCATGTATCACATTGCAAGTGTTTCATGCAAGAGCGATAACACTGTAAATCCGGAAATGACGTCATCTAAGACTTTACGTTAGGCGACCATTTTCCCGCTCACACAATTTCAGTACGCTTTTTAGCGATCTAATAGCCTTTATGATTCGGACCGCAGCATCAGTAACATCAACCACTAATCTCGTCTTGCCGTTGGCCAATTTTGAGTGGTGAGTAGGAGGTATTATTTTACCTACTACCACGCTAATTTAATAAAGAACAAACAATTAAAAAGAAAGGTAAAAGAGCAATCTACGAATCAGGATTGTGAAAGAATTGAGCCGAATTGTAATAAGAATTTGTTTGGCTGATTTAGTTTTGTTTATTAATACTTTGGTCTACACAAAAAAATTTAATTGTACATTTAATACTACTTATGTGATATATCCATGGAAAGGAGCATGCTGAACAAACGAAAATGTGACAAGATCTGAAACAAAACAATATTAGAATTTTAGAACCGAGATACAGTTTAGAAGGTGGGTAGACGAGATTAAGAAGGCAGTAGGCTATACAAATATAATATGGGCCAGAACAGCAAGGAACCGAACAAGGTGAATAAACAGACAGCTCGTAAAACAGATGAAGAATAGAATTAGAATAAGTGAACTATTAACTATGTTAAGTTAAGTTATTGCTTTGATAAATTTATATGATTTAATTTATATTTATTTATTATGACATCACTTATTATACAATATTACATAGTGCATTATCACTTACAACTTGCCTTTATTCACAGGATAATCGGTCTGTGCCTACTACAAAACGAGCTGTGCCCGATGTTCCTAAATCGGCATGTACTGAAGTATCTGCTCGGGCGACCGGTGCAGTTCCACGACCTGGCATTCTTCGACTCGGTAGTGTATGAAAGCTTACGGCAACTGGTCGTCGATGCCGAGACAGGGGACTCACATTCACTGTTTGCAGCCCTGGATCTCAACTTTAGGTATGGACTTATCTATAATCCAAATAGTCTCTTTATCCTGAACTGTTTTCGTTTTAGTGGTGTTGTTACTTTATAGTTATCTTAGTTCAGCGTGCCTGTTGGCAAAGGCCACCTCTACAAGCTTCCACTGTATTCTGTCTCTGGCAACCCTTCTCCATTTGGGTCTTGGTTAATTTAAATTCATCCTCCCATCGTTTTTTTGTCTTTCCGTGCTTTTTTCCATGGGTACCATAATCAGAAGCAGCCAAGAAAAGAGATGTGGAGTAAAAAAGCAATTGATATATATAAACCTCATTGTAAATAAATATCTCCAACAGTTACAATGCTGCAGAAAAAAAAACCTATTACGGATATACGAGTATTTATTTTAATAAAATCTGTCACCATATCAACTATGAGCGCACATACATATATAGTAAAGCAGTACATAACAAGATCCAGTTCTGTGTGTTTATTAAAATTGAGAAATGTCATCATTTTTTGGTGGACTTGGACTCCCCACAAATACATGCCAAAGAGCCTATTAAAGGTATTTATTCTCTGTATGGAAATACCTAAATACACTGCTGGTTGATTTATTTCGTAGTTCCGTAACCAATTTGTAGCATGTTTTCTACGAAGAAATAATAGTCAGGAAGCATAATTCAGAACAAATTCCACACAAAAAGTGGCCCTTCAAATCAAAACAACGTATGATTCCAAATACAAATTACTTCCGATGTTACAAATAGAAATGTTCGGTGATTGGTTTAAATTCAGAAGGAAAGCAGGGATTGGTTTACGCGCGTGCTGCAACGGTTACAATGACAGCAGAGTCATAGTGGCGTGGACGATGTTATGCAACAAGTGGACTGGACCAACTCAATTATAAATCAATTGTAAATCTCGTATTTCTCGCGAAATATGTTTTGATGAATTAACTGTTTTTTTAATGGTATATAGTTACCTATATAACATACCAACTGTGGGCAATCGTTTATTGTTCATTGTCTGTAGTATCTCTTTAGAGCGTAAACGCTTTGGAAGCGCCAATTCGCGTTTTTGCTGAGTGTTTGAAGGGTCACATAATAATGATTGATATATTATATTATGTCAATTATTCTTAACTGATGTAATAGAACATTATTTGATTAACAAGTTCAAGTTCCATAGACTACATTTAGAAATTGTTTATTAGTTTGTTATTGCCGAGCGGTTTCTACACACACACGTTTTTAAAAACCGGTCGCGCCGGTCACGTATCGTCAGACGCGGCTGAGGCCTCTTAGAGAGAGGTCAGAGGATGTATCGCTCTGATGTTCGCGCTTACACAACTAAATATTAGTGCGCTCAAAACTTCCTGATACTTATTGAGGTAACATTTCTAAGTGGGATTCTAACAAATAATTTTATATGGCATCTAGTGCATCAAAAATAGAAATTTCATTGTTATAATGACATCGACCCTTGAGGGGCTAGTATTTTGCTATTAACCCAATTTCTTATGCTTATACTTGGTATCCAGGAATCCACGCTGGATCCGGAAACTGGTAGCAGGAACTATTTGATGGTTGTTTTATTTGCTATTATCCTCTTTTTTTGGTAGGTACATGAGTTAAATCTTACTTTTTTTCTTGTCTATGCTCTTGTAGATAACATTTACTTGATTAATAATTATCATATTATGTTAATTAATGTCGATATTAGAAATAAAATGTGTCCTGCGTGATATTTTAATTCACCTTTTTGACCTACGTCTGTCTATAATATTTGTGACATAAAAACTAAAGTAGATAAAAAAAGATCCAAATATTTATGCGCGCTATTTTGCTCAAGCGGTAAGGCCACTGCAGCAGGGTGCGCTAGTAAGTAACTCGCTAATGTAAAATACCTAAACTCGCGCAGCGCTGCGCAGAATAAAGGCTCTTAAAGATGTTGATGTTTCTTCGGGACAAATCATCAGCATAAAAAGATAAATATGATATTTTATACGAGTATAACATAATTTAAAAAACAGTAGGTACTTACTGTACCAACTGGTAGGTAGGTACTGCAGTTTTGTGTAACATGGTCCATAATTTTATGTTTTTAGTCAAAATTAACGTAGTAATTAACAACTATGCTGGTTTTCACAGGCAGTCATACTCTTGTTTTTCTAGTTAAGTGCAGCTAGGCACTTATTTTGCCGCATTGAATCGGCAAGCAAGCGAGAATAAAACATAACAAGCAAAACCATTGCACATTACATGCATTTCTATATTTAGTCCTGAAGAAAAAAATACATCCTAAATTAAATAAAAATTGACTGACTTTATTTTGCATAGTATTGACCATCTCGATTTGTAGGTACGTATTTGAACATCTTTGAATAATTATAATTTTGCTATTATTTGCTAGTAAAAGTGATCCCTGGACATTTAAATCGTGTATTGTTTCTGCACCACTTCACAAAGAATGCTGGCATGATGATCCACAACTGAAGTTCACAATGATAAAAATGAAAATGTACGCAAAGATTTGAAGTGTGCTCGCTTGCAAGAAAAATGTATGACTGATGACGTACTGAACACGGCTTTTAAGCCCCGCCTACTTGAACACAACTTTTGTTGGGTCATTTTTTTAACGCAGTTACAGTTCCTGACTTATTTCTTCGTAGCATGTTATTAATTATTTAATGTGAAACTAAATAGAATAAAAAACGATTTTCTGTCTACAGATTAGCTGTAGTAGTGGTTCTTTTAAACTATTTATTGTTATAAGATTGTATCGAGGATACACTACTACACACTGACGCGAGTGACATGCTGCTCATTCCATTACTTTTACTTTGTATATTTTACAATCATCCTATAAACTCACAAATGACCAGTCCAGCAGGGCAATAACATCGCATATATCAATTGCAATCAAATGATGATTGAAATCTTGAAAAGCCTATTTGCCTATAGATCAGTTTTGACAGATTTAGTAAGCAAAACATGTTGGTATGTTGCTGATTGGAGCTGATAAGTGACATAAAACAGTTTATTTATAAACTTGCAATCAACATTTTGATTGCAACTGGGATACGTAATTGCCCTGCTGGTTTCTTGAAATTAATTAGATGTTGTTTTAATATGGTGAAGTGACCTGACGCATTGGTTATAGTTTGGAAATGTGCACGGAAGAGGGCGGGGGATGTGTGGAACTTTTGCCAAACGGGCGCGAGATCGAGGTGACGGCGCTCAATGTGTACGACTACGTGCGCAAGTACGCACAGCATCGGATGCTGCTCTCGCAAGAAAAGGCATTAGAGGTACGTGCACTTATTATTTTATTAAGTCTTTAACTACAGAAATAGAATCCCACACACAGGATGTTCCAAGGAACAAGACACGTGTCATTCCATCAGACCTTTTACCGTTGCACCGTATCAGTCCACCAGGTGTAGAACTGATGGTTCGAAATATAATATTATATTATGATTATTACAATATATAGAAATAGAACTAGGTCTAAGTGATCTAATACAACTTTTTTTACATAGTTAGGCATAAAGATCCGGTGTACGTCTGAACTTCGATAAGTTCAAAATATCGACGGTTGCTTCCTTAGAAAAAAACATAGTTCGACAAGTCATTGCTTCGACAGAACAAACATTCGACAAGAATCACTCCCGCAGACCGTACGCGGAGTATCTAGTCAGAGCAAAGTCACGTTAGGTGCGACGACGAGCGAAGCTAGGATGAGCGTTAGGTTGAACGGTGACCACACGACGCGCGAGCCGAGCGAGCGTGCCGCGGCAGCAGCCAGCGAAGTGCCAGAATCATGTTACACCTCGATAACGATATAACGCACTTTTGGGATAATAGTTTATCTATTTATCTCGTCGAATATATGTCCTATCGAAGTAAGCGACTTGTCAAAGTATTAAACTTGTCGAAATTCAGAGGTATATACACCCCACAAAATTTCCAAAACTTAGTTTTTCCCATATGATGCTTAATAGCATTATGCGTAAGTAAATTTAGGCTTTAGAATAGTATGCTTAACAATTATTACGCATAAAGTAATTATTTTAAAAAAAATTGCGCCAAAAAAATATAACGCCAAATGAATATTGTGCGTAACTATTATTTGGATAAATGTGTGTATGCCACGTTAAATTATGACCAAAATATTATGCATAAAAATAAGGAACCCATCTAAGCTGCACGCACGTAGCTCTAAAGTTATATTTTATGAAGATTTCTCGGACAAATAAATATTTATACATGTTCGTCACTTTCACACAGGCGATGCGTGTAGGCGTGCTCGACGTCCTTCCCGAGAGCGCTCTAGAAGGACTGACGGCAGAAGATTTGCGGCTGCTTCTGAACGGCGTCGGCGACATCAACGTCACAGCTCTGGTCTCCTATACGAGTTTCAACGACGAAAGCGGCGAACCGCCCGAGCGCCTCGCGAGGTTCAAACGCTGGCTGTGGGCTATCGTGGACAAGATGACACATCTTGAAAGACAAGACTTGGTGAGTGTTTATGTCAAAACCTTATATATTCAAGCTAATTCGTTCAACTTCACAACAACATCGCTAGTATCCTATACTGACTTCACATACTTTTAGTTTTTGTCGTAATTTTCTTTTGGGCTATATTCCTCAGCTTCCCAATTCTTTTGTAAATGCGTCAAGAGCTGCATTTCTTGAATTAACAACATTCTCCGTATGCCACAAATACTCGTAATAACTGTACCAGCAGTAAGAAATTTTAATGATTTTTAGGATATATTTATTACAGGATAATTTTGAGGATGCTATAGTAATCACTGCAGTCGAATAGCACATTTGGTGAAAAAATTTATTGTGGTGAACCCAGGTTTCATCCATGGTTATAAATCTTTCAACAAATTCTATTGGGTCAGCTTCATATAACTCTAAACAGTCGCGAGAAGTTGTGAGTAGGTTGCGTTTTTATTCCACTGAAAGCAGTCGCGGTACCCACCGCGCAGACACCTTATAGAATCCAAGTTCAGTAGTAATTATATGATGTGTTTGCTCAGATGAGATGCATACAGTCTTAGCTATCTCCTCGGCAGTCAATCTTCGATCAGATAAAATTAAATCACAGATTTTTTCTTTGTTTTGATCAGTGGAAGCAGTCGAAGGCCGGCCACTACAGGGCTCATCTTGAATGGTCTCACGACCACGTTTAAACTCTGCCACCCAGTTTCTTTCAGCGGACTCACCCAAAGTAGCAGACATGTCTTCATGTATAGCTTTTGGAGTTAAACCTTTCAAATTTAGGTGTTTTATCACTGCACATGTTCAATTTTATCCATTTTCAAAAATAGCTCTGACTTGACTTACGGTATCACGTGTAAACGAACAATGAGTTACTGTGAATAAACTAAACTGTGCATACTTGTTGCTAAATAATGTAACTACAAAATGAGGGTAGTTATAAAAAAAAACAATGACTTTAACCATGTTAGGCTAAGAACTTTTCAAATGACCCTCGTATACAAGTCGAGAACTCGTAAGCAAGAATATTCTTACTATATATTTCACTGTGTAAACAACCGCAGTTATTTATCGCCTAGGGATAAATTACTTGCAAATCTCGCTTTGCTTGCGATAGTAGCGTATGGTTATTCGCCAAGAAACGTTAGAGAAACTCTCTCCATATAAAATGACCCTTTATTTGCCTTCGAAGACACGTAAAACCGCTGTCGCGTAGCCTATAGTTTTCGTACTGCCTAATTGCGCTCAGCATCGGTTGGATATGTGACGTCGTGAACGAAATTTCTTTTATGAAAAATAGGTGTGCGTCTCGGGACGCCCGACAGAAGTGATAAACTAGTCTAGCGCTGTAGGTTAGAGTGAGAGAGGATGCGTGAAAGAAAGGAAAGCCAGACTGACGAGCGCCGTAACGCGTTACGTAACAAATCGGTTCATCCTCCTATAAGAAGTTATCACTTCAATATGAATGTACATTAATGGATTGGGCCGGGGTTGCAGGTGTATTTCTGGACGGGTTCGCCTGCGCTACCAGCGTCGGAGGAAGGCTTCCAGCCAATGCCCTCAGTGACGATTCGACCAGCAGACGACGCCCACCTGCCCACGGCCAACACTTGTATCTCGCGCCTCTACATCCCACTCTACTCGTCACGGCACGTGCTCAAACATAAGCTGCTCCTCGCTATCAAAACTAAAAACTTCGGCTTCGTGTAAATTGCTGCCATCGTGTATTATATTATCTCTTATATGTAAGCCCAGACGCGTAAGACTGCCGCTTTCTTGTACTGATTCTAGTACTTTAGCGAAATTGTGTGTCTATCTACATGATACCTATTAACATTATTACAATCCCATTGTATGTCTTATTCTATAACTATTTGTTTGACGAACCCTCTTAACATGACTGGGTACTTTGGACTGAAATAAATGTATAACTATCGATCATAGTGACATGTAACTATGTATGTTTGCACAAGTACATACACAGTAGTTAACTTCGAACCTAAGTACTTTAACTGTATATCTTCTTATTACATATAAAATAATATTTATTCTGTAGTTCAAAATTTATTCATTCATTATAAGTGTTCACATATTTGATACCTACTGTTGGAGTGGCCTAATATTCACAAACATTGTGCATTTGATTGCTTTGTCGTTGTTTATATTTATTTCTCTTATTGCTCGGCGGCAAGTGAAGGCAGCGAAATGTCATGAAATTATAAATAATTTAATTTATTTATATAGCTTTGTTATATAGAAAAATTATATAAGATAGAGTCGAATAAGCTTTGAAATCGAGGCACCAGATCCGAGCAGTGGGTTATGTGATATCAGAGGAAGTATTTATCGCCTCATCTCTAATCTAAGATTATAAATTAGTTTCCTTTGATTAGTTGTAATAATATGGTTCATAAATAAACAATCTCAAAACGCATTTTTTTTTTCTTAAACGTTCTTAGTTGATATGTGCTAGGCAGGTGGAGAAGCATGGAAAAGCAATGCTCATTCATCATGCCCAGTATCACTAGTGCACAGTTCATCAGTAAAGTATCTACATTAGTTACTTCGTATCTGCAGGACAGTTACGTAAATTAGTTGCTATTACATTTTGATTGCAATGTAGCACTATCAAGCCTGCAGCAAGGGTTTTGATGCAAGTATATACGAGTAGATCAATGTATACATTCTATTGAAACACTCCAATTCGAACTTCAAAACATATAAACTAGGAAGTGAGTAACAATGGTCTGTTAGCGGCAATATCTGCTGAGGAATTACATTCCGGCCTAAGTGCAGCCGTAAGCTTCCGGTCCATTTCATTCGCTTCAACTTCTTTTCAGGTACACCGATTTCGAAAAAACAAATCCTCTACAGAACTCGGGGGAATATATTTCAGTATTCAGTAGTTTTTACTTGATAAGCAACGGATGCAGAAATTTTGAAAAAATATGTTTTAGGTTAGGCTTAAACACAGAAATGCAGAGTATGTGCCTCGTGTTTTGTGGATTTAAGCGATGCCAGAGGTTTTATATAATTTATCGAAAAGCTATTTGGGTGGAAATTTATGCTAAAACAGATCAGTTATATAACAGTCTCAACCATAAAAACGTAAAACAATCCGTTACAAGCTCTGTCAATCCGTTCAGCAATGGCACCCATATACTCCTTATAGATATAGTATTTTAAGTGCAGTATGTAGAACTCTGTTAATGAGCTCGTTCGGGGCTATGGTTACTGCCACCACACCTACCTACCTATTTCTACCGCGTAGCAGTAATGTTCTTAATACCTACTGTGTAATGGTTAGAATGGTATGGGTGCCGGCGATATTATAATCGTAGCAAGCAAGACTTGACAACTTTGTCTCAGGGCTACAGGCGCAGTGCAGTTCGTCACTTTGTGACGTAATGCATCTGTTCTAGGCTGAGGTTACCACTTAACAGGTAACACCTAACAGGTGGGCCTCGTGCTTGTACTGTCCCATAAAAAAGTGAAATCTAGATGCAAAAAAATATTTTGGTTCTATCCCTACATATTTGTATGTATATATTGATGCAAATTAAACATTCAAATTATTAGGTAGAAACATTGCCAAGAAGATTATCTGTAAGAATTATAGTAAATCTAGAAGATTATAGTAAACGCGGTTGCGTTTTGCGTTACAATCGAGTAACTGTAAGAAACGCTTTATTAAACTTAACAGATTTATTATTAAAAGGTGGCAGAGATTCGCAAAAAAGAAAAAATAAGAAATACAAAATATTATTATAATATATATTGCATCAAAGGTCGCACGGCCAGACACAATAGAAATTTCATTGCTATAATGACATCGACCCTTGAAGGGATAAATATATATATATATATATATATATATATATATATATATATATATATAAAAATATATATATATAAAGTATTATTGTATTGTATTGTATTGTATTGTAAATCCGTTTTATTCAAGAGTTGCATACTATACTTTATACCTTGACTACGAGAAAAAGATATAATTTAAGCGAAAATAGACATTTAATGAAGAAAAAAGGAAGGTTAAATTAATTCAAATGCACATTAAAATTTTAATTATTACTAAACATAAGAGTAATTTATTTATTGTTATTTTTTTTTTCTATAATCGCAGCAAAGAACACAATTCAGTTTTTATTCTAATGCTTATTTTATTAAACTCCTTGTCGCAAATATCGTAATCAAATCTCGAGGAGTTACTTGCACAAAGAGTTTGTATGTCGACTATTCTTTGCGTAAGGAAGATGTATAAGCATTGAGATGGAGATCGAATATATTGGTGTGTTCTAAATTCAAACACCAAAACAGTGATTAAAAGGCCTTTTTATTCACTGTTTTCAGTGAATATAATATATATATATATATGTCTATTTTCGCTTAAATTATATCTTTTTCTCGTAGTCAAGGTATAAAGTATAGTATGCAACTCTTGAATAAAACGGATTTACAATACAATACAATACAATACAATAATACTTTATTGAACACCAAGCTTATAAAAGAAAACAAATAAGAATATTTAGCAACCTTGGGATGGATAGAAATTTATATACATTAGCATTGGCGCATGGTGGTGTTAAATGGAAATAAATAAACAATTTTAACTTAGTGCATAGATCATTTAAAAAAAAAAACTCTGTTACCATATTACATTTCAAAATTATTTCGTTTGCTCAGACACAATCAAATATATACATATAAATAACACATACATACACAGATTAGGTACATATATAATAATATGATACATAAATACAATACATATTTATTATATACTCGTATATCTATTATATAATATAAACAGGTATGTACTATAGGATCAGTTAATAAATAAAGAAATTAGATTTACAATGCTATACATACAAAATATTCAAAAGTTATGACAACAGCCTTCAGACATGTAATGCTTCTTTACCATATTCTTAAATAGATTAATTGATTGAGCGTGTCTAATATCAACGGGAAGAGCATTCCACAGACGGGCAGCGCGAATAGTAAAAGAATTTTGATAAAATGTTGTCGAGGAAGTAGGGGTTTTCAACTGACGGGTACAGGAAGAACGAAGAGAAAAATCATTAGAGAGATGGAGAAATTCAAAACGTTCTTTAAGATAAGATGTAGTCGGAGGGAAGAACAATATTATAAAGAAGGGAAAAGACATGTAAATCCCGGCGACGTCGGATGGGTAACCAATTGAGCTTAGACCGGAATTCAGATACATGGTCATACTTGCGCAGACCAAATATGAATCTAATGCAAAAATTTTGTATGCGCTCTAGTTTATTTAACTGCTCCTCAGTAAGTCCAGATAGCAGGCGTCAGCGTAGTCAAGTATTGGAAGGAGGAAGGACTGTGCTAACGCAGTTTTGGTGGCAGTTGGGAGAAAGTTACGGAGTTTTCTAAGTGATGCTGCTGATGCAAAAACCTTTCCACTGACTTCAGCAAGTTGAGGTTCCCAAGATAAATGACTGTCAAGGTAGACACCCAAGTTCTTGACCGGTTTGCTTAAGGATATAGTATTGCCGTCAAAAATAACTTGTGGGAGGCAGAACCGTTTATGTTGAGATTTACTCCAGTTAGAGATACATTCCAAATCTTTATTTATTGTATCGATAGCAGTGTGTAATTGAACTAAAGAGGCCTGTGTATAAATCTGTAGATCGTCCGCATAAATATGATAGGAAGAAGACAAGTTTTGAGAAATAGAATTTATAAAAATAGCAAATAATAAAGGCGATAATACGCCGCCCTGAGGAACACCTGCAGATGTATTACACCAAGTAGATAAGTTCTCATCAATGCGAATACGTTGCCGGCGCCCATACAGGTAAGTACGAAACCAGTCAATAACCGGCGGAGATACGTTAATAGAGCGCAAAAGTCCAAGTAAGATATCAAAATCCACATTATTAAAAGCATTACTGAAGTCGAGTAGTGTAAGCACGGTTAGTTGCCCGTTATTCATACCATATCTGATGTCATCAGTGATTTTTACCAAAGCGGAGGCAGTACTATGACCAGGACGAAAACCGGATTGGAACGGGTTGAGGAGAGCGTTTCTGTTGAGAAAGGAGGAGAGTTGATGATAAACAAGTCGTTCTAGTACTTTAGATAAGAAGGGAAGAATGGAAATGGGTCGATTTATATCGAGGACCATGAATAACTCGCTACGCTCGTGATTCAATCATCAAGAATCACTCCCTGCGGTCGTGATTCAGTCGCTAGAATCCTTCACTTACTCGTGATTCATCTATGGCCCTCGCATTAAATCCGTCCTTTATTCACTAGTTGCATAATATACTCTTTTAATTTAAACAGCTTTACGTGAGTAATCCCGATTCTGGTTCACAATATTTCATTAACATCATCGCTGTAATAAGCATACTTGATAAGAAATGTATTCCTTAATAAGATATTTTAAATAAGACAGAGCATTCACTTGGTATTTTACATATTATTCAATAATTTGCTAATTACTATACTTCGCATTTAATACTATTACTCTCTGTTCAACAATGTTAAACCACAAGTATAAATTATTCTTATTATTTATTAAAGTATAACAACATATCCTTTTAAATAAAGATTTTAGTCAACTTGTACTTAGATTTTATAGTTGTTCCGACATAAATTCGACGGCCAACATTTGCAACAGTCGCCTAATTATCTGACTTGAATGAGAATGAAATGTCACATCATTCCCACTGATGGTTCCAGCCAATAGGCTTGCAGAGTTTTGCCCAGAATGAGTTCAAATGTCAAAATGAAGCCAATTCCCATTATCCGTAAAGATAGACAATAAGGCCGCAGGTCTTTGATGCATATTGGGGACTCGGCAATCTTGAAAAGCAAAGAGAATTTATACTACAGCACTCGCAACAAATAAAGCCTGAATATGGGTATTCAAGCACACAAAATTTTAGAGCCCTCAACACAGCCTTTTACTTTTAGAGGAATGGACCTAAAAGAAGACCATGCACGCCATTTTTCATATCCACACTTGACTTGAGCTTTAAAGCTATAAAACTGCCCTTTCCGAGAAAACAGATTCAGGAAAAAAAACCTGTTTTTCTCATTACATTATAATTAAAAGAAAATGTTTAAATATATCAAAGTTGTTCAGTGGTGAATAATATACTCAAATAAGTGATATTAGAATAAGTAATTATAATTACAAACAGTGATTTCTATGTGTCGTTATTAGAAGGTATTGAATTATTTTAAAGTCGATAATTTCTTAGTCAAATGAGTTTTTGAATTGTTTTTAATCTTGTCATTAACATTAAGTACTTACCTATCTACTAAAGTTTATACATCAAGACTTTTTATAGCTATTTGGAGATTAGGTTGGGCATACTTAAGTATTAGTCAAATGTGATGTTTGATGTGCATTTTAAATTGTTTTTCATAGTATATTATGTTGTGTATTTGTAAGAAAAAATATGTTTGTTAGCTCATATTTTTTAACTAAAAGAAGCACTAGAGACTGAAAAATGTTATTGTTGCAGTATTAATAATAAATAATGTTGATAGGTTTTAGTAATACTACTTTTCTTGATATTTTCATCATCCAATATAAGTACTCCTACTGCTGTGGGCCGAGCACAAATGCGATTACGTTACATTTAAACAGATTTTCGTGCTCGGCCACACAGTCACTCTCACGCTGTTAATTGGACGAATTATGAATAATTCAAAATACTATTGCTTTTAAATTAATGGTGTCTCTTCAAAAGAGGGTCAACCAAAAACCTAATTTACCAACACAGGCTCAACTCAAAATAATGAAAGAAATATACATACTGTTTTTAAGCAATAGAGTAATAACTCTAAAAGTCCGATTTCCAGCCTCAAAACTTGATTAAAACTGCCGGTTCTTACGATTTTGTTATTCTAGCTGGGTAAAAAAAACATAATTTTAAACAGAATACGTACTCCTCCAGTGCACAGTGCTGTTTTTAAAAGTGTTTTTTTTTTAGTTAATACCTCTTTAGATCTAGGTGTGCGATATTATGGTTCCGCACGAGACTTTGAGACCAAAATTACTAAGTGTATACACAGTCCCGTCTGTTTCTGAGTTACTGACCTTTAACATGTTGTCGTAATTGGTAGAACTTGATTTTTTCATATTATATCTATGTACCTATGTCATAACAGCTATTTTTTTTATCAAATAACTAACCATTTATATGTTTACCTAGTATAAGTTAAAAAATGGGTGTCTGTAGTCGGTTTACGGACTATAATTTTACGTGATAACGTTATAAGACAAGCCGAACGCTTAGGCCGATCGTGCCTTGATATCTCTTGTTCCGCGCGAAAGTGCTAAGCCATAGAAATATTGTATCATTTTGACTTTGACTTTAACGGACGCTAAGTTCAGACGTAACGTGACAATGAGACATGTTTTTTCGGAGTGCAGCCTGCGTTACGGCAATACATACAAACATCAAACTTTAATACATAAAAACATCAGAAAGTAGCTTGTGAAATTTGTAATGTAATGCGTTGTATAAATAAATAAATAAAAAATATGTATAAATATAAAGTGGTAGAGTTAAAAACTGGAGTTCTACATCGGAGAAAAAAATAGGAGTTCTGTCTTGTGGTTAATATAGTGGCAGGTCAATAATACAAATATGTAATTATCGATCAGTACTTCTTTAAGTATACGGAACCGTCGGTTAGCGAATCCGACTCTCATTTGGCTATTTTTAATGAAATGTGTCGTTTCCTAAATAAGCCCGCGCGCTGCTTGTCACGCTGATGTGGCTCAATCGTCGGTGTAAAGCCCTCTACATACGATGCAATTTCGAATGCAACGTCTGTTACAATCTGCTGTAGACGCGGTTGTACGCACTCTACACACGTTGCAGCGGCGATTACAATTTCATTCCGCGTTGGATCGCCACAGCGTGCACACGTGAATGAAAATGGCTCAAATGCTGTCCAAATATCAAAAAACGAGTCTTGCAATTGCCTTCGCTGAGTTCGCTGAAATATACCTACTGAGACTGAGAGACAATAAACATTAGTAGATGCACCGCAATACTACAATATATAATACCTATTATTATGTTATTTAATAATTAAAATCATTATTCCTAGTCTAGAGAAATTAGAATAGGATGAATCAATGGCGTGTCAATTATATTCACAAAGAAAAAAACATCAGCTGCTAAGAAAAGTACAAATACGCCATAACTATTTTATTATTCCACAAATGTGGCAAGTCATTATGTACCTAATCGATTTCTGAAATTCTTATCAATATAGTTTTTACATATAGCATTTATTAAAATTCAGAGCGACGCTAGCCACGGGCGGCGGCACGATCGCGACCGAGCCCAGATTGCATGCAACCGCACTACTCACGTTACAACGCGGCTTACAATTTTCTGTACAATCTGCTGGATGCTAGGACGTACGATACGACGACGTCCAACATGTTGGAAGGGAGTCACAACACGCCTACATACGATACTATTTGCCGCTTCACAGCAGATTGCTACAGCATGTTGGATTCGAAATTGCATAGTGTGTAGACACTTTAAGACTTGTCTATTCATATAGCATTTTTAATTTCATTTAGAGTTCCTCTACTAAGGAGGTTTTGCTACTTATTCAGAGCAAATAGGATTTTAACACTAAAGTAACAAAATCCCCTTTATTTGTAAAATTGTTTATAGGATGTGCGTTTATCGAGAAGGGTTTATGGTAGTCCTAGCCACGGTAATATTATCTGTAATATTACCGTGTCCTAGCTATAATTTAAAAATACAAATAATCAAGTAAAAAATACAAAACATACTTTAATCATTAAGTTGCACAAATTTAACACACAAAGGGAGCACAATTGACTTACAAATATAAATAACACATAAAAATGATTAGCATCAACACTTCTTCACATGAACTTCTTTGGAGACTATAAAAATGTCACTATAGGTTCATTCATTAAACTTTGAGGGCATTGGTGGCGTTGTCATTGATGGCTCTTATGTTAAAGCGTTTATAAAGCTCAAAAACGTTATTTTTGCCCACACCCTACTTGAACGCTCAACCAGCATAAGTCCTAAAATCGCATGATTATGCTGTCAAATACATAGTTTCCAAAAACGATCGGAAACAACCAAGCTCCGGATGTGGGTCAAAAATAACTCTTTTTTTTTTAGCTTTCCGAATGCTCAACAAAAAGAAACATAAACAACATTTTGATTCCCAATTCGAACACCCTTGGGAGTGTTTTAGCATTATTTTCACCAACTTGGGACTATTTGAACACATTCAAGAGAAACATTACATATTACATGTTTTTTATCTTATTGACAATTTTTATATTATCGTTGAAGTTACTATTAGTAGGCAACAAATAATATTAAGTTATATTTTGATGCATACATATGCTTCACTTCAATGTCTTTCTACTATAATGCTATGTAGATAGATCCATAAAAATAATACAGACATCATCAAGTACATTGTTGATTGTAGATATTGCAAGGAGGAACTTCAAGAAAACTTAACTATTGATAATTCAGAAATTAGTAATGATGCATCAACATAATACAACTTCATTATAGTGCCAAAATTATTTTGATCTACAAAACAAACATGAAATTATTGGTTTATGTAAATAAAAGGTTGATAATATGATCCATGTAATATCTCATATTATTTACAAAATTTGAAAAATGTATAGACTGTTAAAACTAGTATACCTTATCAGTTACATAATAATTATTGAACTTTAGATGCCATTTTTAATTCTAAGGACATTTTATTATAAACTCCATAAAGTACAGCGATGTGACAAACATGTAACAAGGCACTAGTGAAGTCTGTACTTGGGTAGGTGTTCCAGCACATCTCAATAAGAGCTAAAATGAGAAACCTAACTATCACTGAAAAGTTATTGGACCACAACAAATAAGGTAAACTGTGGAAATACCAAGAATAAAATTGGTAATGCAGGCTCCGAGCACAAACTATGCCAATAAAGTTAACTAAGAACATTGGCAAAATGAACAGTTGTGACAGAATATCATAGTTTATAATGTAGCTAGTGTTTTCAACAACTTCTACAGGCTTCTTAACAGTTTTCTTTCCACCTTTCTGTGAAGATTTCTGTAACATATTCTCAAAAGAGTTCAAAAAACTTTCTTGTTCCCTTGTTAGTATCTCCAACTGTTCATCATTGTTTTTGTTCTTATGTTTAGAATCCTTTTTAAGTTTACTTTTTCTTTTACTTTCAATATTCTTGGCATCTATTTGTGGTTGTACCTGACGCTGAACATACTTTAGGCGACAATAGCTTCTGAAGTATTTGACACACATTGGCAAAAACATTATCAATAGTATAAGATGTATCGCTAAAAGTGTCAAGTGGAAACATTTGTTTTCAAACACCTCTATATCTAAGAATCTGTAATTTACAGTCCATGTGTGGTTAAAAACACGACCAATGTCAAAACTACCTTGCAGGTATGCTATGGGGTTGTTTATTAAAAATACAAGTCCTAGCAAAAGTTGTATAACACCACATATGAATAGCTGTTTAATAGTTTCCATTATCCCTAAATTAACTAAATAAAAGAAAAATAATGCTGGAGCATACAATAGAATGTTCATTTTGACAGATACACCTAAACTATAAAATATACTACCTAAGTACCATCTGGAATCTAAAAACATGTTAAGTGATAAGTACAAAAATAGCACAGCTATAGGGTCATTGAATAACCTAAGTACATATATTGAATGAATCCTGTAAGATGTAAGAATTGTCAACACTAGCACATATGGAGGAACTTTTCTTGATTTTATATATATTCTGAGCACAAGTAACAACTGTAATAAGTATATTCCTATAAAAATATATTGAGCCAGTTTAACATTTTCTCCTCGACTGGTAATGAAATAGAGTAAAGAGTAGATGTAGATGAACCCAGCAGGGTAGACTAGAGGGCCGGTATCACCTCGAAGTTGACTGTAATCAAACGTGCCATTCAAGAACCCTTCGCACTCTTGCATGTAGGCTTTCCAGTCGATTTCAGTATATGGGACTCGCTCCACTACGAGTAGGTTTATGAACACCTCTGCTACAATCAAGAGGAACGCCGTAAATGTTAACTGAGCTGGATTAAGGGCTAAACCTTTAATATAGGGCCACGTAAATATCTTTTTGTATTCGTGAAGAAAATCTTGTATCATGTTCAGAGCGCCCATTGTTCACACTTCAGAAGCTTATTTAGTCAACAAACTTGTCTGCTGGACAACACTGGCAAAGGAATCGTAATGTATCGTATCAAATATTAAAGAATAATTCAACTTTTAGTTGTTTTGGTTGTCTATTTTAGGAATAGGTCAAAGCAAGCACCGGTTCCAGTCCTCCCAGGCCCGGGCCACAGACTATACCATAGATTAATGACAGACATTAAGACCACAGAATTCGCCTTATTTACATAGGTCCAGAAGGACAGTTTTCATACAAATGACATTTTAAAGTAAAGCAATAAATATTTTTTTTAGGTTGGCCATCCTGCCAGATCTGACAATATTACAAAACAATACTTATGGTTCTATCTTGCCATAGGAAATGTTTTACCATCATCGGTAATTAAAATATGAACGGATTAAGTGGTTTTCTCTACAAAATTATCGAACTTAATGTTAATACATTTGAGTGTTGTGTGGCGTTAGTAAACATTAACATTGCATAGCTGTAGCATCTGTATCATTGCATTAATGCAAAATCTTGTGTGTGTGTTGGTATGTCTGTGTATTTGTTATTCCTTCATGCTGGAGGGATTTGCACATTTTGAACAATATTTGCCGATACTTTGACGATATGGGGGTTCGCAGTGGTAAATACAGAAACCTAGATTAACCTATGCTCCTTTTTATCATGATTATAATTTTAGTATCACTCATTACACAATCGCAATTAATATAGTGTTCTATTAAAATCACTTTATTGAGTACTAGCTGCGCCATGCGGTTACACCCGCATAGTGATGCATTATGATGATGATTATGAAAATTATCCTATGTGCGTATATATATATATCCAGCGCCTTATCTACCTCCATATCAAATTTCATGTGGAGTACCACAAGGTTCAATCTAAGTCCAGTTATGTATTTGACTTGATCTTGTCAACTCATTGATAAACTCAGTGGATAAAAGTAGGTTTTGCAATCATCTGTAAACAAACTTTTATCCCAGCATTGGTCTCGTAACCCAGTCAAAAGTCTAACAAAAACCAAATTGAAGTCGAATTAAAATAAAGAAATTATCACGGCTGAGTGTTTTAAGGCTTTTTCTGATCAAATAGATCAGAAAAAATCGAAATAGCCGTAATAATATGCAACAGACTGAAGTGTCTGCATACGGTTTATATTTGACCATGTCTCTGAATTCCGCACTAAACTCAAGTGGCTTCCCATCGTTGTCGCCAGAATGCTCATATACTGTCCATACTTTATAGTACATTGTTCAATTCCAAATTCCCACGCTATATGCTATTCAGGAAAATGTTGAATTACATGTTGGAAGCTCTTTTTCTCTACGATCATCAGAAAACTTAATGTTAAGTACCCCGATAAACCGCACGACTTTTTTTGGTTCCTCCTTTTGTATTGAAGCTGTTCGTCTATGGAACACTTTACCCTACGAAATTAGATGCGCGCTTTCTCTGGACATCTTCAAACATCGCGCCACAGCATTTAACTTCGCGAAATAACTAACTGCGAACCTACTTACTATCTTTGGTATAATAATTAAATGGTATATGTATAGTTATGTATATATTTTGTAGTATATACGTATAGCATAATTACCTATATAAGTATAGTTTGTATATATATTTTTAGGTATATTCCTGAGTTTTGCTATATGTAGTGTTTAGTACACTTGTTTTTACACCACCGTCTTTATAAGTGTCTGCCTATTCTTTCCGTGCATGGTTATCTGGAAGAGATCGCTCTGAGCGATAAGGCCGCCCATTGTGACTATTTTTAATTGTATTATTAATTTATTCTTATTTCATAATTTGTAACATATATTTGTAAATTGGTGTTACAATAAAAAGTTAATCTATCTATCTAATCCGAAAAAAATATCTGTTTATTGGGTCTACGTGAAAATAAAAATCTACCGTATACATTAGTTCTTTCCGTAAATAGGTATAAGTGGTTAAGGCAAAGCGTGAAAAACATAGCGATTACCCTCGGAAGATGTACACCTGCATACCGTAAGTGCTCAATGCTAAAGTTATCTTGCCCTAGGAGATTTACCTTTCACCATTGACGATGACAATGCCGAATTGAGTATTCTACCGGAAAAATCGCGTGTACTTCTACTTAAAAGCGTATTTTTTTTTCAATCCATGGAGACATTCTAAAGACGGGAAAACGTTTTCAGAGACTATAATGCTATCGTAATTTATTAAATTATCTGAAACAAGAAAATCAAGCACGCTTTTCTTTTGATTTACTTTTCCTCGCTGTAGTGAGGTGAAAAGTTGTGTGTTTCACTCAGCAGCAAAGTTAATTTGCATCTCGTACCTTTGGAACCCTACGCTCATTGCATTTGCACGCCCCATTAATACCAATAATAAAGACAACCTGTAACGCAAACGAAAAAAAAATGTTTCACAGCAAGTACTCACTAACCTATTTTCACATAAAAGGAGGTACCTACTTTAAAGACAGATATTACTTTATTTAAAAAAGTGAAATACTTTTGTAGCAAGAAATTCGGAGTCGGGCGCTTCGTTGAGAAACTGCCTGCTCAATGTTAGTAGCGGTGAAAAATCTTGTAATTATTTGGTTTGTGGTCGCTAGATTTTTTCTTTAAAACCGCCTATAGTTTGGAATATTTTTATGTGTAACTATATAATTTTTAGTTTTGATCGTGGCTTTCAGTATTTAGCAAATGCTCTAAAGCGTGCTTGATTTTCTTGTTTTAGATACTTTAATGAAGTTTTCGTTTTTGCGCCTTTTAAAATTTCTCCATACGTTGAACAAACTATACGCTAAATGCGTACTATTCACGCGAATTTTCCATTATAAAACACAATTCGGCATTATGTACCGCATGCACTAACTTTGCAGGTGTTCGTCGCTGCTAGACTCGCTTATAATTATTTAATGAAATTACGATTTTCAAAACAAATTATGGAAGGTGAATTTTATTAAGAGATCAAATTTTAAAATGTTTTTAATTTTTTCATTCAGTCCAGTCTCAGACAAAATAAAAAAGTCATGACAGAATGTTGTGAACAAAGTGAGGCCGGTTAAAACTACGCCTCGGCGGCGTGTCCATACATAATTACATACAACACGTACAACGAAACTACGCCTTGATTCGTCACTCGAATTATCGCGCCTCGTGGAAACAACACGTAAAGTTTCAATTATCATTTAATTAAAATTTCTTAATAATTAACTATTTTTGAATAATTTTAATTTAACTTTTATTATCATGGCAGTACCGATGCACGCACTCGTAGTTTAGAAAACCGGCCTCACTTCTTTCCTAGTATATATTTTGGTCTATGCTCACTTCTCTGTTCACAACATTCTGTCCGCTATGGAATCTTCATAGAAAAAAATATAACGCTATGATTTTGACAGCTCGATACACTAGGATTCGTAGTATCCTTTCTGTGCTAGAAACTCTCGGCGATAGAGTCCGCATGTCATCCGTCTTTGTTGTTCAGCCGACTTAAGTCGAGTGTTTCCGACCACATCGGAAGGTGTCATATTGTCATATCTACCAACTTGTAGATAAATCTACCTATTTTAGCTTGATTCTACCTATCGACTACCTTAAGACCTAAATCAACCTTTTTTGATACCACGTCATATTGAAAATAATGTTGACATTAAACTTCAGTTATGCTGTTAGAGTATACTACAGAGCTTTCTATAATAATATTTACTGGAATGGTAACATAAAAAACAATTTACAAACATTGCGACTACACTAATTTATTTCAAGTCAAGCTGTGACAAAACCAAGGAATATTTAACTCTCTACCGAGAGAAGAAGTGTAACTGCCATACAGACATAATGCGAATTACACTGATACTATTAGCGCAACAGAATCCGCACGGAATGCTAAGGAACTAACTTTAGCGCGAATTTTAAATATCCACCCCATGCTTTTCTATTTTCATTTATTTTTACCTATCAATTCAGTCTGCTGATGGCACAATGTTAAAACATAATTTCGCCTCATGAAGTAGGCAGAACCTTATAAGGTGAGTAAGTAGGTACTTATGTTATAGAAATAAAACAATTTTTAGGAACATTTATGTATTTATTTCATAAATTTATTAAAGTTTAACTAAGTAATGGACAAAAGTTTAAAAATATCAAATTTAATAAATTATTTGTTGGAGGCAAAGTGTCCCGAATGCTGGCTGCATTTCCACGTTGAATAGCTATGCAAATTTTCTTTGCAAAATATGAACCAGCATTCTGTTCACCTGACGCTTCAACCAAACGTTTGGCCAAGCCCTGAAAATTTTGTACGCGCCACTTAGAGAAACTTTCTACCCCAAACGGCACAAATGTGTAACCTCCACCGAGATTGGCATATTTGCATCGTTTAAAGGTTTCGGCATTTTCACTGCCACACCAGCCTGAGCGTAAGTTTCTGGACTGACTTTGTTCTTCCTTAGTCTGGACTGTCAGCATTTAATGCATCAAACAGCTGGACGAATTTGCTCAAAAGTGTAGCTGTGGCGAAGACTTCTGAAGGAAGTTCATCTGAAATTAAACAAAACAATAGAAGTTTAAGTACCTGCTACATATCAATTTGAATAAACGAATATAGGGCTTTTATTTGAATTAAAGGTATTTTTATATATTTCTACATGAAACCAACAGATTAGTCTGTAGAAAAAAAAACATTCTGGACAAAACATTCTCTGTCATAAACAAATTACATATGTCATGCAATGATATACTCGTACATAGAAAAGAGTTCATCATCATATATAAACACTCTTTACTTCAACATATGCGTGTAACAGAACCAGTAACGTCAACATCTTTGGTTTCTATTTTCTGCGCAGGATGCGAGGAAAGTAGAAACCAAATACGTGGACGTGAGCATTCACTATAAATAAAAAATAAACACTAACAACATGTGACAGTTGACAATGTCGATTATGTTACACTTACGCAGATTTTTGTGCTAGGCTCACAGGTAAATCCCACGAAACGAAGGTATCACTGTCATCATTGTCAACTGTGCATGGTATGTGCATAGAAATTTGACTATAATTTCGTTGGTTTACTTCATTCTGTGTTTGGCATTCGTTGATAATGACGCTGATCAGTGTTTAATAACCGACCAATCTTAGCGTATTATCTAATCTATCTACGTGGTACTGGCGGCATTGCGGTAATCTCGCTGAGGCCATATTTGAAAAAAGTTAAAGTTAAATCTCCTAATTTTACATGTTATTTTATTTTGTTTTCGTAGCCGTAAAGTTTTGATGTGTTGTGATTACAAACTTAAAAAATAGAACTTTAATTTGAATATATTTAACAGTAATAACTAAACACGGAGTCAAAGTGATCCATCCCTAACGTGAGCATTTCGCCGGTTTTTTTAATAATAATAGTTTAATTAACGGAGTCAACGGTCAGAAGCTATTGTTATTAACCGGCAAAAGACTCGTAAGTCGGCTCGGCTCTAGCTAGTAGGATAATTGTACAGGAAAAGGCAATGCGCAAAAGTGGCGTCATTTTTAAGTTCGTCAGCCACTAATGAAACAAGAATTATTGGAAAGAAGTCTTCAAAATAAACAATTTATAGTTTTAGTGCCGCGAATGCTCACAGCGCTTAAGAAACAAGTGCAAGTTGATTGTTGCAAGGAGTTTTTGGAACTCTGTCGTCAAAATCCGCAAAGTATTTATGATCGGATTGTTACTGGTAATGAAACGTGGGTTCATCACTATGATCCTGAGAGCAAGCAGGAGTCTATGCAGTAGCCTAAAAAAGGAACAGCCCCACCGAAGAAGTTCAAAGTCAGCCCATCCGCCGGAAAGCTCATGGCCACAGTATTTTGGGATTCCAAGGGAATCTTATTAACTGAGTACACAAAAAAAGGTAAGAGTATTACTGGCGCAATTTACGCTAACACCCTGCGCAATTTAAAGGAGGCAATAAAAGAAAAAGACGGGGAAAATTGACCGCAGGTGTATTGCTTCTGCACGACAACGCGCCTGTTCACAAGGCGCGCATTGCCAATGCTGCTGTGTGGGATTGCGGATTTGAAGAAATCAATCATCCACCCTACAGCCCGGACCTAGCCCCTTGTGATTACTTTCTGTTCCCAAATCTCAAAAAATAACTTCGAGGCAAGCATTTTTCCGACGATGAAGGGTTAAAGGCAGCAATTAACGATCGTTTTTCAGACCAGGATGAAAAATATTTTTTGGAGGGAATTGAAAAGTTATTTTCCAGGACTATGTGTGTTCAGATCCTAGGGGACTAGGTACATTGAAAAATAAATTTCAAGTATTGTAGATAAAAAATGTCATTATTCATTAAATTATTTTTTCAATGATAACATTAAGTAAGTTGTTCCGCACGAGCTTACTATTGCCATACCCTTACAGGGTCATATATATTTAAATCTTTGGCATCTAATTACGATTTGCATGTAAATATATATATATATATATATATATATATATATTGTGTAATTATACTTTCACACCGGCTAGGACTCGCGTGATATTATATATTAATAGATATAAATAGTTTCCTAAGGTCTCTTAAAGTATAATTATGAATATAACTCGCGATAGTTTTTATGTTGTAATAAATTGAGTATTGAGCGCCGTCATTTTCAGATCATTAATGATTTAAAATGTGCAGAAAGATCTTTTTCTCAAAAATGGTATGTAATGTTGCCATAACATCTTTGAACAGTTTCCAGAAAGTGAACTCTACCGAAGACTTATTCACAACTGTCCAGTAAGAAGCGAGATTTTGAATTTGGAAACTCCTACTTGTAACCACCCCCCCCCCCAATTTTATTTTTTTAATCTAATTCGTTTTGGCCAATGATCGTCTAGTCTAGGAGGACCCTAACACTGTGTACCGCTGCTGTAACCTTGCTCTTTTCGGAAAGAATTGAAACAGAGAAAACTATTCAGAACTATAGATGCCTAGAGAAACCAAAAGCAACGCCTAGGTATTCTGATATTACGATGGATAACCTACTACTACATTACTGAACTGCTAGCTGATAACGAAAAATTGCGATGAACATACTAGATTGCAAATACTTAGTTCTTACAGACTGACTGACTGAGCTGATCCTAGATTTCTAGCTTATGTACTTGATTTGACTTCTAATCGTGGAAAATATTAATCATCAATATAAGTTTCTGAATTTAAGGTCTATGTTATTTGACCATAGAACATAGAAACAGTAGGATATTTGCAAGTTTTACTATATAATTATTAGCTTGCAAAACTATCTGTTAAATATGATAAATCAGTTTTGACTAGTGAAATAATATATAAACAACTCCATTAAATAATATCAGATATTTGCATGATATTCGTTATTATTAATAACAGTTATAAACCTGTTAATTATATAACTAACTTTCTTTATAGATTTATGTTTGTTGCTATGAACATTTAGCTGTTGATAAGATTGATATAATCTCTTACAGACTAAATGTCTCTATAATATATACTATTTGTTTCGTTTATGAAAACTGCTAGGAAATAAATAACAAAAGTAAAGTAAAACCTCGCTTTATATGCGCTTTAGAAATCTTTTGTGATCAGTAGCTACTACGCTGATTATCCAATTCCTTTAGATAAATATTATCAGCCACTATTCCCTGAATAGTTCAATTGTTCAAGTTTAATCATTTACTTGTTTACTGAAGCAATATATGGGAAATAATATCAGTGACTTAGAGAAATCTCTAGACCCTTGTTTGTGGTTTACAAGAATTCTCAAGGTGCTGCATTGCTTGACCAAGTTTGATAAGATTTACCACATACATAAATCTCCTTTTTATACGAGATTGCTATACTTAGATTACTAGTGTTTTACATGACATGCCATCTATTGAACCATTGTAGGAAAAGCAATTATTTTAAATACTTAAGTATTAGCAGAATCTTTGTTGTATTGGTTAGCTCAATACTAGCAGCCATATATTTATTATGATGATTATTATAATAGTTAGCTTTACTTTGCCGAGTAAATTATTGATAGATATCTCTACAATTTAAAGATATAATATATTTTATTAATTTTCATATTGTAAGTAATTAGTTTGTTTTTTTTTAGATTTGCCGTAGAATTCTAGATTTATTATGATTTAGGAAGTAGGATTCTTGGCATGTTCAAGGCTTACAACTCGAATGCTGGATTAAGAGCTGCTCTTTACTGTGACACAAATGTTCTCCATCATGCCAAGAACCTCTTCTATTTACCCCAAAATTAGTAAGGCCTTACTAAGTCCGTTTGGTGGTTTTCCAAATGTAGAGTTTGCGTCTATAAGCGATTATAATCTTGTTTATCTCTTCTTAATAGTATTATTTATCATTACGAATTATCATATGATTCTAAATATTACATTTGATACTTTCAGCAAATAATTCAATTGCTATAATTTATTACCGCATTCTCATGCTAGAATCAGAGTAGACAGTCTAACCCAAACTCAAATACACGGACGCGTAACAAAAATGTGTTCCTCACATTAATAAAATATTGACTAGAATAACTGCCGAATGGTAGGCATTAAAACGTCGATGTATCACTAGCCTTAGTCGCAGCGAAAATTGGTCGATGTCATTTCAGGAAACATTCCGAGCAATAATCTTCGATATATTTCGATCATTTCACAGATACGTTCCTGACTCAATATATAGAACTCGCGCGTAGTATTCCATATTCGATCACGATCAAGCCGATGCAGGAAGCACCATTATATTTGAATAGCAAAATTCATACCTTCTTTTTGGCATCTACAGCACTAACTCATTTTCATCATCACGTCGGGGTCACCAATGAGGACACCGGAGGGAACAACGATGCGTACCTAGATACTGGCAGCGAACTCCAGCTGTGATCCTTGCCGCTGTTACTAGCACTGGAGAAAGTGTTTCTCTCTCGTAATTTAAATGATACACATGTGTTGTCCACCTAAATATAATCAATCTACATAAAAAAACCCTGTCCGAATCGCTGTCATAAAAACATCATCAAATTTTAATTTGAAAGTGTCAAACAAAAAAGTAAAAGTTAAAGAAACTCTTTATGTACAGCTTGGAGTATGTATTACCTACAAGGAGATCGTAGCGAGTCGTCACCACACCTTTGTATGGCTAAAATATCAATGGTACTTATTTCATGGTAATTGTATTAATTTTGCTTAAATCTTTTATGTATTTAAAGAATTATAACATTTCATTTTCCTTGAAATCACTTATCAATACTGTTTGAGCAATCGATTTAAATGTTTGCTACATCGAATATCTTGTTAGCTTAAATATTATATGCTGTTTATCGTTTTCAGTATGTATAATCTTGCTATAAGAAATACCCGACCTAACATATAAATCTTCTACTTTTGATTGCCTAAATTTCATCAATATTTGTTCATACCAAGATACTTTTTAAATGTCTCTATATTTGTGAATCGTGACGGAATCCTCATCCAGAGCCTGTTCCGTTACAGCCAACCCCCAAAATTTACGCAGGTTCTCATAATTTACCGAAGGAAATTTTCCCATCCTCCATATATTCAACTTCACAAATATAGTTCCACCAAAACTGAACGTGTGCTTATTCTAATTTGTTAAAATTCGTTTTCAAACAAGGATATGAGTACGTGAACTCACTAGTGGAGTGTATTTAAAAACCGAGTTAAAAATAAATTTACTGTAAGGGTTGATATATCCGATCTTAATGTCTCCTCCATGAGTAAAAATGACTTCTCACAAGGACAATCTGAAATAACGAAAGGGAACTAGTATTGTGCCAAATTGTGCACCTAGTCAATTCGAATAATTCAGCATACGTGCTACCACCCAAACCAATTTTTCGTTTGGGATCGAGTATGTGGAGTAGAACCTACGCCACCCTTTATTACTCCAGATCTCGTTAATAGCTAACAAGCAATAATTCTCCATGGCTGATACATCCCTCTTCAAATCAAACCAAACAAGCAACCGCCTAATAACTCGGTGAATGTAAGTGTAATGGCTAAACATTGGCTACCTGTAAAGTACGAACTCTTTATGGAATAATTCAGTTGTAAATACTGATGTGGTGTCTTCTGACCTAAACCTATCTCCAATTTGTACTCCATAAATCATTCGTTGAATAGTGTGTGTCTGTCTGAAAACAAAACTTAACAAATCGACTCCAGTCGGTATTGTCGATTCATAGAGGCCCTCAATAAAATTCAATACTAACTCTGTCACACGCATCTCTCCCTGGCGCCATTAGTTCTTCCATCTCTTCCCATCACTTTATCATAACTTAAATCTCTCTTCTCTTACATTGCCCTGCATACTGCCTAAATAAACCTTCAACCCTTTTGTCTGGTGTCTACGAATACTCACGATTAATAGTTTTTATCAATTGAAATTTCAGACTTTTATTTCCATAAAATGCCCCTTTACATTATCATATTTTTTTTAAATCCCTATGTCAAAAATAAAATAGGAAAAGCTGTAACAAACCCCGCCCTGATGAGGTCTACGCCCGCTTTTTATTAAATGATTGTAACATCTTTGTTTAATTATAATAAAGTTTTATTAAATATTGTAATAAAGTTTTATTAAATATTGCTGTACCTTGGTATTTTTATTTTATTTTGTTGATTTTCCTAACGCTTTCCATGTATCTACTGCATTTGAAGAGAATCCATAAAATTGTGATTCCTAATATTGCCGTTATTATTTTTTTTACCTTGTATTTGTTATTCTGTCTAAACTTAATTCATTCAATTTCACAGTTGCAAAATGCACGACTTTTTATTACATAATCATTTTGCAATAATAATGTTAAATATTGTTTAATTATAAATCAATACCTGAAACCGATTTTTATTAAACTCTAAACTATCTGATTACTATTATATCTTATATTATTATATATCAACAATAACAATCCCGCTTTTACAAATCCTTTCTATAACTTATTTAACCAACGCATTCACCTAAAACAACATTGTGTCTTTCTATCAATAATCTTCATTGGCGCACAGAACATCTTCAAAATCAGCTCAGTAGATCAGTCTGAATAAAATAACAACTCGACATACCTAACTCTAACCAAATCATTCGCTTTTACATGTACTGTCTACCGCAATCCTCCAAACATGTTTTTATGTCATTTCCATTGTGGTCTACATAACTATGTACCTTCTTACATATTTTTTTTTTAGTTATATATGTACCAAAATATTTACTCAAAAGTAACTGCTCAAAAACGTGACTCTAGAAATAGCTGCACAGTATTTTCCTTCTGCTATAACTTTTGATTTTCGGTTTTGAAACTAGGTTATTAATAATGTATCCCTATGATAGGTACCTTCCTAAATTTCTGACATTATTCCTTTCCATGAACAATTGCATCACCCCTTTCCTGTTCGATACAAATTAAACCCGACTAATTATAAAGGTAATCTATCAATTATAGATACTTCGTTCCAACAAGATATACCTACAATAACCCTATAACTTCTTCCTCTACATGCTACTCATAACTATAAAACGAAACTCGTTACGACTGTTTATTTAGTTAACAGGGAAACGCCCAATAAACATAAACAATATTCTATTTACCTTTCCTTTTGCTTTTATTAACGCCACCCATCGCTTATTGTCAATATTATACGCAAACGTCAAACACACGAATGTCTCTCTCTTTTTTATTCCATTTCCTGATCTCTACTACCGATAACTATTTGGTCTTTTCTTTAATGTAATCCATAAATTACAATTTATTACGCTAATCAATAATAACACTCTAATACTAACAGCTCCATAGTCACTACAATATAATAAACAGTCCAACACACCCCTGTGCTCAGCTTTCCCCATTTTCCCCTTTCTTCGGACTATAGTTATCTATCAACCAAACTAACGACACGCCGTGAATTAGAATACTCAAACAATAGATGAGGACTAATAATAGGTTTAGGTAATAAAAGGTTTTAATATGTTTAGGTCTCAGAAGAACTAGTAAACTAGTGGTATCCCGTAACTTGAACTTGCGATGTAGGTATACTGAGTAATAATGTAATTTTCTACCCAATATTTTTTTCCCTGAAAATTATCGATTAGAAAGATATAGATGTAAAACCTATCTATTAAATTTTCGCAAGCCTTTACTAGGATTAATTTATTTATTAATTAGATTATTACAAGGATATAAAAGGGTAATTTGTTTATATTTCTATAACCCCAAATCCCAACAAATGAAAAAAACAAGATAATTCGAATATTTCTATGCTCGACGTTTGCTGAAATATGACTAGATTGATAACGGTCTATAACTAAAAAGTTATTTTTCATAGTTTGATTTCTACCTTAATTTAATTTCAAATGTACAAACAAAAGAACATAGTTATGTTTATTTCCATTTGTCTTTGTAACTTCCAACCCCCATCTACTACAACCTTCGTAATCCATTTGCATCAACCCTTGGTTACTTACAAATAATCAAATAGTGAATCGCAGATTAAATTTTATTTTTCAATTCTTTTGTAATATTCCGAAGATCTCTTCTGTTTCTTTTTCTCTATCCACATATTTGCTATTACAAGATCATGTGTACGCTGTGCTGTCACTGCGTGGTTACTCAAATTTCTCCAAATCTTCCATGAATTTCAAAGCAAAAATCAACACGACTGTTTTTCCGGTCCTCGAATAACCCTGCACTATTGTATGCTTCTCGGCTATTAATTTACAAAAATCCTTTAACTTTGTCATGTGTGATAATGTGTTTGATTTTGAATAATATTTATAATCATCACGTCATTATCATAACTACACTATATCTGCCAATGTCTTTGTAACGCATTACTGAAAGATATCACTCAAAGTATCCCATTACGATTATTGTACGAAATTTTAAGTCTTAACGAAGACGCTCCGTGCCAATTTACGACCACTTTGCGGTCGCATTACAACAACTAAACTTTTAAGTATTTTTTTTTATTACGACCACTACCCAAATTTTAATACTATATAGCGATCCTAAATTTCTGTGATTGTCTTTTATTACTTCCTTTTTTTGTTCCCTAAATAAAATATAAATCTCAAATATCTACAAAGTATTGTTTGCGTTTTTATAGACATCTTGATCACAAAATCTCAAAGATCTATGGACATTTGTTGGCCACAGGTAAGTTCTTATTCCATCTTATACCTAATCATACGGTTTATTATATCTATAATAATATATAACTTTAGCATTTAAATTATAGCTAGGTATATTAAACCTTGAACATGATTTCTATTTGTTACGAACTTTTTGGATATACACGTATGTGCTTATGACAGATAGTTAAATATGTCGCTGTCAAAATAAAGGAAACACAATTCACGTCAAAAATATGATTTTCGTAAATTCTATGCACGTTCGCTCTTAATATATCTTTCCCCGTAACTCTATTTATCGTAGCATTAATTTACCTTTATCTTTGCAGTGTCCATGACGGATTCACGGCTAAAACTTGCGAACAAATGTAGGCAGCGCATGCACGATAGGTACATTCGCCCAACAACTCCGATTGATATTCAACAACTATTTATACCTAAATAATATATTATTATATACATAGGTATATATATTCCTACGAAACTACACTCCAGCTATCTGGCAAGGTATGTATGTATAGTGCTATTTGGACTTGTTCATCTCTGCTTTGCTCCAACCAAACATCCTTTTTCCCTATTCATATCTACATACTTCCTACAGATTATACCTACATAGAAATTACCAGTGTATTATGTACATACTTATCGTATTTTGTTACAACTGAACATTTCATATTACATTACCTACCTATGTCGTCAAACTCTTTGCAGGCAAATAATTAATCCAAGCAACATGACTCAATATTGATTTCCTAGTTGCATACCCATCATATACCATAAACACCTCCCTTTTATATAGATTCCAATAAACATCTATAAAATACCTAGGCATTAATCACCAGAACTCTTCTTTACGTGATACTATAGTAAAACGTAGTGTTTATATTCTCTTTACACTATGACAGCAAGTTCTCAGTACCACAATCAAAAAGTTTCTTTGCTTTTACAAAGAACTCTTTTGTGTTTACCTTTCTGTAAAGTTCTGTAGCCTAGGTAACCTAAATGTTGATTGTCATGTCATTTTGATTGATTTTATTATTGCTAACATATTTCTTTTTCTACCTTTGTTTATTTATTCAATAGCAATTTTAAGATAGGTACCTATTTGCTGTGAACAAAGCTACCGTTGATTTTCTCATATTTCGACGCGCCCTGATATACAACCTTCGGTTAGTTTTAGATTATTGAGGAAATAACTGATTCTATATTTAACTCATTTTATATTTATGTATATTTTATAGTTTTCCATGAATTCTAGATCCCTGCCTGCCGACTGTGGTGTTGCTATAAACCACAGTGAAACCTGACAAGCTCTACAGCTCACATAACCCACTCATCATTGATTGGTAGATCTGTAAGTTTCGATATTTATTTAGTATCCTAAAAATATTTCCTAGATACTAATATTACAAACACGACGTTTGTATGTAAGAATAAATGTTTGCTTCACCATCCCTCTTAAACGGCTGCGCCAATTTTGATGAAATTTGGTACGTAAGTAGATGAAGCTTTGAATTTACATATTATAAGATACTCGTCCTCATCATTATCATCATTATCCTAAAAAGGTACCTAGGTACTAGTATTATAAACGCAAATGCTGGTATGTCTGAATGAATGTTTATTACATCAGTCCTGGCTGGATTAATTTTGATGAGATTTGGTATAAAAATAGATGATACTAGATTTACGCATAGATAACTTTTTATCATCACCACCATCATCAGCTATCTCCATGCGGGTACATCCGCGACCGCAACTAGTAAAATATAAAATGAACGTTTGTATATTTGTCTGTTGTTCTGTAATAATCTCTCACTTGATTAAATGAGTTCCACAATTCCTACGATTTTCATGGCATGAAACCGGTTTTTTTTTATATTGCCCTAAACTCTAATATAGTTCTACTAGTATATAGTATATAGTCTACTAGTATTCAACGACCGAAATTGACGATGTATACCGAGTTCAGATTTAAAATTTAAGGTTGTGTATATACTTTGCGCGTACTACTTACATGTCAATTATGTTACATAAGAACATAAATACATACATAACTATTAACATCCAAACAATTATTATTGTGCCCTAAATAAAAAGTTTCCTTATTCACTTTGATTTACATAATGTTTGTTTTTTCTCCATTATTTTTAATTTAGATAGATAACCCGGCTTTGCTCACCATTCCCTAATTTTCCCTATTATATTTGCAGATCTCGTCAAGACGCACTACTCGACCAGCCGCTTCGCCCCAAAGCTTCTGAAATCCGGCGCTCCTCTTCAGCCTGCCTACATTGTCAAACTTTACCAGCTTCATTCCGAAGACTCATCACTACCTAGCTATAATATTGGTTTTTTATACTTAAATTCGGCGCTTACTATGTTTGTCTATTAAATCTGCATAACGTTGATTTATTTAACCTTTACGAATAACTATACAACCATCTGACTTGTCTATAAGAATTTTCACAACGCTAAGCATCTGAATGGGAAATTCAACCCCCCAATGTTACGACTAAACATATTTCAACAAAACTTCTAACAAGACTTATCATCGCTCAATTAAAGTTGCGCAACTTTGCATTTTATTGTAATCCTATTTATTTCCTTCGCAAATGCAATAGAAGTAATTACGTATGTAGATTTTTGCTATCATTTAATTACCATAAATTTCATCGAACAAAAAGGTAAGCCATTTATTAATATTCACACATTTTTATATTCTTAATACTTCCGAACATAACAAACACCGATTATATACAGACATGTCCACGATCTGCGCTGTATTTTGCTGGTTACAAAAGTAATCCTTGTGATGCAAATGCAGCGACGGCACTTTCAACATGTTAGAAACTCTCTTCCTTTCCTAACACTATACAAGAACTTTTTCAGTACTCTATAACGCAATTCTTGGCTCCCAAGTGAGTTTCATAAGTCGTTCGATACTAAAAGTGTTCTTAAAACCTTCGGGTCACTTTGAGTAGAGTTCGATACTGACTATTTACCGTGTGCTTCCAGGAGAGTATCCTAGTCGTAAACACAACACGCAATCTGCCTTTCGAATGATAAGTGTACTTCTGGATTCTAGAGATCGACTATGGGGTACATGTAAATGACAAAGGTAGTTGCAGACTTTACATACATGAAACTTGCATACAACTTATCTTTCCCTGAATATCATTTAAGCGCTTCGTAGTAATCAGTATTTTAGTAATATTCCTAAAAAGCATATCCGGCTTATTTATTTCTTAGTTTATTGTAGAAATCTACTACTGTAGCCTAGAACAACAACATCATCACCTCATTATAGTATCCGTTTACTACCTATTTAGCCCTTTAAAAATCACCTATTGCAATAGCATCTCTGTTTCAATAAAATCCTATCCATTTCACGCCAACAAATTGTGCGGTTGACCGCAACTAATTCCTAGTAAAACTTCCGTAGTAACGTTATTCCAATCCTGGTAACGGCACTACCAAATCGTAACCACCCCCCCCCCCAATTTTAATTTTTTAATCTAATTCGTTTTGGCCAATGATCGTCTAGTCTAGGAGGACCCTAACACTGTGTACCGCTGCTGTAACCTTGCTCTTTTCGGAAAGAATTGAAACAGAGAAAACTATTCAGAACTATAGATGCCTAGAGAAACCAAAAGCAACGCCTAGGTATTCTGATATTACGATGGATAACCTACTACTACATTACTGAACTGCTAGCTGATAACGAAAAATTGCGATGAACATACTAGATTGCAAATACTTAGTTCTTACAGACTGACTGACTGAGCTGATCCTAGATTTCTAGCTTATGTACTTGATTTGACTTCTAATCGTGGAAAATATTAATCATCAATATAAGTTTCTGAATTTAAGGTCTATGTTATTTGACCATAGAACATAGAAACAGTAGGATATTTGCAAGTTTTACTATATAATTATTAGCTTGCAAAACTATCTGTTAAATATGATAAATCAGTTTTGACTAGTGAAATAATATATAAACAACTCCATTAAATAATATCAGATATTTGCATGATATTCGTTATTATTAATAACAGTTATAAACCTGTTAATTATATAACTAACTTTCTTTATAGATTTATGTTTGTTGCTATGAACATTTAGCTGTTGATAAGATTGATATAATCTCTTACAGACTAAATGTCTCTATAATATATACTATTTGTTTCGTTTATGAAAACTGCTAGGAAATAAATAACAAAAGTAAAGTAAAACCTCGCTTTATATGCGCTTTAGAAATCTTTTGTGATCAGTAGCTACTACGCTGATTATCCAATTCCTTTAGATAAATATTATCAGCCACTATTCCCTGAATAGTTCAATTGTTCAAGTTTAATCATTTACTTGTTTACTGAAGCAATATATGGGAAATAATATCAGTGACTTAGAGAAATCTCTAGACCCTTGTTTGTGGTTTACAAGAATTCTCAAGGTGCTGCATTGCTTGACCAAGTTTGATAAGATTTACCACATACATAAATCTCCTTTTTATACGAGATTGCTATACTTAGATTACTAGTGTTTTACATGACATGCCATCTATTGAACCATTGTAGGAAAAGCAATTATTTTAAATACTTAAGTATTAGCAGAATCTTTGTTGTATTGGTTAGCTCAATACTAGCAGCCATATATTTATTATGATGATTATTATAATAGTTAGCTTTACTTTGCCGAGTAAATTATTGATAGATATCTCTACAATTTAAAGATATAATATATTTTATTAATTTTCATATTGTAAGTAATTAGTTTGTTTTTTTTTAGATTTGCCGTAGAATTCTAGATTTATTATGATTTAGGAAGTAGGATTCTTGGCATGTTCAAGGCTTACAACTTGAATGCTGGATTAAGAGCTGCTCTTTACTGTGACACAAATGTTCTCCATCATGCCAAGAACCTCTTCTATTTACCCCAAAATTAGTAAGGCCTTACTAAGTCCGTTTGGTGGTTTTCCAAATGTAGAGTTTGCGTCTATAAGCGATTATAATCTTGTTTATCTCTTCTTAATAGTATTATTTATCATTACGAATTATCATATGATTCTAAATATTACATTTGATACTTTCAGCAAATAATTCAATTGCTATAATTTATTACCGCATTCTCATGCTAGAATCAGAGTAGACAGTCTAACCCAAACTCAAATACACGGACGCGTAACAAAAATGTGTTCCTCACATTAATAAAATATTGACTAGAATAACTGCCGAATGGTAGGCATTAAAACGTCGATGTATCACTAGCCTTAGTCGCAGCGAAAATTGGTCGATGTCATTTCAGGAAACATTCCGAGCAATAATCTTCGATATATTTCGATCATTTCACAGATACGTTCCTGACTCAATATATAGAACTCGCGCGTAGTATCCCATATTCGATCACGATCAAGCCGATGCAGGAAGCACCATTATATTTGAATAGCAAAATTCATACCTTCTTTTTGGCATCTACAGCACTAACTCATTTTCATCATCACGTCGGGGTCACCAATGAGGACACCGGAGGGAACAACGATGCGTACCTAGATACTGGCAGCGAACTCCAGCTGTGATCCTTGCCGCTGTTACTAGCACTGGAGAAAGTGTTTCTCTCTCGTAATTTAAATGATACACATGTGTTGTCCACCTAAATATAATCAATCTACATAAAAAAACCCTGTCCGAATCGTAATAAAAACATCATCTAATTTTAAATTTGAAAGTGTCAAACAAAAAAGTAAAAGTTAAAGAAACTCTTTATGTACAGCTTGGAGTATGTATTACCTACAAGGAGATCGTAGCGAGTCGTCACCACACCTTTGTATGGCTAAAATATCAATGGTACTTATTTCATGGTAATTGTATTAATTTTGCTTAAATCTTTTATGTATTTAAAGAATTATAACATTTCATTTTCCTTGAAATCACTTATCAATACTGTTTGAGCAATCGATTTAAATGTTTGCTACATCGAATATCTTGTTAGCTTAAATATTATATGCTGTTTATCGTTTTCAGTATGTATAATCTTGCTATAAGAAATACCCGACCTAACATATAAATCTTCTACTTTTGATTGCCTAAATTTCATCAATATTTGTTCATACCAAGATACTTTTTAAATGTCTCTATATTTGTGAATCGTGACGGAATCCTCATCCAGAGCCTGTTCCGTTACATACTGCACTTACTTACTGGACAGTAGGTCATCCTCTTTAGATCTGCTTATAAAAAAACATAGTACCAGACACAGATTAGAGTTTAGCCATTATAACATGGTTATGGGAGGGAGGCTCCAAATATATATTTATGTCATAGTTTATGAGATAGATATATATGGTGCCTTAAACAGCCATTTTATAGTCTGTGATACTTAGCGCGAGGCAGAAAAAGTATGGACGATGCGTTTTATACTTAGTAATGTTGTAGAAGTATAGTGTGGGATTTTATGTGTGTATTTAATAATTTCAGTATATGAATCATATTGGATTAAAGCTTTCCATTCTAAAATTTACATGAAGATTCAAAAACAATAATTTACTTTTTTACTAAACATTCATGTTATGTAAAAATATAACAATGTTCAAAACTAGACGCAAACTTTAGTAAAAAAAAACAACGACTGGCGTGATTTCACATTCAATTGCGACAGTTGTGTTTTAATTGGCGAGGTGGAACGTCAAATCGTAAACACGCGAATTTTATGGTATTTTGGTAAAATTTTTATTTTAGTTAATTAATCTCACCAGAATAGGTTTTTGTGTTCCATTTCATTAGTTTATAGACATCACTTGTTAGTAGGTTCATTTCATTAGCGTTTTTAGTATATTGTTGGGTGATGAATGATCCCCCTGATCCTGGTGGAGGCATGGACTTTGTCCAGCCGCCTTCCCCTGCGGCGTTTACATCAATTTCATCATCTGTTGACGAAAAGGCTTTTGAAATAGTCAACAGAAAACGACGATCGGAAAACCGTTACGTGACTAAAGATCCCCGTAGTGACCGTTCACGATCACGTACAAAATCAATGGTTCACGATGAAACAACGTGTAAATTTACAGATGCGTCTGACGTTGTTCTCCAGGGTGGACAATGTACCCCTCCCAACTCCTTCTCCCCTAGTTCATCTAGCCCCCTTCCTAGCGGACCCCCTGCAGCTTCACAGAAAACTTCATTTACACCTATCGGTCGGCAATTATACGACTCAACAGATCGTGGCCCTTTTACGGTCCATGTTCAGAGGGAAGAGACTTCACCTACCGCTGGGACATCCCTTCACCCGGTGACATTTGGGAGATTCCTCTTTAGCCGCGCCCGGGAATTTCAAGGAATCATCGATGGCTCAATAAAGAATGTTGGTCGCAATCGTATAGCTCTAAACTTTCATTCCGCCATTTCAGCCAATAATTTCATCCAGTCCCCTTCATTGCCAAACAACAAACTCAGAGCTTTCATTCCGTCATTTAATATTACTCGGATGGGTATAATTCGCGGAATCCCAGTGGATATGACTCCAGAGGATGTTATGAACGAGATGAAAGTTCCTGAAGAGTGTGGTCCAATTTTAAAAGTTCGCCGGCTCAATTTTAAAGTTTCCATTGACGGAGTTGTGACGTGGAAACCGTCGCAAACAGTGGTTTTGACTTTTGATGGTCAAATTTTGCCCTCTAGAGTTTATCTATGTTACAACTCTTTCCCTGTTGCGGCTTATGCCTTCCCGACTATTCAGTGCTTCCATTGCTGTAGATACGGACACACCATGACGCAGTGTCGGTCGAAACCTGCTTGTTTTAAATGCGGTTCTAACCACTTAGGAAAGTCATGCAACGTGGATGAAGTTGATGCGAAATGTTTGTGGTGTGGTGGCAATCACTTTGCTAATAGCAAGTACTGCCCTGAAATGCAAAGGCAAAATAACATTAAATCCCGTATGTCAGAATTATCAATTTCATATGCTGAAGCATCTCAGTTTTTCCCTGCATATAAAAAGTCCTTAGCTGAAGTTACTTCCACCTCTGTTGCAGCTCCTTTACCTAGTCCATCCAGGAATTTAACTACTGAACCGTCCAAAGTTCATTACAGGGGAGGAAGAAAATCTATGAAATCCCATATATTGCCTTCATCTAGTGTTGGTTATGATCGTGAAGCGCACATGAGCATCATTCGAGAAGAATCCTCTGGAGCATCGCAAAACGGTTGTGCTTTATTAAATCCTCTGGCCCAAAAAAATGAGACTCCTTCTGTTCAAGCTATAATAGCTGAACTCCTGCAGCTCTTGAATCTATTATCCTCTCTCATGTCTAATTCCTCCTCTTCAAGTAATTCACCGTCCAACGCTGCCTTCAACTTAAATTCACTTATTTCCCTACTTCAAAATGGGTCCCTTTGACAGGATTCTTCAATGGAATTGTCATAGTATTTGCAACAAAAAGTCTGATTTGATATTTCTAATAAATAAACATGAACCAAGCGTCTTGGCCGTCTCGGAGACTTGGCTTAGACCTGATTCCTTTTTTAGGTTGTCAGGCTATGTTGACGTTCGAAGTGACCGCCAGGATGGCTTTGGTGGTGTTGCACTATTTATTAAAAATAATATTAACTTTTCAAGTATTTCTATCCCTTTTTATAATGATGGCTTTGATGCTGTTGCTGCACGCATCAACGATTTTACAATTGTCTCCATATACATTCCTCATCCTTCTAAATCCATTATTCGAAATTTAAGTTCAGTAATTATGTCTCTCCCTAAGCCCCTTCTTATTCTAGGTGATCTGAATTGTCATCATACGGTATGGGGGTGCGGTTTGTCGGATGCTAATGGTGTTTTTTTATTAGATTCATTAGATAGTCTTAATCTCTGCATCCTTAACGATGGCTCCGCTACGAGAAGAACTCGTCCTAATGAGTTTACTAGTGCAGTGGATCTTTCTTTATGCTCTCCTGAGCTCGCGTCACTAATGTCTTGGTGTGTTCTCCCGTCTACTCATGGTAGTGACCATTTCCCAATTCTTTTACGAATCTTGCAAAAACATTCCCGTCCTGCTTCAATTAATTCTCCGCTTTTTAAATATATAATTGACAATAACAGTTCGAGCTGGGATGTGTTCAATGATCGTACTGATTCCAAAGCCTTAACTTTACCTCTTATAAATTCCTCTAACATTATTACCTGTTCTGAGATGTTAGTACGATCTCTAGTAGAATGTGCTGATTTGACTTTCCCGGTTAAGAAATCTCATCCAGACAAAGTTCCTTCTCCTCCATGGTGGGATAAGGATTGCTCTGAAGCCGTTAGATCTCGTAATGATGCAGAAGCTATCTTTTGTCTGTCTATGACCCGTGATAATTTTATTGAATTGAATAAAATGATCGCAAAATCCAAGCGTCTCTTTCATGATAAAAAACGTAATGGTTGGAAGTCATTTTGCTCCAGCATAGGCCCCAATACTCCTTCATCTCTTATCTGGAAGAAAATACATAGGTATCGTCGGTCTCAATGTGTTCCTTATCGTAGTTGTTGCCCTTCCCAAGTTTGGGCTGATGAATTTATGGACAAATTGGCCCCTCATTATTGTCCCCATCATTCAGAATTACCATCTCTTTGTAATCCCTTTTCTAATGATCCCCTCGATCAACCGTTTACACTTAATGAGTTGAAAAACATTTTGAAATCCGTTAAAGATTCTGCTCCGGGTATTGACGGCATACCATATTCCTTTGTTTCTAAAGCTAATGTTCGCCTTCAGAACTATTATTTAACTTTGGTTAACACAATTTTTGCAACCGGATTTGTTCCAGTTTCATGGATGTCTCAATATATTATTCCTATTCCGAAACCTAATAAAGATCCGTTGGACCCTAACTCTTACCGTCCTATCGCTCTCTCTTCAGTCTTGACTAAAATTGCGGAGCATTTGATTAAGAACCGCCTTGAGTGGTTTCTTGAGAGCAATGAATTACTCGCTAAGTCTCAATACGGTTTTAGAAAAGGCAAGAGCACTATGGACAGCCTTGCCATTTTTACGACTGACATACGACTTTCATTTACGCGCAATGAATCTATTATAGCAGCTTTCCTAGATATTTCCGCAGCCTATGATAGTGTCCAACTTCCCCTTCTTAAAAATAAACTAAATCGATTGAGAATTCCAGCTAAATTAGGCAATTTTATTATGAATCTTCTTTCAGAGAGATATGTATATCTCCGTTGCAGTGATTCTTCTATTACTTCTTATAGGGTCATTTGGCGGGGCTTACCGCAGGGCTCTGTCCTAAGTCCACTTCTATATAATGTATACACGTATGATCTGGAATCCTCTGTTGGTCTAAGTCGTATCCTTCAATACGCTGATGACATACTTGTCTACAGCTCTCATCACAAAATTGATGTGGCTAGTAAGTGTATTTCCCATTCCCTTGAATGTTTAAATGACTGGCTTCAAAAAAATGGTCTAGATTTATCTCCTACAAAGAGTAATATCGTTCTGTTTTCTCGTAAAAGAAATCCTCCTGATTTAAATATCTCTATTAGTGAGTGCAGAATTCCAGTAAAGGAGTCGGTTAAATTTTTAGGTCTCTGGTTGGACAGTAAACTATGTGGTCGTCAGCATTGTGAATACATTTCAAATAAGTGTGAGAGGAATATTAACATATTACGGTGTTTGTCTGGGGTGTGGTGGGGTGCCCACCCTTTTAATCTTAAATTACTATATAATGCCATTATACGTAGTGTCTTGGATTATGGTTCCTTCTTGCTGGAACCTGCACGTAAGCAAGATCTTACCAAACTTGATCTAATTCAATCCAAATCACTCCGGATTATTACTGGTGCTATGAAATCATCTCCAATTAACGCTCTTCAGGTGGAGTGTGTGGACCCTCCTCTTCATCTTCGTCGTCAATTCCTAGCTAATAGATTCTTCTTCCGTTCTATTCATTTCTCTAATCACCCTCTCATTCCAAAACTCCAACTTCTCAAACAATATGTTTACACTTCCCGTTTTTGGACTTTTAAAAAACATCCGCTTCTTTTGAAAAGTTATTCAAACTTTAAATTGCTTAAGGATCCCACGTATCGGTCTACTAAACTATCGATTTATAATATTAATTACTTTGTTATAATATCGCAGCCGGAAATAATTTTGGACTTTGGTATCTGTAAGGGGGACCTCTACGCTGATAAGTATTTTCAAGAGCTCTTGCTCAGGAATTGGCGTGGATGGCATACCATTTTTACGGATGCCTCAAAATTGTCTCAGGTTGGATGTGTTGGTTGTGGTGTATTTCACTCCCAGTTTGATATTGTTCAAAAGATAAAATGCCCTCCTGAGTCCTCTGTTTTTACAGGTGAATGTCTAGCAATTCTTGAGGCGGTAAAATATATCCTTCTCTTCAAACTTCGTCAGACCATAATTTTTTCAGATTCTCGTAGCTCGCTTCAATCCCTTCTGTCTAACCCTTTTCACTCTAAATTTCACCCTGTTGTTCTCGAAATTAAAAAATCTTTATCTGATTGTTATGATAAAGGACTAGAAGTGGTTCTTGCTTGGATACCAGGACACCTTGGTCTTTCTGGTAATGAACGTGCTGATAAAGCGGCCAAAGAAGCGGTTTCTTGTGGTGATAAGGTCCCGTTTATTAATTATAGCGTTGACCTTATCTGCCTCCCTAAAAGTTTTCTTTATAAGTCATGGTCTACATACTGGAGAACAACTAGCTTATCCAAAGGTTCTGGTTTTGCTAAGATCCAACCAGAAATACCAAGTAAACCTTGGTTTTCGCGGTGGTACTTCGGTAAGATTTATACGTCGACCTTAATTCGCATGAGGCTTGGTCATTGTTGCTCACCTTCACATTTAAAAAAGATTCATGTGAAAGATTCCTCTATATGTGAATGTGGCCTGGATGAGGGGGATCTCAATCATATATTCTTCTCCTGTCCATTGTATGATAATGTTTTTTTCTACAATTCTCTCATATCATTAAAAGTCTCATTTCCGACTCATATTCCTGAACTTTTATCATCTACTAATATTGATATATATAAAGTTTTCGTTCACTTTCTCACTATCAATAACATTCGTTTATAACTTTGTACATATTTATGTGTTTTTAATGTTGTTTGTTTATGTTCGAATAAGTTTTCTTTAAGTTATTATTCTTTTTTATTGTTATATGTGTATATTTTCATTTTTTCATACAAAATAAGCCTATTCTGGTTCAAAGTTTGCTCAAATTCGTTTTAGGATGTTTTTTGTTTTTTTTTTGACGTGAAACTGGCACAAATGTCATGTTGACAATTGCCACAAAAAAAAAAAAAAAGTGTTTTAATTTACCGCGTGAACATAGATAATCCAAAAAAAATTAGTACAAGCGAAACTGATTCAGAAAAATAGAAAGCACTCCTGATTTAAAAGCTGAAGCCGAATTAGCAAAAACTTTCTTTCAATTTTGAGAAAAGCATTATACAACCCTCAACCAGTAAGAAAGCCATCCTGGCCTCGTATATAACCGGTTATATACGTCAGCTTAGTTATATAAGCCAGGAAGGCTTACTTACTGGATTCTGGAGTAATGTACTAATTCGAAAGAGTCTTATTGAGTATCAGGAATCAGGCACATGGGGCCAAATGGTTAAAATCAACTGATTCACTGCTGCAACAACTGCTTAAAATATATCGAAGCCGAGCTATTTGCATTGTAAGAATTAAAAACAAAACACTAAAATATTCATAATTAAGGTCTTTGTTCATTAGTGCACAATATTGAATGGGATGGATTAGTGGCTGAATAAGCTTAAAAAACGCCACTTTTGCGCATTGCCCTTTGTGGCTGCCAAAAAGAAAAACAACGCCACTACTCCATACAATGTTGCGCAAACCCCTTTATAACCAAGAACGGGGAACCTAGCTCGGAACACTTGATTTTTTTTAATAAAAGCATTATAAATATTAAATAATATTTACTTAATTGTGATAAATCTTTTGTTTTACCTTTTTTATTATATTAAAATCTACTAGAAAGAGACTAGAAAAAACTAGTGAATTGAGTTTTCGTGTGATAATTATTGTGATATTGTTCGTTAAAAGTATCTCGGGCTGTACCAGGTTCTAATCCTGATGTATATGAAGATATACATCAGGATTCTGGATATCTATTCTGGCTTCTCGGAAAAGCGTGAAGACGCTTTTCCGAGAAGCCAGAATAGATTTCAGATATGGGTAAAAGCTCTATATGATTTGGCTCTGTACAAGCTCAATAAGAATGTGGTTATAATGCGACGAAGAATGTGTCGAAAACACTTTGCATCTAAGTTGCACTTGCATCTACATTCGACAAAGACCGACACAGGGAACTCATTTTGTTCTCACTTCTGATCCTACTTACTCTATTTTCCGAAGAAGAAATTGCAAGTGGCATACGAAACCAAAACGATTCCGTTAACTGTAATAAAATCGAGTTTATGTTTTGATTTTGATAGTGATTTAGTGGTGTGCCATATCTATGTAAAGATCGATAATATATCTGTTACGGACAATGATCCATTTTTTAGTTTAAAGTTTTAAATAGAGCGAACGACAGAGCGAGATAGGTGTACAGTATATCGCTCTCTCTTTCCCGCACTAATTCATACACGCTAGGTGAGCGGCACGCTAGTTGCCAAACATTGTAAATCCTATATATAGTAGCTAAGTTAGAAAAATTCTTGCCCACCATATACACTTGTACCTAAGTCTAATTTTAAGAAGAAAAACTGTATTTGAAGAAATAAAACGCATGGAAAGTGAAGTTTAAGAAAACCTTTATTGAAGAAACCTTCATGAACCTCATAAACCTCACATTTTAATGGTCCTTCGAAAGCGCCGGATGTCTGCAGCCAGTATTTGAAGACGAGAAACGAACAAGGATATACCGAACACGCTCATGTAATCCAAGTTCATGCTGAGCTACATTTCGGGAAATAACGAGAAAATCTCTACAGCGGCGTGTGTGGAACGGAAAACGGCAGATCAGAACGAGGGACTACCGAACGCGTCCCCACGATCTGCCAATATCACCCGCATATAGAGGACTACAACGTACGGCGGACCAGATCACGGGTTTTCATTATAACCCGGGGGATCGTGGTCGTCATCTGAGTTTGTGAAGATCACCCAACGGTGCTACTGCAACGGGTTCTTCGAGGTAGAAGAAAGAAGATCACCGAACGGTGCGCCGTGTGATCGAGTGTGAAGATCACCCAACGGTGCTACTGCAACGGGTTCTTCGAGGTAGAAGAAAGAAGATCACCGAACGGTGCGCCGTGTGATCGAGTGAGAAGATCACTACTAGGGTGCTAGGGGGTTAGGGACCATAGGGGCAGTCAAGAGCCGAAGATGCCGACGACAAGAAGCCAAGCCGCGGAAGAAAGGGCACCAATCCTGGTGCATGAAGACTCTCCCGCGTCGCCGTCCGCGAACAGCGTCCCAGTGGACCCGCAGTCCACCGCGACTACACGCGTCGGTACAACCGCGAACGAGGTAGGGATGACGCGAACGGTACCGCGTCTCACCGAGCACGTTGTAGGCGCGACAAGTAGGGCAACGCGCGCACCGTCGGTGCGGTCTCATAAATCCACAGCGAGCGCAGCGGGTCGCATTCGTCAAGGCGAGCTGGAAGCCGAAGAAAAACTCGCGGAAATTAGACGCCAAGAATTACAATTACAAGCGACTCTTATAAGAAAACGACTTGCATTGGACGTCGCAACCATACGCGAAGAGACAGACAGAGATAGCATATGTCCCGAGGAAGCAGCCGAAACGGAACAACGCGTCAAAGAGTGGTTGCATCACAATCAGCCACGGGGGGAGCAACCCGAGGACACGGAACAAGAAACGAGTGCAGGAAGATACCCATCACTTCCACCGACTACTAGGGAAGGAGTTACGGGAAGGCCAACGGTATCAACACACAACCGTGTTACGTTCGAAGAGGCGCGGAGGCCCAGGTCGCCTACGCCCAACAGACCGCGAGACAGAGACATAGAACATCTAGCGGAAGCCTTAGAGCGAATGGCCCGAACGCGAATACCATCTAGGCAGACTCAGGACTTACCAGCGTTCAGTGGAGCCACGGGTGAATGGTTACCTTTCAAGGCGGCCATGCGAGAGTCAACCGGCATGCACAAGTTTTCACCGGCGGAAAATCTCGCACGGCTTAGAGCGTGCCTACGAGGCGAAGCACGCGAATGCGTATCGGCGCTGTTGTATACAGCAGCCGAGCCGTCTATCATAATGCAAACATTGGAACAATGTTTCGGTCGACCGGAAGCAATAATCGACAAAGCGTTAGACGACATTAAGAAACTACCACGTTTAGGTACGTCAGCGACCGAGTTAAACGGTTTCGCGATTAAACTGCAGAACATAACGACGACTATTATGTGCATCGACGAAAGGGGTTATCTACAGAACCCGATGCTAGCTCGACAGGTCACGGATAAATTAACGCCGCATATTAAGTCAAGGTGGTGTGATTACGCGTCCGAATACGGAAACCGATCGGAGCCCGAGATCGTCACCCTGTCACGATTCCTAATGCGCGAGGCGGACCGAGCAATTAGATATACCTACTCGTCGACCACAGCCACTACGACGGCCACGAGAGGTGCCGTATATAAGCACACGGAACAACGACGAAGTAACGAGCGAAGCAAGGGCGCGAACGTGTATGCTACAACAGACGATACCAAGAAAAGGGTATGTTTCTGCTGCGGAGCCGAACACGATACGAACAAGTGCCCGAAGATCGCCGCAATGCCTACATCCCAACGCTGGGAGTGGGCGAAGGAAAGTCGCACATGTTTCAAGTGCATGAATAGTAAACATAGAAGATTTCACTGTAAAAGTAAACACTGCGGGGTGGGAGAGTGTCGTCAACCGCACCACGCACTGTTACATATGAAAAGCAGCGAGTCCGTCAACGCAGCGTCAGACGATGACGTCATCGCAGCGACGGCGCGATCAGCTAAGGATAACAAGGTGTTATTGAAGGTCTGTCCAGTCATGATCAGAGGACCCGACGGAAAAGAAACACATACATACGCGCTACTAGACGAGGGATCCACTATCACCCTTCTGGACCGAGAGATCGCCGAAATGGTCGGAGCACGGGGCCCGACACGAGCGCTCAACATCCACGGGGTAGCGACCAGCCAAAGGGAGCCCGACAGTCAGTGCATAAAAATCGAGATAAGAGGCCAGGCGAGAAAGAATACCACCCAATAAACGCTCGCACCGTGAATAGCATAGCCCTAGGTTCGCAGTCGGTTAAATCCGAGTGGTTACAGCACTCGCACTTACGCGACGTAAATATCGAACCTATGTGCTACGATGAAGCCAAACCACGGATACTTATCGGGGCGGATAACTGGCACTTGATAGTAACTCGAAAGCTGTTGACGGGAAAGATGAATCACCCGGCTGCATCGCTCACTAAGTTGGGGTGGATCGTACACGGGTCGGTACCTAGGAGTCTTATAAAGCTAGATAGCGAAGCGGTACTACATATCAGGACGAGTCAATACGACGAAAAACTCGACGACCTCGTAAAAACTCACTTTGAGCTAGATGCCCTAGGCGTGTCTATGAAGAGACGAACGTTAGAGCGAGAGGAACGTGCGAAAGAGATATTCGAACACACCGCTAAGAAGGTAGGCGATCACTACGAAGTAGGTCTACCATGGAAAACCGATGACGTTACTATGCCACCGAACTACGACATGGCATTAAGTCGACTACGAAGTATCGAACGAAAAATGGATAAGTCACCGCAGTTTAAGGCCGCTTACACCGCGCAAATGGAAGGTTTAATACAGAAGGGGTACGCAGAGCGATGCGACGAGGATCACGAGGGCGATCAGCGATTATGGTACCTACCGCATTTCGCCGTAACGAACCCACACAAACTTAACAAAGTCAGGCTAGTACACGACGCAGCCGCACACAGCGGGGGTGTTTGTCTGAACGACGCCTTGCTCGACGGACCAGACTTATTGCAATCCTTACACGGCGTGCTATTCCGTTTTAGGGAAAAACCGATAGCAGTCACCGCCGACATACGGGAAATGTTTATGCGAATAAAAATTCGTAAATGCGACCGAGTCGCACAGCACTTTTTGTGGCGCGGAGACGAGCGTAGTCAGCCACCCGAGAAGTACGTGATGACTTCAATGATATTCGCGCACAGCGTAAGAGATAGAAACGCCGACGATCATAAAACGACTCACCCACTCGCCCATACCGCGATCACGCACAGTCATTATATGGACGACTGGGTTGATAGTTTCGACTCAGAGGAAATAGCCGCGCGAACGATACGAGAGGTGCAAGAAGTGCACGCGGGGGCGTCGTTCGAGCTAGCAGGTTGGAATTCGAATCGAGAACATCTGCTATCTCACATTCCCGACGTCAACAAAGCGAGCGCGCCTAAACAGCTGGGGGCGAGCGCACATCCGCACGAGAAAACGCTCGGCATAATATGGGCGCCTAATACGGACGAACTAGCATTCAATACAAAAATGCCGCGTGTACCGGACGACGTGAAAAACGGGAATCGAACCCCCACCAAGCGCGAAGCGCTAGGCGCCGTGATGTCAATATTCGACCCTCTAGGTCTACTCAGTCCGTATACTATCACGGCAAAAATAATGTTACAAGGACTCTGGAAGAAAAAGGTCGAATGGGACGACCCGCTACCATACGAAGAAGCGACCGTATTTCGCGAATGGTACGAGGACTTGAAATTTATAGCTAACTTACATATACCGCGGTGTTACGATGTAAGTACGGAAATAATGCGCGTGCAGTTACATGTCATGAACGATGCCAGCGCACAGGCTGTAGTAACGGCGGCGTATTATCGCTTCAGCAGAAGAGATGGGAGTGTGCACGTCATGTTGGTGGCCGGCAAAGCCAAAGTCGCTCCTATGAAAGCACAAAGTATCCCTAGGTTGGAACTACAGGCGGCACTTATGGGTGCACGGTTAGCGCGTGACGTCATCGAGGGACATCGGCGTAAGCCTGACGAAGTCATAATGTGGAGTGACTCCAAAACGGTGCTACAGTGGATACGGAACGATACGACTCGATACGCGCCATACGTCGATCACCGGTTGAGCGAGATTACCGACTTAACTCGCGCCGAGCAGTGGCGATGGTGCGACACCGCGAGTAACTGTGCGGACGACGCCAGCCGACCCGGCAACAATCAATTACGCGCCACAGACCGGTGGTTCACAGGGCCCGCGTTCTTGTACGGACACGAGGATGACTGGCCGCAGGAGAAAATCGCACACGAAGAGCACGCCGAGGTATTCACTACACACGCGAGCGAGTTCACACCGTTGTTAGATATAAAACGTTTTTCGAGTTACGAACGCGCGGTACTAGCAATGGCGTACGTTTTAGTGTTCATCGAAAAATGTCAAAAGCGAAAGTCTTTTCTCGCGCTCGAACATATCGACCGCGCCGAAAAAACATTAATAAAAGAAGCTCAACGCGAAAGCTTCCCGGAGGAAATAAAGAAAGTCGCGGCCGGAAGGAACGTAGAAAGACAAAGCCGGCTATACAGGTTGGACCCGACGTGTAACAAGGACGGCCTACTATGTCTACATGGGAGGATAAACGCGGCTACAGTACCGGAGGAGATGAAATCTCCCCCTATACTCGACGGTGCGCACCCGCTGACTCGTTTACTAATAAAACGTGAACACATACGTAATAGTCACGTAGGTCGCGAACAAATAGTCAACAACTTGAGGCAACGTTATTGGATATTGCGCCTACGACCGTCGGTACGGTCAGTAGTAGGAAAATGCGCGTTATGTAAACTACGTAGGGCGGCGCCGGCGGTACCGGTCAAAGGCGACTTACCTAAGGCTAGGTTGACCGCATACAGCAGGCCGTTTTCCCGGTGCGGTATCGACTGCTTCGGCCCTATGTGGGTTACGATAGGCAGACGAAAGGAAAAACGTTGGGGCATGCTATTTACCTGCATGATCACTCGCGCGGTACACATCGAACTCGTCGCGAGCCTGAGTACGGATTCGGCAGTGTTAGCCATGCGCCGAATGGCGTCCCGACGCGGATGGCCGGAGTTAATATTTTCCGATAACGGTACGAATTTCAAGGGGGCCCAAGTCGAGTTAGACAAAGCTTTCGAGGAGTGGTTACCCGCGCTACGAGACTACGCGTTAAGTCGAAGAGTACGGTGGTCATACTCGAACCCGGGTGGACCTAATGAAGGGGGGTGTTGGGAAAGGCTTATTTCCTCAGTGAAACGCGCCTTAAAAGTCGTGTTGAGCGAACGGTCACCGAAGGAGGAGGTACTAGCTACCGCGCTTACGGAAATCGAACATACTATAAACGCGCGACCTTTGACGCACGTAGCCGTTAGTCACGAAGACGCGGAAGCTCTGACGCCGAACCACTTTTTACTGGGGACCGCGGTCGGGTTACCGCATGTAGGTACTTGCGACGTAGCGGATAGGCGACTATGGCGCGCCTCGCAGGCGTTAGCGAATATGTTCTGGGCTAGGTGGATAGACGAGTACTTACCTACCTTAACTCCCCGAGGAGACGTACGTAAAGATTTTAACAACATAAAGATAGGCGATGTAGTCCTAATAGTCGACGGTTTACTACCACGTAACGTTTGGCCACGGGGCCAAGTAAACAAGGTTTATACGGGACCGGACGGTATAGTAAGAAGTGCGGATGTACGGACGAGAGGGGGAGTCTTCAAGCGACCGGTGAGGAGGCTCATCGTCCTCCCGACTGAAGAGGGGCTTCGCAGTGCTGCGCCGGGGGGAGAATGTTACGGACAATGATCCATTTTTTAGTTTAAAGTTTTAAATAGAGCGAACGACAGAGCGAGATAGGTGTACAGTATATCGCTCTCTCTTTCCCGCACTAATTCATACACGCTAGGTGAGCGGCACGCTAGTTGCCAAACATTGTAAATCCTATATATAGTAGCTAAGTTAGAAAAATTCTTTCACTCCGATGCTCCCGCAAGCATCGCCGCGTCTCAACGCGACGTCTCCTCTCAAGGAGCGTCAGTTAGACGCGAGAAACCGCCGCCGCCTCTGTTCCTTCAGGACAAGGCGAAGTGGGACATGGTCTCACGACTTTTGACGGATCGTAAGATCCAATATACCAGCGCCCGCTCAACCCAACTGGGTATTAAAGTCCAGGTGCCTACCCCAAGCGACCATAGGGCGCTTACTCGACTTCTCAAAAACGAGAGCATAAGTTTTCACACTTATGCTCTCGAGGAAGAGAAGGTATTACGAGTAGTCATACGCGGCGTACCTAAAGAGGTACAGACCGATAGTGTCCTCGCCGACTTGAAGGCGCAAGGCTACCCCGTCCGCGAATGCCACCGCATGTACAGTGGCAAGGACCGCAAACCCTATGACCTACTTTTGGTCATCCTCAGTCGCACGCCAGAGGGCAAAGCGATTTTTAATATTAAAACGGTTGTGAACCTCTCGGGGATCACCGTTCAACCCCCATTCCGAAACCGAGCGCCTGGCCAGTGTCATAACTGCCAATTGTACGGGCATGCCGCCCGATTCTGTTTCGCCCGCCCGAGGTGCGTCAAGTGCCTAGGGGATCACGGGACAGCCCAGTGTTCTCGCACAAGGGACTCGGCAGACCCACCTAGTTGTGTCCTCTGCGGCACACAGGGACATACCGCCAACTACCGCGGTTGCCCTAAGGCACCCCGCGTATCAAGTGGGCCGGCCAGGAGGCCTATTCCCCCTCCTCGCCCGGTCACTACCCGCTCACAAGGGAACGGCCCTAAGCCTAACCTTACCCCCGCACCGCAGGCAACACCTGTTGTACCCGCGCCCGCGCCCGCGCGCAACGCTTGGTCCAAGCCCTTGAGCATGGTACAAGCAAGCGCCCCCCTCACCCCCGCCCGCCCGCAGGCCTCTGTCAGCGCGCCGGCTCCTAAGCCCAAACCGCCGCTCGCTAGGCCTCCAATGGCTGGGCTCATGGACGCCCCAGGTCAATCTGACCTGGCAGCCGACATAGCCCTTGTCATGGACTACGCGATGGTCATAGACGTGGACGAAGTACGTGCATTCGCGCACAAACTTCGTACTGCCACAAACGACCAAGACCGCTTGCGAGCCACGCTCACACACGCGGGTCTAATCAGCGCAGTGAGGCGCTACGCCCTCCCCAGCGTTTCTTAGGTATCATCCAATATGGATAGTACACCGAAACGAATTAAACCCCACTCAGTCACCGTAGCGACTTTCAACGCTGACGGCCTCTCTAGTCAAAAGGACGAAGTTCACGAATTTTGTAAGACCCATCAGGTCGATATTCTATGCGTGCAGGAGACCTTTCTGAAACCAGGTACAGCGAACCCTAGGTTTGCAAATTACCGTTTGGTTCGTAATGATAGAGTGGCCACCCCAAAAGGTGGCACTCTCATCTATTACAAAAGAGCTCTGCACTGTATCCCAATTGTTACTCCACCACTTAGAATACTAGAAGCCTCTGTTTGCTTTCTAGCGATGTCAGGTCATCAACCTGTCATCATAGCCTCATGTTACCTCCCCTCTGGTAAAGAACTATTACAGACAGACTTGGAAGCCCTCTTCTCTCTAGGAAGCTCCGTCCTTCTAATCGGTGACTTCAACAGTAAACATGTCATATGGAACTGTACTAGTAACAATAGTAATGGTAAAATCCTTGAAGGCTTGGTCAGCCACTTAAACTTTGATATTCTCTCCCCTCTGGAGCCCACAAGATATCCCTATGTTGACAACCAACGACCAGACATACTTGACATAGCACTTCTCAAGAACGTCACCCTCCGGTTGCGCTCTATAGAAGTGTTACACGAACTGACTTCAGACCACCGCCCTGTATTGTTGAAATTAGGCCCCGACCCGACGGACATAACCCCTATCACTAGAACGGTAGTGAACTGGAAGCAACTGGGGGAATCCCTCCAAGCTATCAGTTCACCCGCTCTCGATAGAATCCCCGATGACATACAGACAGTAGAAGACGTGTCAATTGCGATCGAGGCTCTCAGTGACCACCTCCGCACCGCAGTAGGTGAATCCTCAAAGCAGGTCCAAGTGGCGGATGGTCACCGCTTTGAACTGCCCGAGGGTGCGAGGAGGTTACTGACAGCTAAGAACGCCGCCACTAGGGCGTATGACTCGATGCCAACCCCAGAGAACAAAGCCACCATGCGCTATTTACAGCGTGCTGTAAGGAAACGCATGAGTGAGCTGCGTGATCAAAGGTGGGACGACAAACTGTCAGAGATTGAGCCAACTCACCAGGCATACTGGCAGTTGGCTCGAACTCTGAAATCTGACGGACAACAGACAATGCCTCCACTCATTAGGCCACCTCCCCTCTCCATAGCGTTCCTTGACGAAGACAAAGCCGAGTGTTTAGCTGATAGCCTTGAGGCTCAGTGTACTCTAAATGTAGATCACGTCGACCAGAAACACCTCGATTCGGTGGAATCTGAAGTCGAACGTAAAAGCTCTATGTCCATCTCTGACCTCCCACTCCTCCCACCGGTAAAATCATCCGAGGTTGTGTCTCTGATCAAGAGCCTCAAGACCCGTAAATCCCCTGGGGCTGATGGTATCAGCAACAAGGTGATTAAACACTTCTCAGTCCCACTAGTCCATCTCTTAGTTAGCATCTTCAATGCGGCTATGAGCAACTGCTCCTTCCCAGACACTTGGAAGCATGCCATTGTCATTGGTATTCACAAACCAGGCAAACCGGCAGCCGAGCCCTCCAGCACCGTCCCATAAGTCTCCTCAGCTCTCTGGGGAAGATTTACGAGCGGCTCATTGTGAACCGACTCTGGTCCCACGTTAGGTCCAATAACCTCCTTCCCGATGAGCAATTTGGTTTTAGAGCCAAACACTCTTGCGTCCAACAAGTGCACCGCGTAACGGAGCACATCCTAGGCGGTTTCAATAAGAAACCAAAGCCCCAAGGGACCATAGCTGTCTTCCTCGACGTAGCGAAAGCGTTCGACAAAGTCTGGCACAACGGCTTGATATTCAAGCTGTACCAACTGGGTGTGCCAGACCGTCTTGTACTCATCTTACAAGACTTTCTCAGGGATCGAACGTTTAGCTATCGCACCGAGGGAACGCTCTCCTCCCCGCATCCCATTCACGCAGGTGTCCCTCAGGGCTCTGTACTCTCACCCATTCTCTTCTCGCTGTACACGAGCGACATCCCACGATCTGAACCTAATGTTCAGATCGCTCAGTTTGCGGATGATACTGCAATCTACTCTACTGGCTGGTTCAAGGTCAGGCAGAGATGCGCCATCCAACGAGCCATCACCGTAATCGGTGCATGGTTTCGTAAATGGCGGATTGCAGTAAATCCTAGCAAAAGTGCAGCAGTGTACTTCACTGAGACCCGGCGGAATCTCATGCCGTCACCCATAGTCCTATTCGGCGAACCCATCCCTTGGGCTAAATCTGCCAAATACCTGGGCGTCACCCTTGATTGCCAACTCACTTTCGCGAAACACATCCAGATTGTTCGCAATAGGGCGGCCTTCATTATGGGTCGTCTTAATCCGCTCATAGGCAAAAACAGTAAAATGTCTCTTAGAAATAAGACGACTCTTTACAAACTTTGCATCCGCCCAATCATGACTTACGCATCTGTAGCGTTCGCCCATGCTCAGAAACACGACCTCCACAAACTTCAAGTGATTCAGAATCGCTTTATGCGCAGGGCAGTGGGCGCTCCGTGGTACTTGCGGAACGCCGAACTGCACTGCGATTTCACCCTCCCCTCTATTACGCAGTATATAAAAGACTGCTCCCGCCGCCACTTCGACAAAGCTCCCCACCACTCGAATCCCCTCGTGGTCGAAGCGGCGAACTACTCCACTGACATAACCGATCCCCACTTTCTTCCCCCCCGTCGCCGTCCAAGGCATATTTTGGGTGACCCGGACGACCCCATCGCAGCCGTTACTTCGGCAGCTTTAGCGTCGTCCCAAGGGAACCCCGGTAATGGTTGTAGACCCGACCAGGGCTGTGATCCCGATCGCATTGTAGGCTCCGGCCGAGATCTTCTTCGCAGCCCCAGTCGCAGTCGAGGTAATTCACACACACACGATTGTAGTCCCAGCCACGGTGCGGGTGGGAGTATACACCGCGGCCCCGGTCGCGATGTATCCTCTGGCCCAGCAAATGGCTGCGGACGAGGTAACACTGGTTTTCAATGTAGTCCCAGCCACCATGGCTGTGGGCGAGGTATTACACATTCTTATTGTAGCCCCACCCAAAGTACAGTCATGAGTGCACAACGCGACGATCCTGGTCGCGGTGTGGACCCATGTCGCGGAAATGGGGGGAGGCGAGGTACACAAGGTTATGATTTAGTGGTAAACACAGTCAAACACCGAGCTCGCCGGCGAGCTCGAGGCAAAAGTTATGTCTTGGTTAGATTCTCTCCAAATAGTCGTAGAGTTAAAATTCATAGGGCCCACTTTCAACGGTACACTTATGTACCGGGGCGATTCTCTCCTACTCCCCTCTCTCCTGGCGACGGCCCAAGCCGAGGTCCGTACCCTAGTGGTGCCCTTGAGCAAGTCGCCTACTCCTCTCCTTGCGGCGAAGCGTCTTCAACGCTCGCCTTAGGCGGTGCGCCCTCTGCGCCCGCATCTGGCTGAGTGCCATCTGCGCCCGCCAACCGTCCGGTGACGCTGTAAATGCCGGTAGAGGCAAACAGCATTAGTCCGTTCTAAAAAAAAAAAAAAAAATAAATAAATAAATCTTGCCCACCATATACACTTGTACCTAAGTCTAATTTTAAGAAGAAAAACTGTATTTGAAGAAATAAAACGCATGGAAAGTGAAGTTTAAGAAAACCTTTATTGAAGAAACCTTCATGAACCTCATAAACCTCACAATATCGATAAATATACATACGGATAGACGTGAACGGTCAGGCACCGTGACCTTTTTAATCTTATGTTAGACATATTAAAAAAAGACATGGTTTATAAAATTATGTTAACAGCTTGTTTAAAATTAAGTGCATAGGAGAAAAAAACAGTACAACAAACATATAAATAAACAATATATAATGAACAGATAAACCATCAAAAAAGGAACGCCCTCCACAGCTTTTATGCTTACAAGAACACGCATAAAGACATGTAAAATATATATCGATTTTCAGAGCCAAAAATCTCTTTTGTATCAAAAAAGTAATATAATTGGTGTTCCTACATGTGTGCCTGATCATCTTCAAGACCACCTGTCCAATCTGATTTCATATTAGTCCCAATAACAGTCCAAGGGGAAAAAAGGACAGTGTGTTACCCTATCACGCCTGAAACTAGAGGTAAACCTTCAAAAACATTTTCGGCATCCTATGTGTACAGCAATTTTATCCATCATTTTCCTCATAGCTTATTAAACATATTTGAATTATCATAGTATATTTATACTTAAAGTTTTGATTAAACTTTTAATTCCAAAGCGATCCCGGAGGAATCTTACCGCCAATATTGCGTTATTGACGCCAAACTGTAGGAAAATGAATTACAAATGCGCTAAATTAATGAATAGCAGAAGACAAATTAATTATAATAAGCGGCTAAAGTTGACAGCTGACCTTAATAAAACGTGTACCTATATCATTTTTCTGGATGCATATACAATTAGCGGCAAAAAAGCTAAAGGACGAAGATTTACTAGATAAGAAAAAATATGGCTTTAGGGCTTTTGAAAAAAAGATGCTACACACGATAAACTTTATAAATACCAAACTTTCGTTTATTATTACAACAAAAATAACAAAATTATAAGGACAAAAAGTTTGGTATACAATTATTATAATATGCCATTATAATAGTCCTAAGATGTGGGGTTTGAAAAGGTGATTATTTTAATTTAGAAATTTTTATTGTATGTAAGTAAACATGGTTCCACACAGTCCCCCGACTCTCCCCCAGTAACCCACTAAGGAGAAGGGAAGAAGCGTGCGTGCTCCGTTCTCCTGTCCGTCTGCGCTGGAGCGGGTCAGCTCGAACATCATTCTCCATGAGCCGCTCCGCGCCTCTTTCGGATTTGCGCCATCACCGCTTCGCAGAAGGTGACCACTGCCTGCCGCGATCTCTCGCTGCCGAGCATGGAGAGACATCTCCACCTACTATCGCTGAAAGGGTGTGACGCTGGAGGCCCTTGCGGCACACATCTGCAGCGTGTAGAGAGCAATATCCTCGAGCGCTCTACATTCATGGCAGGCCGGGTCACCTAAGGTCTTGTGATTTGGTACACGTACTTCCCGAAACATCCATGTCCGAATAGCACCTGCACCAATCGGAAGGTCAGCGACCCGAAAGGCCGCCTCACCCACCCACCTCCGGATAACCGGGCGGATGGCTTCCACCGTCCACTGTCCAGGGACCGGTGGAGCCAGGTCCTCCTCCCACCGCCGCAGCCGCGATGCTACCTACTCAAACTAAAAGCGTAATCTAATTAACTAAGCAATCTTGCATTGCCATGACCTGACATCATTTTACTAAGCCGCTCATCGCTCATTATCAATATTTCTTGTACTCGGCTCAGGTAATTGCGAAGATAATTATGAAGTGGAGCACCGTTTTAGGATACCTGATGCATATAAAACTTGGTTATTTAATTTGTCTATTTAAATATAACGAGAGGCTTTATGATGAGTGCGCGTAGACAATTAAATAAGATAATAATACAAGTATAGTTTTTTGTTAATGATTATAAATAAATAAACATCCGCATAATACAATACAAATCAGACAGGAAATATGAGATTTGTACATATTATTTTTGTTGTTGTCTCAGTTGCTTCAGAGGTATTTCTGGCCGATGTAAAGCGTAAGTAACCTACTTATAACAGCTATTCCTTTACAGTATTAACAGTAAACAGACTCGATTTTATTGTCTTTATTGTAACATACGAATTTCTGAAGGCAAGTCCCGACTTAATTATGGTTTTAATTATTTAAGATCTTAAATTTGATAATAATTATAGTTGTAGGTAGAGGAAATTACTTAAATACATCCAAATTTAATACATCAATAGTAATATAGTAGTATTGTGTTAGCTATTTAGATGCATAATAGCTAGTTGCCTTCCTCTATAGGCAAGGGACAAATTTTTACTGTAGGTCGCACAAGTAGACCTTTACTTGTTTTGACTGTCACGACACGTATAAAGTTGTCTTTGCCAGGGTGTAGTTTAACCACTCGACCTAAACGCCAGTCGTTTGCTGGTAAGTTAGGTTCGCGGATGATTACAAGATCGTTGAGCTTTGGTTGTCTACCTCCGTCCTTCAGCCATTTACTCCTTTGTTGCAAGGTATGTAAATAATCCCTTTGCCACGATCGCCAGAAACTTTGAGAAAGTCTTTGGACCAATTGCCAGCGAGTACGGAGGGTTGTTTTCTCAGCATGGACCGGCTCTGGAAGGGAAACTATAGGTCGACCTATCAAGAAGTGCCCTGCTGTAAGAGCGTCAACTTCACCGGGATCGGACGAGAGCTCTACTAAAGGTCTGGAGTTCAACATTGCTTCAATTTTTGTCAAGATGGTGTAAAATTCCTCAAAGGTAAGTACTTGGGATCCCATGATGCGTTTCAAATGGTATTTTGTAGATTTTATACCACTTTCAAAGATGGCACCGAAATGAGGACCGGAAGCGGGATTGAATTTCATCGAAATTCCGCGAGATGAGAGTTGACTTGAGATTACATCTCTATCCCCGTTTTGCACCGACAAAGTTGCTAGCCCCGTCAGTGACGATGTATTCACAAAGACCCCGCCGGGACACGAACCGGTCTAAAGCTGCTATGAAAGCTTCCGTGGTCAACTCTGTGACGAGTTCAAGATGTATGGCCTTGACTGCGTGACAAACTATCAGACACAAGTAGGCCTTATATATTTTCGAGATCCTGCGCCTGCTTTCTTTAACCATAAACGGGCCGCCGAAATCAATACCCACTGTCTGGAAGCATTGTCCCACCTGGAGTCTGGAAGGCGGAAGGTCCCCCATAATTGGTGTAAGAGGCTTTGGATTTACTTTGAAGCAAGTGACGCATTTGGATAAGCGAGATCGGATAAGATTTCGAATGCCAAGCACCCAGAATCGACGCTGCATTAAGGAATGTAAGAGTCGAGGTCCGCAGTGCAGATATGTTACATGATAATAGTCGATCAAAAGGTTGCTCAGCTGAGATGTTTTGGGTAAGAGGTAAGGATGTTTAGCACAGTCAGGCAAGTTTGTATGTGTCGATCTTCCCCTTACTTTCAGGATTTCGCCAGCGTCAAGAAAAGGAGCGAGTTTCAATAGATGTCGAGGTAGTGTTTTCTTCGATTTAAGTTGTGTTATAACGTGACTAAAATGTTTGCGCTGAACATGCTTAACTAAATTTTCCAAAGAATTGTTTAAATCCGTAGAAGTTAGAAAAGGTGACAAGTTTCGTTCGGATCGTTTAGTTTAGAGTTATTTATGAACCGATAGATCCATGCTACCACTCGTACGCGTGAAAGTTTAGACGAATGTTCCAGTTGATTCTCGAGCACGTCAACTTCTTGTGTCATGTAGCTGGCATTACACAAGTGTGACAGCTTCAACTCAGGGACGTTGTCTTGTCTTTCAACTGCTGATACAGGCCAGTCGATTGGATCGCTGGTCAGCCATTTAGGACCTGACCACCAACTTTCACAAGTAGCTAATTCCAAGCAAGATAGACCTCGACTACAGATATCGGCTGGGTTGTCATGGGTGGAAACATGTCGCCACACAGTTGGAATGGTAGTTTCTGTGATTTGTACCACACGGTGTGCTACGAAAGTTTTAAGCTTATGTGGTTCTGTTTTCAACCACGACAATACAGTCGAGCTGTCTGTGAACAGCACAACGTTTTTGAAATTTAATTTCTTGTTTAGTAACGTATAGATACGTGTAACTACCTTAGATAACAACACCGCACCGCAAAGCTCAAGTCGATTAACGGTGAGGATTTTGAGGGGTGCTACCTTCGTCTTAGCGATTAAGAGATGTGTTTTAACGTTTTCCAAGGTAATCACACGGAGATAATTACAAATTCCGTAAGCCTTGGTCGATCCATCACAAAATCCCATGAGTTCCATTTCTGTGAGTTGCATTGACTGTGGCGGTATGATTTGATGAGGAATTTGGATACGGTTTAAGTTGGAGAGATCTAAGGTAAAATCCCGCTAATCTTTAGCTACGTCCCTAGGTACGGGTTCGTCCCAAGTAATATTAAGATGCCATAAGTCTTGAAGAAGTAATTTTGCCTTCAGGGGCCTTACTATGAGCTCTTAAAGCCGGACTTCTAGACAACTGCCCGGTTTATTCGTACCATGACAACTTTAATGCAGGCCTGCCCAGGCCTACTATTGAAGAACCGCACAAAAACCGTTCACCTGTTTTTTTTGTATGGACTCTCGTTAACATGTCGCTATGAATCCACTCAGTTGATTAGCTTACAAACGTCTAGGCGTCTGCAATGTTGTTATAGTAAATTGTTAGAATGCCAGAGACAATATTATCTGTTCACCTTTGAGAAAACAATATTCAAACAGTTCACCTAAATGAGCGTCATGGTATGATTTTATTCAAAACTGTTTATGCAAGGTTTAAGAACTGCACGGAACTTGCATGGTTTTTCAAAAGCTGATAGTAAGGCCCCAGAACGATAGGTGCCAGCCACCCCAGAGGATCAAATATGCGAGCCACGTTTGATAAGATTGAGCGCTTAGTGCACTCGCTTTCCTCGATAGGACAGTGAGAATAGGTGAAGGTATCCTCTGAAAGGTCATATTGAACTCCTAAGATTTTTAGTGTCGATTTGTTGCTTTCTTCGGAGAAAGGTTTCGGCGATTGGCAATGGTCCATTGGCAAAGTTTCAAGAAATGACTTTGAATTGCTACTCCATTTGCGCAGTTCAAGTTGTGCGCAACTAAGTAATTTTACCAGTTGATCTTTGAGTTCGTTAGCTTTACTCACAGAGGGTGCTCCAGTCGTGATATCTCCATGAAAGTTTCATGAAGAAGTACCTCTGCGGCGCGTGGATGCTCAGCGCCATGATCTGCAGCCAGTTGGTGGAGAGTCCGTATAGCTAGATAAGGTAAGCTAGTGACTCCATAACTGATAGTTGCAAGTTCGTACTCAGTTACTGGATCACTTGGTGATTCTCGCAATAGTACGTGCTGATAGCAACGATCTTCAGGCCTTATCAAAATCTGACGATACATTTTCGATATGTCACATGTGAACACTACCGCATGCAGTCTAAATCCTGTTATTATGTCTACGATATTAACCTGGAGCTTCGGTCCAGTGAACACAATGTCATTTAAAGATAGACCATTAGTGGTCATGCAATTTGCGTCAAACACCACACGTAATTTTGTTGTCGTGCTTGCTGGACGAATGACGCAATGATGCGGGATAAGATAACGATTTTCAGTTTGTGAGTTAAGATTCGATACAGGATACATATGTCCCAGACTCTCATATTCACGCATAAAGTTTACGTAATCTTGCTTTAGTTGGTCTTGTCGACTAAGTTTTCTTTCAAGGTTGGTCAAACGTGATAATGAACTATTATATGAATTATCCAAGGTACGGTCTCCGTCCTTTAGTAGAAGAGGCACGACATAACGACCGTCAGGTTTTCTGTAGGTAAGATCCGTGTATATGCGTTCACATATGTATGTATGTTTTCGGGTACGGTAATAGGTAACCGCGGTGGTTCCTCGACCTCCCAGAACTTCTTTACTTGCTCATCGAGTGAGTATGTGGATACGAGTAAGGAGGACGCAGTGGGAAGGGGTACAGACTTATCGGTATTGACCGCGCCACTTAGTATCCATCCGAAAACGCTATGCGGCGGAGCTTTAAACCGAGTGTCCGTGCGCAAGCCGTAGTAATAAAACAGTCCTGTGCGCCGCTGTTGATTATGGCGCGCACAGTGTGTTGTACACCGGTCGCTATGTTGCATACCCTTACTTGACACGTGCCTAGTAATACTATACCACGGCTATTCCCGACATGAGATACGGTACTCGCCTGACTGATAGGAGGGCTACTACTCGTAGTTTGCACTTGTTCAGCGTGCAACAAGTTATGATGACGCATTCCACATGATGCGCAAGATACTTTCAAAAAACATGAATCTATGGAGTGATTTGTACGCAAACAGTTTATACACATTTTCTTTTTAGTTACTAATGCGAGCCTACCGTGAGAGTCTAGAGATTGAAATACGGGGCACTTATAAGTAGATAGAGTGCGCTTCGCCGCAACAAGAACACTCTACGGTTGTTGTCGGGCTAGTGCGGTAGTGTAGCTAGGGCGGTAGTCTTGAAGAAATTTTAGTAGTTCACAAAGTGTAGGTATTTGTGAGCAGTTTTGAGACTCAAAACGTTTACGAGTATCTGCATCGAGTGTCCGCGACGCTAAGTGGAATAGAATAAATTCACCTAGGTTTGGAATGTTTAGAGCTTTAAGTGCATAAAAGGATTCATGAAATAAATTAGTTAGCGTTTGCTATTCTTGGAAACTACCAGATTTAACGACGGGATGATTTAAGAATTTATCTAAATACGTCAAGGCTAGGATACGCTTGTTTTGGTAACGCTCGGTTAAAGTATTGAACACAACTTTGTAATTACTCGCCGTCATTGGAACTCCTTTCGCAATGGACAAGGCGGCTCCGTGTAAACATGACACAAGATAATGAAACTTTTCAATATCTGAGATTTGATTATTATCGTGTATCAAACTCGTGTATGTATCATAAAAGGTTTGCCAATTTTCTATATTGCCGTCAAATTTTGGTAACTCCAGTTTAGGTTAACGTGCGTTCAATGGCTTAGTTGCCGAAGGCCGTGCTGGCGATGCGCCGTCAGTGGCGCCGGTTTGATTCTCGCTCGTAAGGCATGCAGCTTTATCAGCCGCACTAATAACCTCGTAATACAACTCGTCGAAAGAACTAATCGAATTTTGATCGATCTTTTGATTAGGTTTTATGGTTAGCTCTAAAGTTTGTATATCGTCACATAATTGAACAAATTCCTCACGAATCGAATGTAATCTCGTGTATCTCGACTTGAACGCCGGTACCTTTGAGCGATCTTGGACCATCTCTTTGGCAAGATCGTAAAGGATTTGCATAGCACGGAAAACATATTCGCGTCGGGATTGAAGAATTTTAAGTTTATTTTCTTCCATAATTGGTTATAATTAATGAACAATTGGTTTTATATGATAAACGAAGACAACTAGTGTGGGTACGGTAGTTGATTGACGTAGGTACACAATAACATAAATAATTATATACTACGTAAGATAGATTTAAGTTATTCTCACAGTGTAATTATGTAAAGGTAAGGTGATAAATAATAATTTTAAGGTAGGTACGTGATGTGTGTGTGCAAAACACAATAAAATTTATATTTTTTAATTATGGGGTGGGCAAGATATAACGCCGCTCGAATCGTGCTGGTATAATGCTACTAAGTTAAGATGTTCCACGAATCGGTATAGAATGACGGTAAAGTATGACCTCCAAAATTTAGTCGGGTTATACTTTTTCAATGAAATTTCTTTCTATATTTTTAATTTTAAAGCTTTTTATGCAAATTTTACAAAAAATAGACGTAACGTAATTTCCATAGGAATTCGCGCTCGAATAAGGACCACAATTTATGTTGAAGCTTAATTTGAAAGATGAGATTTGAATAATTATGTGAAATTTTGAATCACAGGCTCAAGTCGAGATAGATATAAGGAAAAATGATAGGTTATGTACTCACAGTAGCAGCAGCTCGACACACACTTCACTTTTCGTTAGTTTTGAGATAGTTTTATCAACATGGATGATTAGTTCATATTTTTGCCGTCGAGTCCAGTAGGTGTCGCGTCGGTCGGCAACGTACTTCATTGGCGCGACATAAGGTCGTGTATGTCTTTAACTAGCTACGCTCCGCGGTTTCACCCACGTGGTAATGGATGATGAAGAGGATGAATCAAATATAACGTATGTTACTCAGGCATAATGTAGCTCTAAACTCGTGAAAGAATTGTTTGAATCGCTTAGTTGTTTTACGTGTATCCATTACAAATAAACAAACGAAGATAAGATAAGGGTTAATACCAAGGGACCTACAAATAATGTGGCCTGGATTGTGTTACTCACAAACTAGTATAGATGCTATGCTAACGGTTGTTACTATTGCATATTTCAAAGTGAGAAAGTATATTGTGACATAACTGTAATAGTTAGACATTATGGTAATGTGAACTCCTTTGTAGATATTGAAGTTTTCTATAAAACTGTAGTACAATGCATTAGTCATGCAAAGCCAAATCCTCGGGCGGAGAAAAAGAAAAAAAAACTGTAGTACGTCACTTCGCTATATTGTCAATACCATAGATTAAATGGTCAACCATTTTCGTAGCGTACGCGATATAAGGACTTTTTTTCGTATTTTTTCCACACCTACACAATGTAACCTACATTATCGAAGTTTTCATACTGATCCCTATTTTTTTAAATATTATACAGCCTATATTCATCAGGGAAAATGTAGGATTCTAATGGTAAAATATTTTTTCTCCAGTCCAGTAGTTTCGGAGCCTATTCATATCATCAAACAAACAAATCTTTCCTCTTTATAAAATATTAGTGTAAGATAACTTACCTAATTATAATATGTTCTTATTTTATTATTAATTGTTGGAAAAAATTAATTACGGTTTTAATTAAGTAATTAAACTCGCGTCATCGGTTTCTAAAGAGAAATGATATATCGTGTCGAGATATACTATTCGGATAACAGCTGTCAAACTGAAAACTTGAAAAATGCCACGCGTGTTTATTGCAAGTGTAAATTAATGCTGAAAAAGACTGTTATACCTACCTGTGGGCCTAGCACGAATAACTGCGTAAGTGTAACGTAACGTGTCGTGTACGTGAAACAGTACAAACTGGCAACTGTGACACAGGTAACTCATAGTTTATACGACGAAGCGTGACGCATTGACGTTTACGATACGAATACTTTTTCGCAAATTGTTTGTGCTAAACTTCACGCAAAATATTATGATAGTGTAGCGATACTACCCACCTCATTATAACACATTTTTAACAGTAAATCATATACCTACCTACCCTCGCAATTTAGAAGAAAGCAGTCCACAGGTTTAGGGCACAGATTACTGAATAAGAACAGATACTTCACTCAGTAGAAAATTTCCAATACCTATTACGATAATAGCCTACTCCCTCGCGTCAACAACCACTGTATGCTAAAATGCGCCTAAATGCTCAAGCGTACAGCAGTGATTGCTTCGCACCGCGCGATTCCACAGTAATCGCAGGGCTGCCTCTTCGATAAAATTAAATTAACATAACTTTTTATCTATGTTATTGAGAACTGTGAATATGTTCTGACTTTTATGTGGCAGTTAAAAATTTTATCATTTATAAAATATTTAACCAACTTAAAAAAAGGAGGTGATCAGACATACAGGTGCGGTTTTCAGTAAAGGATTTGTTACATTTAGGAGAACGTATTAAAATAAGTATAATACTTCTTAGTTTGATGATGATCTTCGGAGATGTTCACTAGAAATGAAAAAAAAGCCTTAAAAAAAGAGAACCGACTTCAAATAAAGCACTAAGCCGTAAGTTATTTTATTAACGAGTGTAACACTCTCACACAAAAATACATTAACACTGCAGTTTTCGAAAGTTTTCACGCGAAAAGTCGATGGCCTTCAAAATAAAAAAATATATCTAGTTCCTAGTTGTACATATCTAGGTGTATTGTACTACTACCAATTATCACGAATCAAATTTATTAAGATTAATTAATTTGATTCGTTTTCTCGCAACAAGTCACCTTACAACAGACGCGGCTTGTTCAAAGGTTTTCATCGGGCGTAAGAAAAAGAACTCTCGCTACACAGCCTTAAAGCGCATTTTGATTCGTTACGAGCGCGTCAAGGACTTGTAGGCACATTTTTTGAAGGTCACGTCCGTGCTTTGCAATGTTTTATGAACATTATTGCAGTTGTTAGTTTAGCAGTTTATATTCGAATGTTTTCTTTCGAAAAGTGCATCTTCTGTACCTTGTACTATTAATTATTCTGTGGTATAACGTTTCTATGCAACAAAATTATGTAAATCTGTGTCTGAAAGGCAAGCTAATGCTTAGTATATACCTATTAAACTGTCAAATTCTAAGTGGATACTGGTGTCCGCACACCTACTGTCTTTTAATTATGTCTCTAATGACGGTATGTGAATGGAAAAAAATTTAAACGACAAAAACTAGTAATAATTTATCACTTACCATTCTTCATTGAAGGGTAAATGGAAAAATGTTAGGTGTTTATCCCTTCTTTTGCTTGATTTACACCCATCTACAGCACATAAGGCACCACACGGCATCGTAATACGCGTACGAACGAACAGCACTATTAAAATTGAACGGCGTGCGCGCGCTTCGCTTGCGAAAACCGCACTGAATTTGAACCGCCGGCGGACCGAGACCGCTCGGCTGGGCGGTAGGCAGTTGTACCGCGCAAGTACATGGAGTGACGGAGGCCTGTTTAGGGTGTAAAACGTACGATTACTAACACCCTTAACAACTCTATCTGCTTAGATCATACTATTTAATTTTAGAATAAAAATTAGGTAGGTACTTTTACACATCTTCGGATGCCATGACTGCTAGGCCATCGAGGCACCCATCCGAGCATAGTTTAGACTCGGAACGTTTCTGAAAATTCTTTCATTAGAAAGCTATAGGTAGGTACATTATCCCCGAGTGAATTTCTGAATTCTTAGTCGAGTAGAGTTATGTAATAGAGTATAACTAAAAGAGATGGGAATAGTCGAAGATGTTACGTTTTGAATTTATATTATGGCGTTGATTTTTGAGGTTCTGTTGAGGAGTGGGTAAGGAAAAGTATACAGTGTACTACTCACTTTTTTTCTAAATGCGTCTCCCCAAACGGAGGTTTGAGCATAATATATATATATATATATAATTATATATACTTATAATAAAGGAGTAGAAAGGCCAAAAAGTCTATAACTGAATAAAAAAAAATCGATAAGTACTTTTAATAAAGGACTAAAGGCCAAAACATATGTCTATATCATATGTATACTTGGAGGAAAAATAAAAAAAAATATGGGTCAGAAGACGTAAAATTACCTATACTGAACAATATGACGTTTATTAAAAAAAATATCTGTCTGTCGGTATGCTCACACATAACTTAATAATCACCGTACACATTTCGCTGAAATTTGGTATATGGATAGAATAGAGCTCGGCGCTCCGAACTATATATTTTTTATTTTGATCCGTCACATAAATCCAAGATGGCAACTTGACCTCTCTATGCTACACGGTCTCATATAAAACTGGGGTCACGTTTAACTGGTTGACTCACATGCACTTCTACGGTACGACTAAAACCGTAATAATTAAGAATGTAACACGTGTTTTTAAAGTTTAGAAATTATGCAAATTGTCACATCTATATATCCACGAAGGAGTAAGCAGCGATGTTTTAAACACCTGCGTATCGCCGGATATATTTTTGGTCCCATGTAATAGGGGGCGAGCCTATTGCCATATACGGGACACAGTTCCACACTGTGGACTGCTATTGTGAATTTCTATTGTCAATATCCCAATAACAGTCTAACCCGGAGATCCAACCCAGGATCCCGAGATTCTAAAACGACGCATAGGTACACCACTACACCAAGACCAAGAGAGCAAAGCCGATGGCGGGTCAGCTAGTTATAAATAAAGAAAAATACGTGCATAGATTAGGTAATAGTTACCAACTAAGGGCGGCTACACGTTTTAATGTTAGGTACGAGTAATTGTAAATTTCGATAGATAGCACTGCTGAAAAAATAAAGTAATTAGTGCAGGCTACATTCTCATGGATTCTGAAGGTGTACGGGTATACGTAGTTGAAAAACTTCGGAAAAGTTTAGCTTATTATTTAGTATATACGAGTACCTTGTATTATAGTAGTATAGCTTTGTATAAATGCATAAGTAATGTACTGATATTGTTTGATACGAGTAGCTCTTACATAATAAGTACTAGCTGATACGTTTTAATAATTTGTAAGCAGCATGGATCTGCTAGTATAGGTACTTAATATAATTCTAGGGTACTTAAGAGAAGCCAAAGGAGTAAGTCATAATAAATGTGTAAATTCTTACAACTAAATAACACTGGCTCATGGCTTATCGGATCATGATTTCAATAACAGAAACGGCAGAAGCATCTAGTTTTGACTTTATACTTTATAGTTATGCGATGACGTAACGTGTGTGATGATGATGTTTGTGTTGACGCTTCTAGATTTGGAGGTACCCCAGTGGGTCTACTGATAAATAGGGAAACTCAACTAAATCATGATGAACATCATAGGCAAATATGTTAACTTATAATATTGGCGGAACACTTCCATATCTAAGCACTAGTGTCGGATTATCTATTAGTCTGCTAACTGTGCTTTATGAACATTTTTTACAGCAAAAAATGAGGCGGAGAGGCGGATCTTACAGTTTTTTCAGAGATGGCGAAACGGAGAGACCCAACCATTTACGTTGCCGCCATTAGATGTTATTATAATACCACCTCTAAACGGCTCTTATTCGGGAAAGGGTGTAAAGTAAGTATTTAACTAGTATATAAATTTATGATTGTATAGTTAGGCTAGGAAATTATTGTATTATGCGAGTCGCGAAATTTGAAGAATATTTTTGGTAGTTAATAAAATTATTTTAACTCTACTGCATCAACTTACCCATATAATTATCAGACATACGCGATTTATTCGATTCAAGTTATCATCTAAAATATAAAAATGTATCACCGTATGTGTTGCTAAGCGCAAATCTCGAGAGCAGCTGAACCGATTTTGCTAATTCTTTTTTAAGATACTCCTTGAAGTACGAGGATGGTTCTTAAAGAGAGAAAAATTTTAAAAATCGCCTGAAAAGGTCTAAAACAACACTTTTCTATGCTCCCATACAATCGATTCGTAATAATACTAAAAAGTTACTTAGTATAAAAGTACGTAAATAAATACCATACCATAAAGTTTAAGTTTTAGTGGAGAGGTTCCGGGAAGGCAAAACAATTGAGTATCGTATAAATTATTTTTTGCAAAAATTGAATTGTTGACTTATTTACTTTCTTTTTCTTACTAGCTGACCCGGCGTCAAAAATAGCAGAATAAGTATAAAAAAAATAAAGATTAGACTGTTAGGCGGTACCTACCAAGTTCGCCGTCGGCTAGTTTATCATACAAACAACAATGTGAAGAGCTAAGTACTTACAAATTGTGTGTTTTATAGAATTACATTTGCGTCGAGTGAGATGCAGTTACACGGAGTTAACAATTTCTCCGTAGAGGAACTCAGCGTGTCCTTACCAGCAATGCGTGCTTCTGGCTTACTCAGCATACCTACTCTTACTATCACTGCAGGTAAAATTATTAATATACAGTGTTCCTCATCAATGGATACAACATTTTTCGATAGCATACCGATATGGTAATGTCATGTAAATAAACGTTTGCTCGTTATCTAGACTGCAGCAGAGTAGCATTTGCAAGCAAGTTGTTATTTAACGATTGGTAGCTTGCGACGCTATTAATATTTGTGTAGAGACTTCTGCCCCTGCCCAAGGGAAGTGAAACTACGACGTAACGGTGTGAATAGTGCTATTACATTATCACATAAACTTCATTGTGAAGAGATTATATAATTATGAAGAGGGCGGTGGCTTTTTTATCGTCACTGTAATATAGTACAACTTACGTGCCGCGATCTATACCCACAGTTTGTCATTATCCAGTAGCCAGACCTGTCCACGGTAATACTCGTATTAAATATCACCGTGCCTTGTCATTCCGTGTTCCGTGTATACAGGGAACTGAGACTACTGACTCAGAATGACATTTATTATTAGCTCATGCTTTATTAAAAACAAATTCTTAATGTGAACAACGTTGTACTTTTAAGATATACAAACATTTATAGTCCGAGAAAAGTCGTGGCCGTTAAGTAGGACTTATAAGATCTCCTGTGATAGCAGTAACATCTGTAATCAGAGCAAGTGTGTTTAACCTTGAATTTTATATTAGAGAAGATATTTTAATGACAAGCTTAAACCTACCTAACATATCAAATATAGGGTGGGATCTTAAAACGAGTCGCCTGAATTCGAGGAGTGAAGCGCTCCCATGCAATTTTAGCTGCCGGAGCTGCGTCAAAATATTTATAATTATTTTATAAAATATCAAAAAAACATTTAATAATTAGCAAATAACTTCCCAATGCGTAAAACAGAACTATACTCAACTAAATTCTTACATTTCTTAAGTTTCGTCTGTCAAAATGCGTATAATGAATGCCATTTTGTTGACATTGACAGCTAATCTGCCAGGTCTGATCTGGAAGGTGGGGGGCAACTCTAACCTTCCCCCCTCCCCCTCAACCTACCAAATTCAGGCGACTTATTTTATGATTTTTACCCAAATATACCTTGTATTATTAAATATACCTTTGGCATATATATATATAGTTGTATGCTTGCTTACATCTAACCCCTCACCAGTCGACTGTCCATATAACAATGATATTTATATTGTGTCTGGGGTGTTCAACTGATGAAGTACTAATTATCCTGCATTTATTTTATTCTCAACAGATTGCTATGAACTTCAAGGCAAGGCATTCTACGTATATAAACTAAAAGGTTCCGGAAAATTAGAGTAAGTTTTTATTTTTATCAAAATATTATAAATTGCAACTGATGTTTTGATTTGTTATTCAATCGAATAACTGATATTTGTATAGTGTATTTGAATTTGACTAAACTAAAAATATTATGCAGAATATTTATTATACCTACTTATTTATTCAACATGTTAAAGTTTTGGATCAAACGAACGTTAGCTTCTTAACCAATAAACTCATGCTTCTAGGAATCCCATCGTTTAACTGAATTGATTAATCGATCTCCTAGAAAGGAAAATGTGGAAGGGAATTAGGTATTATATTACGAGTACATTCACTACATAATATGGCACGTGACTTACTTTTTAACATAAGATATTATTAAATTTAAATGATGATCCACTAACATCTCTATTATCTGTAATGTTACGAGTACAATCGCGCCATGTGACAGAGAGAGACAAGAGTCCCTCGTCTTCGATGTGACAGAGAGAGACAAGAGTCCTTCGTCCCTCTAGCCACCCTGTGATACCCAATTTTTGACTTCTGCGCAATAACGGTCAAAGCCAAACTCTCGCCGCGCGATCTGTACCATTGTACTGTACCTACATATCATACTTTGCACATCATAATCTTCATCAATCATACATTATAATCTGCACTACCTTAGTAAGTATAGTATTACCCTATAAAGTTATTATATATAATTATTATATTTATTATTATTATTCAACCAATTTCACGGGTTTCACCCGGTCCTTTACAAAGGCATAAGTGGGGCTGTAGCCAACACTTAGAGGCCTGTTTGATATAAAAATACAATGTAGTATAAAAACAGAAACATTTTGGATGGAAGGTTACAGGTTATCTATTACAAAAATGGGTAAAATGGCATGGTTATTGAAATGTACTTATTAGTGATACGGGACATAGTGGGCTATGGTCGAGACTACGGCACCTGCCAATTTCAGTCTCATCTTAAAATATTTAGGCAGGTGGTGACTTGCCACTCACTAAACGGGCCCCCCATAAAAGCCACCATCAATGGTGACAAAAGGGGCAACGTTGGTGTGAATGGCTAAAGAGTGTCGAGAGGTGTGCTGCGGTTTCACTAGAGCGCTACTACCGGCGTTATGCCCTTTAACACTTCCACCCTTGGAGCTTTTTGTTACTTGCTCTTGCGTCTCCACCCCCAGACAGCCAATAAAGGCAAGCCGGGGGTCAGGGGTCTCATTTAGCCCCAGGGAGAATCAGGGTCCACGGTGTCGCCACTCACCGACGGCTCGCCACAAAGCCGCCCCTGCGGTATTATATTATATATATATTATTATTATATTTTATTACTATATATAATTTTCTTATTATTGTATCTAAATGATAAATTGAGGACTCCGTCTTCAAGCAAATCATATTTATGTTAATACATAAAATAATATAATAATAATAAATTACATAAGTTACCTAAGTAGTTTATAAGAAATAATCATTTATAATAAAAATACTAATAATATACTGATAATAATAATATACTTACCTTTAATACACATAGGTTAAGTTTATTCAAATAAAACTTAAATTTATGTTAATATAAAATTATAAATAGCCCTATTAGAGACACCATAAGACCGGAGACTAAAATATAAGACATTTTATGCAGAATTTCGTATAGCTACATTTTTGGCTAAGATTTTTCGCCACGCTTTCGGGACTTCATTTTCTGGCCCTTTTGGAGGTACCTACTTATAATTCGAGCTCCGTATGAACACAAACAATATTTTTCTCCCCGAATAATAATAATAATATGGCATATAATAATAATTCCAAACAGGCTTCTAAGTGTTGGCTATAGCCCCACTTATGCCTTTGTAAAGGACCGGATAACAAATCTGTGAATAAGTTGTAATAAAAGGATAATAATATGTTCGTGAAGGACAATTATTATCTTTCATGAAAATTAACAGCCGCGTGGTACATTGTTATACCTAATAATTGTACACACGTTCAGATCTCCAGACAGTAGGTACCTGCTTATAATTCGAGCTCCGTATGAACACAAACAATATTTTTCTCCCCGAATAATAATAATAATATGGCATATAATAATAATTCCAAACAGGCTTCTAAGTGTTGGCTATAGCCCCACTTATGCCTTTGTAAAGGACCGGATAACAAATCCGTGAATAAGTTGTAATAAAAGGATAATAATATGTTCGTGAAGGACAATTATTATCTTTCATGAAAATTAACAGCCGCGTGGTACATTATTATACCTAATAATTGTACACACGTTCAGATCTCCAGACAGTAGGTACGAGTACCTATCTTATAATTTTTTATGGCCTATTTTACAAACAATAAAGCTGTTAAATTAAAAAAAAATAACTGTTTTTGTTTGCCGATACGAAGAAGATTGATCTTCATACAAGAAACCAAAGATATTGAAAGTTGCAAGAACCGATAGTTTCAGGATTGCAAAGAGAATTGTGATATACCGGAAAATAGATGGCAGATGGAAACGTGCACACAATGTTACTGTCATGAACTGAATAATTACGAGTATAAATGTTTCAGTGTAACTTTGGATAATATCAAACTACGGTTCAACATACGGCTCGGCCGCATCGGTAATGGCACAAGAGTGATTGAAATGCAATTGGATTTCGGTATTCAAGATATACAGGTAAAGTACTTAATTCAGGTACCTACTTATATAATTAGTAAAAGTAAATACACTGGTATATACTTACGTGTTACCTATGCTTATATCTACATTAATATTACGGTACGGAACCATCCGCATAATTTTAGGGTGTCAAACTAACGCTCAATAACCTAAGCTTACACCAGTGGGCCTAACATGAAAATAGCGTAAGTGTAGCGTAACGTGTCGTCCTCGTGAACCAATACAAACTGTCATATATCTAGGGCAACTCTGACACAGATAACAGTTTGTACGCCGAAGCGTGACCAGTGGGCCTAGCACGAATAACTGTGTAAGTGTAAGTAACGTATCGTTCACATAACAGTACCAACTGTCATTTATCTAGCTAGGGCACAGACAACTCATAGTTTATACACCGAAGCGTGACGTGTTGACGCTTACGATTTTGTGGTTGCAATAGCTTTGACATGCGCTAAGCGCTTCGAGCGCTGCGTCGACATTCGCTCATCAACTGTTCTTAATTTTCGGGTACGTGTGAGTTTCTTGTCGTCTTTACCATTGAAATCCAGATCCGCAATCATTTCACTTTGGGTACGTTTTGGCAAGCGCCGTCAACGCTCACAACTGTCGCGCCCCGGTTTAGCGTTCCGCTATGGATCAATGCTTGCAATGTTCAACCCAAACGGAACGGGTACGCGGTCGCGAATGAGCGCCAAATTTTCTGTCAAAAATCGAAAGAATCCTCTAAGTACTTATTTGATGCTTTGACAGTGACAGCTCGCAACGACCGCCAAAACCCACCTTCGATCCGCGAGCGTTGTGGTCGCGACGTGAGCGTTTTCGGTGACGTCATCAATGACGTACGAGCTCGCTCACGATGATCGTGGGCTTATAAGGGAATGGGTGTGCGAACGTCGCGAGTGATTTCGGCGCTTTCCGGAGCGTAGCCTATGTATTGTTATTTTCTGGTTATATGGCACTCATAAGCATCCACTTTAATCAGTAGTGTCGTTACTGTTATTATAGTACTTCTCGGACTAGACCTTCAACTGTTTTTAGTTACATTTTCACAAATTTAATAATAATATTACGGAGTCACACAAGAACACGTCCACGCCACACGAGATTGCGTTATCTTAATTAGTTATTATCTTAGCGGAAGTTGTTATCGATAAAGTCAAGGATTTTCGGATTGACCGGTTAGGATAGGACTCGCATTACAAAAGAAAACAAAGACAAAACTAGCTCGCTCGAAATGAATTCACCAAACGGAAACTAGAATAATCTATTTAAAATATATTTATTTTTGTTTTAGGCAAACTTAGAAAACAGTTCCTGGCCAGTGAACAAATTGCTAAATAAAGAAGGAATTAAGATACTGAATGGATATCGCGAAGATATAGTTACTGCGACTAGAACTAACCTAGTGGGGACATTCAACAATTACCTTGTAGGAGTGACGCCTGCGCAACTATTGAACAAAATTCAAGTGTGATGTGACAATACATGTGTTGTTTTATACGTGATGTCCATGATATGTGATTTACAGAGAGTAGACACTCCGTGAGGGGGAAGGAGTTGGAAGATTATCCCGTCCACCATCGGGACGCGAATCGTAAGAGGCAATGAAGCCCGACTTACTAGACTGTAGGCCACTTTGTGAAGGCCCTGAAGCGAGACTACTGGGTGAAAGACGATCATAAAACAATATCTCGGGGGGGAAGCGAAGTACCACAAAAACTTCAGTTGTAAGTCCTGTGTGGGAATGCAACTGTCTTTGTGTTTGTGTCTTTGAGCATATTGTACAACTACTTATTAGCTGACCTTACGAGGGGTACCGGTGTCCCTGAAATAAAATCCCAATTTACTCCTTCTTTCCAGTTGCACCTAAAGACCGATTTACACTTCAATAAGTACAATAGCGAGTTAACTAGCGACATTAGCGAGTTAAGTTGTTATTGTCGTTTGAATAATGTACTTAAGACTACTCTGAATATCCGCACTATCAGGAGCCATACTCTTTTCAGAGATCGCAATAGTAGAAGAGGTAGATCAGGCAACAGCCGGTGGTACCTCATCAAGTGACGTAAATTTTCGGACGGAGTTGAATTCCCAAAAAGCAAAAATACAGGTGAATCTTCACATACAACGGCAACTATTCAAATTAGTAACCCCCATTAAAACTACTTATAGATACATGAGCAGAATCAATCTTTTATTAGTCCTAAAGCTGTCGAAAAATATTTCAGTCATGTCCCACTCAACTACGACCCTTTTGAAGTAACGAACGTGCGCGTGACCAGCAAAAATAATTATTCAATCACATTGCCTTGTTTCCCTGAGTTCTTTGAACCAGGCGACATTACTTTGTTCGTGTATAAGTTCCATAACGAACTTCGACGGACTAATAGGACTGGACTTGTTAGACATTAACTATAGGGTTCTAACATAGATCTTAGAAAAAGATTATTAAAGACCCGCACATTCCTATTCAAATGTTTGACTCACGAAATGCAAATCTTTACGAGGAAATCATTCCGGCTAACTCGTCCAGTTACTAAGGTTACCAGGTACAGATCGCGCGGCGAGAGTTTGGCTTTGACCTTCGGGTGGAGGGGATTACTGCGCATGGGTACTGTCACGCACACAATACTTTTCCTTTTTTATGTACCAGGTTGGATATTTGAGTGGGTCAAAATTCATGTACAGTGGTAATAATGCTAGAAAATAATACGAAATAGATAAACTTCTTCATTTATTAAAACTATTGATCGTTATTTTACTTATATAAAATGTTTATTTCCTTTTAAAGTTTACAGAGACAGCGATGAAAATTCTAAATAATTGTTTTTTAGTAAAATTATTTATTCCAAGATACATGTAAAATTGGTACATACAAACAAAAGAAAACTTAAAATAATTATTAAATACAAAAGTTAACATAAAAAAAAGTCCTAGCCGCAGTGCTATTCAGATTCTGAATCAGTTAAAGGTTTAACGCCTTCTATGAAATCACCGCATGGTCCAGTGGTGCTGGCGCGACACGAAATTGTGCAACGTCTTTTGCTTGTTGAGGGTCCGGGTTCAGGGCTTCCTCGGTCGCAGTTGTCATCATCATCATCTTCATAACCATCATCAGAATCATCGTCTTCGGAACTATCATCGACGCGAATTATAAATTGCTCGGTAAGTAAATCAACTACATGGTCACTCTTGGCGTACTCTTCTTCTATATCTTTTACCTTTTTACATATTTTTTCCCATTCCTGGGCACCCATTAAGGCTACTTTTTCTTTGATAAGTTTGGTACATTCTTGTAAATTCCATTTAACATTTTTGCTAGCTACATATTGTTTAATAGTAGCCCATGCCATTTCTATGGGGTTGAGGTCTGGATGGTAAGGCGGTAATCTCAATATGCTATGGTTTGCTTCTGCTAAAATTTGATCTATTGAAAAAGTTTTAAATCTTTCTTTATTAGCTTTTATCAAGTTGTACAATTGTGGCTTGAGCATTGTTGAATCATATTGTATGCCTTTATCAGTTAGCCAATTCTGCATATCGGCTTTTTTGGTATTGGAGGACGGTGCTAAATCCCATTGTTTATTGTGGTATGAGGCGTTGTCGACAACCACTACAGAATTGGGTGGTAGGTTGGGAATTAATTGTGTCCTAAGCCATTTTTCATAATTCTCGTAATTCATGTTGTCGTGATAGTCCCCTGTTTTGGTGCCGGCTTTAAAAGTTAATAAAACATTTGTTATAAACCCAGCTTCAGATCCTGCGTGGACTATCACGACTCGTTGTCCTTTAGAAATGGGTTTTTTTAGTCCTTTCGTAGGGCCATCGCTCCAGGCTTTGGTTGTTGAGTGCGATGAATGACTTCTGACCCTTTAAAGTTTATATCTTCCTCAAGTTTCTTTTTTAGTTTCCCAATGGTGGGAAGTTCATTATTCGTCTTGTGAAAATTGTGTATACATCTTTTTATAACACCTTGGTCAAAATTATCAATATTCGTAACTGGTTTAGCTCTGGGACGTTTTTTTCCAGGTGTTCTGAAAATTATTAGCAAATCGGAACTCTTGGCTTGATTTACGATATTTTTTACAGTGCCAATTGAAGTCTTAGTGGCCTCCGATGTCCGTTTTTGAATTTTAGCTAATTTACTGACTACACAATTTAATTTAGAAACATTTTCCGTTTTCATTACCTGCATAGTCTGTATAGTTTGGTTATTCTCCGACTGACTGAGTAAAGAAGCAACTTCCTCAATCTGACTTCGAATTTGCTTCAATGAATCGATACATTCGTCAGCTTCTTTCTTTAAAAAGCAATTCACGTCATATATCATTTTCCGTGCTTGCCTTTTTAAAACAATGTTTTTTTTACGCATTTTCAAATCACTTTTTAATATTTAACAAAAAAAACTTAACTGACAAACTTAAACAAACAAACTCAACAAATAATAACAATCGACAACAATAAACAATTAACGAAAATAACAATTCACTTGTGAACGTGATTGTACAACAGGAGTGCGCGGTACGTCGTATCGATGCGAGAGGCAGGGAATGATTGGAGCGCCAATCAGAGCACCGCATGCGCCTACACACCCGCCCAGCACCCCGCTAATTGCCCGTTGATACCCAATTTCTGATTTCTGCGCAATAACGGTCAAAGCCAAACTCTCGCCGCGCGATCTGTATATACGCGAGAGGGAGATGTGATAGTCGACACGCAAACCATCAGTCTTATAACAGAATTACCGCGGTTGGGTTGAAGTTATTAACTCTACAACTAATGATGTCATCTTTTCTATGGCTAGGCCAGTTGAAGCTAAACGGTTTAACTTAGAAACTGAATGTACTGAAATTTTATCGAACCGTGCTAATGAAATCATTCGAACCGAACACATGAACGCGGAAGGAGGTGCTAATCTAGAACGTCTCTGTGCCAGCTATGCTGACGTTTTTTTTTATCTTGAAGGCGAACCCTTAACAATCCCCAACAAGATAAAGCATAAAATCAGAACAACGGATAAAATTCCGGTACACTACTACTGAAGACTTATAGATACCCGCATGTTTATCGACAAGTGGTCAGAGATCAAATCAGTAAGATGCTCGAGCAAAATATAATTAGACATTCAGACTCTGCATGGAGCTCTTCGATTTGGATTGTACCCAAAAATGCGGATGCATCTGGTAAGGTCAAATGGCGCCTTGTCGTTGATTTTAGAAAAGTGAACGAGAATACAATTGATGATAAGTATCCATTCCCAATATAACTGACGTACTTGACAAACTAAGTGCCAATATGTTACGACTCTTGACCTGGATAGTTGATTTTATCACGTTGAAGTAGACACTTAAGACAGCTTTTAACGTAGAGAATGGTCATTATGAGTTTTTGAGGATGCCAATGAGCTTCAAGAACTCTACGTCAACTTTTCAACGTGTGATGGATAACGTTCTTAAGGATCTGCAGAACGAAGTTTGTTTGGTGTATTTGGATTACATTATAGTGTTCAGCACCTCGCTACACTTAGCGCCTTCGCACCTACATAGGAGGAACCTAGAGAATGTTAGAAAGTTTTGATTTTTTTATTTTAACCACACACATTGCAGTTCCTGGAAAAGTAGGTTGATTTCTGCGAAATCTATTGTATTATTGGTCAAATATGGCAAATCGCGAAGCAACGGGTTAAAAAATTACGCGAATCTAACTTCAAAGTACAGATGGACAAAACTGTATTCTTGAAGTTAGAAACGGAATTTTTAGGACATGTCATGTGTCGTGAAGGGGTTAAACCGAATTCTAATAAAATCCAAGCTATTAAAAATTACCCCTTACCTAACACTCCAACAGAAATCAAACGTTTTCTCGGTCTACGTGGCTATTATAGAAAATTCATTCCTGACTTTGGACGTGTGACTAAACCTCTAACACAATGTCTATAGGGTTAAAAAATTGTATTTGATAAAAAATATACCTACTGAATGTTTCGAACTGTGTAAAACGCTGTTAACAAACGATCCTATCTACATCTACACTATCCTGATTTTACAAAACAAAAACTAGACTTAAGAGAGTCCCTAAGTCAGCCACATTACTGCAGAGTGCTCCTGCCTGATGTTTCATCTCCTCCTGCGACCAGCTCTCATGCAAGAGATAAGACTTGAGAGTCTCGACGATCTGGCATCTTACCATTCAAATTAGGACCAGCTAAAATAGTCTTCTATTACCATTCCTTTTTACAACATGTTACTCTTATAAATATAAATATAAGATTAATTCAGTTTACTCACAGCTAGATATTATTAGCCCTGACCTTCAATATAAAACTAGGTTTTTATTTAAACCCCACATAGGCTACCTTAGAAATAAGCTTGTTAGTGTATTAGAACAATTAGAGACTTTTGAAAGTATTCGTGTTAAAAAGAGGGCTCGTTGATGGTCTTAGGCCCGTTAGGCAACGTCGACTACACTGATGCACTATATTATAAACAAGCATTAAAATCCCTTCAAAATAACGAGGATAAATTATTTACTGAACTTAACAGCCATGTTAGTATATAGTATACAGAATGGACGAATCAATATTCGAAAGTCATAGATACATAGCATATTAGAGGTAATCAGAATAAAACATTATACTAAGTGATAACGTAGACTCCATCTCGCAGGAACTGCTTAAACTACAGAATGTTCTAGCTTTTATAAGGGCATCCACAACGCATCATTCAATATTAAATTTGTATGCGATACGCTCTATGATAAGCAAGTTAAGTTCGCTTTATGGCAGAGACAGAGTAGTAGACTAAGATACTAGAGAATAATTTGATATAATAAAACTTGGTTCGTACTATGTAGGTGATGAAATAGTTATAGCCTATAAATTTCCTATTATTCGATTATATGTATTTGAGTTAGGCTGATAAATTATGTATCGTTCCGAGCAAACACCACGAGATCCTATCTCCTCCATATCCTTACCTATCCCTCCAGAAAGATTTCAGGTACATAGTGGCAGAATGCCCGAAGACCAGTAAATGGTATCTCTGTGTGGAAGAACAGAGCCTCCAAAGCCGAACATACGAAGACTGCATTAAACAAATCATCAACACGCATTAAAGAAGCGCCGCCTGCAGCCCTATTCCAGTAGCATTGGAAAAACCTGCATACGAAGAACTAGACGAGAAACACTATACGCTCAGTTTTCCTGGTCCAACAAAAGTCCATGTATCATGCGGTCAAGACCTCTACAAAACACTACTCGCTATAATTCCACACTTTACGATCTCTAACACTAATTATCGTTGAAACAGACAAGCTATAAAGATAATGGACCTACCTAATATCACCACCGCCGGTTCAATCTACAACTGCATTCTATTAATCTGGATAACCTTCATGCAATAAACACTAAGATCTCGCAGCAGCAGCCGATAAATCCGAGTAAAGAAATCAACTACGGATCTATCATACTACAATACCTATGTATGCCATCATAATACGATAATAATAATCTCGAAGGTACATGTGCACTAGCCAGTGCCCTGTACTATCGCAAGTACAACGCAGAAGCACAGAAACCACCCGGAACCACAGAACGAGAAGAGCTAGAGCTACAAGAAATTTACACCTTGCCCACTACCAGAAGGGTTGCTCCCGATCAACCCCCAGCTCATTTTACGATAAAAGTCTTCAATACTCGCTGTTCTATGGTTACGCAAGGCTTTATGGTTAGGCAAGGTTGGTACTGAAATCACACCGCAAGCATTGACCCGAATAAACACCGCGCACACAGGGCGCGCCGTCAGCAGAATGTGATGCCAGTGACGTCAATCGGAGGCTTCGTGCGCTTCCTCTGCATCGACCTGGCATTCTTGATCCAACTTTGATCATTAATTCATTACCTTAGTTTTACATAGAATAATTATTTTATATTGTAATTTTTATACTTAAATTTTATTAAATAAAATCATGTTTAAAAATAAAAATATGTTTGTTATTTCATAACTTTCGATAGGGTGAACCGATTCTCAAAATTCTTTTTTTGTTTGAAAGCTGGTGCTGTAGTTTTTGAGTTACACTTTAATAACTGAATAGAATGGAAGTCAGTATTCGTTTTTTCAAATTGTACTTGTGTCTAGGATGATTTACCTATAACAAAGGACAACACAAATTGACATCATAAAGTATTAGTATGTTTATATAAACATATATGTATATATATATATATGTATATATATATACCACGTTTTGATGTACATATATATATATATATATATGACGGCGTCGGCCGCCTATTGTGACGGAGCATGCGCAACGGGTGAGGGCGGTTGACTCACCGCAAACTCATCTTCACAGTCGCCTATAAAACAGCTGCGCTTGACAACCGGAGCTCACCATCTGGCTGAGTGCCATCTGCGCTCGCCAACCGTCCGGTGACGCTGTAAATGCCGGTAGAGGCAAACAGCATTAGTCCGTTCTAAAAAATGCGCCGCGTGCGCTCGTCTCAGTTGTTATAACCTAATAAGTGATCGAAGATTAAAGTTGGAATAGACATTACGTGTTTTCTTCATACCGGGTCACACTTCATGTCGGGCTCTCAGCCGATATTAGAATTGGGATGGATAGAAGCAAGTAGTAATAACAATAACTCCACTCCAAGCAGTAATAACCGGACTTCGATATCCATCCTGTCGAATTGCGATGACCGAATTCGTCGAGAACTGAACCCGGTGGCCATCAACAACAAGCAGCCGTTATTCCGCACACTTCTTGGCTTCTATTTGAAACGAAGTGATGAAGATCCAAGTTCGAGTGATTAAGAGCCGAAACGTTTCCGAAATACAACACCATTTCGAGGAAACTGTAACCACTGCGGCAGAATGGGCATCGAGACTATGAGTATCGTAACCAAATTCGACTGCGGCAATCTGCATCAGCGCCAGGAAAACGTCCGGTGACGTTTACGTCGGGTTTGCGTGCGCAAACGTCCTGCTGCGTGTGCAGTGCCACGTCGCCTCTGCATGTCTCCAGCGTTATGCCGGCTCTACACTCGCGCCGCGAAGGCCCGCGAAGGCCGCGAACCGCGAGTGTGGATGGTTTCGCGACATCGCGTTCGCGCTTCGCGGCGTTCCCCGTCCGGTGGCGGTTTTTTGGTCCGCTTCAAAGGGTTTGCGAAGCGCGAACGCGAACGCATCCACACTCGCGCTGTGTTCACAGTTGTGTGCGAGACGCAGTAGCAAGCGGACGTCAAAATGAGCACCCAGTGGAGCAACGATCGCGAATTAGTGTTCCTGGAGTGCTATCAAGCAGAACCCGTGCTTTGGCAAGCCCAACATGAAGGACATAAAAATAAAAATAAGACACACGATGCATGGACGAGAATTAGTGCAATCATGGAAATTCCAGTGCCAGTTTTGAAGAAGAAAAGGGATTCCCTAATGTCCAGCTACAGAACGTACAGAAAAAAAGTGAAGGATTCTATCCACAGTGGTGCCAGCACAGATGAAGTATATAAACCTATATGGTTCGCCTATGAAACTATGGATTCATTTCTCGGAGAAGGAGTGGCATGTAATAAAACAATAAATAGTGTAAGTATGTTTTATTTGATAATTTAAAAAAAGATCTTATACCTAATTATAATCTATACTTATCTATCTAGGTACCTACTTACAAAGTACTTCGTAAATTCTTCTCTTATTTCATGGGCATTCAGAGCTGATCGGCGTGCTGTGATTGGAATATTACGAACAGCACAAGTAGTTTCGATTTCGTTTCTCCATGAGCCAGGTGCGATTAGTACACTATTTTCATCATAAATGTCTATGTTTCCAGGCGGTGTATATATATATGTGAAGAAGTGGTACTTTTTCGTAAGAAATTATGCAGTAAAATGCACGTCATTGTTATAAGTGAGACTTTTTCCGGGTTAAATGGAATCTGTTTTTTAAATATTCTAAATTTTGTGACAAGTATCCCAAACGTATTTTCTACTACAACCCTTGATCTTGATAGATTCTGATTAAATATACGTTTTGGGGATCCTGAATCATGGTTACCCGGATAAGGTTTCATTACATGTGTCGACAGCGCGAAAGCACCATCTCCTAAAAATACATAGGGCACATCTTTGTATGAACCAGGCAAGGGGTGTGGTGTAGGCAAGTTTAATGTATTCAGACATATTTTTTTCCATAGTAAACTATTTCTAAACACGCCGCCATCACTAATTCTGCCCCGGCATCCTATATCTGCAAATATAAAATTATAATTGCTGTCAACTAAAGCTAACAATACTATGCTGTGTGTTTTCTTATAATTAAAATATTCCGATCCTGCTTCAGGTGGGCATTGTATAACGACATGTTTTCCATCAATTGAACCAAGAGCTCGAGGAAATTTAAATCCTTTTTCAATTTCAAGCCATTCTTCTGCGCACGTCGGTATCTGTAAAAGAAAATAAATTTCTTTAATTTATTCAACTTAGCGTTATAGTATGTATTTTTAGGTATTTAAATAAAGGTAAACAAACAAGTTGCACATTTTCGAGTAGTTATAATATTATTATTTTTTTATATTTCAGGAACAATCAGCAAATAATGAAACAAATGAGGAGGCTCAGGAGGCTGGACCGAGTCGTATAAACAGTCAACAAATGATATCTAAAACGATTTGTCGTCGTAACAACCCCTCTGAGCTTTTGATTGCTGGAGAAACGGTTAAAGATTGTCTTTCGACACTCAAAACGACATTAAGCGCTCGACAGTCACAGGAAGATGATGAATGTGACTTACACGGTAAAATAATTGCCAAAAAGTTGAGATTATTATCTGAAGAAGAAAGAGAACAGTTCATATGTGAAATGTATCAAATGTTCCAGCGTTATAACCGACGCAAAGAACCACAATCCCCTGCCTATTTTTCACTAGCTGGATCAGAAATTCCTGGATATTTTTCGCCTGCTCAAACGTATGTTTCATCACAGTCTCCATCACCACAGCAACAACTCAGGGCAACTAGTTCACGCAGTACTTACTCTGAGCCGCCCATGCAACAACAGAGGGCACCTATTCAACAGCGCATCTACTCAGAGTCACTTTCATTCACCATTTCACACACCATTTCATTCACCAGTAATTCATATTCCAGAAGAAGCAGCAACCGCAGGAGATTCATCAGTGATTATAATAAGCAATGAGTTGATTCCAAAAACTACTGAAGACTACACAGATTATACTAATGACACGAGCGACCAACCTAATGAAGGTCCAACAGATTATGACAATTTGATTGATAAGGCTTTCAAGTTCTCTTAATATTGAAACCAAATCACATTTAGGCACACAGGTTCCTTGAATTACTAAGTTTAGTTTACAAATTGTAAAAGCTAATATGACACTTATCGTAATAAATGTTTTTGATTATTATGTATTTGTTTTATATTAAATTACCTTTATTTCCGTCTCCAGTACTTGATTCAAAGCTTGGCACACTTCGGGTATTATCAGCGATATCAGTTGAGGTGACACTTTAAACAAAAAGTGTAAACTTTCTAGGCTATCTCTAGTTGCCAAAAATCGTAATGTAATGGCGAGGCGTGTTTTAGCAGGGATTGCTTTTCGTAATTGCGTATCTTCCTTAGCAATTAGTGGAGAAACTTTACATAATAACTTCTCGAAATCTAAGAGAGACATTCTTGTAAACTTTTTGAATTCACCCGAAGGTTCTCCTACTAATTCGGCCAGCTGCTTTTCCATAATCGCACTGAAATAAATAATTGAAAAAAAAAACATATTTTTTTAAATGGCTAATAATATTTTTTCGCTGTGCTATCTACAGTCAGCAACAAGCCATGCTATATAATCTGCTAAAGGAAATGGGGTTGGCAACTGTCAAATATTTGACTGATGGTGCCATTATAGATCTGTCAATAGCCTTTTTCTATGGGATTTGGCTTAAACAAGAAAATTCCGAAAAATACAAGAATTTGAGTTTTGGTAAGACTGACAAGTTCATCCTATGCTGGCGCCATCTGCAAATACCTTCGCCCGGCCAACCCCATTTGTAGTAACTTATTAAGGTCATACTAGACTTGCCTGGTTCTGTTGCGATGGATTTGTGTCATCCACCACCTTCTTCTCCTCCATTTCTTCTTAATTTGTTTTTTGGACTTTATAAATGCATAATTGTAATTCGCTAAAGCGCACAATGTCAGAGCAGCAGCAACTTCCACGTCCATTTTAGTCAAATGCGCGAACGTTAATGCGAAAGGTTGCGAGTGTAGAGGGCTATATTTATCGCGGCGTGTCAATGCGCGAACCGCGGCCGTGGTTCACGGCCGCGGTTCGCGGGCGAGTGTAGAGCCGCCTTTACAGGAAGAAAGAAGATATTTATGCCAGTGCTGGTGTTGGTCAACCGATCAGCCGGCATGTCAACGTGTGTTGGCGAGCTTCGCATGGTGTTTCAGATAAGTAACATTCATTTGCCGTTTATATTGGTTTCAGAATCTGAAGGTTGTTTAGTAAAACAGACTCATAACAAAGTACTTACAGCGTTCTTACTACTTGCTTTGATCATAGTATGTCACTACATGGTGCGCAGTTTCATGAACACGTTTCTTTTGAACACGAACACAGATTCTATTTAAAAAAACGTAGGTATAGTTAGACCTACTTTACATCTGTGCCACAGATTAATTGTACAGTGAGTACAGTAGCTACAGACTAATTGGTCAGTGTACAAAATTGATGTTTTATACCACGTTTTGCTGGATGAAAATCTGAACATTATGGGCGTAGTTATATTATATTAACGGGGCTTAATCGCGTTAGTAATAGTATTTATTTACCTCGACGTTTCGATCAAGTTGCATTGATCGTGGGTTATGGGATTATGGGCGTGTCATTTGAAAGACAGGCATATCTGTAGAAATTAATAACGACAAAATAACTTTTGCCAAAACTAAAACGTTTTAACTATTGTTCTAAGTCGGAAGATTTTGACGAAAACATGATTGACATAGATTTGGTATAATAAAATGAATAATTCAGATATTTAGGACGTCTGTAAAAGTTACAATACAAAACTGTATGCTCACTACGGGCTCCAGTAGGCAGCAGTAGCTTATGGACAGGTCGAGCGCGTAATGCAATGTTTGAAAATCTTCTTACAATTACTGAAGGTAATTTTAATCAATCTCGGCAAGACCCACTGGGATGTATTCAACTATCTTTGAATATCATTTGCTGTAGAGTAACGGAGTTCAATCCGATAGAATTGATATTATAGGCATTCAGGATGACTCATTTGAAACTTCTAAAATCCCCACAGGCTGTGATGAACCTAGCAGATTAAATCTCGTCTTGGCGCAGTCTATTCCGATGATAAAAAAAAAAAACTGGCCTAATGTGACGTCATTCGTTTTAACAAAGGTAAATCTAAAGTTAAACCGTTTTCTGTTGGAGGCTATGTTTATGCTAAAAGTAAAGAACGACATGAAAAAGAATTAAACTAAAAGTAAATGTCCGTTAGTCTTGGCCAATGATAGGTACCGGTTAAAACAAATTTTTGGCTTTAATAGAATCTACAAGTAGGTATGCCAATAAAAATTTCCGTGAAGTACTTTGGGGATTGGTCCGTTAGATATTTCGTGTGATGGCGTGACGGCGGATAGAGATGAAACAACCTTGTTCATGACACTGATCACTATAATGTCAACTTAGCTTATGACACCATGTCCTTGAATAACAACACCATATCTGTGATTAATAGCGAAACATGTCTGTGAGCAATAGAAATATCATATGTAGTAATAAGTGGAAATAAGTCTTCCATAGTGACACATTTGCCATAGATTCAAGAACGTTGAGTGCAAAAAAAGTATATGTTAAGAACATTCGTCGATACCACATATTTAGTAGTTATTACCACGAACGCCACTGTAGATAGATGCAAAAAAAAGATGAGAATAAAAAGTAACGAAACAAATTTATGAAAAGAGATGTCAAAAAAAAACGATATTAAAAAATATTTAGTGACACTTCCGCTGAAAAGAAAACAATAATTTTTGGCCTATTTGGGGGCGTGCACTACCCTCCCTCCCGCATAAAATGCTAATAGGAAGAATACAAAATAAAAAACACAAGAAACCCCAAATAAACCAAAACCGATTCGACACGTGTTTCGCCTCTACACGAGGCATCCTCAGGAGATGTTGACTCGTCGAGCGCTAGACCGACGTATCGGTTATTTGGGGTTTCTTGTGTTTTTTATTTTGTATTCTTCCTATTAGCATTTTATGCGGGAGGGAGGGTGGTGCACGCCCCCAAATAGGCCAAAAATCATTGTTTTCTTTTCAGCGGAAGTGTCACAAAATATTTTTTAATATCGTTTTTTTGATAATGGATTTCCGCAAAGTAACGCCTGAATCAATAAATTATCTGAAAAGAGATGTGTCTGATAGCGTTGAAGGGGTTGATCCGGTCCAACGCCATTGCTAAAGGGATGTTTATCCGGGCTAGCATAGCTAAAGGGATTACTATCCGGACCAGCTTAAAACCGGTCCAGTTTTAATACTGAAGGGAGATATAAAAAAAAACAGCATTTCAAAAATCAGGAAAAATACAGGAATTAATAAAAATAATATCACTGTAGGGTTAATGACCGGACCAGCTGGTGATGATAATGATGACGATGATAACAATGATGATGATGATGATGACTGTTGTTGTTTGGAGGATGTGTGACGAGCTATGACTAATGACGCGACTAATGTGCTACCGTAGTCTCTCTTATGGGACTAGCTGGGTATATATTGTGAGAGTGCGACTCATGTGTTACAGTAGTCTCTCGTTTGAGATTAGCTGGACACACAATACGTATTCGGTGATGGTGAGAAGGTTGACTGACGCGAGTGATGTTACAGTAGTATTACTAGCTGGCATATGTTTTGTGGTGGCGATTTCAATCTAATTTGCTGAAGGGTTAATGTTAACTGGGCCAGATGAAATGAAGGTGTGTAAGCAGATAGCTTAAGATCCCTGTCACTTATGTCAGGATGAACGAACGTTTCTATTGTTCCAGAAAGCGAATAGCGCTCGAGGACGAGCTTATGTCAGCCTGGCCGTGACGGCGTTAGCCGCCTATTGTGACGGAGCATGCGAAACGGGCGAGCGGTTGACTCACCGCACACTCATCTTCACAGTCGCCTAAAAAACAGCTTGACAACCGGAGCTCAGTTTTGCTGTGAGCGTTCGCCGCGTGCGCACGTCTCAGTTGTTATATATATATCTAATAAGTGATCGAAGATTAAAGTTGGAATAGACATTACGTGCTTTCTTCATACCGGGTCACACTTCATGTCGGGCTCTCAGCCGATATATATATATATATATATATATATACATATAAATGTCGGCGCATAGCTTTAACCGATATTATTATTTAGTCAAGAGCCACCTAGTTTAGATTTGGTGGACAAGAGATGCAAAGTGGCGCCATCTCTGGCATAACTCGGGTAGCGCTATATACAGTGTGCTGTTCGCTGAATAGTCGGTCGTTCGGTCGTTGAGAGCCAATTACCGTTGAGTACTTAGTCATCGTCCGACAGAGGCGTTGGGGGGGGGGGGGGGGAGCGCGCGGACAGGCTCGGAGGAATTCACTTTGCGTTTGGTCGTGGCAACGTTCGCTACTAAGTGGAATACCTTGTGTCATCTCTTCGTCATCTTGTGTGGAATCTCAGTGTAACGTAATAAAAGCAGACTCATTGTACATGTGATATCTTATTCTCTTCCACGCTTAATTCACGCCTAGCCACGAAATTGGAGCATGCCATCCTATAAAGATCCTGATACGGGCGCATGTGCCTTTATATATATATATATATATATAAATAAGGGCCCACGTGCCTTTATATATACAGGCTGACTGGTTGAACACTTTACATAAACAAGGACATGATAATTCATGGTCACATGAAACGTTTAAAAAAATAAAATTAAAAAAATACCGTTAAACTACAGAGGAAACCTTCATTCTATGAATGTGCTATAACTCGAAAATTATGGACACCGTCCGAACGGGGTTAATGACCCAAAGCGCCGCGCCGCGTTCAAAGGAATCAAGCTGCGTCCGAACGGGGTTAATGACCCAAAGGGCCGCGCCGCCCGCGCCGCGTCAAAGGATGCCGCGATCGTCGGCCGCCCGACTTACCTTGCCGCGCTAAGGCAAATTTTATTACTACACGCGCGCCGCGAGTGACCATGTTTATTGTTTTGAGTAGACAATTAAAGTTAAATTAGGTAAATATTAGGCACCTATTTTTTTTTCTTAATTAGAACGAGAATCGAGTACTGAGCACTATATATCAATATGTAAAGTGTTCAACCAGTCACCCTGTATATATAAATATATAAAGGCACATGGGCCCGTAAATATACAAAATAAATGGTACTTAATAAAAATGTTAGGAACATATATTTATCTACAGTTAAATATTATGTACACTTATAAATTTACACATTAAATAATTTATTAGGGGAGAGAATATTTGGGACAGAATTTTGAATATTGAGGAAACAGGTCTATTATTCTTATTTTTGCTATATTGAGTGGTCTCTTATTCTCATTTTTGCTAAATGAACTGGAGTACAAGAGCGGAGGCGGCAGATTGTTTAGGTGTTTTTTTTATTTGCCGCTTGAAACTTGAAAAACCATGGGATCTTTGGCAGATCTGTTTGTCACCATAGTATTTTCCTTTAAGTTCCCGTTAAGATTCCCAATACTTGATTGACCAAGAATCTCGAAATTGAGATTCATGTTGGTGAGCAGGCATAGTGATCTATGCATGCTCACCAACATGAGCGTAAATTTGGAAATGTTCTAGGGAGCCAATTTGTGATGCTGCCTTTGCACAAGAGTCAGCTGTTTCATTGCCAGGAATTCCAGAGTGCCTTGGAATTCGGGCAAGGACAATATTAATTCCTACTTTGTGACATTCAAAGAGCAGTTGTTTTATTTTAAGAATCAAAGGAAATTGAGAAATTTTGTGGAAAGGATTAGAAAGGATGGCTTGCAGGCAGCTCTTCCTTTTTTTGAAAAATAAGGGCTTCTTAGGGTGTGCTATACAAATGATTTGATGGGTATTGACCTACAGGATTATGAACATTAGTAAATTTGATGAAGCTATGGAGTAGACAAGGTATTTAATCCATATTACTACTGTCAAATAGGTCAAAAAGAAGGTTTAATTTTTGAAGAAGAGGGTGCTCTGAATTTTGCATTAATTTAAAGATGAACCGATCAGAAAGAAACTGCCTGCATATATTCAAAGGTGGTTCACAACATTCTACTTGCATGGTGTTAATGGATGAAAACTTCATCACTTCAAGAATAATGCGCAGACACTTGGACTTAATTTTGAATATTTTGTTTTGGCCACCTTTGTTACATAAGTTAGTTAATGAGCCGTAATAAAAATGGCTTCGAACTATGGTGTTATACAAAAGTGTTTTAGGAGTATGGATGGGAGCCCCACCAAACGCTTGAGAGATATCGAAGAACATTGACATTCTTTTCACACTTTTGAGAAATATAATTAAAATGGCTAGATCCCATCATTCTGGAGTCAAGCTTGATGCCTAAAAATTTGGTGCTGTTATCTTGAGGGATGATTTCTTGACCTATTAGTAGTTGAATAGTAGGGATGATTCTTTTTTTAGTAAAGATAACAGCTAAGCTTTTGGATGCGGATTGTGTCAAACCATGCTTAAAGAGCCAATCATAAGATAAGCTAGAGCTGAGTTTAACTGGTTAGTAGCGCCATCTATTGATTGAACGTTAACATAAAGAGCAAGATCATCTGCATATTGAAGGGTATTACAAAATGAGTTCACAGAACTCTCTAGGTCATACGTATCATTATAGTTCAGACAGTTTTAGGAGGCAGAAATTGATAGTTACATTTTATAACAATCGTACGTTCCATTAATATATTACAAATGATACGGACAAGCTTCACAGGGATATTCAGCTGAATGAGTTTACTTCTGAGTACCGGAAGCAGGGCGTTATCATCTGCTGCCTCAACATCTAGGAATACGTCAGCAAGATATCTTTTTTTTGAGGTTAACCTCAAACTTAATTAATAATAACCTACTACAGACCCACACGTACGACAACACAACAATAATTTTAGTAAATCAAATTAGTCAGTAAATAAACAGCTGTTCACACCAGTTCTCCCAACGACTCCAACAAGTTTACTCGCTATCACTTCCGAACACAGAATCCGAAGAACCTTTAAGTAAATTATGTAAAACTAAAAACATAAACAAAACACAACCGCAAAAAAAAACCCTTTCAGTTATTGGATTGTGGACTCAAAAACAGTTTGTCAGAATTTTATGAAATTAAATTGGGACTACCTCGGAAGCTCTGCCAAAAAAAAACAAATCAGGCTACTCTGTAAAAAGTAGTACGTTCATACATAAAAAAATACGCGTCGTCTTGAGGACCTCCTCCTTTTGGTAGTTGGTAGAAAAATTCTTAGTGAGAAAGTAGATTATAATATACATTTAGCATAATATAAAAATATAGTGATCACCACTCTTTCCTGGAGGAAGTTATGCAATTTATAAGTATTTATCCGATTTAAATCATATTAAACCATAATAAAATGAAAAAACCTACTGTCGCGACTTACTTCCACTCTTTTCCAAAATATGGCCTAATTTGACTGGACAATATTACATACGTAACACGTTCACTCAATAGTTCTTTTTTTTATTTTTTTATTTGACAACATCCACACAAAGGTCTTCAGGTCCCAAACTAGGCAGAGCCTGTACTATGGTAACTTGATGACTGATATACATACTTATATACATGTACACACCCAGACACGGATCAAACAGACATGTTCATGCACACAAATGTTTGACCTGTCCGGGGATCGAACCCGGGACCAGCAGCTCAGAAGGCAGGGGTGCTACCAACTGCGCCAACCGGCCTGTCATTTTAGATGGAAGTAGGTAAGGGCCTGTTCCCACTTATACGGACCGTCTGTTTTCTCGGTTCGTCCAAAGAGACGGATATGCCAGTGGCAGTACAATTTGTATGACAACGTTCGCATTTAGACGGATCCGAGAAAAAGAACGGATCTGGCTTTTTAGACGAACGATTTGCCCCTGCGAAGAGCCGTCTAAATCGGATATAGTGTGAATTAATTTTCTGACAAGACGGCACCAATGTGATGTGCCTCCCTCCTACCTGCGCCGCGTCCAGCGGATCATCTCGAAAACATCATTGCGGTTTCGGTGCTCGTGCAAAATCTTGCAAAATGGACGTCGATGTTCGATTTTCTGTTGAAATTCGCCCAAAGAGATCATCAAAAAAGGTAATTAGACATCCGGAAGTAGTTAAAAATCGTTGTTTAATTATTTCTTAACTCACCCATTAATGTTTCTGTTGACAATCTTTCTCGTAGGAGAGGGAGCACCCAAAATTTTCTTTTCCTAATTCTTCTTCTTAAATACCACCACATCACTGGGATGTCGTCGTCGTCTTTTGTACGAAGACTAAAATCATACTGATCGGAGCTTGCTTAACACACGTCTTCCGTTAAAACAGACGGTCCATCTAAGTGGGAACGGGCCCTTACTCTTGCAGTCGCAGATTATTTTGGAATCGTTAGAAAGCGCGGCAACAAATATCTTCCCTGTTTGTTGTCTCTTAATCTCTTGGTAGGACATGCCTGTCTGTTTCGATCACACGGCGCACAGCATAGGTGTTTCTTGTTCACAGCGGTGGACGGGCGGTCATCACGAAATCGCCACTGAGACACTTGACACGGCCGCGTTTGAATTCTGCAAACAAGCTATAAAATCAAGATGGCGGATGATGCAACGGATCGATTAACACGCAAGACACAATTTAGACTGCCAGTGACATTCCCTAATGAATTCCGAAGTAAAATTGCTATTTATATTCTTTTCCGGATTTGCCCCTTTTATTAGCTAAATCGACGGCTAATAGGTAAATAGTATTATTATATAATATTATATATATTAATATATATTCTTCATCGCTAAAAGCAGTTTGAAGCCGAATGAAACTCTGCTGATCTGTCAAATTACACTTAAAATCATAAAAAATCATAGATTCTAGTACGAAAATTTTCGTGATGTTGAAACGCAATTTCAAAAATGACGCCACAATGTAAAAATAAGCGACAGCCTTATGAAATAAACTGTATTCTACATCCAAAGAGTTCAATTTAAAAATTCTGTTATTACTTTATATATGTGGGCAGTTCCGGAAGCAGTGTGTGCCTATAAGTTCAAACCTACGGCCACGCATAAGACTGTTTTCGACCAAGGTGAGAATAGGAGTACAAAATACCTGGTACCTAGCATCGTTCTCGTCCACAAACTAAGAATTTATGTACCTATGTGTATCCAATCTTCTATTTTTGATTAGGTCAATATTTGAGTGTGAAGCATCAAACAGTCGTAAACGAGCACTATGGGACACAGCACAGGTAGTTGGCTAACCTAGGTAGGTAGGTATATACCTACCCTATGAAAAGATTAAACTTTGCTATATCCAAAGCCGATTCGATAATCCATAATTAAGATTAATGGAAAGATAATTAGGCTACGTAGGTTATAAGAGTGTGAAAGCGTCAAATATGCCAAATACACCAGGTACGTAGAGACGTACCTTTTGTATTTCTTTTTTTGCGCCAATAATACATAAAATGAGAGTGTTGTGCTTGGGAGTGCTAGCTGTGTGCGCACTTGTGGCCGGAGAAGATTTACTAGCTAAAGAGATTCCCAGTGGTTAGTATGGTCAATGGTCTATTTGTGATTTAGCATTAAACCTACCATTCGTTTTGATAACTTAAACTATTGGCATGCACCCACACGTTAGACAAAGAACTTTGTGGCCATTCCAAATTAGTGAAATGAGGAACGGTATTCCGCTGGAGGCTAGAAGACAAGTGCTATGTGCTATAACTGAACACCTTTTGTTCTAGAATCTTTATGCAAAAGCATATAATTCTGTCACACACACTGTCATTTATTTCTGTCGTTTTATACCGGGATTTTTAAAGCCCACTAAGGTAGGACCTATAGCAACAGTAGGTGTAGCTATAATTTCGAAAAAAATACTTCGCAAAGTTTAGCGAGATTTGGTCCCATCCACTGGGAAAGCCGTTCCTAGTCCTTGGGACGAGTTTTAGACTTGGGCGACCTGCCCTCTAACCCGTACCCGTGTCGCTTTGCGAAGTCGGTACCTCTTTTAGTAGGTAGCACCACTACACACACAGAATATAGACTACAAGCACAGAATATAATAGTGGACTAAAAGAAAATTATCGCCTTCTTTGTCATAGTAGACCTATTTGTTAGTTACTGTTGCTGTTTAGAAAATAGTCTAATTTCTCATTGAAAACTCCCTATTTCTACCCATGACCAATTATTGTATCTTAGGTATACCGTGATGTAGCCCTCATAAGTTAAAATAAGAGTAATACTGATTATGCGGAAAAGAATAAATAATAATAAATACATGTCAAAAAATTTAATTTCAGAAAAAGTATTTACGACATTTGTCGAAAACTTTGTGTATTTTTTGCACTGAGCTAAACACATACCTATAAGTCAATGACTTTTTGATATTCTTATTGCAAAATGGCTATATGAAGCGGCTGACCATCAAGTATCAAGTACAAGAAAAATACTTACTAGTAAAAAAAATATTATATATAAATAATTTTATCAAGGTAACGGATGAAATTCAAAAACTTTCGTAAATAATAACCAACGTCTTATTTTCTAGACATCCAAGTGAGCAAACAACTGGGTCCATATTCTCAGCAGTTTGTCTACCTTCGCGGGGATCCATCATCAGATGATCTTGCGCTTCTGGAAGGAGTGGTCGGCCGAAGTTTTATTGCAGAAGTTATCGAGAAAGCTCTGAATGATTTAAGGGATTTAGTGATTTATGGCAACGGTGACATTCCGCCTCTAGATCCACTAGTGTTAGACAACATTGGACCTTACGAATTCACTGTTACTGGGTATGTTAAATACTTACATAATTATGAATGAAAAAAATCTACAAATTATAGGACCACCAATGTGTTTTTAGCCGACTTCAAAAAAGGAGGAGATTCTATGTTCGATTGTGTGTATATATTTTATAAGTATGTTCACCGATTTCTCCTCTAATTCACTAACTAGTTCTCAAAATATTTGATTTTTTAAAGTGAACGAGGTGGTCTCATTTAAAATTCATCAAATTCGGTCAAGCTGTTTTGGAATTATACAGGATGGAAACTTTCAGCGGGGCAGTAAGGGGACGTACCTTATCCTTTGCAGCTACTCGAAAATGGTCTTAGGAGACTATCCGTATTTTTTTATGGAATTTTGATCCCCATCCACAGATTTTCAAAAAATAATACAGTTAGCAAGAAAATAGCCATTTTAACATAAAAAAACATGTTTTGATGCCAATCGATCCTGTTTCTAAAAATGATCATAAACCTCTATGGGATCAACCATCGTTGGAGTACTCAAAAAGTCACAAATTGCAAAAAACTTTTCCCTTACATTTTGTAAAGAATTTGTGTAACTGAAATAGGTACAATAAATAAAATAAAAGACAAATGATCAAGTAGAATTTTACACATATCAAAAACGAGGCGTATTAATTTTCTTTTTTATTAACTAACATTACTTGATGATGTTATTCTTATTTAAAATCTTGTAGTTTCTTGCCCTACGATATCAAGTGCTCGAAGTGACCGTTTGAAGATTGTTTTTTATTTAGTAATAACGAGTTCAAAATTTGAATTGTTTTTAAACTTATCTTTTTATTCAGTCAACAAAAGATCGCAACCGTCACTAAAAAACTTTTGCGTTAAATTTTCCCACAAAAATTATGGATAGTCTCCTAAGACCATTTTCGAGTAGCTGCAACGGATTAGGTACTTCCCCTTACTGCCCCGCTGAAAGTTTCCACCTTGTATACACTCCAATAACCTATCTTGATGATATCCTTATTGACGCCGAATGACAATCGATCCCGTTAGTAGTGAGGGTCACTAAAAAGGGTGAATTCTTTTTTACAAAAACACGGAACCGACTTTAACACTGAAAACTGTAAAATAACTTGTCGGTACCATGCGCACAATATTGTGATAATAGGTACGTTTGAACGATCATGGTACCGACTTCAACAAGTTATTTCACACATTTTAGTGTTGAAATGTTTCCATGTTTTTGTTGGGAAAAATTTTTTTGAATATATTTTATTACAAGGCATCCACTAATTGAATTCCATCGATATTTGTAGAGTTCGTGCTAAGGCTGGCGTCACTAACTTCCGTGCTGAGGGGCTACGCTGGTACGTGGTAGACTACGTCACCTTCAACGCACTCCGTCTTGCTTTAGGAGTTCACGTCACTCTGCCTTGGTTGACTGTCACTGGTATGTAGATCGAACAAGAGAAAACTTGATTAAGATCCTATGGATTGTTTCATTTGAAATACTTCGTCACATAACCATATTTTATTTTTACTAACTAGGGTGACCATAATTCCAGGATCTTACGATACCGAGGTTAGGTTGGCAGTACTGCTGACGCATCGAGCTGGTGGCAACTTCAGGTAAGAAAATACAACGAGAACCTATCTAATTTAGTTGTTATTTGGTTCGTTAACTTTACTGATATAGTTTAAACTTTCTAGAATCTTCCTGAATCGCTTTGAAGTTGGTGTGGACGCAAGACTGGGCACTTCCGTTCTTGGCGGTCATCTGATTCTCCGCGAACTGGACATTAAGCTTGACATTCACGACACATTTGTAAGTTATATGCTAAATCATGGTTCAGTTACTGTATTTAATCATTTGCATGGGCACAGAAGGGACACAGATTACGAAATAGCGCCGGTAGGCCATCGTAAACCGGCGTTCTTATCTAGAAGTATAAAATTCCTCAAATTTGAACAAACAAATAAAAATGATGTAGGTGGGTACCCTTGGCCCCGGGTTATCTTATCATATCCGTTGAATCATGACTTGACCCCTGATAAATAATAAATAAATAATTTATAATCCTATCACGTACGAATACATAATACGTAATCTAAATATACATACTAGTAATAAATTAAATGCGAAAGTTTGTGAGCGAGTGTGTTACTTCTTTCTTCACGATGAAATGACTCGGAGGATATTATTGAAATCTAAAATGGAGATATCCTCACTTACCCAAGTTGTGCATGTATTACATAGGGTTACAGGTTATTTACTTGTAACTATATAAATTAATTTTTAAATCTTTGATAGATAAACAACAGAATTATAAATAAGTAAGTAGTTGGTAGGAATTTGAACATTAGGCCTTTATATTTGTGAAATTGGCGTTATTTGTGGAAAATTAAACTAAAAAAATATGAAATGATGTAATCAATCGAATTCTCACTCACACCGACGCCTTCCGCTAACTCTGACGTGGCTTGCGATGGATTTGCTTTGACGACCACCTTCAACCCGTTGACTCGCGATTCGCTATATTTGGCTAATAATACAATAGATTTCCCAGAAATCAACCTACTTTTCCAAGAACTGCAATGTGTGTGGTTAATTCTTCGTTGTCAACTAGGGTCTCCGGTTATCCAAGAGGTTTGTTATGTAGGTCAACATTACCACAACGAATACGTTGGAACCAAAAACGTACCGTGTTTTCTTTTACAGTAGCTTCCCCATAGACCTCATATCGTTAGGTAGAACGTATACAAACAAGGTAGGTATTTCAATTTCGTCAATAACGTGATATTTTTAGTTTGCGATATAGTGAACAAACCGATATCAAAGAAAAACCAAACAGCGTGAAAACAAATGAAGCACTAAATTCGAAACACAAATATCTGTAGATATTTGTGTTTCGAAGCCACACAAGCCCAAATCTATAGGTACTAAGTATATTATAAATATAAATAAAATTGAAGTGTCTGTAATGGGGATCTTCACTGCCAATTTATCACGCCAGATGGCGCATCGTCGGGATGGCCATTGAAACCTGTCAGTTCCATTCATTTTGTTACCTTACATGCAGTAAACAATAATTTTCTCCAAATATGCCTTTGTGTGCTGTACCAGGATGTAATAATAACGGTGTACATTTATTTTCCAAAAATCCACTATAAAAAAGTGGTTAATTTATGTTGAGTCAAATAATAATAATTAAATTACAACTAAATAACACTCTAATCTAAAACAGAACACTGTTAACCATTTGCGTACCAGAGACGTACATTTACGTCCATTTCATTCATACAGCTTTTGTTTTAATTTTCACGGTATATGAAGTATTAAAAGTAAATATTTAATTAGATAGTAACTAGGTACCTCTCAACAAGATCGGCTTTTTTTCCAGTCATCTTTCCTCCTCGATTTTTTAGTTCGACTTTCAATTTTATAAGCTTCCAGGTAGCATACGTCTTGAAAGTAACGATGGTTGATCGGTTTCAACAAAAAAAACATATTTTTTTCCTGAAAAAACAAAGCGACACTAACATTACAGTGGCCATCTCGCCGCTGGCGCCCTCTGCGTTGAGCTTTGCGTGTGGATCCCCATTCCAAAAACAATGTGAAGGGATTTTAGATCTTCATAAAACTCATATCATATTCTTTAAATATACTTATTTTGCAGATCCAAATAGATGGAATGACCGGGTCGGCGATAATTAATTTAGCCATCAGCTCCTTTATCCAGAATCTGACGCAGGAGATAATCCAGAACGAGTTAGCAAACGTCAGCCAGTTGCTTAGCGAGGAGTTATTTGATGTTATCAACGACTTCCTCAGGGACTATACGCTCGCTGACATCCTGGGCTGATTGAGAAATGAAGACTTGTGAAATCGTTTTATATTGATACTTTCGTCAAAATATACCTATCTATCATAGTATTGTAGCAACATCAAGTTGTATTTTGTAATATAGGTAGGTACCTACTTACAATTGGCAATAATAAACACGTGACCTGCATGTACCTACTTTTTTATAAGTTTAGAAAAAAATAATTTCTTATGGGATGAAAACAGTGATATTTTTAAAACGCTTGCAACAGCGAGCGATTCAAAATGTCGAGACACGATTTATATGTTACACCAGACGTCGGGATCTAAAAATAAGTAAGTATATACTTATGTCCCAACTCCTCTCTCTGAGAGGAAGGCTCGAGTCCCAGCAGTGGGAGCAAAATGAGCTGATTATGATGATGCTTATGTAGGCATATATATCTGAAAAACTATTATGGAATTGTAAGGTGACAAGTATACCTATAGGTAATTAAGTCAGTAGATTACCTATTAAAACTACATTCTATTTCTCACCAGCTTAACTGACATGAAAATATGCAAATATAATAGTTGTTATCTCAATTAAGTAATCACAGAAGTAACACATGCGTCTTACCTTTATCGTTATTTGGGAATTGATTTCAAATCACTATAATCCACGAATTATATTAATCTGCTACAGCTGCAATCAACGGATTACATAAAAGTCTAATTATTAATAATCAACAATACGTAAATGAAAGGTTATGCACATACAAAGAATGGGTAAGTAGGTGTAATTATACCTACTAAATAAGAACTAGGCACTTGTTAGTTAGGTACATAGATAAATTAAGTTAAGTTACAGCCCGCGGCATGTAACTCTAGCGCTGACCGTTATTGCGCAGAAGTCAAAAATTGGGTATCACAGGGGGCTAGAGGGACGAAGGACTCTTGTCTCACTCTGTAACATGGAAGACGAGGGACTCTTGTCTCTCTCTGTCACATGTGCGCGACTGTACCCATGCGCAGCTATCCCCTCCACATTTTGCTCAGCGCTAGAGTTACGTGCCGCGGGCTGTACACGTACGCAAATTAACGTGCTAAGCTGACCAGGAGCTGCTTGGAGATAATATCTACATTAAAACTTAATTCTTACCAGCTTGTCTACTATTAGCTACGCTCCGCGGTTTCACCCGCGTTGTGATGTGATAGATGATGATGATGATGAATCAAATATAGCGTAAGTATGTTACTCAGGAATAATGTAGCTTTCTACTGGTAAAATATTTTTTTAATCTGTTAATTCGTTTTGCGTTGCGTTTATCCATTACAAACAAACTATCAAATGTTTCCTCTTTATTATTAGATTAGATATGGACTAAAACCTATCAAGATACAAATTCGCTGTGGGGTACCGGCTTAGAATAGTACCCCCTAACTCTACCCGTGGGTGCCGTAGAAGTCTACTAAGGGGTAACAATCGGAAGGTGAGCAGCAGCACCTTCCCAGTATATAGCCCCAAAACTGCGCTCGCCAACCCGCCTGCCAAGCGTGGCGAGTATTGGTATAACCCCCCGCACTTTCTAGTTGTAATGGGGGACTTCGACGCGAAGTTGGGTCAGAGAAGCGAGGATGTGTTGAAAGTGGGGCAATTTGGCTATGGACAATGGAACCGTAGGGGACAGAGGTTGGCCGACATACACGAGAAATAAGATTGACTTCATTATGACCACCAAAAGGCAAATACTCACTGATGTCTCCGTGATCAACAGGGTTAAAACCGGTAGTGATCACCGAATGGTAAAAGTCACGGATAATAATAATGTCAAACTTGAGAGGTCTCTTCTGATGAAATCTACGCTCCGACCCACTCGTGCCCATATTCAAGACCCCGAGAGCTTTCAACTTGAGCTGTCCAATCGCTTCGATTGCCTTGAGAACACGGCTTCAGTGGAAGAGTTCAAACAGGTTAGTAGAAACTGTCCATACAGTGGGTTCCAAGTACTTTAAACTCCACCGTTCAGATAGGCCACAGAAACTGTCCAACGATATCCTCAACCTCATGGCTGAACGACGCTCATTAAAACTGCAGACTTCGGATGATGCTGAAGCATATAGGCTGCTCAATAGACGAATATGGAAGTCCTTGCAACACGACATCCGGATTTTTAATACAAATCGTACTCGTATTAAAAAGACGATAGAGCGGAAACAAGGCTCTAAAGTGTTTGCAAGAGACATGTCTATTGGGCAAAGCCAGTTGACGAAGCTGAAGAGAGAAGATGGAAGTGTAGCGTCGACTAAAGCAGAAGTGTTGGGAGAGGTAGAGGGTTTCTACGGACAGTTATACTTCTCGGTCGCTAAACCTGTTAGCAGCTCGGTCAAAGACCCAAGAGCGAAGCTGACCCAACATTATACCGAAGACATCCCGGACATCAGCCTGTACGAGATTAGAATGGCCTTGAAACAGCTTAAGAACAACAACGCGCCGGGTGACGACGGTATCACATCTGAGCTTCTGAAAGCGGGTAACATTGGTACTTAAAGTCCTTCAGAAGCTCTTTAATACCGTCTTACTCGGAGGTTCAACGCCAGAAGCATGGAACAATAGCGTGGTGGTGCTGTTCTTCAAGAAAGGTGACAACACTTTACTTAAAAATTACAGACCCATCTCGCTTTTGAGCCATGTTTATAAGCTGTTTTCGAAGGTCATTACGACCCGTCTCAGTCGCAGGTTTGATGAATTCCAGCCTCCGGAACAAGCCGGTTTCCGAAAAGGCTATAGTACCATAGACCACATCCACACGCTACGGCAAGTTATACAGAAGACCGAAGAGTATAACTTGCCTCTATGTTTAGCGTTTGTGGACTATGAGAAGAAGGCCTTTGATTCGATCGAGACGTGGGCAGTGCATGAGTGAATCTATCCAGCGGTGCCGTATTGACTATCGGTACATTGAAGTGCTGAAGTGTTTGTACAAAAACGCCTACATGTCAGTCTGAGTACAGGAGCAGAGTTCGAAGGCAATTCCATTGCAAAGAGTCGTGAGACAGGGAGATGTTATATCTCCGAAACTATTCCCCGCTACATTAGAAGATGCCTTCAAGCTTCTGGAATGGCAAGGACTTGGCATCAATATTAACGGCAAATAAATCACTCACCTTCGATTTGCCGACAATATTGTCTCAGTACAATGCTCGAAGGCCTCCATCGAGTTTCCCAACGACCTTAAGATGAACATGGACTAGACGAAAATTATGTCTAATGCCCATGTTGTACCTACCCCAATATCAGTTGGGAACGAGTACATCTACCTGGGACAGACAGTCAAACTAGGCAGGTCCAACTTCGAGGAAGAGGTCAATCATCGAATCCAACTCGGCTGGGCAGCGTTCCGGAAACTTCGCGAAGTTTTCTCGTCAAAAATACCTCAGTGCCTCAAGACAAGAGTCTTCGACCAATGTGTGTTACCAGTGATGACTTATGGCACTGAAACGTGGTCTCTTACTATGGGCCTCATTACTAAGCTCAAAGTCGCACAACGAGCTATGGAGAGGGCTATGCTCGGGGTTTCTCTACGTCATCAAATCAAAAATGAGGAAATCCGTTGAAGAACGAAAGTCACCGACATAGCCCAGAAGATTAGCCGTTGAAGTGGCAGTGGGCAGGGCACATAGCATGCAGAACAGATGGCCGATGGGGCCGAAAGGTTCTGGAGTGGAGACCACGAACCGGCAAGCGCAGCGTAGGTCGTCCACCGACACGGTGGACAGACGACCTGATAAAGGTTGCAGTACGACGTTGGATGGAAGATACAATTAATGTGGCCTAGTTTGTACCGGCACTGCCGGTGTTAATATTGCTTATTTAATTAATCCATAAATTACGTCACACGCTTTAATGATTTTTTGACCCCTCCCCCGTCGTTGTCACAGCTGGTCACATTTTCTGAGACTCCCTCTACCTTTTTTTATGGGATAGGTTGGCAAACGAGCAAGCGACCTACCTGATGGTAAGTGATACCGTCGCCCACTGACATCCGCAATACCAGAGGTCTCGAGGATGCGTTGGCGACCTTTGAGGAAGGTGAGGGTGGAGGGGGAGGGGGAAGGAGAGGGAGAATGGGGAAGAGGGAATCGGTCCTCCGGAATCTACCACAAACCGACGAAACGCAATAGCAAGCTATGTTACTTCACGTCGATGTTATGTGGGAGTTTGGTACTGCCCCAGTCGTACCGGCCCATTCAGCTGTGGGGTAACATCGTGGCGCTACCACCGAAAGTGTGATGTCACATATTTTGCAATATTAAATTTAGAAATTTATGAAATGAAAACGGTAGTGTTCCGAAATTAATTATTTCTTAATTAATTATTTCTATTTAAATTGTTTTTCAATAAAATCAACATAAAATGAAACATAAGCATGAAAATTAACAAATACCGTCATATCCTCCAACTTTGCCCGCAATTTACACATTTTTGGTCACTGACAAAAAAGTACTCATATTAGACAGAATCAAGGCCGATATCTATTAAAAGATACCATTACATATTACGAATTTAAGCTTCGGATCCTCATATTACTTTTAATTTCTCTTTAAATGAAGAAACAATTAACGGGTAAACTAAGGTGAAAAAGTACCCAACTTTGCCCACCTTCATTTGCCAAGCTATTTGAAGACTTACGGTGCTTATTTTAAGAGCAAACATGTGAAACTGGGCAAAGATACATTTGTTATACCAAAAAATATTAAATGAAATGTATTTTCGTTGCAAAATGAATGGGCAAAGTTAGTTCAATATTTTTTGGAATCTTCATACATAAATATTTGGGGAATAGGGCTGTCACAAATCAAACGCAAAAATATACGTCAATAAATGTTTCAGCTGTCTATTATTTATCAAATCTTAACTTAATACAGAATAATAATATCTTAAGTGTTAACATAGGTAATTATTAAAAACAAAAATAATAATCTGGTAACATAACTTTGAAGATCCAATATGTTGTTAAGTTATACACGGTTATGTAGAATTCAATAACATAATTTTAAGAGGGCATTATGTACGTTATATCAAATAACTTTTGCCTTAGCAAAAGTTGAACCAACAGTGAAATCGCGAAAAACGTGATCTTATACCATACAAAAAAGTTTATACCTCTCTACAAAATGTACGGAACAGCTGATTTTGTGCGCTATTTCGGGATTGGACCCATAGTGAAAGCTGTTTGTTATGACGTACAGAATGCAACCTTAAAATTATGTTAGTTAATTCTAAATAGCCGTGTCTTATTAAATAATCTTAGTTTGACTTATAACGTAGTCGATCAAAAGTAAACTGAATCTTCATCGTCTAGTAAAACAAATTCCTCATTTTCGTTTATTTGCAACAAATCTACTTGCTTAATTATTAAATCAACAGGTATGTCATCCATATCTGGACTTTTTGGCTTCATAAATATGACATCACCTTTTTTGGAAATGGTTTTGTAATATGATATTTTATACTTATTTTCAACATTTTGGTCAATTTCAGTTATTATACCGATGTAATATCGCCATTTCTTGGTCTGGTAATATCTAACAAGAACATTATCTCCTATATTTAACTTATTTACATCAAAGCCATTTTTTAGTCCTTTGGATGTATTTTCATTTTTAATGTGTTGTTCTATGTTTTCCATACTCTCATCTGTTATTTCGATACTTTGAATATTTTGTATATGTTCATATTCTTTTATGTTCAGCTGTCCGTCAATTGCCACTTTGCCATCTGTTTTGGTATCATAAATTTTCGTGTCTTCATTTTCAAGACACACAATCTCTTTGAATATTTCAGCTTCCCTCTCGCTATTTTTTTTCTTTACAGCTTCATCATCTTCTTCAATTTCTTGTATAGAATCTATATCATTTGACATTAAGTGGTGAATATCATTGCTGTCGTCTGACATTAAATCATTAATTTGTTCGAAGTCAATGGCCTCCAGATCACTATCACTGTGCACGCTCATGGATATTTCTTCAGTAGTTGTTGAACTAGTACTTAGCAATTTCTTTGACCTTTTGTAGGGTGTAATTGATTTGTTATAAAATGTTTTGTCTGTGTTTCGTGATTTGTGTTTCAAATTTAGTGCCGTGTATGTCCTAGTGGTTTTAGTTTGTATGATATTTCTTATATTTTCTTTAGATTCAGAAACAGTATCACTTTCATTAATTGCATTTTTGTCTGGTTCAAACTCTTTGCGAGACTTTGGTTTTCGTTTAACATTTTCTTTCAAAGGCTTTGTAGTTTCAATAGTCACATCAGTTATAAATGTTTGTAATATTCCTGTTTTTTCATTTAATATATTTTGCTCAATTGTTCGTTCTTCTTCTTTTTCCATTTCAGGGTTTTTATGTGTGTCTATCGTGTCCTGAATTTGTTCTCTGTAGACTGTAATGTCGTCCAAAGTACCTTCATTAAATATATTCGTATTCCTAATTTCTGTTTCACTGTCACCAGTTGTGTGATTAGGTTTATCAGTCTTTAGTTTTTTCAACTTTGGTTTTGGTTTTTCACAGCCCTTTCTTGTTTTCTTTTGTTGCCCTGGTTTTTTTATTAAGTCTTCAAAATCTGTGACAGATACTGATTTTCCGGGTTCAACGTATACTTTTTTATTTCTAACAGTCTTTATTGGATTCGGCGCTCTAGATTGTTTTAGATAATCCAGCAAAGATTCATCAATCTGGTATGCTGTAGAATCAGGAAACTGGAACTCTGGGGTTCTTTTAAGCACTTCTCTTGGATTCAAAGGGTATATTCCTGCCGCTTTAAATCCACTTTGCAAATTTTTGCTTTGTCGAAAGTCAATATTTTCAATTAAAGTTCGGAGTAAGGCCGGAAAATGCTTTTTATTCAATGTTTTTTGGGAAGGGTTTTCAGTTTTATATTTGAGTAATATTTTCCGCCATTCTTTTTTTAACGGCCCAAAAAACGCAATGTCCAGGGGCTGTGTCAAATGCGTAGAGTTCGGTGACAAAAACACAAATTTGATCTCGTATTCTTCACAAAGCTGAACTATTTCAGGACTGAGATGACTGGATAGGTTATCCCCTATAACTACCTTTGGCCCTGGGAGTATTTTGGCCCATTCCAATACAACTGACCGAAAATAATCTTCAAAAATCGCAGCGTCAAACCATCCGCTATGGGTGCAGTTGTACCTCGCATCTGTAGGTCCATTCAAAATCCATTCATTGTAAAGATTATCGGCTTTGTATACTACATATGGCGGTAGACATTTGCCATCAGCTGTGCCGCTAAACATAATTGAGACGCATCCTTTAGTGCTGTTAAGAATCCTTTCAGGATATTTCACTCCTCGTCGGAAAATTGCTTTTGAGGAGCCAGGATTATCGCTGCAGTTCGTTTCGTCGTAATTCAATATATTAGCAGGTGGAACACCTTCTAATGTTTCTTGTAGATTTTTAAAGTAAATTAATATTTCTTCTTCGCCTTTTTGTGCTCTGGATGAAGAGATATTTTGTGTAGATCTAACGGTTAGTTTTTCACTATGACGTGATAGTAAATTGTTCACCCATTTTTCCCCTGGCATCTTATTGTTGAAAATATGGTCTTTTCCATTCTTCTTTAGATAGTTGTGAACTAAGATACGCAAATCAAGTTTTGTGAGCGGACTTCCATAATCAGTAGATGCTATAATAACATTTATTAACTTGTTTTCTTCTTCTTCGCTTAGTCTTGTAGGTTTCCCGACAGGTTTTTGATGACGGTCCTTTAATTTATTGACGATTGTGCGCCGTGCAATCCCAAATTGCTTTTCTGCGTCTCTCGACGAAATGGTATTATTTGCTACAGACTCTACGGCCAATTGCAACATTTCAGGCGTATAGTTTCTATAAGACCGCGATCCTAATTTTCTACGACTTTTGCGTTTTTTTGCTCGAGGTTTAGGTTTTGACATTCTGAAACAATCAATACGACTTTCAATTAGTAGCAATATTCTCAATAGGTACGCAAAGTAAAATCAAGAAGGCATTAAGTTATAAAGGTACCTATAGCAAAGTAAATAATTAATAAATTATAAAAGCTTTCACTCTTGGGGTCGTATATTTATGTACCTACTTATTATTTTAAACTAAATTAAAAAAAATAGTTTTTTAGTTAAATGAGTAAACCAAGCACCAACTAGTAGTTTTTTTATGTGTCTGTCAGTACCTAAATTTTTTAAAGATATTTATATTTTATTGTGACAGCCCTAGCACCTTAATATCTATGGGCAATGTTTGGACTGTGTGTGTTGTGATTATCCACCTAACATTGCCCAAGCTCGAAACTCTCAACAAACATTCAATTCTTTCTTCAAAATAATGTGTAACCTCCTTATTTTAAGTCTATATTCATATTCTGTATGTAAAACTTACGTATTTTGATTTCTTCTTGGTGATCACTTATAAGTTTTTTCAACAAAAATTTGCTCCACGAAAACACCACTCACTTTGTCAACATGTGACAGACGACTGCTTAGGGTAACGCGCGTCTCTCATGTTTAGTGTTGCCATGAACATAAATTATTTTCTACTAAAATAAAGAAAAGGGGCCAAATCGCTACCTTTTCCCAGATATTGAGAAAAAAAGTTATGTTAGCTCCTTGGGCAAAATAAGGATGGATGGGCAATGTTTTCATTCAATTTTCTACATTTTTACCTAGACTCGATACTATGCGATTCAACTCAAAAGAGGCGGTGATTTTTTGTTTGTTTTGGAGGATATGACGGTATTTAAAAAAAAAATTATAGGTATCAATAAAAGATAAATCCATAATCATCTTGAATACATGGACTTCGAACCCATTCCTTTATATCATTTATAACCGGCATAGTAGCGACATTGTTATCATTTGGACAGCTAACATCAGAAAAATTCATTGTGTCAACATCTTCTTCATCTATCCATATAGGTATAACCTTTGTCGTCATTCAAGCAAAGAATTTATCTGGTCGAAGTAGGATTTGAACCGGAAAAATATAAGTTGCAATTTTTCTTCAGAATTCATTGGGGAAGGTCACTGGCGGCGGTCTAAATTTTGTTTTTGTGGTAATCGCTCCGTTGCGTTATCCACCATTTTGATTTTAATAGTCAATTTTTGTTTATTCAATAACTCGTTTATTTACAAATTCGGTATGCTAAAAAAAATTAACCTATGCCAATTCCGAAACCATTTCGAGATTTTATGTTACAAACCCTTATTTTTCTACTCTGACCTTTTAAAACGATAAGATGCCATTTATTTTAACAAAAAACGATGAAATTATTCGACTTTCATTGACCTCTAAATGACGTCACTTTTTTGCACTTTTGTTTTGATTGAATAGAGACTTACGAATTAGTAGGTGTCACTGTCAAGTGTTCTAGTTTCTTTTTTTTTACTGGCGTGCTTTTCTTGGCTCCTCAACGCAACTACATATTTGTGCAAAAAAGTGACGTCATAGGATTCAAATTTTAAAAAAAATATTATAAAATAACTACTGAATATAAAACAAAAATATTGAAATAAGTTTCTTATAATGACCTAATCTACGAAATAAAAATATAAAAAAAATACCAAAAAAAAACTTTACATACCGAATTCAGTCAAAAATGGTTATAACAAAAGTTGTTGAAAATTCAATTTTCTACATTTTTACCTAGACTCGATACTATGCGATTCAACTCAAAAGAGGCGGTGATTTTTTGTTTGTTTAACAACTCGTTAATTTTTAATTTTAGTACATGAAAAATTATAAAATTACCTATTACGAGTATATCTACAATCTTAGTCCGTACATTTTTTTTCGTCGGATCGATATGGGTAAAACGTTCGTAAATACATAATAATATCACATAATGCATTATCACGTTTATTTTAAAGTTTACACGAAAAATTGTTACATTCAAAGTTGTTAGAAATTAAATTTCCCACAAATATGGTTCTTAGAATTTTTTTGGTAAGATGGATATTTTTCGATTTATATCTGAGAAGCCAAATGAGGGTCAAGTCTTATTATTGCATTATCACCTTGATGTTCAATTTATTTCAAAATTAATCACGGCAAGGCGATGCCGATGTAGGATGTAGGTACTATTGTCACGAACCCGTGACGATAGTACCTAGAGCGAACTCGATACGTGATCGATGACGTCACCTAAAACACACACAACGCTCACAGATGCGAGTTGTCACTGTCAAACATCAAATTATTTAGGATTCTATCGATTTTTGACAGAAAAATAACCGCGCTATTCGCGACCAACGGAATAACAGAACGCTTAAATATTACCGTGGCTTAACCGAGGCGCGACAGCTATGTGGGTTGACGGCGCTTACCGGAACGTACCCATAGATGATATTTGTTGATGTTAAGAGGATTGCATAGCTATTACTTTCCATGCTAAAAGAGAAAACTCTTTTCTCTTAATATTGTCCGATTTCAGTGATTTTTTTTTCATGGTATCATGACATTGTTTACTATGCCCGTACGTTTTGATCGTCTATTTGAGGTTAAAAAACATATTAGATAACTTAGAGAATCTTTGTTACCGATACACGCGTCGATAATTTGGCTAATTTTCTTGCTAAATTTGGCTTGTTTTCTGTTTTTGTTATATAGTTTTTGTTTTGATTATTGTTTTGTTAAGTTTTTTGTTACTGTTGATTGTTGAATATTAACTGTTGAACTGTGTTCAAACCAGAATAACATGGGGAAAGTTATACACAGTAAAGGGAGCAATCTCGTGTTAAAAGTGCTACAGTTCTTCGAGAGCGAGAAGAAAAATAAACGTTTTTCCATACCGGTGGATCAGGTTGAAAAACATTTATTTTTATGCTCAATATTAATAACGGTAACAGGTAGACAACTTAAATTTTCACAGAATATGTAGTTGTATATTAACTTTCAAAATAAATAAATATTTTTTATTCATTTAACTAACTTAATTTTTAATCAATTTTTACTCGATCTTAATAAAGGCCACTTGGCTGGTTTTTTTTGCACACCGTACTTGAGCGCCAAAATGACATCACATGGTCAAGCGTCTAGTTAATGTGACCGCGTTGTAGGTCTTTCAATGGGGGTCGGAATCGCTCGACTACAGTCGGCCGCACCACAAAGATGGATGATATGCCGACTCCATCGCGGAGAGTTTCTAGTACAAGAGCGCGTTCAGAACCTCGGTGAGAGCGCACTCGGAGTGCACCTTTTCACACTAACGCCGTTCCGAACCTCAGGGTAAAGCACTTGGTTGTTCGAACTCGAGTGTTTCGAACCTCGGAGCGTCGCAACTGTTTAACCATCAAAATAGATCGGTAAACGGTAGCAATCCGCATCTGCCATAACTTTGACCAATCAAACTTCTTCTTTTTGTCTCTTCGGAAAGACCATAACCTGTCAATGTCGAATTTGTCAAAGTCTGTTTGAGGTTAGAAAACCACCGTGGCCGTTCCGTACCTCAAAGAGAGTTAGAAAACAACTAAACAACCGCACTCTGAGGTTCTGAACGCCCCCCTGCCTATACGATGTATTCTAAGGTGCGTTCGTTTAGCTCTTGGGGCATTGGTGGCGTTGTCATTGATGGCTCTTTTGTTAGAGCGTACGTAAAGCTCAAAAACGTTATTTTTGCCTCTTTTCGAACGCTCAAGTCGCATAAGACCTAAAATCGCATGATTATGCTGTCAAATACATACTGTCAAGAAACGATCACAAACAACCATGCTCCATGAACGACAATTTCACCCACAGATTCCCAATTCGAACGCCCCTTGTGAGCGTTTTTAGCGTTATTTTCGCTAAAAACGCTCACAATCTATTCGAACGCACTACTAGTGTACCGAGCTATCAAAATCATAGCGTTATATTTTTTTATATGAAGATACCTAAGCGTGCCACAGAGGACTTTGAAGTCATAAGGTGCGTTCGTTTAGCGTTTAAGGAATTTGGTGGCGTTGTCATTGATGGCTCTTTTATAAGTTCGTAAAGCTCAAAAACGTTATTTTGTCACTTTTGTCCACAACCTATTCGAACGCTCAAGTTGCATAAGACCTAAAATCGCGCTTTACGAACGCTTTAACAAAAGAGCCATCAATGACAACGCCACCAAATTCCCTTAACGCTTAACGAACGCACCTTATGTCTTCAAACTTTTCTATTTGTTGGTTTTGTTTAAAAGTTGATTTTGTGATAAAACCTAGTAATATTATATTCTCTGCTATAAACGTACATAACATGAATAGAAAAAAAATTCAATTATATTTAAAAAAAGGTAATTCTTCTTTGAACTTTTTCGCTGTTGAACTTTCACACTCAAAGCGGTTTCTGTGTGTTGGATGTTCTAACAATGGCTCTAACAGACTGATCATTCGATCATCACCATCACTGACCAGAGATATTTCTTTCATTATTTCGGAATTCATACGAAATTTTCATTGAAATTATATTCCGTCCTAGAACTCTGTGTTGACATGCGCTGACGAAAAGCCCTGAGCAACCGGTTATTTTCATCATCTGAGGAAACAGAGGAATCCATTAATTGCCACATGTATGTAGATTTAGATTATCGTAGATTCTTTATCGTAGTCTATATACATAGTTATTTTTATGCACCGAGGATAAAACGATTTCACAAGTTACCGAACTCTGAAGTAAGGTAGACTTGTAAAAAATATGAGAGTATTAAAATATATTTAGTGCTGACAAATAACGATTCTTTATGAAACACTTGTTCGACTCGTGCAATATGTAACAATAAACATAGACAATTTGTCTATATTTGTAACTTTCGCCGTGGTCCGTTTTGCGATAATTTTGCTCACAGTGCTATCGTCTACCAAAGCTGGTCCGAGACAAATATCGCGATTTTGACAGCTCGTGGCACTGTAAGCGTGTTGTTATTTCGGACCAAAGTTGTAGCAATAACGAACCATTTGCGCGCGAAAAACAAATTCATAAAAATATCGTACATAGTGTGAAGGTTAACTATGTAGTGTGTAGATTAAAAAGAAATAATGGAATGGATGGACCGACTTTTACAACTTTTACATCAAAAAGAAGGGACACCAGTAAATACATTGTAGAAATAAACAAACACCTGTCACTTTTGAAAGAACGCTCACGACAATTATGGTGTAGAGCATGGTTCATGTAATCGTCGATATGGCGGCAGTTAAGACGTCATCGATGACGTAGCGTGGGCCATCGTAATCACGCTCACGGTAAAAGGGACCGACTTTTATCGCGCTAATATCGATTATGGCCAATTGGGACCGCAGTGTTTGTAATAGTAGCCAGAAAATCAACAATTGTAGAAAATGTCCTACGTGAAACACTTCAAAGAGCATATATAAAAAACACTTGTTCTGAATAATGTTGCCAGTTTAGGCCGATGTTGCTATTTTATTTTACAATAATTGTTACTTGTAGCTTTTTGAAACGGGGCCAAGTATTATTACAACACCACAGTTATCTATGTTCTATTAAACGGTGGCTTCGTTATCTTCATTTCTATTAGAGCAAAGAGTTTGCATCATCTCATATCGTTGTCTAATCATCATTTGTTTGTTTGTTGTCATTGATTGACGGACGTATGTCAATGGTGAAAATTACTATGAGCTAAATTATATTTTATTAAGGATTGTCAAAGTTGTGTCAAGGAGCACGGGTGCTTTGGCGATTATTAAATTGTGAAAAATATCTTTTTGCTGTATTTAGTGTATATTATTAGTGTGTTTGTATGTAGATAGAATATTTGATTAGCGTAGCACGTGTATTTTTCATCGTTGGTAAGTTTTTCATTTTGTTTTTAAAAATCTGTAGAATATAGTCTTCATTTGTTTTATTCAATTGTTTTTCATCGAATTGGATGGAAACATACGATGAGGGCGGCAAGCCCCCAGATTTAAACCTACTGAATTTAACGCAGATAGGCGTGATTTTGTCCCCTCACCAGCTGAGTTTGTCTCCATCGCTTCTGATTCTTCAGATGTTGTGGAACCAAATCAGCACGGCGATGGCTCCTTTTCTACCGTTAAGCGAAAAAAATCATGCAAAAAGCATAAATATAATAAAGAAAAGAAACATTCCCAGGATTCAGTTATTCCATTAGGCCAAACAATATGTCCATCATCAAAGTCCATCACAGATTCACAGATAACTGTTTGTAAAATGACTGATTCACTTGCTTCTCCTTCAGCAACCATTTCGCAAACCCCATCAATCCCAGTTTATACCCCTTCTGGTAGGCAGGTATATAAGTCTTCCGATAAGGAACCTTTTACAGTGCATGTCCAAAAAGTTGAGTCTTCTCCCACTTCAGGTTCTTTCTTGCACCCAATTAACTTTGGGCACTTTCTAAGTAAGAATAAGATACAAAATATTGTTGAAGGAAGTGTCAGTAGAATAGGACGTAATAAAGTATCACTGTCATTCAGTGATGCAAACACTGCCAACATTTTCAATGCAAATGAAATTTTAATAAAGAATGATTTTAAGGCATTTATCCCATCATTTAGCACAGTCCGATTGGGTCTTGTCAAGGAGATCCCCACTGAATGGTCTGAAGAAGAGGTACTGGAGAACATTCGTGCCCCTCTTAATGGCTGCTGTAACGGAACAGGCTCTGGATGAGGATTCCGTCAAGATTCACAAATATAGAGACATTTAAAAAGTATCTTGGTATGAACAAATATTGATGAAATTTAGGCAATCAAAAGTAGAAGACAGCTTTAATGTATAATATTGAGATTTATATGTTAGGTCGGGTATTTCTTACAGCAAGACTATACTTACTGAAAATGATAAGCAGCATATAATATTTAAGCTACCAAGATATTCGATGTAGCAAACATTTAAATCGATTGCTCAAACAGTATTGATAAGTGATTTCAAGGAAAATGAAATGTTATAATTCTTTAAATACATAAAAGATTTAAGCAAAATTAATACAATTACCATGAAATAAGCACCATTGATATTTTTAGCCATACAAAGGTGTGGTGACGACTCGCTACGATCTCCTTGTTGGTAATACATACACCAAGCTGTACATAAAGAGTTCCTTTAACTTTTACTTTTCTGTTTGACACTTTCAAATTTAAAATTAGATGATGTTTTTATGACAGCGATTCGGACAGGGTTTTTTTTTATGTAGATTGATTATATTTGGGTGACAACACACGTGTATCATTTAAATTACGAGAGAGAAACACATTCTGCAGTGCTAGTAACAACAGCAAGGATCACAGCTGGAGTTCGCTGCCAGTATCTAGGTACGCATCGGAGATACCTTCGGTGTCCTCATTGGTGACCCCGACGTGATGATGAAAATGAGTTGATGAGAGAGTACTGTAGATGCCAAAAAGAAGGTATGAATTTTGCTATTCAGATATAATGGTGCTTCCTGCATCGACTTGATCGTGATCAAATACGGAATACTACGCGCGAGTTCTATATATTGAGTCAGGAACGTATCTGTGAAATGATCGTAATATATCGAAGATTATTGCTCGGAATGTTTCCTAAAATGACTTCGACCAATTTTTATGCGACTAAGGCTAGTGATACATCGACGTTTTAAGGCCTACCATTCGGCAGTTATTCTAGACAATATTTTATTAATGTGAGGAACACATTTTTGTTATGCGTCCGTGTATTTGAGTTTGGGTTAGACTGTCTACTCTGATTCTAGCATGAGAATGCGGTAAAAAATTATAGAAATTGAATTATTTGCTGAGAGTATCAAATGTAATATTTAGAATCAAATAATAATTCGTAATTTCATTTAAGCATTTCTTTGTGATAAATAATAATAGTTAGAAGAGATAAATAAGATTATAATCGCTTATAGACGCAAACTCTACATTTGGAAAACTACCAAACGGACTAAGTAAGGCCTTACTAATTTTGGGGTAAATAGAAGAGGATCTTGGCATGATAGAGAACATTTGTGTCACAGTAAAGAGCAGCTCTTAATCCAGCATTCGAGTTGTAAGCCTTGAACATGCCAAGAATCCTACTTTCTAAATCATAATAAAACTAGAATTCTACGGCAAATCTAAAGAAATCAAACTAATTACTAACAATATGAAAATTAATGAAATATATTATATCTTTAAATTATAGAGATATCTATCAATAATTTACTCGGCAAAATAAAACTAACTAATATAATAATCATCATAATAAATATATGCCTGCTAGTATTGAGTTAACCAATACAACAAAGATTCTGCTGATACTTAAGTATTTGAAATAATTGCTTTTCCAGCAATGCAATGGTTCAATAGATGTCATGTAAAACACTAGTAATCTAAGTATAGCAATCTCGTATAAAAAGGAGATTTATGTATGTGGTAAGTCTTATCAAACTTGGTCCAGCAATGCAGTACTTTGAGAATACTTGTAAACCACAAACAAGGGTCTAGAGTTTTCTCTAAGTCACTGATATTATTTCCCATATATTGCTTTCAGTAAACAAGTAAATGATTAAACTTGAACAATTGAACTATTCAGGGAATAGTGGCTGATAATATTTATCTAAAGGAATTGGATAATCAGTGTAGTAGCTACTGATCACAAAAGATTTCTAAAGCGCATATAAAGCGAGGTTTTTCTTTACTTTTGTTATTTATTTTCTAGCAGTTTTCATAAACGAAACAAATAGTATCTATTATAGAGACACTTAGTCTGCAAGAGATTATATCAATCTTATCAACAGCTAAATGCTCATAGCAACAAACATAAATCTATAAAGAAAACTAGTTATGGTAGTTTTGCAAGCTAATAATTATATAGTAAAACTTGCAAATAACCTGCTAATTCTATGTTCTATGGTCACACTGCCCCATAGTAAAAATTCAGCGCTTAAACTATAAAGTAATTATTGATGGTGCCCCTTGTATTTAAGCCGTCACAATCTTGCGTGTTATCTTTCGATGGTCAGGTTCTGCCTCCAAGGGTATTCATATGCTTTAATTCTCTACCAGTTGAACGCTACTATTATCCTACTGTACAATGTTTTCATTGTTTTTATGTTTGGGCACACAAAAAATCGCTGTAGCTCTAAACCACGTTGCTACAAGTGTGGAGAGGGTCATACTGGTGACTCATGCAATGTGGAAGAGGGCACTTCATCTTGTGTATATTGTTCCGGCTTGCATTACTCTACAAATAAAAGCTGTCCAGAGTTTAGCAGACAAAAAGAAATTAAGATTACTATGGCAGACAAAAGTGTATCTTATATTGAAGCTTCCAAATTTCATTCTCCTATTAGGGGTAAATCATATAGTGATGCAACAAAAACGTCATATGCTAATAGTGTTTCTTCTACCTCTCATTCTTATGCCGCAAAAGCTAATAGTTCAAATAAAAAAACAATATTCATAAAACCCATAACGGCTATGGCTATGATATGATATGGCTATGATCGATCTGCGCATCAGGCCATTATTCCGAATCTACTTATGATCAACAATAATGGTGTTGCTTTTAATTGTCATGGTTCTGATCCCCTTTCTTCCTCTGGTAGCATTATAGAGCTCATACAGGCTCTCATGAAGCTACTTAATTATCCTACTTTTGTACCGTCCAACGTTGCCCTAGATTCTTCCATTCCATCATCACAACCTTCCCATTATGGCTCCCTCACTAGGGCTACAATGGAATTGCCAAAGATTAAATATTAAAAAAACAGATTTGTTATATATTATCAAAAAATATGACCCTATTGTTATTGCTATCTCTGAGACATGGCTTAAGCCTGGTTCCTTTTTTAAGGTTCCTCGCTACCTCTGTTTCAGGGATGACAAAGCTGACGGGTATGGTGGTTCTGCCATACTTGTCAGAAACTCTGTAAATTCTCATCTTGTACATTTACCATCATCTTCTGCGTCTGAGAAGTTCTCTTTTGTTGCTGTTAGGTTTAAAAACATAACATTTATATCATTGTATATACCCAGACCATCTTTTGACATACTAACAACATTCTTTGATATCTTAACGAACATAAAAGGTCCCTTTATTATAATGGGAGACTTTAATATTCATCATCCAGTCTGGGGTTGTCCAGCCTCAGATTCTCTTGCTAATTATATTTTCAATATAATGGATAAGCTGGGATTGTGTTTATTAAACACTGGGAGCCCTACTTGTCGTACAAAACTAAATGAGCAGGTTAGTGCTGTGCAGTATCTTTCGGACATGTTTTTGTTTCGTTTGTTTCAATTTTCTTCTCATCCTCTGTTTCCAAAACTGCAATTATTATTTAGTTATTTTTCCCAGCCTTATTGGAAACATAAAAAAAACTCCTTGCTTAGTTATGAGTTTTTCAAAAATTAAAGCCCTCAAATACCCTACTCATAGAACCCCTAAAATTTCTCTGTTTGAATTTGACTATCAGTGTATTTTATTTGAATCCACTTTACATCTTCATTTGGATTTGAACAAAGGAGATCCCTTTGTTAATAAACATTTCTTAAGGATTAAAGATAATCTTTGGCCAGGCTGGCATAGTATCTTCACAGATGCCTCGAAATTAGATCAAAATGGGTGTGTTGGTGTTGGTTTATTACACCAAAATTACAAAATTGTTCAAAAGATTAAGTGTCCTCCTGAAACTTCTGTCATTGTTGGTGAATGTAGGGGTATAATGGAAGCTATCAGTTATATATTGCTGTTCAAATTAAAGAAAACTGTTATTTTTCTGACTCTTTAAGTACTCAGCAAGCTTTTCAGAGTAATCCATTTAAAATAGGTTCCAAGAACTGGATTATATTTAAATGCAAGGAAATGTTAATACAGTGTAGTTCTTTTGGTTATTCTGTTCACTTAGCTTGGATTGCAAGCCATATTAATATACATGGCAATGAAAAGGCTGATGAGATTGCAAAGCAAGCTATAATATGCGGTGATAAAGTTCCTTTCAAAAATTATCCTCAAGACCTTTTACTTCTCCCTATACGTGACCTAAAGTCTAGGTGGTTGAAAAGATGGTCACTGACTAGTAGACGAACAGGAGCTTATTATGCTAAACTCCAACCTGACATTCAAGCTAAACCCTGATTTTTAAATTTAAATGTAATAGGAAAAAATGTTGTATAGTAGCTAGATTGAGATTCGGCCATTGCTCTTCTGCTGTTCATCTTAAGAAATTGAGAATTAAAGATTCATCAGTTTGTGAGTGTGGTATGGATGAAGCTGATATAAATCATATTTTCTTTTCTTGCCCCTTATTTGATTATAATTCATTATTCAGTTCATTGGTTCATATTAAATTTCCACTTGCCGTGCCACACCCCCCTAACTCTACCCGTGGGTGCCGTAGAAAGCGGCTAAGGGATAACAAATCAGAAGGTGGGCATTATTAGCAGCACCTTCCCAGTCAAACACACACAAACTGCGCTCGCCAACCCGCCTGCCAAGCGTGGCGAGTATTAGCAAAAACCCCTTAATGGATTGGACAAAAAGAACCAGGCCCCCAGTCCCCGGCAGCCCCGCTATTCCTGGCTACGGTAGTGGCCACGGTAACGGTGGGGCAGGGGGTGCTAAGAATCCTCGGCAGACGCCCAGCTACCACCCCCAACGACGACGACTGGCCCTGGTAACACACAACATACGCACGATGAGGACAGACGAGAAGATATATGAGCTGGAAGAAGAAATGAGTAAGCTACACTGGGACATTGTGGGGTTATCTGAAGTCCGTAGAGCGGGTGAGGACACGATAACCCTAAAATCAGGTAACCTACTCTACCACCGGGAGGGCGACCAACAGTCCCAAGGTGGTGTCGGGTTTCTCGTCGACAAGTCCCTTACTAACAACATAGTTAAGATCGATAGCGTTTCCAATAGGGTCGTACCTACCTAATACTCCAGAGTATCCAAACAATATTCGCTGAAGGTCATTCAGGTATACGCACCGACGAAGTCGCACCCGGATGATGAGGTGGAGGATATGTATGAGGACATAAGTCGGGCCATACATACCTCTGAAACGCACTTTCTAGTTGTTATGGGGGACTTCAACGCGAAGTTGGGTAAGAGAAGCGAGGATGAGTCGAAAGTGGGGCAATTTGGCTATGGACAACGGAACCGTAGGGGACGGAAGTTGGCCGACTTCCTGGAGAAAGAGGGACTCTTTATGATGAACTCTTTCTTTCAGAAGCCACCTCACAGGAAATGGACCTGGCTGAGTCCCGATGGTTCCACGAGAAATGAGATTAACTTCATTATGACCACCAAAAGGCAAATATTCACTGATGTTTCCGTGATCAACAGGGTTAAAACCGGTAGTGATCACCGAATGGTAAGAGGCACGGTGAATATTAATGTCAAACTGGAGAGGTCTCGTCTGATGAAGTCTACGCTCCGAACCACTCCTGCCCGTATTCAAGACCCCGAGAGCTTTCAACTTGAGCTATCCATTCGCTTCGATTGCCTTGAGAACATCGCTTCAGTGGACGAGATCAATAACGGGTTAGTAGAAACTGTCCATACAGTGTGTAGGCAACGCAATCATTTTAAGCACTCTTTAGTTTGTATACATGATAATATTAGTTATAAATTTGAATTACACGCGCGATTGCGACCTTGGCTCTAATTGGCCGAAATCTCTCGGAAAGACTAGCGGAAGGAGCTCCGTGTCGCTAGTGTCGCGTGATGTTTGGTAGAACTAAATCTGTATGTTGTACTTCCTGTTTTGGTTTTTTAGAGTGTGTTAAGTCAGCCATTTTTTGTGACAATGTGAAAAACGAAATAAAAGATTCGAATTGGAAATTATGCAGTGTTTACTTTCTCGACGAGTTTAAGTTATTACGCTATTGAATCCCGCCCTGAAATTACTACACAGTGGGTTCCAAGTACTTTAAACCCCACCGTACAGATAGGCCACAGAAACTCTCCAACGATACCCTCAACCTCATGGCTGAACGACGCTCACTGAAACTGCAGTCTTCGAATGATGCTGAAGCATATAGGCTGCTCAATAGACGAATATGGAAGTCATTCCGACACGACATCCGGATCTTTAATACAAACCGTATTAAAGAGACGATAGAGCGGAAAAAAGCGGCTCTAAAGTGTTTGCAAGAGACATGTCTATTGGGCAAAGCCAGTTGACGAAGCTGAAGAGAGGAGACGGCAGTGTAGCGTCGACCAAAGCGGAAGTGTTAAGAGAGGTCGAGAGTTTCTACGGACAGTTATACACCTCGGTTGCTAAACCTGTTAGCAGCTCGGTCAAAGACCCAAGAGCCAAGCTGACCCGACATTATACCGAAGATATCCCGGACATCAGCCTGTACGAGATTAGAATGGCCCTGAAACAGCTTCAGAACAACAAGGCGCCTGGTGACGACGGTATCACATCTGAGCTTCTGAAAGTGGGTGGAACACCGGTACTTAAAGTCCTTCAGAAGCTCTTTAATACCGTCTTACTCGAAGGTTCAACGCCAGAAGCATGGAACAAAAGCATGGTGGTGCTGTTCTTCAAGAAAGGTGACAACACTTTACTTAAAAATTACAGACCCATCTCGCTTTTGAGCCATGTTTATAAGCTGTTTTCGAAGGTCATAACGAACCGTCTCAGTCGCAGGTTTGATGAATTCCAGCCTCCGGAACAAGCCGGTTTCCGAAAAGGCTATAGTACCATAGACCACATCCACACGCTACGGCAAGTTACACAGAAGACCGAAGAGTATAACTTGCCTCTTTGTCTAGCGTTTGTGGACTATGAGAAAGCCTTTGATTCGATCGAGACGTGGGCAGTGCTTGAGTCTCTCCAGCGGTGCCGTATTGACTATCGGTATATTGAAGTGCTGAAGTGTTTGTACAAAAACGCCTACATGTCAGTCCGAGTACAGGAGCAGAGTTCGAAGGCAATTCCATTGCAAAGAGGCGTGAGACAGGGAGACGTTATATCTCCGAAACTGTTCACCGCTACATTAGAAGACGCCTTCAAGCTTCTGGAATGGCAAGGACTTGGCATCAATATTAACGGCGAATACATCATACACCTTCGATTTGCCGACGATATTGTAGTCATGGCAGAATCCATGGAAGACCTCAGTACAATGCTCGAAGGCCTCCATCGAGTTTCCCAACGGGTAGGTCTTAAGATGAACATGGACAAGACGAAAATTATGTCTAATGCCCATGTTGTACCTACCCCAATATCAGTTGGGAACTCAGTTCTCGAAGTTGTTGACGAGTACATCTACCTGGGACAGACAGTCAAACTAGGCAGGTCCAACTTCGAGGAAGAGGTCAATCATCGAATCCAACTCGGCTGGGCAGCGTTCCGGAAACTTCGCGAAGTTTTCTCGTCAAAAATACCTCAGTGCCTCAAGACAAGAGTCTTCGACCAATGTGTGTTACCAGTGATGACTTATTGCACTGAAACGTGGTCTCTTACTATGGGCCTCATAGAAAAGCTCAAAGTCGCACAACGAGCTATGGAGAGGGCTATGCTCGGGGTTTCTCTACGTGATCGAATCAGAAATGAGGAGATCCGTAGAAGAACGAAAGTCACCGACATAGTCCAGAAGATTAGCCAGTTGAAGTGGCAGTGGGCAGGGCACATAGCACGCAGAACAGATGGCCGATGGGGCCGAAAGGTTCTGGAGTGGAGACCACGGATCGGCAAGCGCAGCGTAGGTCGTCCACCGACACGGTGGACAGACGACCTGAGGAAGGTCGCAGGACGACGTTGGATGCAGGCCGGTCCTTTTGGAAAATCATGGGGATGCCTATGTTCAGCAGTGGACGTCCTACGGCTGAGATGATGATGATAATGAAATTTCCACTTCCTATTTATATAGATAACATTCTGTGTAATATTAACCTTAATTCAATTAATATATTATCTTTCATAACTGAAAATAACATCAAGCTGTAGTTGTGTGAAAATTAAATTAAACTGGTATTTATGTTAAACCATGTGTATATTATGTAATTATTTAGTTGTTTTTTTAAATAGTAATTTGATAATTTTGTAGATAGTATGTAGCATAAGATATTTTTCCTTTGTTTCAGATACTTACACCTAAATTTCTCCGATTTTGTTAATTATATCTTTCTCTTTTGACATGATGCTGGCAAGAATGTTCTAAACAATTGCCATAAATCATAATAAAAAAAATAATAATTATCGTGTTTCTATTCCTATAATATAATAATATGTTTATACACAAATGTTGTGTTACTTCATTGTACGTTGTTGGTGAGCAAAGATACTCAATCCCTCTCAGGTTATGTGTCAATTCGATTTTTCATGAAGAACGAGTGTAAACAGTATTATGGCTACAGAAGGTAAAGTTGCAAGCATGACTTCGAGCGGCGAACGACTGGATATATCGCAGCCGGCACACGATACGGGTATGAGTTTAACATACATAGAGAATGGAAACTCATTTTACAATACACCGAAATTCATGATCGAGTTGTAATGACGACCTGTGGAGTACACTCATACGACACTGGTGAATTCTGATATGGCATAAAGAGAGACCAAAAAGCCAAGAGCGAGGATATGTTTGATGATATAATCACATTGCCTGGTTCACGTGAGATATGCAAAAATGGCAAAAGAGTCATGGTAAGTTTTAAGGTCAGCTTTTGAAGAAAAAGGTCTAAGCAACCTCTGCAGACTTTTGTCAAAGCTACAAGGCTTAGCGAAATATGTTCAACCAATGAGACTTGCAATGGAAAACTCAAATATAGAGTTGACTATAGACTATGTGAAGACAAAGCTGTTACAAATGCAGGTTTCATACAGTGCAGTGCAGATCCAAGTACAAACACCAAAGATACTGCACTATTAACGGATAAACCACACTAAGCAAGAAACCTCTACAGATAAAGGCACACATTGAATATTTTAATTTAATCTAGTCACGTAATGATAAAAATTAAAGTTAAGAAATGATAACTTATTGTAAAATTTACGTAAATAAACCTTCTATTAAAACCCTTGTATTAATTACTTGTGATACCTATTAGCCCAAATGTTCTTCAAAACTCTTTTATTATCAATGTAAGCACTGCGTTAAAACATTACTGATATCTGTTTTTAAACAGACATGGTCACTAATGCAAGAATTAACGTTAGAAACGGGATATTTACCATGTATTGTATATAGAGTATTGTATTTGTATTTATCGAGAGCTCACAATAAACACAATACATGGTAGATATCCCGTTTCTAACGTTAATTCTTATTACTGATATCTGTTCCACTTATGACTAATATGTACGTATTTACAGTTATTTAATACACATTAATTGATAGTTAGGTACTTACCTAAATAACAAAACGAAAATGTTTAGTTAGAATTTGTAATCATGCATGTTTTGAATCGTCATCTCACAAAACAAGTACATTAAATATGTAAGGTAAACAATATGTATTACTCTTAATAAATTGTAATCTTTGTTATTTTAGAATGGATTCTTCTTCAATAAATGGATTAAATTATCTTCAACTTGATATATAATTTCATAAACCCTGGTTTACATAACAATATTTTAATAGATTAGATAGGAACGCTTACTGCCACCACGATATCAAACAGCACATCCCTATTTATCGATATCGATATTGATACCCGCGCGCTCGTCTTCCACGTCACTAATGTCACACATGGAAGACGAGCGCGCGACTATGATCCGTCAAAGTGGATGGCACTGAAAAAGTTAAACATCCCGCTAACGTTCCGTTGTTTGCTTTAGTGATTGCCATCTGCCATCTATCTTTAGATATAGTTCTAGCGTAGCGTTATATTCTCTTTGGATATAGTCTGATTCATCTATGGTCTGTCGTCTCGTCTGTTACCAAAATGTTGTTTTGCTTACAAATATTGAGGATTTTCATGTAAATTTGGTTACTTTTCAGCACAGACTATAAGATACTACTTTTCAGCGCAGTACAAATTCTAATTAAGTTCACTATTAAATTTGATTTGGTGTGCTGATTATAAATTTTTATTATGGCTGGTAATTTTTGGCAAAGTTCCCATCACCAGCAATGGATTCTGGACAAGCAGGATCTTATACGAGATCGCCAATATGATCTGAATATCCTAAATGACGAAGAATATCAAAAGATATTCAATTTCTTCGCAAGCATAATACAAGTGCTAGGAGAGCAGCTAAAACTTCGTCAGCAAGTGATAGCTACTGCTACAGTTTACTTCAAGAGGTTCTATGCCAGGAATTCGTTGAAGTGCATAGACCCGTTGCTTTTGGCGCCTACGTGTGTGTTTCTTGCGTCTAAAGTTGAAGAATTCGGCGTTATATCTAATTCAAGACTCATAACAACGTGTCAAACTGTTATCAAAAACAAATTTAGCTATGCCTATGGACAGCAAGAGTTTCCATACAGAACTAACCATATATTGGAGTGTGAATTTTACTTATTGGAAAATTTAGACTGTTGTTTGATAGTATATCAGCCCTACAGGCCTTTACTGTTATTTGTACAGGACATAGGACAAGATGACCAACTCCTCACATATGCATGGAGAATAGTGAATGATTCTCTAAGGACAGATGTTAGCTTACTTTATCCACCATATCAAGTAGGTTTTGGTACTTATATGTTAATACAAGATAGGCAAGCTTTTAACTAGTAACCAGCTATAAATGAGTTTCAGTCAGTTGTATGTTGGAGTTTGTTACTATGTGTTACTAATTTGTACTTTTTAGAACTGAGATTTTTTTACTTGCTACAATGCCGTTAAATCCAATATAGGTTATTGCTTGTATAATGCTGCTTAAAGGCTGAATATCTGTCAATTTTGTAGCAATTTGAACAGCTACTAGCTCACTTTGATAAATATTTGTGTAAAATTAAACAATCTGTAAATGATTTATATTGTATATTTTTAAGATTTTGTGTAGATAAATAATATTTTGTCCCACTAAATCCATATTGGAAAGTTGTAGCTTCATAATCTAATACATGGATTTCGTAAACACTGACTAGAGGATATAAAGGCTCACCCCCTGCTACATGACTGTTGAATGTGAGACTCTATACCACAGTGGCGGGATGGTCGGGGTTATGGTGAGATGGCATGTCCTAGGTTACAGCAACAAGTTCCAGCTAACTTGTTAGCCTCTACTGCAACTCAGCACTATCCTAGCACATGGTGACTACTACACTGCCCTTAGGTTTTTTCATACTTGATCAACTAACTAATATTTGGTTACTTTCTGACTTGATGCAGTTCAAGGTTTCACACTAGATCTAGACTGGCTCTCAAAGACAGCTGCCAGAAAACCGCTACATGCTTAGCAATAGGTTTTCTATCTTGAGGGTGGTAGCTACTCAGGTGGGTACCAGAGAGTGGTCTACCACAATGCTGTGGATTTATTAAGATTATTATAATGCTGAATAACTATTATTGGCATATATAATCTATCTAACTGGTGAATTTGGGCCCAGTGAAATATGTATTAAATCTATCACATGAATTGATAAAATATAGGCACAAAAGTGGAGTTTAATAAAAAGTATATTGGTAGTGTGCTACATAAGGTGCATTCGTTTAGCTCATGAGGGCATTGGTGGCATTGTCATTTATGGCTCTTTTGTTAAAGCGTTCGTAAAGCTCAAGAACGTTATTTTTGGCACTTTTGCACACCCTATTCGAACGCTCAACTGAGCATAAAACCTAAAATCGCATGATTATGCTGTCAAAAAACGATCACAAACAACCATGCTCCATATGTGGGTCAAAAATTGCACTTTTTGGTGGCAAAAATTTTTTAGCTTTCCGAACGCTGAACAAAAAGAGACTAGAATGACATTTTCACGAGTGATCTATTCAAATGCACTAATAAAGAGCTATGTGATGTGTATCTAGAGGAATTGGTGGCACAGCTCATTTTACAATTTAATTTTTTTGTAACGAAGTAGGTACCTATTTGGATTAAGGACAATGAACAACACAGTATTGAGGTTAGGATGGCTAACAGAGCTACTATAGAAAATTACAGGAGAAACAGCTCCTAAGTTGAATCAGTTTGAAGACCTAAATGCCAGACCGTAGTATCAATTTCCAAGGAATGCAGAAGAGCAAATACATAAGAAATGTGGCCTTTCTTATGGCTATGTGGCTCTGCAACAATTCTAGATGTTGGTATTAAAATTATATTGGTTTTTCATTTTCAGATAGCAATAAGTGCCTTGCATATAGCATGTGTCATGCTGGGCAAAGAGAATCTCAAACCGTGGTTTGCTGAATTAAATGTAGACATGGATAAGGTAATTCATAATTTTAAACTATTCATATTAATATATTTATAACTAGCTGCTCTCCGCGGTTTTACCCGCGCGGTGATGGATGATGATGATGAATCTTATATTATAGCCTATGTTACTCAGGGTGAATGTAGCTTTCCAATGGTGAAAGAATTTTTGAAATCGGTCCAGTACTTTTTGAGCCAATTCATTACAAACATACATACAAATCTTTCCTCTTTATAATATAAGTATAGAGAAAAGTGCTACATAAACTACAATTAAATTGGTACATCTTCTTATAAATAAAAATGCTTAAATGTATGTATGCTCATAACTTCCGAAGGCCTTTACCGATTCGCATAATTCTTTTTTGTTTACTCGCTCTGATACGGAAAAGGATAAAAGTTTAAAAATATCATCCATCGTCACGCGAAATGAAAACCGGTGTGTGAAAAACGTGTGAAACCGCGGGGCGCAGCTAGTTTAAAATAATACCAAAAAGTATAATGTTAAAAATCATCTGTGAGTGTAGGTAACCATTTTTTATTTTTTACATTTTTTACCATTAACAATCATCACACAAAACTAATTTATCATTGTAACTATCTGAGATCATAGGTCAGCTTTTTAGTGAGCACTATATAATGCCCTCTTGCCTGAATAAGTCAAGTACAATTGAAAAATTTAAGACCGACTCCCATTCTATTCAGTTATTGGAGTGTAACTCAAAAAGTACTAGACCGAATTTGATGAAATTTAAATGGGACCACACGGGAAGCACAAGCTTTCAAACTAAGTAATTTTGAGAATCGGGTCACCCTATCGAAATGTATGAGGTAACAAACATAAAAATAATACAGTCGTAGTGAGTACCTCCTCCTTTTTGGAAGTCGGTAGATAAAATAAGACAGTTTTTACGAAATGCATATGAAAATATTTATAACAAAAACAATTTTTATATATTTTGTCTTTCCGTCTGTTTGTTCGAGCTAATCTCCGAAACGACTGATTCAATTTAGATAGAAATTTCATTAGCAGATAACTGATGTTATAAGGAGTAACATAGACTTTAGAAAACTAGTTACGAAAAAAATCTTGTGGTATATTCCACGCGGGTGAAGACGCGGGCACATCTAGTAAAAAATAATAAGAATTACATCATATGATACAGAGAAAGCTAAAGCAGAGATTTATTGTTAATAGAAATCAACCATATTTTAGTTGAATGCGCGTAAGGAGTACTTGATAATATGATTTCATCATTAAAAATTGTTTTACATACCGCCCACGTCAATTTTCTATCCGTGAGTCATGTCTTTTGGGATTATATTAAAAATAAGCGCACAACTCGCTAATAAAGTCTTATTTGTCTGCGCTAGACTTAAACTAGGCACATCTATCATACACCAGGAACAATACTAGCGTGGCCAGTGAAGCACTACGACGGGCGGTCACAAACTTCGTGAGATAGCAAGGAAAGAAAATGAAATTAAATGGAAATTTATTTTTATTTTTCAACGTACCACCCCATAACTAATATGTGTTTCCGTTCTGTCAAATAATTTGCTTAAACCACCGAAAAAGATCTTCGACGCCTTCACCTTTTCTTTTGGCTCTCTGCCTTGCTTGAATAGGTCATGCCATTTGTAAATCATAGTTTTCCCAGGGGAAGAGTCCCCGTATGATGACATCTCGTCCATAATGACATGGCGTTTTTACCATCTTGGTGAGGATTTTTGTAACAGCGCGAAACAAAATTTTTGTATAGTTGACATTTTCTTCCCGATCGGCTTTTTGACTTTTACTTACCAAAACATATTTTACTTACCAAATTTAGTTTAAACTTAGTATTTATAGTGAAGTTGAGTCATCAATGAATCCTAGGTATAAAAAAAATTATTATATCTCATTCTAACCCTTTTCAAACGTTCTAACCTTTTTCTTTTTTGCTGTCAAAAAGTTCGCGGAATATTTTTGACAGCCCCTCTTACATGCAAAAGGCCAATAATTTGCAGTAGATTGTATTTACACTGATAGTCAGGCCTGAGCGTTGGTCAAACAATAATTGAATATTAATAAAAAAATTTTTTATTAAATATCCGACCAAGTGCGAGTCGGACTCGTGCACGAAGGGTTCCGTACCATTATCTATTATTCTCCCATATTACAGACATGATTTTTTGCCTTTTTTATAGACAATGGTATGAAACCCATCGTGCGCGAGTCCGACTCACACTTTGCTAGTTTTATAGTGTTTGTATATTATATTATTATTGTTTATTATATTTGTATATTATTTGTATTGTATATATTATTATAGTTTGTATATTATAGCGGCATCAGAACTACATCATCTGTGAAAATTTCATACTGTCTAACTATCACGGTTCATGAGATGGTAGATACACTTTTTATTGTAACACCACAGTACAGAAAAATAACAAAAAAGACACAAGTGAAAGATTTTGTGAAAAAAATTATGCAAACTTAAAAACTTATAATTAAGGATCACAATGGGCGGTCTTATCGCTTAGAGCGATATTTTCCAACCATGATCGGAAATAAATAGGTACAAAATTATTGGTGGGAGAGTGAGAGAGGGAGACAGGGAGTGTGAGATACAGTCTGGTGATAAACGGACAGTCAGACAGATGGACAGACAGAGTTTATAATAGCGTCCCGTCTTAGTTCCGGTACCGGTAATCGGTACCGAACCCTAAAAATGTGACTTTTATTAATTGCGTGATCTATCTGAGGGTTTGATCAGACAGAGCGCGATCACGCGGTCAGTTTTGCGTTCGAGCGTGAAGTTGCTCACGAATTCCGCTGTTGGACGTTCTACGCGGTACCACTATTGTCACCATGTTTTTTATCGGAAGACTAATTGGTTTTGTGGTCACATTAAGACAAGGAAGAAAAGGAAAATATTGGGTGCATCCAGTAAATAACAATAGAGTATAAGTTGGGTAATTTCATTTTTTTTAATGGCTTAATTATAATTTTATTTTTATCGGGTGACAAATGATTGCTTCAATAAACTGTATTTAACAAAATTAAACATGACTTACGGCTGGTCTCAATAATCTATCTATCGTCGGTTTACCTTACTACAGATAGATATTTGACACTATGTGTATGGACGTTATGTCAAATTGCTATCGGTAGTAAGGTAAACCGTGGATAGATAGATTATTGGGACGTGCCTTTAGTTAAACAAGATACTAACTGGAGGAAAGCCATTTCGGCAAAAGAAAAGATTGGTGGTATGTTTGAGGAAAATTAGTTTATTCTTTATACATACGAGTATACATATATGTATAAATATTTCTAGTTCTAATTATATTTCTATTTCAATTGACTAGAGCTATATTTCGTATTTTGCAAATAATGTTACTATATCTAATTACTAGCTTATCTCCGCGGTTTCACCCACGCGGTGATGGATGATGATGATGATGATGGATCTTATATAGCCTATGTTACTCAGAGTGAATGTAGCTTTCCAATGGTTGGTTAGGTTTTATTTTGTCACTCTTCGCTAATTATGTAAAATTGTTTTTACCAACCTTTTGTGAGGAGGAAATAAATATATGTTTATTTATTATTTATTTATTTAAAAAAGGTGAAAGAATTTTTGAAATCGGTCTAGTACTTTTAAAGCCAATTCGTTACAAACATACTTACATAGAAATCTTTCCTCTTTATAATATTAGTATAGATTTAGATATGAGACATTATTTGCATAAAAAAATAAATCAAATGTTATGTCAAATGAAGCAAATCAAGACCAAAGTCACGGTAATATAACATTACCGTTCGCGAGGCCAGTAACCCAGGGGAAATACTTTTTTTTTACCTTGACCTCTAGGTCAATGACATCGGGAAAGGTCACTGACCTCACCCCTGAGGTCATGGACCCCAAAATAATAAATAAAAAAAGTGGTTTTCCACTCCAACCCATGTGCATCATAATTTTCAGAACTTAGGTGGTGTTATGGAAAAGAAGCAGAAATCAATCAAACCAATAAGATCAATTATTAATAATTATGAAGACTTATATATATATATAGATTTGTTTAAGAAATAAAGTAACTTAGCTTTTAAGTCTCGCATCTTCCTCCCAATTTGGTCATCGAAACTATAGCGAACGCGCGCGTTCTAGTTGACCGCCGCGGTCAGAACGCATCCTGTGTGGGCATGTCTATATAACCAAACTCAAAACATTTATACTGTATAGACCTACGGGGGCACTTACAAATTGTCATTTTACTCGTACATTTATTAAGCTATTGCATACCTTCTATCGCGGGCTTTGAGCGTGGAGACCGAATTCAGAAATTCCGTAACGAAAATAACCTAACACCCCCACTCCGACTCCATCTATCGATGAATAGCAGAACTTTAATGACTTTGAAATATCACGCTTGTCTCTTTAGTTCAGCAACTCGCCTCTAGATGGCATTGGTTAAATACTTATAATTGCATAAGTTGATTTGGCATCTATCGATGAATAGCAGAACTTTTAATGACTTTTTGAAATATCACGCTTGTCTCTTTAGTTCATCAACTCGCCTCTAGATGGCATTGGTTAAATAATTATAATTGCATAAGTTGATAAAAACAGCTGTGCAATAGCTTTACCGCGGCAGTCTCCGAGTGCCACACGTCTTTTTTTTCTTAATTCTACAACCGGATCGGAACGCGACCACGACTGAGAAGATCCGGCAAGAAACTCAGCGGGCTTGTCTTTAAATTTTTTGTATCGCAATATTCTTAAATGATATAACTGTTCGCTTAATTTTAGCTCCAGTGTGTTGCCTCACAAAAAAGACCATAGTAATGGTATCAGTAGGGCAAGACACACTACACTTTGACATGGTAATACACGAGTAGGTAGATCCTGGAGTGATCAGTCCCAAGCTGTTTTAACCTCCAAGTAATCCGAAATTTTGTAATAACCTTTTTGACAGAGTTTAATTTTAAAAGTAATTTTAAACTTATTAATACGCAAATCTCGGATAACATTGGGAACTTTATTAACCGAATACATTACAATACAAAGAACGCAAAACTGACCGCGCTCTGATCAGAGGGTGCTATCAGTCAGAGAGCGTTCATGCGGCCAGTTTATCGTTCGTTGTGATGTATTACGTTACATAGATATAACCAAACACGAGGCGTTCTGACCGCGTCGGTCAACTGTATGTAACGTAATACAAGTTACAACACAAGGAACGCTAAACTGACCGCGTGAACGCGTTGACCGCTCTCTGTCTGATAGCACCCTGAAAGATTTGAGATGTCTTATGTCCAATTGAGATGTCTTAGTCTTATTTAAAATCTTAGGAAATAAAAAAAAATCACTAAGGTGGTATATCTACTAATGCACAATTTCTAAGTAAGTACTGATTTGAATATAAATGTTCTTATTTACAATAGTATTGTGTTTTAAATTTTCAGATCCAAGAAATAGTGAGATCAATAATTAATCTCTATGAAATGTGGAAAAGTTATGACGAGAAGAAGGAAATCCAGGGTCTACTTGGTAAAATGCCAAAGCCAAAACCTGCACCCCAAAGATAGCATGACAATCAGTATTTATACTTGAAAAGAACAGTTGTATATATAAACGTTATATGTACAGGTTACAATTACTGTGCTACCATTATAATGACAGTGGATATTTTGTGATAAAACTGAATATAATAAACGGGTGTATTGTCTACTGCCACTTAACCAATAGGCTTGCACGTCCTGCATTGTTGGTCCGCGTGGTTCACTGAAATGGTACGCAATTTAGTATGTCCTTATAAACTTCACAAGAAATGTTTCAGAGTATATGTATAGACATATATACATGTTCATAAATGTTCTATCTGTATGCATCCATATTTAATCTATCTATATCATATACAATAATAAAACTGCAGAGGTCTAAAAGTCATTCCAAGTATTTTTAAATATCCATCAATTGTAGAAATAAGCAATAGTGGAAACATACGTAAAACTTCTTTCTAGACAGAAAGAAGTTTTACGTATGTTTTTGTTGTATGTCAGTTTCGATGTTTGTTACTCAACAACTATTATATCTATCCAATTTGGACATGATTTAAAAAATGTATTGCATGTAATAAAAAATATTATGTATTATCACACTTATTTTTTAATATTCTTTCGGCCAGGGGTTGAGTATATTTCATCTCAATATCCATTCAAGAGTCGATGTCATTTTAACAATGAAATTTCTATTGTGTCTTGCCGTGTGACCTTTGATGGATTATGTCAGCGAGGCAAGTTATAAAGAAAAAAGCGATAAATTTAATACTCTTTATCTACTGAATAGAATGTGACAAACCATAAGCCGTATCATTGAAATATGACGTTCGGGAGCTGAGTTATGAACGGTACCCAAATTGAAAGGAAATGAATGAACATTATTAATATATTGTTTTGTTTTATTGGTTCCTTTGAATAGACTAACTTACTTGATGTAGCCCAGTTTTCTCGCTATATTAATTTTCCGTGCCGTAGTTCTAAGGCACCGCATATCCCGTAGGTCCTGCGAGCGTAGCCTTGGATGGGTCAATATAATGACGTGTATTTATTTATTAACAAGACAGTAAGCTGTGGACCTGAAGGAGGCTGATTTTATCCTAATCACTGCCTGTCCCGCCAGCGGCTTCGCTCACATGGTCTACGAGATACGAGGCCACAGAAATTACTGCCTCGTTTGTATAGTGGTGGTGGTACTGCTTTGGAATCTCGAGTGTGTTAATTCATAATATTAGTTATCACTGTGAAGTTGCAGATCGATGCGCGTCAGGAGCAGAGACAGAGAAAAGGTGTTAAGAATATATTTTTGTCCTCTTCATATCGATAACAATGCCTAATAATTTATTTAATATTAAAACCGACTTTACTCACGTAATTAGCCGACGTTATCCACCTAGGTTCACCTATATATATATATAATACCTAATAACTTTAAAAATGTCATGTTTTGGCTCAGTGGGCCGAGCACGAAAATCTGTTTAAGTGTAACGTAATCGCACCGTTAACGTATTTAGTACAAACTGTCATTTATCTAGTACAATAGGGGCACAGATAACTCACAGTTTGTACTGAATACGTAAACGATACGATAACGTTACACTTATGCGAATATTCGTGGTCGACCCTTAGTTACACTGAGGGTCTACCACGAAAATCACAGTGCACAGTGTCAGTACAGATGTGATAAGACGCTATCGACCGTATTGGCGATATTGTATGACTCGTATGAACATCTTTCTTAGGGCAATCCATATGGTAAACGTTTTCTATGCAAACCATCCGCCATATACTTTTTTTAAACAATTGTTTTGATCCAGCAAGCAGATACGTAAACGATCATTTTACTAGGCATCTTGCACTATAAATACGGTACATTAAATAAGAAATGTCTAGGAACCATAGATCAATCAAACTATTTAATGGGAACTAATGCAACCGAAAAGCGAGTTAAACCTCGCAGCGTTTATTTATAAATCTGGGGTTATTTTTCGTTGTTTTGACTTGTACACTTGTGCCGATGTATGAAACAGTTGACGCGTTTAAAAAAAAACCTGCCATACCCTATAAATTACCTACTTAGAAATCCCCAATTACATGATGTATGAGGGGTTAATTGGGATTTGTGAAAGGAAAGTTAAAAAATCCCGATGATGGGGAATGTCAATGGGGATTCGTGAAACAACCTTGTTGGTACACAATGTTTTAATCACACTGGTGTGGGGTTACATAAAAGTACCTACTTACAACACTATCTCAGTTGGTAACAAATGTTGATTGAAATCTGGAAAAATGGCGGCTCTATGTCAGTTTTGACAAAAAATTCTAGTAAGCAAAAATGTTAGTAAGTTGATGACTATAGAGCTGACGAAAGAGACATAGAGCCGCCATTTTTCAAAATTTCAATCAACATTTGTTAGCAACTGAGATACATAATAGCTCTGCAGGTACATCCCTGAAAAACTAGGTCAAAGACGGCAATAACCTCCAGGACGTAGAATAGGCGAACAAGGGGCCTGGGCTGGGATGCAGCGCGGGAGAGGACGCATGCAGAGTTCGGGGACTGAGGTGAAGGAATAGGTCGCGTGGGGATTGTAGAGCGCATGAAGCCAACGAACTAAAAAGAATAGGAATGACTATTATGGCTGTCAAAAAAAAACATGTGATTTATATGTTGATACTTTACCATATATGTGAATCCTGACTAAGTACATACTAATCAGTACCCTACGTACCGTTCAGTATACTTCACCTTTTTGATACACGCTGTTGCTGTAGGTATATGCGTTTGAAGGGTTTCGGTAAAAGGGGTGGGTAGGATGCTGGTGGTTAATTATTTGTTTTTAACAAACTTAAATCAATAAGTAACTAGTAAAATACCTGTTTTGTATTTTTGTATGGTTTGGTAGTCATAACAGAACAAGGAACGATTTTAAGATGTAGGCCTAAATGTATACCTAATCTCCTAACCTTCACAACTGCTTATACTACTGTAAAGACTGTCTATATTATGTACCTATTTGTCTATAAGTATGTAAATAAACACGTTGTAATATAATTATGTTGTTTTGTATTGTATCATTATTTGTTCCAATGCCTATAGTAAAATAAGCTATACTCGCGAACTCCGTTGTCCCGGCCCCTATCCCGCGGAATTCAATCTATGATGAAATGAACCCCTATTTCTCCTGATCACGATATAACTTCAGAACGGATGGAACAATCTCGTATGAAAGAAAAACTAAGAAAAGAAGGCCAAGCGTACTACGCGAACGAAGTCGCGGGCAGCCGCTTATTTTCAATAATTATAAAATATATCTCATGGTACTCCGGAGTATGTTACTTACATAGGGGAAAGTTTAAAAAAAAATCGGTAATGGTGTTTTGAGTTTATTCATTACTACAATCAAATCTTTCTTCTTTATAATATTAGTATAAATAATATGGCTTGCATCAACAAAAGGTACTTGAAACTGACTCGCCAACAAAAAATGCGTATGCCCAAGTGCGTTCTACGTAAAATAAAAATAAATGGAAAAAAGATGACCAACCAACCCAAATGTTATCCACTTAGGTATCATTGTCTAACAATATATTCTGTGCGTAACCTAAACAGAAGAATGGTAGAATATCTGGTACGTCACAGAAGAAACCTTAGGTATCCTTATCTTCAGCTTCGTCTGTTCATGTGCCTAAAGACAATTTAGACATCAACACATTTGCTAGGTATATCTAAGTACCTACATACTCGTGCTAACACACATCAATAAAAGTATGCGATCACAGAAAAATCGTTTTTTTTGTTCGGTAGATTATATTATGATTTCTTCGTCTTTTTAGTTGGTATTGATGGAATTGTCAGACCATTCCGAGTAAACCATGGGCACCAATTTGTACTGGTCGATGATAATGCATCTGCCCATCGAGCTCAACGAGTCAATGCTGCTCTCCGAGAATACGACATCACAAGATTAGACTGGCCTGCCCGCTCGCCTATTTGGAACCGTCAGCCACGTCCCCAGACAGTGCCAGAGCTCAGGGAAGCCGCTATTCAAGAATGGGACAGGTTACCCCAAGAAATGCTGGATAACTTGATTCTCAGCATGCCCAGGAGGATCACCGCATGTGTTCGAGCCAGGAGAGGAATTATATTATTATATTGAATAGGGTGTTCAATTTAAATAATTGTATCGGGCAAGTGATCATAAACTTTTTTTTGATGTGTTTAGGTGTCTAGTAGGTATCTGATCAACTATTAATTAGGTTAAGCAAACCTTGCTGGGATCAGTGCTTGGATGGATGACTGTAAGTGCCATTTTCAACTAAACGCTTCCGTACATCGAAATGCATTTTAGCTGTTGGTGCAGGCGCGGATCCAGCCCTCAAAAAAGGTTCTGGTCACAGCTATCCGAAAATCAGCCAAGTGTGAGTCGGGGTATGAACTGTCTCATGAACGATATAGTATCAAGACGCTCGCCTGATGTTAAGCGTCACGTCTGCCCATAACAGTCCAGTGCCATTCAGAATCCTGAACTGGGTACAACACTTCAAAACGTGTATGGCAAAGCACTGCGCTTTTACTCGGAGATATAAGATCTTCTTGCTGTGTAAATTCGCTGGATACAAATAAGTACAAAGGATATGAAATGATATCAAATTAAATCTAAAAGAAGATTTCTTTTTCGCGAAATCGTTAATAATTTCTCCAATGGATATCCAGTTTTGCATTGGATTGGATGTCATATCAAAACGTCATATCATCAGCCTGTCGAATATGAAAGTGTGACGTCTGATGTCACAAGTCTATTAGGGTTGTGGCCATGCCCATCGTGCCCACAACGGTGGATCTGCGCTTGTGTTGGTGATGTTTATCTTTAAGTATTCGTAACATGTCGAAAGGCTTCAGGCGCTTAGAAAACTTAAACAGTAGATCTGGCTAAAATTGCCAAAACTCAACCGCGGTTGTTGTAAATATTATGGATCAAACTCTTGTCTCTGAGAGGAAACTGCGTATCCCAGTCAGTACTTAGTAGGAGTGTGAAGGGTTCCCAAGTTGTTTTTATTTACATGATTAAATGACGAGACGGGGAAGCCGCCTGATGGTAATCCTTACGCTTGCCCACGTCATGCGTCAGTTCCACGCAGAGCTTAGAATTGGTTTTGCGTAGCACTACACTGTGCTCGTCACCCCAAGACATTGGTGTTTGAGTCTCTTTCGCCCAATAATTGCTACAATGCACATGCTAAAACGGTAATGCTTGCGCATTGCTTCACGGTAGAACTAATCGAAGATCTGGCCCTGCGGTGGTACGAACCAAGACGGCGTCTTGCACAAGAGGCCCACCACCTAGTAAGTCGGGTTTCCCGCGTCTTACGATTCACATCCCGACAGCAGGAGGGAATATTCGTTAACTCCACCCTGTCACGGAGCAGTATATTATGTACCTACATGTAGCTACTTACCTACCTATCCGATATTCCAAGAGGTGAAATATGAAAGATTATTGAGGATGCTCGAACTAACGGCGTATTGTTAGTTAAGTTCACAATCATAACAACCTCGCCTTGCCGGTGTCAACTCAAAACATATCCAGCAAGTCGAATAGGGTGTCTCCACTTACCCAAAGTAAATTACATATACATATTAGTTACAACATATAAATTTATGTTTCTCTAAGTGACAAAAAGGAATCTTCACTAACATTGTCGCCCAACTTTTATCCTAATTATTATGACGTCGTAACATGTTTTTATCTGTTACAGGATAGTATTATAAGACTATAGGTATGCTTTAGTGTTTACACCCGCCCGAGAAAAATCTTTGGTTAAGAGTTTTTATTCCCGAGGGAGCCTTATCACATTATTATATAAAATGTATAACAAAACGATTATCGTTATCAACTGGGTATGATTTTAATTTTTTTTTCTTGGTATGCTTCAAATATAGACTTCCAATTCCCTTATTTTTCCTGATTTTGCTCGATAATTTACGCGTCTTTTTTTTAAATTCCGGTCAAGTGCTGTATCTGATGCGCTCTTGTTGTTCCGGCGTTTGTCCGACACCGGCAAATTGTAATTATCACATGATTTATTTTTGGATAAAAAGAATCTGTATTATTCCAGGTCTTTTAAAATGTTCACAATTTCAGTAAAATATATTCAGTAGTTTTGCGTGAAAGAAAGATCAAAGATCAATCCGTTCATCCTACAGCTACTAAGAGAGGATGTGTATCGGTAAAGTAAAAACATATAATACACCTATACCCATTCTTTGAAAGCACTGAATTGGGGAAATTACTGTCCCAAGCTCTGGACTGTGGGAGGAAGTATGTGTTTCAGCTACCTACATAAGTAAACAAACCGTTCCTAGAGAAAGAATCTATATTTGTAACTGATTATCAAGTAAACGATCTAAAATTTCTTAGCTCATGTCTCGATCGGCTCGCAATGATGCTCATCCTACATTCCTGTATGGCTTGCCGTCTCACTAGTATTTAAGTGGCGTTCACTTGTAGTCTGCTACCAGTCAGGTCTGCAGCTACTATGTCGTCAATCAAGGCTCTGCTCTGCGATCTCTGTATCCTCATGATAGTCGGATTCACGGCCGTGTTAGCTGAAGATAAACCAATAAGGTAAGTACTTCTTCTCTTAAGTGAGACCATTTATTTTTAGACCGTGCTGAAGATAATTCAATAGCTAAAATGTAGACACAGAATAAATAATATAGCACCCCTAGGTACACCCACCCGAAAGTGCACCGGCTGATCCTTCATAAGTAAAGTGACGAAATGGCTTATTGCAAAGTATATACGAAATGGCTAACCCCAGTGCCATTCGTTTCCATTTTTTAAACAATATGAAGACTAGTAAAAACAGTGTATGTCTACTTACTCGACATGTTTAAAAGTTACCACGCAATGGTACGGTTTTTACCCCGTTTTTTTGTTTCTGTTTCACAGACCAACAGCAGAAGATCTGCCTAAAGGCAACTGCACTTGCGGTGGATTTCCATCCATTGTCATCGAATCTGACAGCCAGCCGCTACTCTCCCAAAGCCCAGGGTTGGAGGTGAAGTGTGATGATGATGGAGATAGCACCTGCAAGCAGCTGTGCATAGCCCTGGCTACAGCTGCCAAGGCTAAGGGACCGGAGGTGTTGTGTTTGAGACTAAAGAATGCTGAAGAGTTGAAGGTATTTCCATTCCCTTTTAACCGACTTCCAAAAAAAGTGGAGGTTCTCAAGTCTACGCCGTTATTTTTTTATGTATGACGACGCATGATTCTTTATTGGATCATCCGATTCTGCCGTGCGAGCATGGATCTCACGACAAACTAGTAGAGTCGATAAACAGACTTATCATCTATCTTACCTTGTCTCTAGTATGGATCTAGCTGCGATAGCAATATCTTACTTTTGACAATCCATGCTGGCACCGCTTTGTCTTTTTTGTTGTATCTACTTATAACTTATCTCCAATTCGGATTCTCTCTTCCGCAAGTTTTAGGCATACGTGATCGTGTTATGCCTAAAGGACGCTATGCAATAACGTGAATTATTTTACAGCTATCAGCGTTCTCCAAGATATGCGACAGACCCTGGATGTACGCTGACATGACAGCGGAGGAGCCTCTTTGTTGTGCCGACTCCAAAGTGAAGAAGTGCGCTTCAACAGAGCAAGCTAACTCGACGGAAACTGCGAACGCCAAAATAGTATAGACACCGTAACAACGACCCTCAGTAGGCTAACGAGTGATAACTAGCAGATTTCTAGTAAGCGTTTTGTTTTGTGTTCGTAGGCAAAAGGGTTCTAGCCCATACTATTTTTTGATGTTTTAGTTGAAATGTATGAAAATCTTTAAAATAACAATTATAACTATTATTACTGTATTTAATTAGTAAATAAAGTGGAATCTAAAGCTAGTATTATTATTGACCTTACTTTATTAATATTGTACTTACTCATTAACAATTCAGAGCGTCGTCGTAAGGTCACATATCAGGCAGTTATTATCGGATAAGTTTTAGAGAGTGTGCCATGTTGCATAAATTAATTCAGTTATCCCCATTTTACCATCAAATAACCAGATTTACTAGATTTACTACCATTCGTCATTGTTACATGTTTAGATATAAAAAGTGCACAAGTCCTTCGCTTCTATTTTTATCATGTGTGACATGACTGGTGAATGACACAGATGGCACTCCTTGCCTGAGTGTTTCCCGGTTCAAATTAAGTGTCTTCAAGTCGATACTGAATAGGTATCTTCGAAACAAGCTTACTTAATCATCGGCCGCATCATCATTTAACATCGACGCCCATAAAATTATAAAAAACTCATAAAACAGAAAGGAAAAAACAACGTCAAACTTATGAGGATATATTTACATCTTAAGTAACTACATAGAACATAGGAATATAACATTTTATACAGCCAAACAGTGATCAAAAATACAAACATTTTCAGTAGGTATGTAAAATATAATAATAGGTAGTTAGGTACTATTTAAGTGATTGAAAATTGAAAACAACGTACAACACAACGTTCCATACGTACTGCGATGATAGCAAAACTCGTGAGGACACCATAATAATATAATATCCATTGTCTTTGCAATTACTCAACACGCACTACAGTTTCCGCAACCGTATGTGCATAATACCCTGTATTACGTACCAAAGCGGAACCAGCCAAACTGTTCAATTGGGTAAGAAACTTGCGCTGGATATATACTTGGATGAGAAACTACCCCCATTTTCCGAGTGAAGTCAACACCGATTTTAGCGATATTAATACTGTTCATTTCGATTCAATATCGCGCTTTTGACAGGACAGGTGAGATCTGTCAGCCATTCGGAACGAGTTGAAATCACGCCCACGTTGCTTACGGCTGACAATGTAGTGCTTCGTTATAGGTATGCTTCTTAAAATATATTTGACGAAACGGTATGGAAACAACAGGTCTACGTTGTCGCGCTTTCGTTGATTTGGGATGAAGATCTCAGCGCCATCGATGTTTATGTGTTCGAGGGTACTATTGGCATTACCCACAGCGCTTCAGAAGAATTATTTTAGCTCGCGTGGCTTGATCAAAGTGCAACAAAAGCGGACGGGTTCTAAACTTAAAATCAATAAACAGCGCTGTGTTGTAATACAGCTACTTTTGCAATACAGTGCTTTCCACTATACGACATCAAAATTGCAGTTATTCAAAACACTGATCTATACAAAAAAATATAGGTGTTAGTGTTCTATCAACCCTAAGTCCTTCAATGTCATTTAGAACTGCGCACAGTGTTTTTTTTAATTTTTTTTATATTCTTGTTCCTTTTTTGTATATAAACTAAAATATATCCATCAGGTACGGGGTACGGGTGGTTAACATTGAATGTGGAAAACTGTCGCTCTGTTGTGAATCTAAAAAACATATCATACTAATTTTACTCGGTTCTGTACCTTGTCACTCAGAAGAAAGAATTGCGAAAAAAAAATTTTGTATGAGACTGGCCAGAATAATCTTTTTTGAAAATATGATTATTTTTAAGTGAAAATAGGTGATTTCCAATTTAGAAATTTCCCTCTATATTTATTGCGATTTAATTACAATTATCGTGTCTCATTGAAAAATGCATCTGCGCCGGGAACATTTTGGCGCTATGGCTTTTACGATTTCATGTATCGTCTGAAACCGGACGAATCGTACGATAGACTTCAAATGGAATTCATGGATGAAGGCCCTTCTAATACAGCCGTGTATCGTTGGTACATAACGAATTCAAGCGCGGTCGACTAACTTTGGGGGTACATACACATACTGCAGGTTGGATCAGGAAGCTTTCACGAAATTCTACACGTGCACCTTCGCGTGAAAAGGATAGTTACAGATGACTCCTGGATTTATCAAAACGATCGCCAGTCGGCGGTTTGGGTGTTTCAAAACAAATCAACGCCTACCAAAGTGAACCGATCTAGAAGCGGGGAAAAGATTTTAATCGTAAGCTTTTTCAATTTAACTGGCTACTTGGTGTCAATTCCATTACGGCACCAAACAAGTATCAACGCCGAATGGTAAACTACCAAATGCATGGCAGAAATGTTCGCTGTTGCGAGCAACAAGCGACCAAACGCAGGGCTCCGCGGGCTACTGCTCCACCACGACAACTCGCCTGCGCACAGCGCGCTCAAAACGAGGTACTTCCTCTTACCCTCCTTACAGCACTGACCTAGCACCATGAGACTTCTTTTTATTTCCAAAAATATAAAAATCAAGCTCAAAGGGATACAATTTTGTCGCCGAAAAATGCTCTGTCAGTGTTAGAGCAGGCTGTAAACGAGGTGTTTGCGGTCGATTGGAAAAAAGTTTTTTGAAAGTGGATCAGACGTATGAAACTTTGTATAGAGCCTGGTGGATATTACTTTGAAAAAATCTATTGAAAAAATATTTACATATATAAATATATCTTTTATTTTCGCAACACTTTCCGAGTGTCCCACGTACATAAGCCTAGATTCACTACTGAGCGTACTTAAAAGAATTCAGCCTTGAGGCTTTCAAACACAAGCACTGTTTAATCTATAACAAATAAGAAATATACAAAAACCTTTAACATTTTTCATTGATGCCAAACTTCTCAACATTTAAATCTGACATACGATAGATAACTTAAATCATACCTCAAAGGAGTTCAAACATATTTTATGAGCATGCTATCTTTATTATTTTTAAGATTAAAAAACATCATTCTCCGGATAAGAATAAAATCGCTAATAAAAGAGGCTATTTGATTTTATCTTACAATTGCAACATGCGGTAGGAACTGACAGAATTTTGTATTGTGCCAAATAGGTTCGTAATCTGTTGGGATCAGCAACCCTCATTCGAGGTAAGTTTCATTCATAAATCTATTGTTATTTTTTGTCCTGATGCGGACGAGTTAATTCTTAAACTATAATAGATGCAAGTTATTATCAAGACGGTGTACAAAAAATTGTTATTCTCTTAATAAAGTTAAAATCATGTGCCATCATAGAGATCATATCCCTTTTAGGAAAACAATCCGCCAAATGATAAACGCATTCTTTATAAAATTAAATGGAACATCACTTTTTGAAATTTATGCTAGTGACCTTCACAGATATTTATTTTATTTTGACGGTTTAAATGACGCGGTAGGTATAGTCGAGTATCTCGACAAGTTTCGCAAGTGGCTCGAAAGGTCACGAAAACGTGCGAGATACTTGACCATCCCCACCGCGTAACTTAAACGGTAAAAATAATATTAAAATGTGTAACACTTACGAAAGTTTCATCAGGATATTTATTTATTATCAAAACCGACATAACTCACGCCATTAGTCAACGTTATCGACCTAGGTTTCGGGCATGTCCATCCTCCGGGAGTTTACGATGCAAGATCGCGGCGACCACTTCGTGAGAGCCGTTATAATTAGTCTTGTTTTTTGGTTTTTGTGGATGAACCAATAGACTATCAAACGAAGGATGCATTTTACGGTGAATGGAGATTTGCTCGGTGGTGGAGGAGGTGGTGCGCTCGGTATATATATCTTCGGTTATTATAATGACTTTACGGATTACTACAAGATAACAATTGTATGCGAAAACACGTAAATGCATAGTTTCCGATATACTTACGGTTTAATGATTGAGAGATACTCTTAGAATAGTCACAGATTATTATTAAGTTTATACTAACTACCGACTTCCAAAAAGGTACTCAATTCGACTGTTTTTTTTTTGTCCATTATCTCATAACTTTCGATAGAGTAAACCGATTTTCAAAATTGTTTTGTTTGAAAGCTGGTGCTTTCCGTGTGGTCCCATTCAAATTTTATCAAATTCGGTCCAGTAGTTTTTGAGTTACATTCCAATAACTGAACAGAATGGAAGTCGGGATTAATTTTTTCAAATTGTACTTGTGAACTGTACATATCATGCGTTTGTTAAATTTTCTTATTTGGCATTGTAACTCTTGGGGTATTTGATCTATGTTTGCCATTACCAAACCTACTGGGCTATAACGGGTTTAATTTCAAAAATATAAACACTCTGGGAACTATCTCTTGCTACGTTTGTATGGAAAAAATATTATAGGCCGTGTGTTCATAGTTTTTAATTGGACATAATTCATAACAAATTATGATGTCCCACTTTTGTTCCTGAATTTGTTAACAATCAATCCAATTGACAAAGTAGAAATCGTCTAATCTAAATGGAACCATCCCTGATTAATCTTCCTTACGAGACATTTCTACTGCTTAATACGAAGGGGGAAAGTTCGGGTTTAGATTAGACGTTCTTTAGTACTTTATCCAAGTATTTTTTTTATTTACAGACATAACTAGAGATCATAGACAACTTGATCTGCCAACTTGTAGTATGTACAGGTCACGTTAAATACCTTGAACCCTCAGAATTACGCTACTATACCCACAGGGCGACCACAAATAACTCAATTACAACGAAACATAGGTCACAGCAACGTATTTCTATCGATAAATTACGATAAGCTAACTTTTTTGTATTATTTGAAACTAATTTTATTATCCAGGCAGTTCAACTCACGGCGTGGGCAAGTGGGTCATTTAACAAAGTAGTGTTTCTTTAATCCTGCATAAATAAAACAACCACTTTCTACCGATTGGATAATTATAATCCTTACCCTCTAATTTACAAACACTATAACTTTAACCCGGTGTAACCTGCCCTTGATATATAAGTATCTGCCAAATGCATTACAATATACATATAGCACATATTTTATTGTTATAGTTAACCTTAATATTAAAGTCTTCGATAGCAATGGACCTATCTTGATAACTGGAGATGTCAAAACTGAGATAAATCCGCCAATATTTGAGAGAACAGTAAATTTTGTACCGACTTCCAAAAAGGATGAGGTACTCAATTCGACTGTATTTTTTTAATTTGTGTTACCTCATAACTTCCGATAGGGTGAACCGATTCCTAAAACTTATTTGTTTAAATGCTAGTGCTTCCCGTGTGGTCCCATTTAAATTTCATCAAATTCAGTCCAGTAGTTTTTGAGTTACACTCCAATAACGGAATAGAATGGAAGTCGGTATTAAATTTTTCAAATTGTATTTGTTAGTCCAATTGACTGACAAAATTATATTTTTAACATTTTGTACTTTTTTAAATCTTGTGGGCTTTCAGTCTGTATGATATGACAGTACGGAAATAAATAAAAACGGTGGTATCTTACTATGGGCCCCATAAATAAGCTTAAGTCGCACGACGAGCTAAGGCGCATAGCCTGCTCGGTGTTTCTACGACATGATCGAATCAGAAATGAGAAGATCCATAGACGAAATAAAGTCGCCGATATAGCCCAGAGGATAAGTCAGTTGAAATGGCAGTGGGCAGGGCACATAGCACGGAAGGTAGGAAGGTTCTGGAGTGGAGATCACGGATCGGCAAGGGCAGCGTGGGTCGTCCACCAATAAGGTGACAGACGACCTGATACTAGCAGGCCCACGTTGGATGCAGGCTACCGCCCTTTTTTAAAGTCTAGGGGGGAGGCGTACGTTTAGTGAACGTCCTACGGCTGAAATAATGATGAGCATCTGTGGTTACGACAATTTTTTTGGTGGGTGGTGAAGGTATGAAACGCGACTTATACACGAATTGTTGGGTAAAAAGTGACTTAAAAAGAGATCATAACATTACAAGTATTTTGCTTCACCGCGTCCGAACCTGCTGTTCAGGTCCTGGGCCTTCTTGATGATAGATTTCTTCTGCGCTTCATCAAATCGGTTCACCTGTAGGTCAACGTCGCGACTGAATGGTCGACGTTCTTTCTTGCCATCCAAGTCTTTTTCTTCTTTCTGTAAAATACAGAAGAATAGAAGTCAATGTAGGAAGTAGTCATTTTCGCAAGTAGCAATTTTGGAAAAGGGATGTTGTAAAGTTGATCCGCGTTTTGAACAACCTCAAATTTGAAATGAAATGAAATCAAAAATGTAATGAAGAACATATTTATTGCCTAAAAAACATTGTAACAAAACAAAAAACACATTTACATATCAGGATTTAACCTTTAATAGCAATAGGAGTACGCTCAGCTCTGAACTGTGTTAGCATTTCGCAAGGCTGGTTTTCAGCGCAATCCTTTGCTCGAATATAGAATAGATCTTAATCGAGAATAACTTGTTTTGGATGATAGAAGAATAACTATTAAAATCTTTACGTCGTTATTTATAAAATATGCTTAAATTTAAATAACGTCATTTAGTACGGCACAGAACAATGGTGCTGTGCCGCACTACTAAATAACCCTGGTTACAGTTAAGCAGCGTTTATAAGTAAGGCCCTTAACCGATACCCTCATGATTTTTGATAACATTCAATCTATTTTAACTTATCCACTGACATTTAGACAAGAATCGGCAAGATGGGTGACATGAATCTACCAACGAAACTAAAAACTCGTTGTAAGCACAATTTCACGTTAGTCGTGCCAAATTTACCAACAGTGCGATGCATATACTTTAAAGGGAGGGGAAGGGGAGCGAAAAAGTGTACTACCAGTGTAGACCAAAACAATCGTACCTTGAATTTTTAACATCGGGTAACATGCAAACTAGAGGTTGTTTTGTGGTTGGTCTGATTCTCAATATGTCTGGCATACGACCATAATAAATATTGTGTTCAATTCATTTGTTTTAGTATAATTTTGTCTAGCAGACCAATCCCGAAATAAAAATTTATTGTTTCTCGTTTGTCTGTTGTTTGTTCTTATTTCGTCTGGCATACGAATTGAGAAAATATATACATACTTTTGGCGTATTATCACTTTCTTTGATAGACCAAATCCGATTTAAAGTTTTTCATCACATCTCATTTTATTATCAACAAGAAAGTAGCAGTTTCTTCGGCAAACCAATTGAGAACAAAAAGTAGCAGTTTGTTCTGCAGACAAATTGCGAACAAAAACGTCTTAGTTTGTTAGGTAGACAATTTGCGATAATAAAAATCAAATATTCTCAGCAAGCCTGGTTCTCACTTTGCCTTTTATATCAGTCAAAATACTACACAAAAATAATACACCAGACACATTGCAGCAATCAGACGAATTGATAATCGGAAAAGCTGAGAAACAACCAAATTGGAGATTAGACCGAAACGGATAGTACGTCTTTCTAAGAATTCTCGTACCTTTTTTGTAAATTTTAAGTTACCTATTCTATGTGTACAATGTTCAAAATGTACTGCATTGCAAGCATTCTCTTCTCTTAACTTCTTCTACAAGTGACCCTGTATCACCATAACCTATAAAACAACTTGATGCATGCGTTTTATATAACTATGTTGCATTTAAAAACACATACAAAAAAAGAAGAATAAAGAAAAGATTATATAAAGATTAAAAAATAAAAAAATATATTATTGCTATATAAAATTATACTATTATTAAAAATATATATATTATTGAATAAAGCTTATTTCTTTCTTAACACAATTCTTCTTATTTCTTTATACAATTCCCTGGTACAAAAAAACACGCGCCTCAACGCTTGCTTTTTGTATAATATGCTCTGTCTCCCATGAAAGCAATACCATATAATCCATTAATCTAACCGTTGTCGTCGGGATCGACGTGTACATGAAAATAGCAATAAATTACCTTTTTCTTCTTTTTCAATTTCTTCTGATGCTGCTCCAATAAACTTTCTTCTCTCCTATGTTTCTTTTTGTGCTTTCTGTAATCAAATATCACATCACAATAAGAATCTTTACACCAACATCTTTATATAATATAAGTATAGATAATATGTATATGAAAGTATTATATGTATTTTAGTAAACAAACATGTTGAAAATATGTGACTTCATTTGCATTATCAAGAATATCTCGGCTAGACTCTTATCTAAGGCTGGTTTCAGTGCTCGCCCGACCGTCGGTCCTGACGATACGCACAACCGATCGTACGGTATACGCGTGCGTACGGTCGGTCGAGCACTGTAACCACTTGTGAGTTTTCATACAAATGACAAGCGCGACCGACGTACTCACTGACGGTCGGTCGAGCACTGAAAGCGGCCTAACATCCTTCAATAAGAAGTTAGATATAATGATAGATGTATGAAACATGCCTCGTTTCTGACACGATCGAGAATGGTCTGCTATCTATCAGATTATGTACACAATAATACAAGTAAAAACTAATTTTAATCATTCAAGCTATTATGTTAAAGTTAAGGATTTGTATTTATGTCGGATGAGTAAAAGTACAATAATATGTATTATTTTGAAATGCGTTAAACGGAATGCAATGGAAATTCTAAAGGAGATGGCTACTAAAATTTACATTAGGTTAGGTTAGTATGAATAATCCTTTATTGGGGCAGTACACAAAGCAAACTTTATTAAATAGTATGTTATGTGAAATATATAATTTCAATTCAAAATTGGTTTTGTGTGAAAATCATGTTACGGTTAAAGGCCACTTGCGGTTACACCTAGTTTTAGCCGTTTGGAGCTTTATGTCTACGGATAGAGCTAAGTTCAGCATTCATCATACGGCTAGAACTCAACAGCTCACGGTTCACGCAGAGTATCTACTTAGTCAGAGCAAAGTCACGATAGGTGCGACAACGAGCGTAGTGAGGGAAGCTTTAGGTTTAACGATCACCACACAATGCCAGAATTAGACTAAACGTAGTTCTGACCCAAGATTCTGACTCAAGAGTATTATTGTAGAAGGCCTTCAGTCAAAAGTCGGATTGGCAGCTGAAGCTCATTACCCCTGAATTATCATCGCTTCAAAATATATAAAAGCTTAGCAAAAAGTAACTAAATATCGATCCTACCTAAATTGATAAGAACCAAAATTGTAGGAAATTTAATCCTAAACATTTTTCTCATAATATTTTTCTTGTGAGATTGAAAATAAACGAGTTATTTCATAAACAAAACTTTACCCTTTAAAGCAAGATGGCGGATGACGCACCTGATGGAGTACTACGTAAAACAAAATTTAGACTGCCAGAACCCCCTCCCTCGAATTCCGAATTGAACGAATTGACCCGGAAAATTTTTTAAGTAGCAATTATCCTACTTATTTTTTTTTTCGGGTCTTATCGTAATTCGACTGGGCTAAACGGAGAGTATGGAGACGTATATTACATAATCCGTATCCTTTATATTTGTGTTTAGTTTCCCTACTTACTTAACAGCCGTTTCTTGCTCGTCATCCCGGTTGGCAATGAGTCGCGCTCGGGATTCGCGAAGCAGCACCACTTCCGCATCTTCTTCCTTCACCACGCCGGCCGCTTTCCGAGCCTTGTCCTCGGGCGTGTCTGTCCAACTTGACCTGTCAACAACCGTAGTAGAAACTGTTAAAACTGGAGATGCCTCGTTGACTCTTCAAACAATCCATCACATTTTGGTAGGAAAATTCTAGAGCATTATGTAGATAAAAAAAGGAACCGCACGCAATTCAGCGCAAATCTTTGAGAAATTTTACATTTACGTACTTTATGTACGAATGGTTTTCATACTAGAATTTTGACTTGTGAAAAGCAACTGCGACGAAGTCCAAAACAAGGGTCATGTGATTCACCTGTATGTATGTAAGTACACACATCAAAAAAGTTTGTGATCAATCAAGAAGTAATCAACAATTTAATAATAAAAGGTTTAAGTACATTCAATATAATATAACTCTTCCCCTGGCTCGAACACATGCGGTGATCCTCATGGGCATGCTGAGAATCAAGTTATCTAGCACTGCTTGGGGTAACCTGCTCCATTCTTGAATAGCGGATTCCTTCCCTGAGCTCTGGCAATGTCTGGGGACGTAACTTACGGTTTCAAACAGCTCGCTTAAGAGTATCCCACGCGTGATCTATTGGGTGTAAGTCAGGCGAGCCAGCAGGCCAGTCTAACCTTGTGATGTCGAATTCTCGGCGAGCAGCATTGACTCGTTGAAATCAATGGGCCGGCGCATTATCATCGACCAGTACAAATTGGTGCCCAAGGTTTACTCGGAATGGTCTGACAATTCTATCATATAGCAAGAGTAACTAAAAAGGCGAAGAAATCATAATATAATCTACCGTAACAAAACAGATTTCGATTTTTCAAAGTGGTCGCATACTTTTTTTTGATGTGTGTATGTGCGTTCGTAACTACTCAAAGGCTCCACGGATTTTGATAAATGATACGACATTAGATTCGTCTTGATAGCACAATTGTCACTAGGTACAACATTACCCGACTAAGGCAAACCCGAAAAGGAGGGCAGATTTTATGCGCTTTTAGGTGCGGGCTAATTATTTTCGTAGTTCGGTTATTCAACTTTTAGTTTGATTTGTTGTTCATCAAATTAGTGTGTCAGGGTCCCATAAGTGTGAATCTAAGCCAAAGCCAACCTAGGCGATAAAAAGTCTTTGGCCGGTTTTAGTTCACGACCGAACGTCGGCGCGTACGTCGGTCGCGCTTGTCATTTGTTTGACAATTCACAATCGGTGTCAGTGCTCGTCCGACCGTACGCCCCGACGGCATCGCGATCGCACTGCGTACGAGGACAGTCGGTCAAGCGTGTCCGCATGCGTGCTGTCCGTCGACCGATGCGTTATGAAAAAATATTAACGCGTTCAGTGCTACACCGATCGGTGGACCAACCGTACGGATGCGCGTATCATCGTCAAACAAAATCGATCATAGATACTAGTTCTAAACTCCAATAGTAATGTTTGATTTTATAGTATAGTTACATTAGTTATCGTTATATAATGTAGTAAATTCCCCTTGTAATGCTTTTTGGGCGACGATTGGATGTACGTGATATTTACGTCTTCTGTTCCTTATACGTTTACGAAGATAGTAAGCAGCAATTAAACAATTCGCATCCATTTCATGCACGTGTTTGTGACTGTACTCAACGGTACAAAATCGGTTATGGGTATGGTCAGGAACGATGGTACGCACCTACGGTCGGTCGAGCACTAAAACCGGCCTTTTGGGTAAACAATTGTGTGATATTTTGATAATATGATAGCTTAATATTAGGTCAAAACCCAAGGGTCCCAACCACCAATTGTGAAATACCGAGACACTGGCACAGATTAAGTAGTAGTAGACGGACGGCGGGGATGAGGTACAACCCGGTCAGAATATCTGTGCACCTCGCTGGAATGCGGTGCCTCTCCCGCTTCCCCTGTCACCTCTCCGCGCACTCCCCGGTGCGACAGTACGGTTAGCATCTTCGTTGCCGATACACGTCCCGATAATTTTGATATTTTCGCTTTGTTGTTGTTTTGTTTTTTAATATTTATTGTTAAGTTTAGCCTGTTTACTGTTAAGTTTGGACTGGTTTGGTTGTTATTAAAATTGTTGTAGCTGTTAAACTGAAGTCATGGGAAAAACAATACACAGCGAATCAAGAAATTTAATCTTGAAAGTGCTCAAGCTTTTTGAATCGGAGAAAGCAAATAAACAGTACACCATACCTGTAGACCAAGTGGTGAAACGAACCTGTGCTGCAACTGGGATATCAAAGAGGACTCTAATGAAAATTAAAAACAAAATACAACCACGTACTTCGCCGGGCGCTAGTCCGACTCCAAGTACAATGCGATTAAAATAAGAATAGGACGGGCTCTCGGCTAACTTCACTCATATAAGTACGGTCAGCAGAACAAACTTAAAAATAGATTAATTTTAAATGAATGACTAAAAATCGTTCATTTTATAAAATTTATATATTTATAAGGTTGGCAGCACAGACGCAGTGTTGCAAAAGTTTCCGATTTATTGGGAGATCTACTGATTTTGGTCATTGTCTCCCGATATCCCGATTTAGCAATTCAGTATTCCGATTTTTGAATTATCATCTAATGTAAAATAATATTCATAAATAAACATGGAAAATAATATTCTTCATACGGCAAACTAAAAGATCTTGAATAAATGAATATATTATTAACATAAAATACTCTTGTTTTATTCCGAATAAAAATCTCCCGATTTTTAGATAGCAAATTTAACGAATTTAATTTTTCAATTTTGCAACACTGGTGAGACGCCATCTTGATTTGATGACACATGTCTTATTTATCCGTCAGTGTACTACGCGACACGTTTCCAAGTGCATTTTTATGTTCTTACGCCCTTTTTGTTGATTGTTTAATTTGTTTTACAATGAGCAAAAGAGGTAGTGTTTTACATCGGCGAGCTCGAGAGATTATCAGCAATGTTGATAAGTACTTCGAGGAAGAGAAAAAACGTGCCATTATGTTGTTGGACCAGTTAAAACAAGCAAGAATTGTACCAGGGCCAGATGGCAATATTCATATATCGCGTGATGTATTTTAAAGTTTCATTAAGCATTTGGAAACTGCTTCGAAGGTAACCGAGCGAGTGACTTTAGCCACTGGTATTAATAAAAATACAGTGAGTCGCATTCGCCGTGAACAGAGAATAGCAACAGAAGCAAGCACAAGCAAAATAACGACACCTAAGAAGAAACCACGTCAAAAGAAAATTGTGTGTGACAGTTTTGAAATATGTGCGCTGGGCAACATAATAAATTCTATATATACGGTGAGAAAAGAAATTCCTACACTAAAGAAAATTTATGCAGCTGCAAAACAAGATCTTAATTTTCCTGGCAGCTTGTCTACTTTAAGGAAAATTATGATTGAGTCGCTAGGCTACAAATTTAAAAATTGCCAGCGTAAGAGATCGGTATTGATATAAAGGCCAAACATTAAAGCCTGGCGCGCGAAGTACCTGCGGCGTATTCGAGCAAATGATGCATTGGAATCAAACAAAAAACCAGTAGTGTTTCTCGATGAAACTTGGATCCACGCACATTATACTGTGAAAAAGTGCTGGCAATCTGCAAGCGCGGAAGGTGTAAAGAAAAATGACAGTGTTGGACGTCGTTGGATAATAACACATGCCGGTACCGAAGATGGCTTTATCGACGGGGCATTGCTAATGTTTAAAGCGAAACAGAAAAGTGGCGACTACCACGATGAAATGAATGGTGAAAATTTTATAAAATGGGTTAATGAAAAACTAATCCCGAACCTTCCCGAGACCTCACTTGTGGTAATGGATAACGCTCCTTATCATATTATGGAGGAAACGAAAGCCCCGAACATGAGTGCTAGAAAAGTGCAGATGCAGGAATGGCTTACACAAAACGATATTCAATATGAGCAAACATTCACAAAGGCTGAACTTTATGAATTAATAAAAAAAAACAGGCCACCGAAAGATTACACAATATATAACATATTTAGATCGCATGGCCATGAAGTGTTAAGACTGCCACCCTATAATTGCGATTTAAATCCGATAGAATACATCTGGCATTTGGTAAAACGTAGAGTGGCAGACAAAAATGTTGAGCAATTAGAAAGCGCAATCGAACGTCTGACACTTGAGTCGATCGCATCAATCACGAAAGATGACTGGAAGAAAGAAATAAACCATGTAAAAAGGATTGACAAAGACTACTTCGAAAGGGAATTACTTCAAGACGATGACAATGGCCCATTCAGTTTCATTATAAACATAGGTGACAGTAGTAGCAGCAGCAGTGATGATGACGACGATTACGAGGAGTCTGATTCAGTTGGGCATCAGTACATGAGTGGAATTGAAGAGCTGAGCGATTAAAATTAAAATACGTACATTCACTAAATAAAGACAGTTCAATGTGATTCTGTGTTTACTTTAGTTTACCTACCTATGATTCGTTTTTAGACTAATTTTTTCTCTACCTATCAGATAAAAAAGTACGTGCTATTACAATATAAAACAAGCCAATATTTTTTAACATTGCTTTTTTTGCACACTATACCAAGTTCCCGTAGTGACGTCACAACATGGCGCTAGACCGGTCCTATTCTTATTTTAATCGCATTGTACTAGTAATAATTTAGAAACCCACCCAGAACCAAAATTATCGACACCGGGTAAGAAGCGTAAACAGTACAAAAAACGCATCGAAGTAGATGATTTTGACATTTGCGCAATACGAAATATCATCAACAGTTTTTATGCTGTAAAAAAAGAAATCCCAAATTTGAAGAAAATTCTGGCAGCAGTTAAGAGAGACCTAAATTTACAAGGTGTAGGGGAGAACATATTTAAGAAATATTTTAATTAACAAATTGGGCTACAAGTTCAAAAAGTGTAAAAATATCCGTTGTGTATTGACACAAAAGCCGGACATCGCCGCATGGAGGGCTCGCTACCTACGCCGTATGAAAGAGAATAATATAAACCTTGGCGCTGATAAAAAACCGGTTACCTACCTGGACGAGACGTGGATCCATTCCCACTACGAAGATACAATGTCAGGCATAGAGTCAATAATTTATAGTGATTGGGTTTAATAATAAATGTTTTTGTAATCAAAATTATTGTTTTTTAATAACAAACCCTTCATCAATAATAAATTGATTTGAAAAGGTTAGTAATTTTTTTTTACCTCCACATTTCTCGAAAAAACTATTTTTCACACCGTACCCAGACCGCCGAATCCGCCGATATGACGTCACGAGGTCAGGTGCACAGATATTGTGACCGGGTTGTACTAAGTATGTCAGCGGGTAGCAAGGAAGGGGGACACTTCTCTCCATGCTGTTAAGAATTTGTCTCTATTTACATATATATAGTCATTTTTGAAGAAAAACAGTTTTTTACTGTCAGGTGTATAAATTACGTACTAAAGTACTCGTCTTTAATTGCAGGGCCGTCGAGTACCACCGAAGGCGCAAGTAACGACGTATAAATTTTGAAGCTGAGGGCAGAACTCAGAAAGTTACAAGGTTCGAATAATTAAATTGGTCACCGCTAATGAAGACTTTTGTATGGAATTATTTTTGTATATACATATATATAGGCTGTAAAGAATCACAACACAATTGCAAAATCAATAACATTCAAAAACTTACCTATCTGACATGTCAGGTCCTGCCTTCGCCCTAAAACTCCGAGCTTCCAAGCCTAAATATTTCGCTTTTCCTTCCGGCAGTGCCAACATCCATTCCTCACGCGACTTGACTTTCTGACTATCTATGGAGCGACCATCGATGCTCCTTATCTTAATATCTAGTGCACGCTCTTCAAGGCGCTGATGTGCGTGTGACCATTTGTCCTCGGCGCCAACTGGCAGGGGCCCGATTCCATCGTCATCAGAGCTTTCGTACTTGACGACTTCACGATCTGCTAACACTGGGCGCATCTCTTCGGGAATGTATGGTCCTAGAATATAAAAATGTCTTAGCTAATAACAAAAGTAATCATTAATTTCTTGAGAATTCACCACAGACCAGGCACATTTCAACATTATAAATTATCCTAAAAGGCTAAAACACACATCACATATATATCAAAAAGCAAATGATTGGAATTAACGAAAAGGAGAGACACTTGATGGAGTGCTACTCTTACATGACTATTTGCCTTCAAATCACCTGCTCAAAGTCAAAAGACTGAACGCAGAAAATGGAGGATATTTTTTTTTCTTGACAACTGTCAGCTTTATATAGTCAGTCTTTATAGGCCTTGTCCATAAAACAATGTTAATTGGAATTACTTCAAAACATTTCAAAGGTTAATATAACTTGGTCAATAAATTGAAATTGGCAACGGGGATTTTAATCAGCTTACCAATATGTCTAGATTTTGGCTTGCTTCGAAGATGTGGCGGTAAAGCTGGGCCTTCAATATCTTGTGACGAGCTTCGGCAACGGCGTCCCTCTAAATTAGATGGTAGCATGGGATCACATATGTCAGGCTTTGATGGATCATTCTTCGATCGGCGTAACTTATGTCTCAGATCTGATGGGTCATACTCAATTCGGGAGTCATCGTCTTCAGATGATATCTCTCCTTCTTCACTACTTTCTTTCTTAGTAATTTTCTGAGTGGAACTCACTTCCGGTACTGCTTCTGCTTGATTCTGAGAAGAGTAATCTTTAACTTTGTCTTGTATATCAGTTGTACTGCTCACTTCCACTATTACTGGGGCATCGACATCTCGACTAGACTTTGAAGTTTTCCTTTTATGTTTCTTTTTATGTTTCTTCTTTCTAGTTTTTTGAAGCTCTTTTTCTAAGTTTAAAAGCTTGGCTCTTAACCTTTCATCATCAGAGGAGTCTATCTCACTTGACAATTCAGACTTTTCTTTAACAACTGCAGGGATCATTTTGTAATAAGAACCAAGTTGTACTTCTTCTGATTTATCTGATTCACTATGAACTTCCACAACTACAGGGCTATTACTCTTTCGTTTTAAAGGTGCCTTAATAGGGGGTTTATATATCTCAGATTTTTTCCCTCTATATTCAGGAGACGATAACACTTTCTCTCTTGATTGTCTGTCTAACTTAGGAGAGGTTCTTCTTTCTGATTTAGGAGATTTCTGATCAATCTTGGATGGAGCTCTTCTAACAGGTTCTAAACTGTGTTTAATTTCTTCTTTTAGGTCTCTTCTAGGTTCTAGAGTATGTTTTATTTCTTCTTTTAAATCTCTTCTAGGTTCCAAAGTGCGTTTTATTTCTTCTTTCAAATCTCTTCTAGGTTCTAAAGAGCGTTTTATTTCTTCTTTCAAATCTCTTTTAGGCTCTAAAAGTCTCAGTGGTTTAGCTTTTTGTTCAGGACTCTGGTGTGACCGAATCTTTAACTCTGGAGACCTATGTGACCTTAGCATCAATTCAGGAGACTTATGTGGTCTGAGTCTTGGTTCAGACGATTTGTGTGATTGAGATCTTTTCTGTCTATCTCTACTTCCACCCCTATGGTCTTTTATTTTTGGGGTATCCCTAGCATCCCTGTGCCGTACCCGCTCATTAGACCTTCTTGGGCTCCTGTCTCTAGAATTTCTTCTTCTCACAGGAGAATTTCTAGAAAACCTTCGTCGGTCAGTTGAATGTTTATCATAATCATGTCTTCTTCGATCAAAATCTCTACGAAATCTGTCATCTGAAGGCCTACTTCTTCCTGATCTGAATCTGTCATGTTTTCTGTCAGAACTTTTGTCTTCCTCAGTTTTTGTTTGTCCTTTGAATCTACCTGTTTCTGAATCACTGCTCGACTCATCAGACAGCATATTGAGATACCTAAAAGCAAAAAGGATTGACTTTAAACAGGAATAAAAAGATAACAATATTTACACACTAACTTTATTCTCTACAAGTTAGATATACATAAAAATTATTGGAATTGTACAATTTCCTTCTAATTTAAAACATTTTGGCTATTTTCTTTGCACTATAGCGAATAGATTTGAAAAATCCAGCTGTCAGGATTCCTTTCAAAGATTGTCTCACACTGGACTGCCAAACTAGATCCTTTAATATTTGTCTTAATATCACAGCACAATCTATATCGTAAGCTACAGCTCTAAGGACATCCTCCATATCTTGTTGGAGTCCACCATGGTTCCAGAACTTAACAATACGCTGCTGAGGCACCATAGGGAGCTGCATCAAATGGTGGAGTTTGGTTTCAGGATGCAGGTCTTGATGGCACTGAGCATCTCCTGTTGGAAAGTCAACATAATCATGGAACTGCTGCAAGACTGGCCTGTACAGTTCTCTAAAGCTCGACAACTGAGGCTGAACTATATTCTTTACTTTGTTTTTATTCTCTCCAAATGTCATTCTAAAATCACCAGCATAACTCAAATTGGATATAGCAAAGTAGAATTCATATTCAGAAAATGTTTCAGGTAGTGTGAGAAGAACAGTGTGAACAGCAGAACGCAAGTTAGACTGCAGAGCATTTTGTAACTGGGAGCTGTTAGTCTGCTTAATGATCTCCACAGGCTTGTGAAGCCTCCCTGATAGGTACAAGTCATTCCAGTCTAGTAGGTCCGCAATCAAGTCTTTCTGAGATACCACGCCATACTTAATCATTATGTTTTCTTCCTTCATTTCTACCAGTGTGTTAAAATACACTTTTGCACCCCAGTTCTCTTGAAACCTAGCCACAAACCCTTTACCCAGAAATCTGAGCGCTGAGTAATGCGAAGGATTTATATCTATATTAGCACCGTGCCATCGGTGAGAGTTGTCGACGCAGTAAATCAAATCAACCATGTTTTGCTTGTTGTGGTTACCCATTTGCGGTTTGACGGCGGATCCGTACGCGAAGCAAAATGTAAAATTCTGTGGAAATTTCGACAGGATTCTGTAGTACAGCGGAGACACATCTTTGACGATGCCTCCAAACGTTTTTAAAGCTGTTGACGTCATTTGGAAAATAAATAGATGTTATCTGCTGACCTGATGCTTAGGTTAGAGATGATGAATCTGGCAAGACTTCGATATCTTCTCAATATATGTTAGAACAAATCTTATATACATACATATTGTCACGAATTTATAAATACGTAGACAATAAAATATGGTAAACGAAAAATAAAACAGCTCCAATCCGATCCTTCTCGATTCCAACGTAGCCACAGATTACAGCAAAGGGAGCCGGGAGGTATCCTGTATGTACGAGATTTTACCATTGCACACACGAGCTAAATTTAGATGTGTGTAGCGGAATTGTATGTACTGCTACAGCGATAAAATTTAGACATTTATAGGGAAGCAAATTCGTTCCATAAAAATTTATGCCGTACTATTTTTAATAAAATATATATTTTACTGCCATTAATCGTTTCATAATATGTTTTATTCTTTTACCTTTTTTTTGTTGTACAAAATACATAAAAGAAGCTAACATTTTTGTTAAAAACAATATTATAAAACTTGCTCCAATTTTTTTATTCATCTTGCAACACTCGAATTGTATGTCAGCAAGTTAAGCAAATTCAATTTGAACATTTACGTTATGAATTAGTTTTAAATTGCTGATATTTCGTATATTCGTGGATATTTCATGTTATTATAGTGTCCTTTAATTTAAGCTTCCGCAGAACTATCCAAGTATTAGTAACATTAGAAACGGGATATTTACCGTGTAATCCATGTTGTCGGGAATATAAATCGCGATCTCAAATAAAATGGATTACACGGTAAATATCCCTTTTCTAATGTTGTCTCTTGCAAAAGTGATCATGATAGTTTAAAAACTTATAAAATCTAAGTATGTCTACGGACATGTACAGAAAATGTGCAAAATGTGGAGCAACTCCTGTTCATGATGGTGTGGTCTCATTTCACCTAAGCCTGGTAAAACGAATGTTGAACGGTATGTTAATCACATATATTTTTATGCTCATATATGCTTTATCTTGCTTATATTGAAAAACTAATAGCATAGTTAGGTACCTACTCTCGTTTTCAATTCTACAGTAGGTATTATTATTACAGTTAGTTAAAAACATGTAATTTAACTTTGATCTCCATGTGATACTGTTGAAGAGGTTTGTAACTGAGGGTCTAGCATTAGAAACTCTTTTTAGATAGATGTATTCTTTTTATATTTTGAATGTTATTTTTGTTTTCTAAGCTTTGTCAATCATCTATGTCTGTCTGAAAAATTTTATTGAACTGTAAATACTAAATCTTTCCAATATACCTAGCTGTTAACTGAAAACCAACGTTTATTATTTATATTACAACATGGTAGCAGAGCGTGGTTTCGCCTGATACAACGATGACAGACGTTGAGTTTAAAATGGAAAGATCACGCAGTGGTGTTGGTGTTAGTGGTGCTAGCGCAAACATGCAGCATACATCCGTCCCCAGTGGAATACTTCAAAGTATAGAAAAATTGGATGGTGCGTCGAACTACGCAAGTTGGAAAATCCAAATGGAACTATACTTGGTTATGGAAGATTTATGGGACTACATAAAGACAACACCGTCTGATGACGCAGGTCTCAAGATAGATAGAAAGGTACGCGCAAAGGTGCTCCTAATGATTAAACTCCATTGTTTGGTGCACGTGAAGAAAGCAACTAAAGCTAAAGAGAGCTGGAATGCCTTAAAAGCCGCCTTTAAAGACCAAGGAGTTAACAACAAATGTCGACTACTAGGACGCCTTGTTAGTCGAAGTTGAGCATGTATAACAGTCCACGAGTCTACGTCACCGAGATGCTGTCTCTAGCCAATCAACTAGCAGACATGGGCAAAGAAATAGATGACGAATTGTTGGCTGCACTTATGCTACAAGGGCTAGGAGAGCAGTATGAGCCGATGAGAATGGCTATTGAAAATAGCAATATTACGTTAACAACGGATTATGTTAAAACCAAATTGCTACAAATCGACAATAGTCCGACGTCTGGAGATTCGTCGCAAAATGCTTTGAGTGCTGCTGGAAAGAAAAGCTATAGCAAAGCGAAGGGAACGGACAAAAGAAAGACAGAACATAAGAAGATACAGTGCTATGTGTGCGGAGATGGACACAAAGCTCGTTTTTGCCCCAAGAAGCATGACAGTAAAGCACAAGCACACACTACGCATATGGCACTTCATACCTACAGAAATGCTTCGCAAGAGTGGATATTAGATTCAGGAGCGTCATTTCATATGACTAACAGAAAAGATTGGCTAGACAACTATGTAAAATTAGAAGAGCCAGTCCAAATATCCTGCGTGAATGGGAATAGGGTGGAAGGTGAAGGCCGAGGTGATGTATGTTCAGATGAGTTGAACGCAAGTGTGAAAGGAGCTGTCTTTGTTCCGAAGTTAGCTACGAATCTATTAAGTGTAAGTACATTAATAAATCGTAATTTTGTGGTAGTATTTTCGAAACGAGGTTATGAGTTGTATAAGGCGGAAGATTGTCAAGTGAATGGTAAGGTTCAGTTGGTATGCGAGGAAGAAAAAGGGATTTATATGGTTAAGTCTAATTCTCGTATGTTTTCAGCTCTGAAAACCAACACTGATGATGAAGTCCAACTATGGCACCGTCGAGTTGGACATTTGGGACTTATCAACATGAGGATACTACGCGACAAAATGGCTAAAGGTATATGTTTCAAGGATCCAGACTCAGTACAATGTGTGTCGTGCTTGAAAGGTAAGCAAACTACGTTACCTTTTCCGAAACAGACAAGTACGAGTACTACTGAACTCCTTGAATTAGTACAAAGCGATGTATGTGGGCCAATGGAAACAGTTTCATTTACTGGATACAAATATTTTCTGACGTTTATTGACGACAAATCGAGAAAAACTTTTGTTTATTTTCTGCGTAACAAAAGTGAGGTCTATTCGAAGTTGGTAGAGTTTAAAACGCTTGTTGAAAATCAAACGGGTAACAAGCCAAAGACAATTCGAACCGACAACGGGACTGAGTACGTTTATAAACGAGTAAATATATTTTTGCGCAATAATGGCATAATTCATCAATTAACAGTGGATTATACGCCGCAGCAAAATGGAGTGAGTGAAAGAGCTAATCGTTCAATTGTGGAACGGGCCAGAAGCATGCTTGAAGAAGCGAAACTTAGTAAAAAGTATTGGGCAGAAGCGGTTAATACTTCAGTTTATTTAAAAAACAGGTGCCCAACACGTGCTGTTAAAGGGATGACGCCTGAAGAAGCCTGGTCAAACAGAAAGGTGGATCTCAGTTATTTAAAGGTTTTCGGTTGTAGGGCCTTCATGCATGTGCCTAAACAAAAACGGAAGAAGTTTGATTCAAAGACCAGAGAACTGCTGTTTGTCGGCTACTGTGAAACAACAAAAGGCTATTGACTTATAGATCCTGTAACACATAGCTTGTACAAAGCTAGAGATGTAGTTTTCTTTGAAAATCAAATCGGAATTCATGCGAACGACACTAATTACATTGTGGAAGTGACATCATCAGATGATAGCCTAGAGAAGCCTATTATAAATAACAGAGAAGTTGAGACACCTAATGTAGGTCATCGAGTAGAACAACATGACGGACAAAGAAGAATTGAAGAATTCTTTGACTGTGAAGATGTTTGTGAGCATCAGTGTGTTGAAGATATCACTGAAGAGGCACATCCACCTGAAGTAGGTAATGAAACCTTGAACCCTGATGAAGTGGAAATTTCTGAATCTGTAGTGGAAGAACGAGAAAATTCTGTATCAAGATCTGAAATCACTTATGATGTTCCTGAAAGAAGATATCCTCTTAGAGAAAGGAATCCTAAAAGCTTTGATGATTACATTCTCTATTATGCAGAAGAAGATATAAAGGAAGAACCCTTAACCATTGAAGAAGCTTTATCAGGAAATGATAAAGATAAATGGCAAAAAGCTATTCAAGAAGAGCTTGATGCAATGAAGAAAAACCAAACATGGGAATTAGTAGAAAATACTAATGGCTACTTTGTTGATTCTAAATGGATATTTAGAATTAAAAAAAAGCCGGGGAAGATAAGATATAAGGCAAGACTCGTAGCCAGAGGTTTTACGCAAATAAAAGGATTAAATTATAATGAAACCTTTGCACCTGTAGTACGTCATAGTACTCTGAGACTACTTTTAGCTCTAGCTGTAGAGAATAACCTTAAAGTTGACCAAATGGATGTTGTAACTGCATTCTTGAATGGGGACTTGAAAGAGAAGGTCTATATGAAACAGCCAAAAGGTTTTGAAGAGCAAAGCAAAGAAGGACATGTATGTCTTTTGAAGAAATCTTTATACGGGCTAAAGCAAGCTCCCAGAGCAAGGTATGAGAAATTGAATAAAGTTTTGCTAGATATGGGTTTTAATAGGTGCGAAACTGAACCCTGTGTTTACATGAAAAAGAAACACAATAACATGATGTTCATTGCAATATATGTTGATGATATTCTAATTTTTTGGAATAGTGAGAAAGAGAGAATATCAGTGAAATGGGATCTTCAAACAAAATTCGAAATGAAAGATCTAGGTGAAGTAGATGTCTTTCTATGGTATGAAAATTAAGTGTGAGGAGAATTCTATACGACTCAATCAAACTGAGTATCTTGATAAGGTACTGAAGAAATTTGGAATGATTGATTGCAAGAGTGTGAAGACTCCAATTGAAAGTGGAATTAAGCTTGTGAAACCACAAGAAGAGAATTATACTCCACCAAGAGAACTGCCATACAGGGAGCTGATAGGTTCATTGATGTATCTAGCTGTCTGCTCAAGACCTGATATTGCATATGCAGTCAGCCATTTAAGCCAGTTTAATAGTTGTTTCAATCAAAAACATTGGACAGCTGCAAAACGAGTGCTTAGGTATTTAAATGGAACTAAAGATTTTGGATTAATTTTCAAAAAGACTAGAAAGAAGTTGGTTGGCTATGTGGATGCAGATCACGCAGGGGATTTATGTGACAGAAAATCATATACTGGATTTGTATTCACTCTTGGAGGATCTCCAATAGCATGGGAAAGTCGCAAACAAACGACAGTATCACTCTCAAGTGCTGAAGCCGAGTATGTTGCTCTTTCAGAGGGATGTAGAGAGTCAGCATTTTTAATTGCACTTCTAGCCGAGTTGACTGGGATTCATGAAGCTGTGATACTATTTAGCGATAGCCAGTCTGCAATTCAAATCGCAGAGAATCCCATGCATCATCGATGGACTAAACATATAGATGTGAGGCATCACTATATTCGGGAAATGGTGCGAACAGGTAAGGTAAAACTTAACTATCTGCCGACGAATGAGATGCCTGCCGATGTGTTGACGAAAGGACTTAGTAGAGAAAAGCATGAAAGATGTTTGAAAGGAATGCAAGCTTAGGAGGAGTTGGACTGGCCCTAGTACCTCATTTAAGGAGGAGTGTTGAAGAGGTTTGTAACTGAGGGTCTAGCATTAGAAACTCTTTTTAGATAGATGTATTCTTTTTATATTTTGAATGTTATTTTTGTTTTCTAAGCTTTGTCAATCATCTATGTCTGTCTGAAAAATTTTATTGAACTGTAAAGACTAAATCTTTCCAATATACCTAGCTGTTTACTGAAAACCAACGTTTATTATTTATATTACAACAGATACCTATAATAAGATCATATAGGTACTATGTGCCTTCGTCTACCATATTTCCTATCTTTCTCAAGTCAGATTGCAGTAATGTATCCTATTGCACTATTGCTTGTGGGCTGATGGATGACACAACGGGGCCTACTCCCACCTTTTACGAAACTATCATAAATCAGGAGCGTCTTGTAATAAGCTTAAAATAATCATACTTACTATCGTACCAACACAAAATGGTTGAACAATATTGCTTCAATATTATTTACGGTGTGTACCTTTTTAAGCCGAAATCGACCCTAATGGTGCATTCCAGTAAACACCGCCAATACATACGACTGTCGTGCCCCGGTTTCGTGTTTCCTTTAGGATGAATACCTATAATGCCCAACCTAAATAAAACACTCACACTGTCGCAAAAAGCGCGTCATATTTTCTCTCAATTAAATCGAATGAATCATAAACCTATTTGATATTTTGACAGTAACAGCTCACAACGACCGCAAGTCCAAAACCTTCCATCTCCGAGTGTTGAAGTCGTGGCGTGAGCTGTGACGTAATCGATGATGTACCGAGCTACAGGGGCCCTACTCCCACCTCTTGAAGTAGTCATGTTTCAACCTTACCATTAAATTTGGTACCACAACGTCAATATATCAAGCAATAATAATGGATTAAGATAGACGTTTTGATGACGTAGTATCAAATATTTCCCTCAATTCGCGTACTTCGACGTGACTTTTAGTTTTTAATTTCATTGTTCCAATGTCAAATTTTTGAAGAACTGCACTTTCACATCTTAAAGTAGTCATATTGCAACATTACCTTTAAATTTGGTTGATCGTTTTGTGACGGTGGGAGTACGATAGTAAGTATGATTATTCTAAGCTTATTACAAAACGCTCCTGATATATGATAGTTTCGTAAATGGTGTGAGTAGGCCCCCAGTTATGATAATTGCGAGTTTGAAAGGTAAAGGTTGGGCGGCTATGCGAACAACGCGATCGATTTTGGCTCTCAAAGGAACACGACCAGATGTAAGTGAAGTGAAAGAACGAAAGAACGACAGAATATTCTAATAAGGGTTTGAGATTATAAAACTCTATGGTGGAGGCACAGAAGCATAAATATAGCTTTCATACTTATTTGTAACAGATATTGCACATTTATTTTTCCTTTATAAGTGTAGTCGTACGTGTTGAACATTTGCCATTTCAGAAGTTAATTTAATATGTATATGTAAATATTTATAGTTTCAATGATACATGATTTTTATTGACATAGTCGTGAGTAAAGACTTAGTCACGTACACAAATCTATCATGAAGTCACTGTTCTGCCTAAATTACGTTTTAGCAAAGCAATAGTAGTAGATATGTGTTTTAAATAAAACAATAAAAAATCAAATCTATGAATATTTTATAAATAATACAGTTGTTTCTACAGACTAATCTGTTGGTTTCATGTAGAAATATATAAAAATACCTTTTATTCAAATAAAAGCCCTATATTAGCTTATTCAAATTGATTTGTAGAAGGTACTTAAACTTCTATTGTTTTTGTTTAATATCTGATGAACTTCCTTCAGAAGTCTTCGCCACAGCTACACTTTTGAGCAAATTCGTCCAGCTGTTTGATGCATTAAATGCTGACAGTCCTGACTTCCAGACAGACAAGAAAGAACAAAGTCAGTCCAGAAACTTACTCTCAGGCTGGTGTGGCAGTGAAAATGTCGAAACCTTTAAACGATGCAAATATGCCAATCTCGGTGCAGGTTACACATTTGTGCCGTTTGGGGTAGAAACTTTCTCTAAGTGGCGCGTACGAAATTTTCAGGGCTTGGCCAAACGTTTGGTTGAAGCGTCAGGTGAACAGAATGCTGGCTCATATTTTGCAAAGAAAATTTGCATAGCTATTCAACGTGGAAATGCAGCCAGCATTCGGGACACTTTGCCTCCAACAAATAATTTATTACATTTGATATTTTTAAACTTTTGTCCATTATTTAGTTAAACTTTAATAAATTTATGAAATAAATACATAAATGTTCTTAAAAATTGTTTTATTTCTATAACATAAGTACCTACTTACTCACCTAATAAGGTTCTGCCTACTTCATGAGGCGAAAATTTGACAGGTAAAAAATAAATGAAAATAGAAAAGGATGGGGTGGATATTTAAAATTCACGCTAAAGTAAGTTCCTTAGCATTCCGTGCGGATTCTGTTGCACTAGTAGTATCAGTGTAATTCGCATTATGTATGTATGGCAGTTACACTTCTTCTCTCGGTAGAGAGTTAAATATTCCTTGGATTACAGCTTAGACAAAGAAAAGAATAGACGGCGGGTAGCTCCGTTTCATTTCAACAAGAAAGAGATATAGTATTGAGTTATTATAAGTAACAGAAAAGGACAAAGCTATACTATATCCGTCTCTAAGAGCGTGCCAGCTTTTTCAAGGCCAGCGACATAAGTAGCTAAACAAACTTTGACAGTTATTTCGTCTTTGTAAAATTGTGAAGTTTATTTTGGCATTTTTCTGTATCACTTTAAATATATTTGCTTGCATATATGGTTTTAAAGCAGAGATAAACCTATAAAACAATGCGGTGTAGTGTACTTAACTGTAAAAGTGATAGTGAGCGGAAAATTCCTGGATTATCCTTTCATATGTAAGTTTCAAGTTTTCTTAAACATTTGGTTATTATAACAATGTACCGTGTGTTAACTGTTTTATTTAAGTGGCATAGTATTAGTTTTTGTCATAATAAGAGTGGTCAAAGCACTTAAAATCGCGATTTAAAATAATGTTTTTATCATAACCTAAAATTCAGTGTTGCTAGTGTCGGGTCGTGCAATTTCCCATTGTAACAACGATTTATACATTAGTAATTAGATAAATACCTAATGTAAGATATATAATCAAAAATAGAAGCAGATACCTATTGAATTATTTGATTGCATCATTTTCAATAAATAATTTAATTTTATCTTATATTACAGTTTCCCGTATAACCCTGATATTCGAAAAAAATGGATTGCTGCCTGTGGTCGAAATGAATGGGTTCCAAAAAAGAGTTCTAAAATGTGCAGCAGACATTTTGATGCGGACCATATATTAAAAAAAGGAAGATATACTTACATTCATCCTGAAGCTGTTCCAGTTATGATCGTGAGAGAAATATTTATATAAATTTGATTCTTATCGTATGATTTCCCTTTATAATAAAATTAAGGGTTCAGTAGTTTCGGAAATAATGGTGATACTGTTGGTACGGAACCCTTAGTGCCCAAGTCTGACTCGCACTTAGCCGGTGTTTTATTATACGTTAATGTTTGACAATTATTTAATCTCTCAACTTAAATTATACAGTAGTGTTATGAAATTAACTAACTAGATAGATAAGTACACTATTGTATTAGGTAAGCCTGTGATGACAATGCATGTTTTTTTAAAATAAATAGATATTTTTTTGTTTTTCAGCTTGGAGATGACGAAAATTCTAAAAAGCTATCTGAACATCTATCAGCATCTGCAGCAATAGCGTTGACTACCATCACAGATAGTCACCCTGTGTCTACTGACGTGTTGCAATGCGATACACAATCTGTGCCTGTAAGTGTCTACTTCTCCTTTTATTAATCCGTCAATCCTTCCTTCTGCCAGAGGCAAACCAACAAAATGTTTGCCTGTAAGTTTATCTTTACAATAAGATGCATACATATCACTACGCCTATAAACCCCGACGGGGTAGGCAGATGTGTTCTCCTATTACAGGTGTTTCTACACCCAAGTTTCGCAGTTAATAAGCCCCATGTAATAGGAGGCGAGCCTACTGACATTCATAAATATATTCAACACTTATATTAATTTTTGTTATGTAGTTTTTAGGATGATGTTGTCATAGAAATAAGTACTTCACTTAATGTAACAATTCTTTTAGGAAAAATCACCTGAACTAACACCAAGAACTCTGAAACGAAAATGGAAAAATGAAGAAAAACGATCTAAAGAAAGAATGAAAAAATTAAGAGCGCTTCGAGAAAAATCGCGACGGTTGAATAAGAAAGTGGCAAATTTAGAAAATATTCTAACAGAATTGAAGTCAAGATCACTTTTTAGTGAAGAAGATTGCGACCTAATTGGATCACTTGAATGCGGCAACAAAGACTTCTTGAAAAAAGTTATTAGCCCTGGTCCTGCTAATTCTAAGTATTCTCCAGCTCTCCGAAAATTTGCGCTTTGCTTGCATTATATAAGCCCAAAGGCATACAATTTTGTAAAAAATTCATTCAATTCTTGTTTACCACATCCGTCTACTTTACGTTCATGGTATAAGAGTTTTGACGGTAGCCCAGGATTTACTGATGAATCACTTGAATGTATAAAGTTATTAGTTAAACGTGCTAAAGGTAAAACAATTTATTGCGCTCTATCTCTGGATGAAATGGCGATTCGGAAACATGTTCAGTGGGATGGTAAGCAATGCGTGGGATTAGTAAATTTTGGAGAAGTGTTAGATGGAGATAATGTTGCTGTTGCTAGGGAAGCTCTAGTATTTATGGTCACCGCTGTAAACGACAGTTGGAAAATTCCAGTGGGCTATTTCTTGGTGGATGGTTGTACAGGGGCACAAAAGGCAAATTTGGTAAAACAATGTGTGGAACTTTTAATTTCATGTGGAGTTAATATAATATCACTGACGTTTGACGGTTGCCCTGCCAATTTTTCTATGGCCAAATGCCTTGACTGTCTTTTGGATCCTTTAGATTTGAGTAATCTTAAAACTTCTTTTACCATTCAGAATCAAGAAATCTCTATTTTTCCCGATCCAGCACATATGCTGAAATTAGTGAGAAACACCCTTGGAGAAAAAAAAGAGCTTACCAACTTAAATGGTCAAAAAATATCTTGGCAATTTATTGTTAATCTTCATAATTTACAAAACAATGAAGGCCTTCATTTGGCTAATCGACTCCGAAGCCAACATATCAATTTTGCTAAACAAATTATGAAAGTGAAATTGGCAGCCCAAACGTTCAGTTATTCTGTAGCTGAATCTATAGAACTGTGTCGAAAAGATTTAGAAATAGCAGATTTTGTTGATTCAGAAGCTACAGTAGAATTTATAAAAAAACATAATAGCATATTTGATATTTTAAATAGCAGAAACTTCCATACATTTGGTTTCAAAAAACCTATGAATGATAAGAACTATAGTGACATTGAAAATTTCTTGAATGAAATGGAAAATTATATAGTTGGATTAAAATTAAAAGATCAACCAATATTACAGACTAATAGAAAAGTAGGTTTTTTTGGATTCAATATTTGTATTCAGAGTCTTAAAAAGGTTTACCGAAATTTAATCGCTTCCAAGATTTTGAATTTTGTGCCCTTGTACAAAATGAGCCAGGATCACCTGGAATGTTTTTTTAGCTCTATTCGTGCCAAAGGTGGATTTAACAATAACCCCACTGCTATACAATTTAAAGGCGCATATAAAAGACTAGTTATACATGGGGAAATAAAACATATTACGTCAGGAAATTGCATCCCCCTAGAAGACATAAAAATTTTAACGTTCAGTGAGATGCGGTACGAAAATAAAATTAATTTATTTACGCATACAACTGAATCTATTGATAATTACGAGTCAGTAGAAAGCCTACCAGCTGTCGATGGTGACCATGACTACTTGGCAGACCCCTCTAGGCTTTCTTTGTACACACAAGAAGTCATTGTGTACATAGCCGGATTCGTTGTTAAAAAGTTGAGAAAAGTAATTAAATGTGAGGAATGCCTCCTATCTTTAATCTCCAATAAATATGATGGATTTATTGCCAAAAAAGATAAAGGAGGGTTGATCTATCCATCGAGGAGCGTTACTAAAATATGCGAACGTGCTGAAAAAATATTTAGATTGCGTTCACATGAAGGTATCAAATTTTACAATGAGAAAAACTTAATGCAGAAATTAATACTTTCATGTTTTAAGGACTGTATATGTGACATTTATATGTTTGAAAATCTTCACAATAATGATGACCAAATACTGATTGGAAATCATAGAATAATGCTTTTGAAAGCAGTCGCCATGAATTACTTTGAAGTAAGGATTCACCACAGTACCAAACAGTTTTTTGCACCCAGAGATAGGATTCGTAATATACATAATAAACTAGTGCTATTCAAAGGGCAATAAATGATTCTCTCTGTTCTGTGGTCTTATATAGTATGTTTACATTAATAAAAATGTTGATTGTGATTCAGGTAATGCCTTTATTTTTGGACCCTTGTTTTATTCTCGAGGAACTAAAATTTAAACTGGTGATATAATGAACCATTGATAAAAGTGAACCATCGATCTCGTAATCCGATCGTATAACGAGGCTTTTAACTACCCAGCTTGATAACTACGTAGAAGAATATATATTTTTATATATCACGATATACGATAGAATATGCTATAATTTATATATTATTATTATATCGCTCCACGCCACGTTATATTCCTAATCTGTGCTCCGCTCCGCGTTGGAACTGCGTGGTACTTAAATCTCCCTGTGTCTGGGTAGAGGGTAAGGTTTATGGTATCACTGAGTTTAGTTTTTTGTCTCATGTGTGGCCACGCTACCCGATCCTCTATAGCTTTCTTCCTCTAAGGATTACAGCCATGCATGAGCCATATATAGAATAGTACTCTGTGGATTAGAGATACTCAAGTCAGACTACGCACAGATACAATCAGTGCTGCCAGTGGCTTATAGTCAAATATTATAGCATGAGACAGCTCAAAAAGTAAACTTTTCACGAGAAAAGTAACATTATCTTATTTTATGTGGAAAACGCCATAACCTATATCAGCTAGTAGTTTAGCTGACCCACCATCGGCTTCACTCACTTGGTCTTGGTGAAGTGGTGGAAGCGCTGTTTCGGAATGTCGAGGTCGTGGGTTCGATCGAATCTTATTGGATTCAGGCTCTTATGTGGTTTTTCTGTCAGAAATACTCAATGACAATCCGTAGTCTGAAACAGTCTAAAACATTGCCCCTTAGGTGACAATAGCCCCTTATAAAAACATACCTATCTGGCGAAACATAGGTGTTAAAAATACCGCAGCTACCCTTTGGAGATCATAAAAGCGTAACGATTTGTTGTTTAATGGGTTTCAAAACAACATGTATTTCACTAATTACGTTAAAGTTTATTTTCACAAAGTTAAGAAAAGTGAGAAGAGTAGAGTGTAAAAAATGTTTTGTTGTACGTTAGACATTTCTCAACTTCACTACACTTTTGCAAAAATAAATGTAGGTGTTACATCTTAATTCATTACACTATTTTCTCATTCGGTATACCTAGGTGACGAGAAACAAGCTCCTATCGCCTATTACGAATAAAGTCCAGTAATATAGGTAACAGTACTGGTTATTTTTCTCGCAAAACAAATATGAGTCTGGAAAAGTTGAGATGAGAGCTTAAAAAAATATGTGTGGTATGACTTTGAGAGATAGTTAGTAATAGCGTTAAAAAAAGATGTGTGAATTAATGAACATGTAGTGACTAGGATTGAGAAAGGCATGCTTAGATGGTTTGGGTATGCAGAAAGAATGGATGAGAGAAGACTGATAAAGTAAGTATACAAGGTGAGCGTGGATGGGGCGAATGGAAGAGGTAGACCTCGGCGAATGTATTCTGTTAAAATCGGTGATGTTCTGAAGAAAAGCCAGGTCGAGAGTACCCGGAACCAGCGATTGTGTGTGAAGAATGTGATTCGAGTAAGTAGATGAAGTAAAAGAGAGAATCACAGCTAGTAGAAATCTGTGATCTCTGCCTAAACCTTCGGAATATGGGCGTGACGATATGAGTGTAAAAAAGTTTTACTGACTCAAATTGGAAATCAAAACCAAACGAAATGTTCAAAATCCAATAAATTGGCTGGGACTGCGTTAGCATCCGATGCGCACAGTCGCAGCCTGATCCAGGGGAATTTGAAAATTGACATCGAAATAAGCTTATCCTTGCTATTAACTGTTACAGTTTTCGACGTCATTATTCTAAATTTGGCTCAGATTTAGTGTTTATTCCCGGTATATACAGGTGTGGCGTAATGAGTGGATAATAGGGTACCTGCGGGTAGGGGCCATTGTGGCGGTTCAGAAAAATATTTGTTATGCTCAGTAAAACTGCCTCGGTTTTCGAGATATTCGACATTTTCGAAATTTAAGAAATATTTCACCCTTCGTCACTATTTTTGGCGCCAAGACTGCAAATGAAATTTTTTTTCTATCTATTTTTTGGATAGTATTCTTGGATAGATGTGCTATCGAATGGAAAGTTTTATTTTTATAACACAAGCACAGTTATGTTTTGAAAATAAGATTTCACTAAAATTTTACTTGCTTTCGTTTGTTTTCTTGACCTTTACCCTTCTGTGGTGTAAAAAAAATGTATGGTCACTTGAATGCCAAATTTTAAAAAAATTAGCCTATTTCATCGAGATTCCGAAATGGTATATTACATAATAATATCATTGTCACAACTTGATTCAAAATTAATTCCTACCAAACTTATCAAGGCGTAATTTAAAGAAATATTTTTATCTATTATTAGCAATAATTGTCTACTGTTCGCAGAACTACTAGTAATTCTTGGAACATATTGGTTCCCGGCCCAGCGGCAATCGACACTATGTCTATCTTGCTCTTTCATGCTATGAGTGAAAAAGAACTATCGTTTCGCGTAACGCATTTTTATGATTTTCGAGTCAGTGTGCTATCATACTACTCCCGTACAACAACGTGTTATCCTGTTTTGGATTGATACTCGTCGATTTTGTGCAGTGATTTCGGACTTTGTTTTGCCTAGCGATTTGGACGTCTTAATTTTGTGAACCTAACGATTTTGTGCTGTGATCTCGGACTTGATTTGCTTTGTAACTTGGATTTTTTGGTATTGCATACGTAAACGCGGAGCTGATTAGAGATGCCGATCGGGGCGTGCGCGCGCGCTGGTATAGTACGGGTGACTTGTAGGTATTCGGGTTTATTTGCCCCGTGGGCACAAGGGCGACGCACACACGCGAACACTTATCTCTATGCCGGTAAAATCGGTGGCGTTTCCTAGGCGTATCGCGGTACCCCCCCCCCCCCGAAGGGTTCTCGCCCTGACGTGGCGGGGGGCTCAGTAGCCGTGGCTTGGATCACCACGGTGAAGCCAAGAGGGACCCAGGGGCCGCGCCGGCGTTGGGGTGCGCTGGCCGGCTCAGGCGGGGCCGCTCCTATGGGCTTTGGCCGCCAAGTCCACATAGGAGTGGCGGGGTCCGGGCGCTTTGGCGCAGACTCGAGGAGGTGGGGCCCGGGCGCTTTGGCGCAGGCTCGAGAAGGGGGGCCCGGGCACTTTGGTGCAGGCTCGAGGAGGTGGGGTCCGGGCGCTCGGCGCAGACTCGAAGTCAAAGTCAAAGTCAAAATCATTTATTCAATTTAGGCATCAAAGACGCACTTATGAACGTCAATTTTTCATTATAATGTACTTTAAAGCCTACCGCCGCGTTCCAAAATACATAGAGCCAACCGAGAAGAAGCGGCAAGAAACTCGGGGCCATTCTTTTTATATAGATGTTTTTACAATGTTTTTACTTAGGTACTACAAATATTAGCTCCAGTGTGTTGCCTTACAAAAGAGAACATAATAATGGTATCAGTAGGGCAAGACACGCTACACTTTGACATCTTAGTACACGAGTAGATAGATCCTGGAGTGATCAGTCCCAAGCTGTTTTATCCTCCAAGTAATCCGAAATTTTGTAATAACCTTTTTGACAGAGTTTAGTTTTAATAGTAATTTTAAACTTATTAATAGGCAAATCTCGGATAACATTGGGAACTTTATTATAGAATCGTATACATTGTCCCATAAAAGAATGACTTATTCTGTGGAGACGCGTTACATGTACGGATAGCTTGTGCTTATTTAGCGTGTTGATGGAATGAGCATCACTCCTTTTATCAAAACTGCTAATGTTTTTCTTTACATACATTAGATTTTCATAGATAAACTGAGAGACAACAGTTAGAATGTTTATGTCTTTAAATTTCTGTCTAAGTGTCGAGGAGGTGGGGTCGCGGGGGGGCTATCCCCTGTGGCTGACGTAGCAGGCGGTGGGGTTACGTATCCGACCCACCGCAGGGAGACCACGGGCGTCCAGACACGGGGAAGTCTGGCGCCCATTGTTGGCGGGTTCGGCCTCCGAGGCAGTTGCGGCGCGCCATGTGTTCTGGCGCGCCGCGAAGAGAAGGGTCCGGCAACGGACAGCCGCGGCGGGTTCGCGGTCTTGTGCAAAACCTGTCCCGCGTTCCCGCCAAAAGCGGCACTGACGGAACACCCCGGGGTTTTGGTGGGTATACGGACTCCCACATAACCACCTACCTCCCCGTGGTAGGTGGTATCCATAAAGGATTTCCACGGGACAAAAAAAAAAAAGGCGTATCGCGGTGACGCGGAGCTGATTAGGAATGCCGATTGGGCCGTGCGCGCGCACCGGCACAGTAAATGTGACTGACTCGCGGCGCTAGCCCCGAGTAGACTCGAGGTGTGACGATGTGTCACGGAAAAGCGGGGGTCGCATTCCAATCTGTTGACTCGTCGCACGGTCTCGCGCGAACACACTCAATGTGGCGGTCAGCCCAACAGATATCCGTGACGTTTTTCGCATAAATACCAAGAGCAAACAGAACCAGCCCATAATATCGGAGTTTTCTACCGTTGTACTGAGAGATAAAATAAACGGATCTGTAAAAGATTATAATAAAAAGTACGCGGCCAGCAAGTTTAGTACAACGAATTTAAAGATTGAAGGCCCACCTAAGCCCATATTTGTGTCGGAAAGCCTTACACTAAATACTAAAAAGCTTTTATTTATGGCCAGGGAGCTTGCCAAAGGAAATAACTTTAAGTATTGCTGGGCAATACGAGGCCGAATTTACTTGAGTAGAACGGATGGAGCTTCACTTGTTAGAGTAAATAATGAGAGCGATTATGAAAACATCAATAACAAGTGACTATCTTTATTTATATTTGCGTTGTTTATTATGGTTGTAATTTTCGTTAGTTGCATCTATCTTACCGCACTGATTGTTTACAATACGAGTACGTTAAGTATTTTAACAGTGAAACACACACACACACACACAGCAATTACACGTCATTATATGTACACTTGATATACAACACACCACACATTCATTACCACACCGACAAATAAACATTCTCAACTTTTACACTTGTACGGTACTTTCACACTTACAAATATTATCTAAAAAACAGTTTTATTTTCATTATTGCAAGACCAACTTTAATAAGTATTTAATTTAAAAGAAACCAAGTATCAATTTAATAATGATTTATTTCTATATTACGTCAATTCTTACGCATAATGTTATAAATCTAATACATATAAAAAATAATTCTAATACTATTATGTATTTTTCCATGTTAATATTGCACCTAATTACTATTTCACATTAGTATGGATGATAATAATATAAATGAAGTTGACAACTCAGGGAAAATAGAATGTTTATCTCTTGGTGACTGTAACAGTTGATTTAAACTTCTTGATTATGATGTTTCTAACAAGCGGTCTCTTTTGGTTTTAACAGTAAACATCTGAAGTATTAACTGTAATTTTGATCTATTTGTAGCATTTATATCAAAACTAGATGTGTCGATAGACATGTGTTCTGGAGTATTGGACTAGCAGCAATAACCCACCACCTGCTTCAGACAAAAAACAACTTCAACCAGGATGATGGTGTGGTTGCATATGTACATCAAAGTATTAAAGCATCCTCTCTTGAGCCAAATTTCTGCGAAGGTAACTGTCTAACTATACAATAATTTGTTCGTACCGTCCACCATGTTTTCAAAGCACTACTAAGTATTTAGAGTCAGTTGACGCCCTGCTAGAAAGCCTTACTACAACAAATACAATTTTTACCGGAGACATTAATTAAGATATTATAGCTGACAAGTTAACCGCTTGTTGCCAGGGTTACTTGTCTTTGATGGCAATGCAGCATCAGGATCATCAGCGTTTAAAGTACCACTCCTGCATCTCTTTAATCTATCTCTCGGAAAGTCTTACTATCCTGACAGGTGGAAATTGTCTAACGTTACACCAGTACCTAAACTTCGGTCATTGCAGATATAGCAACCCATAGGCCTATTGGCATTTTACCTGTGTTTGCTAAATTGTTCGAGTCTATTATAAATTACTATCTTACTCGCCAGTTTGAATCTAGTTATCATGATTCGCAGCATGGTTTTCGCGTCGCTCGCTCCATATATACGAATCTTATCACCTTTGTAGATAGCGTATCCATGCACATGGATCACAGACAGACATCAGGTTGACGCCGTCTTCCTTGACTTTAAGCCCGCGTTCGATTTGGTTGACAATGACGTACTCTTGTTCAAATTGTCTACTTTAGGAATATCCCCTAAACTTCTAAAGTTTTTGGCTCATTACTTGAGTGACAGGCGCCAATATGTACAGCTAAACAAGTATAGTATAGTATATCTCACGAGTTTTTCACAAGATCAGGAGTTAGCCAAGGCAGTACCCTTGGCCCAACACTTTTTCTTGCTATGATAAATGACCTACCAACAGTACTCAGCACAGCCCAGTGTTTAATGTTCGCAGACGATGTAAAAATATATAGACCCGTGAGTGACCCTGCCGACTGTATTGAGCTTCAGCGCGACGTTGAGTCGTTAGAGCGATGGAGTCGATTAAATAGGCTTTCCGTCTCGAAATGCATGGTGGTCTCCTTTACCAGATCTCGAGCGCCTCTGACCCTACAATACACATTAGAAGGGTCCAAACTAGAAAGAGTGAAGTCTATCCAAGATCTGGGACTTATCCTCGATAACCAGCTAGATTTCCATGAGCATAATATTGTGTCAATTTGTAAAGAATGTTAGATATGCGGGCCATCAGTCCCATCTGGAAATGATGGAGGGCTAATTCTTCCATGGCTGCTGTACGTCCTATCATTTCTCTACTTTTATGGCCGTGTGAAATAGATATTTCCGTGAGTAACTGAGAAAGACATGTTTCTATTCTTAAAGCGTACTGGCTCACGGATTCATTAATTAGTTGTTTACACTCTTGAAGGTCTGTGAGCAAATGAGTATAGTGTTTCCTTTCACTGAACTGGGTTTTGATAAATTCTTTTGAGTTGTAACCAATTAGTAAACTTTTTAGTAGAACAGGAGGTCTGTGCTTTGCCCTGCAATTGGCATAGAATATATTTGAATAGTATATCTTTTTGAGACTCTGATGCTAGTTCGTAGGCGTTGTTGCAGTTTATCAAAAAGGAGTTCAATGTTTCCCTAGACCCTTTAAAAGTTTTTATAAATTTAAGTAATGTAGAAAGGTCTAGTTCTAATTTATTTGCTAAATTATTTTTCTTTTTAGATCTTGTAGTAGGGCCAGAAGGAGGGCAAAAACCATCGTCCTCCGTGTCGGTAACTGCTAATTCCGGTTTTTCAAATTTCGGACTTGGAGCTCTACCCTCAGACATTTTACGTTAATTTAATCAAATTCTAAAAATAAAATAGTACACAACAATAATAATACACGACAATAATAGTACACGACAGTAATAGTACACGGCAATTACGATACACACAATAAACAAATAATAATTAACAATAGCTAAAACATTAAAAGGTTAAAGTATATTAAGAGCAGTAAAAAGTTTGATATTCGCAATAACCAAGAATCACTCACACGAATACGGACAGAGCGATAAGGAACGTGATCATTTCTTCAAGGTTCTCGCTCGGTAGGTGAGATGTAGCCACGCCGGATGTAGATAAGAGTCGTGCGTCGGGCCGTCGATTCGGATGGGGCTCGTTGCTCGTTGGATGGTCAATACCGGTCACAGCACTAAGTTGTGCGTGACAGTGGGTATAACTAGTTGTTCCGGAAGAAGACCGACTACACGGACAGTGCGCAGCAGTGGGCCTTACACGGAACTAGGATGTAGGTATATGACCCGGGCAAACACTCGGCACAATATATTTGTTATCGGGGTATGCACAGTAGAGTTTATCACTTCCACGCACACACGACACACAGATTTCACTCGCGCAATACTTGAAACGGACGGAGACGGTACCGGGGACTTTTTTAAAATCCCTTTACGCTGCCACCAAATGTTATGAGACTTCGGGGTTGAGCCTTTTTTTAAAAAGGAAATAAAATACAAAATAGATTTTAAGACAACCGTCGGATTTGGAAGTTGGATGAAAACTGACTGGATGGATGGGTGTCTGAGGCAATACGACATACGAAATGATGATGAGGCGGAAAAAGGAGGGAGTAAGCAGAAAGGGGTGCATATAGTATATATAACAGTTCGCAATAAATTAGAGTTTGGTGCGATTGTCTGGGATCTGAGCGAGAATATGTACAGTCTGATGATTGAGAGACTGCAGCGCAAATTTGCCAGATACGTCTACAAACGAATGTATGGATACTACCCATACCTTTATCCATCCCTTTTTGTCTCAGGGCTGATTGGAATGGAAACATTGGAGTACAGACGTAAATTACTTCTAGTCATACATTACTGCCAGACACTGCGCAATAGGGTAAATAATCCAAACGTGTTGGGTACTATAGGTTTATTTGTTCCAAATAATTACATTCGCCTCGGGAGTCAACGTCACCATCAGCTGTTCTCATATCCCGTCTCACGCACCATGCATGCAAGAAACGCGCCCACCCGCAGGCTTTTGTAAATTTTTAATCAATTTATCCACGAGTTCCAGCAAGTCGACATATTTAATGACAGTATTAGAACTATTGTATGTAATATTAGTTTATTTTTAACAAATTATTTAAAATAGTTAGCGCTTTGGTTTATATACTGTAAGCTTGCTATTTAATAAACAAATAAATAAATGCATGGACTTAGACAGGGAATTAATCTTCCAACTAGAATCACTACATATCTAGATCATTTTATGGTTAAAGCTCACGGTGACTGGAAAACTGGTGTATTTGAGCAACTGTTAACAGATCATTCACCTATTTTACTCTATGTTGGTAAGTAAAACAAAAGTCAAAACTAATAAAACTCTATTAACGTACAATAAAGTAATCATTAATTACGAAGGAATTAAATATTCAATTTTTAATTTTATATTTAATTCAATTAGATTTGTTCAACATTACCAATGCTAATATTGCAATAGAGTTATTTTCAACTAAAATTCTTGAAACTCTTAATGAAAACACCCAAACAAAGAAAATTTCTAAAAAGAATAAACCTTTGAAACCATGGATCAGTAGAGGTTTAGTTAGATCAATAAGAAAGAGGGACAAGTTACATATGAAAGAAAAAGTCACCTAATGATGCCAAAATAAAAAAATAATACATTAATTATAGGAATGTATGTAACAGGATTATTAAAAATATGAAGAGAGGATACTATAGAAATAAATTAATTAAAAACCAAGGAAATATGAAATAAACGTGGAAAATTATAAAAGAAGTGTGTAATTTTAGTGAAACAAAGGTTCATTCAAGTGACTTATTAAGCATTACAAATGATCCGACTAAATCACTTGATGTGGTCAACACATGTTTCACGTTTGGGGGTAGAACGCTAGCTGATGAGACTTTGAGTATGATGAAGAAAACAGAAAACGAACTAGCTTCATTTGCGAAATCACCCAACCCTCCAGTTTGCTCCATATCTCTACTTCCGACTGATTCATTTGAAGTAAGAAGCATTATTTTCAGTCTATAAACGCATAGCGCACCTGAATGGGACAAAATCACCACCAAGCAATTTGTAAAGCTTCTAGCTGAACCCATCGCTTTCATATGCAATTTGAGCTTGGAGACTGGTGTTTTTCCAATTGCTTATAAAAAAAGCACTAGTATGCCTAATTTACAAACGCGGTGATAAAAGCAGTCCACCCAGTCAATCCAAAGCACCCTCTCTAAAGTCTTAGAATAGATGGTCAAAAGAAGAGTGATGGGGTTCTTAGAGAAAAATGGACTACTTAGTCAAAACCAATACGGTTTCAGAGAGGGTAGGTCGACAGAAGATGCTGTACTGTCGTTGGCATCTCTCATTACATCGTATCTTGATGGTGGAAGTAAGTGCCTAGGAGTATTTTTGGATATTCAGAAAGCCTTTGATACTGTTTCTATTGCAATCTTATTAACAAGATTGGAGAACGTTGGTTGTAGAGGTTTAGCTTTCGATTGGTTCAGCGACTATTTATGTAGAAGAACACAGCGGGTGCGCGTCGAGGATCATGAAAGTGATGCCTTCGAGTGTACATTTGGCGTGCCACAGGGTAGTACATTGGGACCTATCCTTTTACTTATTTATATAAATGATCTGTGTAGTACTACCATGCCCGGGCTTAACCTGTTGATGTTTTCAGATGATACTGTGCTTCTTCTTCATGAAAAAACTTGGCCTAAGGTTGTGGAGTTAGCTTAGAATTATCTTTCAACAGTAACGAAATAGCTTGGAAGTAGTTCATGTGTTATAGTAAAACATCCTCGGGAGGCCCAGAAGCTGATTTTAGGTTAAAATCCATACTTTTCCATGTAACTAAACTTATATCCGTCATGACTCTTGCAACTGCAATACTTTATCTCATGTTGATGCCATTTAATATCTTGGCGTAATAATAGATAGTAGACTTAACTGGAGTAATCACATAGTATCACTGGCTTCGAGAATAAGAAAATGAATTTATGATTTTAAAAACTTGAGATAGGTGGCAGTCTCCAAGCTTATCATTCAAACCTATAAGGCGCTGGATGAGTGTATTATTAGATATTGCATATGTACTTGGGGTCGGGCAGCTAAAACGCATCTTATTATTGCGGAACGTGCCAATGAGCTGTTTTAAAAGTGCTTCAATATTTACCGTATAAACACCCACCAACAGCAGTTTATGTGAAAGCGAACGTTTTGTCGGTTAGAAAAATGTATGTTTACGAAAGTCTTCGTAGATATTTAAAAAAACCTGTGCCTAAATTATCTGTATCCACCAAAAGACTCGACCGATGCCCCGTTCCTTATGTCAAGAGCAGATTTGCCATAAAGCTATTTGACGTTATTGTTCCACATATCTACAATACATTAATAAATGGATACAATGTAAAGGAATGTAGTGTTAAAAAGTATAGCAATAATGAGTTCGATAAAATCATACTTACATGGCTGAAAACCTTTGACTATGATGGTATTTAAAAAATGTTAGAAAGTTTTTATTTCTGATTTTTAACCACACACGTTGCAGTTCCTGGAAAAGTAGGTTGATTTCTGCGAAATCTATTCAAAGTCAAAGTCAAAATCATTTATTCAATTTAGGCATCAAAGACGCACTTATGAACGTCAATTTTTCATTATAATGTACTTTAAAGCCTACCGCCGCGTTCCAAAATACATAGAGCCAACCGAGAAGAAGCGGCAAGAAACTCGGGGCCATTCTTTTTATATAGATGTTTTTACAATGTTTTTACTTAGGTACTACAAATATTAGCTCCAGTGTGTTGCCTTACAAAAGAGAACATAATAATGGTATCAGTAGGGCAAGACACGCTACACTTTGACATCTTAGTACACGAGTAGATAGATCCTGGAGTGATCAGTCCCAAGCTGTTTTATCCTCCAAGTAATCCGAAATTTTGTAATAACCTTTTTGACAGAGTTTAGTTTTAATAGTAATTTTAAACTTATTAATAGGAAAATCTCGGATAACATTGGGAACTTTATTATAAAATCGTATACATTGTCCCATAAAAGAATGACTTATTCTGTGGAGACGCGTTACATGTACGGATAGCTTGTGATTATTTCGCGTGTTGATGGAATGAGCATCACTCCTTTTATCAAAACTGCTAATGTTTTTCTTTACATGCATTAGATTTTCATAGATAAACTGAGAGACAACAGTTAGAATGTTTATGTCTTTAAATTTCTGTCTAAGGGAAACTCTGGGAGCCAAACTGTAGATTGCTCGTATAGCCCTTTTTTGCAGTATAAAAATAGAATTAATATCTGCAGAACATCCCCAGAGCAGTATGCCATAAGTCATAACGCTATGGAAATAACTAAAATAAACTATTCTAGCTGTGTCTACATCAGTTAATAGTCTAATTTTTTTAACAGCATAAGCTGCTGAACTGAGCCTACTAGACAATTTTTTAATGTGGGGACCCCATTGCAATTTAGCGTCTATAGTAATTCCTAAAAAGACTGTTGACTCCACAAGGTCCAACCCTGTTCCATTCAATTGTATATTGGATTCTACTTGTCTCACATTTGGTGTCGAGAACTTTATACAATTAGTTTTCTTCTCATTGAGGAGAAGATTATTTGTATTGAACCAATTCACAACTTTAGCTAATGCATTGTTAACATCGTCATAGTTTAATAACTGCCTTTTCATTTTAAATAACAGTGAAGTGTCATCTGCAAACAATACAATCTCGTGATTCTTCTCTACATAATAAGGTAAGTCATTAATATAGATTAAAAACAAGAACGTCCCTAGTATTGAACCTTGTGGAACGCCCATTGAGATTATAGAGCCGGGCGATTTTTTACCATTTATGTCAACCCTTTGAATTCTACCATTTAAATATGAAGTCAAAAGGTTGAGAGCCATGTTCCTAATACCGTAGTGTTGTAATTTCCTGACAAGTATATCATGTCGGTATTGTATTGTTGGCTAAATATGGCGAATCGAGAGTCAACGGGTGTTTAAATTATATGAACGACAGTACCAAACACACCCACGCCCAATACACAAACACGCACTCATACACAAACAAAATTTCAAGCACACACATACATACATACATACACACACACACACACGCACATTCTTTGCTTCATTGTTGGAAACATGTAAAAATGTTTTGTTTTGTTTTAGTTTATTTTAAATCTTTAATTTTACATTAAAGTAAGTTTTCCAGAATGTTCGACATAACTACAATAGCGTCTACCGGATGCGAAAAGGCACTGGCTGCTGAAACACAGTTTTACTAGTTGAGCAGCCTATGGATTCACTTAATATTCTTTCATGTCAAGTCACAAAACCTATCAAGTGCGCCAAACCACTAACGAAACTTTCTTCGACGTACTTCACGATTCCTTTTTGTGTACTGGAAATTATTGGAATATTTTTATTGAATCATAAAAGTAACATTTTGAGTCATGTAACATGGAGGTAACATGAGAGGCTCAAAAGTAACGTAAAATGTTACATAAGTTACATTCCGGCTACACAGGATACAATATTTCTATTAATAGTGCGTTCGAATAGGGCATTCGTGAGCGTTTTTAGCGAAAATAACGCTTAAAACGCTCACAAGGGGCGTTCAAATTGGGAATTTGTGGGTGAAAATGTTTTAGAAGAATTTTTGCCACCAAAAAGAGTAATTTTTGACCCATGTCCGGAGCATAGTTGTTTGTGATCGTTATTTGACAGCTATGTATTTGACAGCATAATCATGCGTTTTTAGGTCTTATGCTCAGTTGAGCGTTCGAATAGGGTGTGGGCAAAAGTGGCTAAAGTTGCAAAAATAACGTTTTTGAGCTTTACGAACGCTATAACAAAAGAGCCATCAATTACAACGCCACCAATGCCCTCATATCATAAGCTAAGCGAATGCACCTGGATACCAAAGGTGCGTTCGTTTAGCTTATGAGGGCATTGGTGGCCAAATCATTTTTAGCGTTATTTTCGCTAAAATCGATCAGAAGTGCACTGCGGTCCCAATTGGCTATAATCGATATTAGCGCGATAAAAGTCGGTCCCTTTCACCGTGAGGGTGATTACGATGGCCCACGCTACGTCATCGATGACGTCTTAACTGCCGCCATATTGACGATTACATGAACCATGCTCCACACCATAATCGTCGTGAGCGTTCTGTCAAAAGTGACAGGTGTTTGTTTATTTCTACAATGTATTTACTGGTGTCCCTTCTTTTTGATGTGAAAGTTGTAAAAGTCGGTCCATCCATTCCATTATTTCTTTTTAATCCACACACTACCATAGTTAACCTTCACACTATGCACGATATTTTTATGATTTTTGTTTTTCGCGCGCAAATGGTTCGTTATTGCTACAACTTTGGTCCGAATTAACAACACGCTTACAGTGCCACGAGCTGTCAAAATCGCAATATTTGTCTCGGACCAGCTTTGGTAGACGATAGCACTGTGAGCAAAATTATCGCAAAACGGACCACGGCTGTGATCTATTCGAACGCACTACGAGAGGTCTGATCTATGGGTCTAATTAATCTATGCTGAAAATATATTTGGTCTATGCTTAAAATTAAATTTACGTAAATAATCAATTTCACGTCACAGCTTTACATATTTTATAATTTTAAACTATACCTATTCCTAGGATTTAGGAAGGCTAGGAAGCTATCTTATAGTCTGTGTTATGATTTTTCTTGTTCACTTTCTGTGCATTGGTTTATGTATTTTTTGTCCAGGGCTATAAAGTAGGACACAAATTTGGGGATTTTGAGCATATTTTCGTAATACAGGCATTTCGGACGCGGTTCTGAAATAATGTCTAGTGCTGATAGAATAGACTTTGAAATGGAAGTGGAAGTGGAGAGCGCTTCGTCTGGACCAGCAGTAGATGCACCTAATCCAACCTCACCCGCTGCTCCGACTGTCTGTGTGAACAAAAGCGTGGTGGTTACTACGGCTACTGCGGGCTCAGTCACCGTGTCCCTTCATCCTTTAGTCATAATGAATGTTTCGGAACACTGGACACGATTACGAGCTCAGGAAGGATCGCCACAAACTGGTAAGATTATACATATATACATACTGGTAATATTACCATTACTTATCAAGAGACTATTACATGATACTGACAATTTTTATAGTCAATTCTGTTGTAACAGCTTTTGCATTTTTCTTCAAAACCTCATATATCATAGATCAAAGTAGGTGTTAATGTTATAATACTAATATTATTATTATTATTTCTTATATTCAAAATAAAATCTTGGATTTCATCCGGTCCTTTACAAAGGCATAAGTGGGGCAGTAGCCAACACTTAGAGGCCTGTTTGGTATAAAAAAACAAAGGAGTATTAAAAAAGAAAAAATGTTGGATGAAGGGTAACATGGTAGTTATAACTATTACAAATATGGATAAAATGTCCAGGCTATTGATATGAACTTATTAGTGATAAGGAAGATAGTGGGCTATGGAAGAGACTATGGCACCTGCCAATTTTAGTCCCATGTTAAAATATTTAGGCAGGTGGTGACTTGCCATCCATTAAACGGGCCCCCCATAAAGACCACCATGAGTGGTGACAAAAGGGGCAACATCAATGTGGATGGCTAAAGGGTGTCGAGACGTGTGCTGCGGTTTCACTAGAGCGCTACTACGGGCGTTATGCCCTTTAACACTTCCACCCTTGGAGCTTTTTGTTACTTGCTCTTGCAACTCCACCCCCGGAAGGCCAATTAAGGCAAGTCGGGGTTCAGGGGTCTCATTTAGCCCCAGGGAGAATCAGGGTCCACGGTGTCGCCACTCACCGACAGCTCTATATAATATAATATCTTATAATAATATTTAAATACCCTAGAATTTACTTCGATGTAAAATTTAAGTTAATGAGGACTGTTATTGAAGCCACCAATCACTCTCTCGATAGAGCAGACAACAAGTCTGCTCTATCTACGGGACACTGGCAGAATTTTGGTGAACATGCCACTCCTAAAAGAAAACTACCCTACCTTCTATTTACTCTGCATTTAAATTTTTAACCAACCACATTCAGCGATTATCCAATGTGTCCACTGTCTACACAAATGTCAAATTTGGAAGCCAGAGTTCTGATACTCTGCCTTACCTGCTGTAATAATATAAATACAGGGTTATTGGTAATTAGACCGGATCCTTTTAAGGGGTGGTAGGGAATGCCATTTGCAACAATATGACTGTACATTGTGATATCCAAAAATGAATCATTTCTGTGATATTCTTTTTTTTAATTTTTTTTGGAAAATCCAGTTTTACTACCTTAAAATTCAATAAAAAAAAAAATTAATCAACCGATTTCAATTCTGTTCGCAGTTTTAGAGAAACCTTGTTACAGCTCTTAATAATAAACAATAATATCGTACTAATGTAGATCCATCCAAAAACTAGAGGCTTTTTCATAATTTTTATTTGATAATTTTTGTAAGATGCTTTACAAAAACCTTTATTTTCTCTACAAAAACGATAGTAAATTAAGTCTGCATTTTATTTAAAAAACATCTACAAGTCTTTAGCTATCCAACGAGGTAAAAAAATTAGCACTTTATTGCACAATTGCAGAAATAATGCGATAACAAAGACTCAGGTAGAGACATTCCGAGAAAGGGTTTTAGACAACGGTATCCATGTTGAATGCGCCGTCTCCCTCTCGCTTATGTTTGTTGAACGAGCAATGAGAACCCAGTTTGCTCAAGCGCATCGTACTGTTCAGACGCTCTTTGGCAACCCTTTATTACGATTAAATTTCGACCTTGATAACGTTATTGGACTTGTGTAACTTCTTTTTCTGTTATTCGGCTAGTGAATTGGACTTTTTGATTGATTGCTTACCCGACGACTTGGCTTGTACTAAAGGATCTGATCATGACTGCGGAATCCCACGACCATCTACCTCGGCTTCGAGAGTTCACAAACGAAGAGTATGCGGACATACTGTTTTGCTATGGTTTTGCCAACGGCGTCGCTACACATGCTCGAACGGAGTATCAGTCTCGATTTCCACAGCGCCGTTTACCCCATGTGAGTGTATTTGACGGAGTGTACCGGCGACTACGAGAAACTGGTCAAGTTCAAAGACGACAAAGTGATGCTGGACGATCTCGTATTTATCATTCGGATGAAGAGGAACAGATAATTCGCATGTTTGAGCAAGATCCTACGACTTCAACAAACATCATTGCACGACGTCTTGGCATGTCGCAATTGAAAGTATGGAACACAGTGCACCGCTCAAGACTCTACCCGTATCATTTGACTCCGGTACAAGTTATCCAAGACGGAGATCCTGCACGTAGAGTCGAATTTTGCAGATTCATGTTGAACACCGATATGGAAGATGCCAATTTTTTATTAAAAATCTTATGGACCGACGAATCCAAATTTGATCAGGATGGAATATCAAATTATCATAATATTCATTATTGGGCCCCGAAAAATGACGGTAACCCAAACAAGAAAAGATTACAAGGATCACAAAGAAGGTTTTCTGTTAATGTGTGGATGGGCATTATTAAGAATGAATTGATCGGCCCTTTCTTTCTGCCCAACAACCTCAATGGTGAAGCGTATGAATTTTTTTTGAGAAACGAACTTTATGAGCTACTCAGTGAAGTACCCCTTGAAACCCGCAGAAACATGATTTACCAACATGATGGTTGGTCAATCGTCAGTATCCCAATCAGTGGATTGGCAGAGGAGGACCCATTCCGTGGCCGGCCAGAAGTCCCGACTTGACTACCGTCGACTATTACGTATGGGGTCACATGAAAAGCTTGGTGTACGACGATACTCTTGGACCTGTGGCAACCATCGAAGAACTGAAACAGCGCATAATAAATGCAGCAGAAAAAATGAAAATTAATTTAAATACAAGTGTTGTTAAAAGCAATTTACGCAGACGTATGCGTCTCTGCATTCAAAATTCTGGCTCACATTTTGAGAACGAACTGTAAAAATAATAAATACAGACTAATTACATCTACTCTTTTATTTCTTTAAAAGAAATTAAGTTACCTTAAGAAAGTATTTCTTCCATAGCTACTTCTCATGGACTATTCTCATTCCTTTCTCGGCCTTTTGTAATCGCATTATTTCTGCAACTGTGTAATAAAGTGCTAATTTTTTTACCTCGTTGGATAGCTAAAGACTTGTAGATGTTTTTTAAATAAAATGCAGACTTAATTTACTTTCGTTTTTGTAGAGAAAATAAAGGTTTTTGTAAAGCATCTTACAAAAATTATCAAATAAAAATTATGAAAAAGCCTCTAGTTTTTGGATGGATCTACATTAGTACGATATTATTGTTTATTATTAAGAGCTGTAACAAGGTTTCTCTAAAACTGCGAACAGAATTGAAATCGGTTGATTACTTTTTTTTTTATTGAATTTTAAAGTAGTAAAACTGGATTTTCCAAAAAAAAATAAAAAAAAAGAATATCACAGAAATGATTCATTTCCGGATATCACAATGTACAGTCATATTGTTGCAAATGGCATACCCTACCACCCCTTAAAAGGATCCGGTCTAATTACCAATAACCCTGTATATGTACTATACCAGGCAAGCGGGGAATGTCTATATTGATTGACTATGTCTCCCTGATCGCTGGCGTCATACATTACCTGGAATAGCAGCTGTAGAGATTTGGAACTTCTAATCTTCAGGCGGGGGAAGGTGAAATAAGTGAAAACATTCAGTTTAGTCCATCTTTTAATTCCGGGAAGGAACACAAGCATTACATTTAATTTAGAATTTTATATTGATTTTGATAACGTTAAGCATGATAACGTTGGTAAAGTTTAGCAATTATGCAAGGTCTGAAGGACTCTCGCGGTTATACTGGTATAATTAAATAGCCTGAGAGGCACTATAAGTTTTCCTAACGTTAGCTAGAATATTTATTGTTAACTATCGTTATTTTATCGTAAACTATCGTAAGCTATCGTTAAGCTATCGTTAGCTATCGTTATTGCACCTTTATTTAAAGGAAATTAATTATTTTAAGTTTTTATAACTACACGTGCCTAGGAAAGCGGATTGTAAGACAAAGAATTGACAATACCTTACTCCGAGACGAAACCTGTAATTATATCATGACACAGAGATGAGATTCTTCTTCCAGGGCACGATGAGATGCCAAGATGTTGGTCCTCAACTTCCCACGGTGAACTCATGGTGAAAAATAAATTCGGCAGAAAAATCCAAAAGAATAAGTTCCAAGAAAAACTTCTAAAGAAAAACGCCAATAGCGTTTTTCTTAGGTTATGTGGCAGATACTCAAAATCCATTATTTTGATAATATTGAAGCTATTTCACAAAGCTCATTCTTGCCTTTGAATATCGCCTCCACATGTCGGGTGAAAATTACAAAATTTAGATCCAAATGGATATAAGAATTAAAAAATAATGACTTTACATGGCGACGATTGGTACGAAAGTGCGCGTGGTCGAAAAACTGTCCATAGACAAGCCGATCGGCTCCAGTGTGGCGAACCATCCAAGTAAAAAAACGTAGTATCTCCGTACAGTCGGTTACAAAAGGTGTTACACTTGTAATAAAAAAGTTAACCAGAATAACTTCCTCTAAGGGTTGGCAATTTTAAAATCGAAAATATTATATAGATAGTTAGTTCATACATTCCAATAGGTCAAGAATGATTGCTTGACTTGATTACATGTGCAAGAGCGAGCTAATTAGTCAGTGTCAGTGCGCGTCGAAGAGAATTTTTGCGGTACAGACCACTTTAAAAATTAGATGCTGCATCGATTTCTGAAGTTATAATATCTTTTTGACATCATGTGGTTTAGATCTCAACAAAATGGTTGGGCAAGGGTATGATGGTTGCTCCACGATGGCTGGACATGTTGGTAGAGTTAAGAAAATAATTAATGATAAATATCCTAAAGCAAAGTATTTCCACTGTGCTTGTCACATATTAAATCTTGTCAATGATTTAAATAATTTGAGTGAAATAAGAAATACTGCTGGAACGGCAAATATCAGTGGAGTTGATCGATAAGCCGTGGGGTACCGGCTTAGAATAGTACCCCCCCAACTCTACCCGTGGGTGCGTAAAAATCTGCTAAGGGATAACAATCGGAAGGTGGGCAGCAGCACCTTCCCAGTATAAAAACCTCAAAACTGCGCTCGTCAACCCGCCTGCCAAGCGTGGCGAGTATTGGCAAAATCCCCCCAAATGACAGACACATTAGGAACCAGGCCCCCAGTCCCCGGCAGCCCCGCTATTCCTGGCTACGGTAGCGGCCACGGTAACGGTGGGGCAGGGGGTGCTAAGAATCCCCGGCAGACGCCCGGCTACCACCCCCAACGACGACGACTGGCCCTGGTGACACACAACATACGCACAATGAGGACAGACGAGAAGATATATGAGCTGGAAGAAGAAATGAGTAAGTTACACTGGGACATTGTGGGGTTATCTGAAGTCCGTAGAGCGGGTGAGGACACGATAACCCTAAAATCAGGTAACTTACTCTACTACCGGGAGGGCGACCAACAGTCCCAAGGTGGTGTCGGTTTTCTCGTCCACAAGTCCCTTACTAACAACATAGTTAAGATCGATAGCGTTTCCAATAGGGTCGTATACCTAATACTCAGAGTATCCAAACGATATTCGCTGAAGGTCATTCAGGTATACGCACCGACGAATTCGCACCCGGATGATGAGGTGGAGGATATGTATGAGGACATTAGTCGGGCCATACATACCTCTGAAACGCACTTTCTAGTTGTTATGGGGGACTTCAACGCGAAGTTGGGTAAGAGAAGCGAGGATGAGTTGAAAGTGGGGCAATTTGGATATGGACAACGGAACCGTAGGGGACAGAGGTTGGCCGACTTCCTGGAGAAAGAGGGACTCTTTATGATGAACTCTTTCTTTCAGAAGCCACCTCACAGGAAATGGACCTGGCTGAGTCCCGATGGTTCCACGAGAAATGAGATTGACTTCATTATGACCACCAAAAGGCAAATATTCACTGATGTCTCCGTGATCAACAGGGTTAAAACCGGTAGTGATCACCGAATGGTAAGAGGCACGGTGAATATTAATGTCAAACTGGAGAGGTCTCGTCTGATGAAGTCTACGCTCCGACCCACTCGTGCCCATATACAAGACCCCGAGAGCTTTCAACTTGAGCTATCCAATCGCTTCGATTGCCTTGAGAACATCGCTTCAGTGGACGAGATCAATAACAGGTTAGTAGAAACTGTCCATACAGTGGGTTCCAAATACTTTAAACCCCACCGTACAGATAGGCCACAGAAACTCTCCAACGATACCCTCAACCTCATGGCTGAACGACGCTCACTGAAAATGCAGTCTTCGCATGATGCTGAAGCATATAGGCTGCTCAATAGACGAATATGGAAGTCCTTGCGACACGACATCCGGATCTTTAATACAAACCGTATTAAAGAGACGATAGAGCGCAAAAAAAGGCTCCAAAGTGTTTGCAAGAGACATGTCTATTGGGCAAAGCCAGTTGACAAAGCTGAAGAGAGAAGACGGCAGTGTAGCGTCGACCAAAGCAGAAGTATTAGGAGAGGTAGAGAGTTTCTACGGACAGCTATACACCTCGGTCGCTAAACCTGTTAACAGCTCGGCCAAAGACCCAAGAGCCAAGCTGACACGACATTATACCGAAGATATCCCGGACATCAGCCTGTACGAGATTAGAATGGCCTTGAAACAGCTTAAGAACAACAAGGCGCCTGGTGACGACGGTATCACATCTGAACTTCTGAAAGCGGGTGGAACACCGGTACTTAAAGTCCTTCAGAAGCTCTTTAATACCGTCTTACTCGAAGGTTCAACGCCAGAAGCATGGAACAAAAGCGTGGTGGTGCTGTTTTTCAAGAAAGGTGACAACACTTTACTTAAAAATTACAGACCCATCTCGCTTTTGAGCCATGTTTATAAGCTGTTTTCGAAGGTCATAACGAACCGTCTCAGTCGCAGGTTTGATGAATTCCAGCCTCCGGAACAAGCCGGTTTCCGAAAAGGCTATAGTACCATAGACCACATCCACACGCTACGGCAAGTTATACAGAAGACCGAAGAGTATAACTTGCCTCTTTGTTTAGCGTTTGTGGACTATGAGAAAGCCTTTGATTCGATCGAGACGTGGGCAGTGCTTGAGTCTCTCCAGCGGTGCCGTATTGACTATCGGTATATTGAAGTGCTGAAGTGTTTGTACAAAAACGCCTACATGTCAGTCCGAGTACAGGAGCAGAGTTCGAAGGCAATTCCATTGCAAAGAGGCGTGAGACAGGGAGACGTTATATCTCCGAAACTGTTCACCGCTACATTGGAAGACGCCTTCAAGCTTCTGGAATGGCAAGGACTTGGCATTAATATTAACGGCGAATACATCACTCACCTTCGATTTGCCGACGATATTGTAGTCATGGCAGAATCCATGGAAGACCTCAGTACAATGCTCGAAGGCCTCCATCGAGTTTCCCAACGGGTAGGTCTTAAGATGAACATGGATAAGACGAAAATTATGTCTAATGCCCATGTTGTACCTACCCCAATATCAGTTGGGAACTCAGTTCTCGAAGTTGTTGACGAGTACATTTACCTGGGACAGACAGTCAAACTAGGCAGGTCCAACTTCGAGAAAGAGGTCAATCGTCGAATCCAACTCGGCTGGGCAGCGTTCCGGAAACTTCGCGAAGTCTTCTCGTCAAAAATACCTCAGTGCCTCAAGACAAGAGTCTTCGACCAATGTGTGTTACCAGTGATGACTTATGGCACTGAAACGTGGTCTCTTACTATGGGCCTCATAGAAAAGCTCAAAGTCGCACAACGAGCTATGGAGAGGGCTATGCTCGGGGTTTCTCTACGTGATCGAATCAGAAATGAGGAGATCCGTAGAAGAACGAAAGTCACCGACATAGCCCAGAAGATTAGCCAGTTGAAGTGGCAGTGGGCAGGGCACATAGCACGCAGAACAGATGGCCGATGGGGCCGAAAGGTTCTGGAGTGGAGACCACGGACCGGCAAGCGCAGCGTAGGTCGTCCACCGACACGGTGGACAGACGACCTGATGAAGGTCGCAGGACGACGTTGGATGCAGGCCGCTTCCAACCGGTCCTTTTGGAAAATCATGGGGGAGGCCTATGTTCAGCAGTGGACGTCCTACGGCTGAGATGATGATGATCGATATGAAAAACATCTTATAGACTATCCTTCGGTAGAAGAAGCGTTCAAGATTGGCCTTAGTCTACCCGTCACAATGTGCACAATAGAAAGATCTTTTAGCACACTGAGAAGAGTTAAAACTTGGAATAGGTCCACAACAGGTGACGAGCGACTGTCTGGATTATGCTTGTTAAGTGTCCACCGAGGCAAGATAACCAAGGACAATAAAGATAACTTTATAGAAAACGTCATTAATAACTTCGGTCAAAAACCCCGCCGGCTGCAGTTGCTTTTTAAATGAGAATTGTGTAATTACTGCCTACTAATTATTGTGAATAAAAAATGATTCCCAACAGACGGCTTTTTATTTCAATATTTCCTGTTGACCCCGAGATTCCCAAGCGGTGCAAGTGCACTACCTGGCACCCCCCTGCCCGGCATAGTTAGAACATGATCCGTTACTCAGTCACAGAGGCATACTCTAAAGGTCATATGAAGGCAACTGTTACCAAACATCATAGTTGTTATCTACACTATTTTATTTAGTATAATATTCTAAGGATATGTACACACAGCACAGGCACAGCTTTCATTTTACCCCATCCTATACTGTGATAATTAAAACAAAAGATTTATGAATGAAACGCACGTAAATTTATGTCAATGGTAAGCAAAGGGTTAAGGCAATCCATACCAATGGCTCTCGTATGCCACTGTAATATTACCGTTTATAGGGCTTCTGGAACCTCCCACAAACCGACGAAACGCAATAGCATGCTATGTTACTTCACGTCGGTGTTATGTGGGAGTGTGGTACTTCCCCGGTCGTGCCGGCCCATTTGGCTGTGATTTCACCTTGTAGAAATAAACAAACAAATGTCACTTTTGACAGAACACTCACGACGATTTTGGCGTAGAGCATGGTTTAAAAAATCGCCTAATATGGCGGCAGTAATGACGTCAGCGATGACGTAGCGTGAGCCATCACGCTCACGGCGAAAGGGACTGACTGTTATCGCGCTAATATTGATTATGGCATGATGACCACAGTCTATGTGGACTGATAGAACATCCCAGCTGCATCAGATGTTGGCGCAGCTAAGATTCCTTGAATCAGGCCCACATCAAGGCGGCTAACGTCAAGGACCTTAAATAGGTCATCTCTTATAGTTTACAAAGTCAGCCTCCTCCTATACCTTGGTGTCATCATCATCATCATCATCTCAGCCGTAGGACGTCCACTGCTGAACATAGGCCTCCCCCATGATTTTCCAAAAGGACCGGTTGGAAGCGGCCTGCATCCAACGTCGTCCTGCGATCTTCATCAGGTCGTCTGTCCACCGTGTCGGTGGACGACCTACGCTGCGCTTGCCGGTCCGTGGCCTCCACTCCAGAACCTTTCGGCCCCATCGGTCATCTGTTCTGCGCGCTATGTGCCCTGCCCACTGCCACTTCAACTGGCTAATCTTCTGGGCTATGTCGGTGACTTTCGTTCTTCTACGGATCTCCTCATTTCTGATTCGATCACGTAGAGAAACCCCGAGCATAGCCCTCACCATAGCTCGTTGTGCGACTTTGAGCTTTTCTATGAGGCCTATAGTAAGAGACCACGTTTCAGTGCCATAAGTCATCACTGGTAACACACATTGGTCGAAGACTCTTGTCTTGAGACACTGAGGTATTTTTGACGAGAAGACTTCGCGAAGTTTCCGGAACGCTGCCCAGCCGAGTTGAATTCGACGATTGACCTCTTTCTCGAATTTGGACCTGCCTAGTTTGACTGTCTGTCCCAGGTAGATGTACTCGTCAACAACTTCGAGAACTGAGTTCCCAACTGATATTGGGGTAGGTACAACATGGGCATTAGACATAATTTTCGTCTTATCCATGTTCATCTTAAGACCTACCCGTTGGGAAACTCGATGGAGGCCTTCGAGCATTGTACTGAGGTTTTCCATGGATTCTGCCATGACTACAATATCGTCGGCAAATCGAAGGTGAGTGATGTATTCGCCGTTAATATTAATGCCAAGTCCTTGCCATTCCAGAAGCTTGAAGGCGTCTTCCAATGTAGCGGTGAACAGTTTCGGAGATATAACGTCTCCCTGTCTCACGCCTCTTTGCAATGGAATTGCCTTCGATCTCTGCTCCTGTACTCGGACTGACATGTAGGCGTTTTTGTACAAACACTTCAGCACTTCAATATACCGATAGTCAATACGGCACCGCTGGAGAGACTCAAGCACTGCCCACGTCTCGATCGAATCAAAGGCTTTCTCATAGTCCACAAACGCTAAACAAAGAGGCAAGTTATACTCTTCGGTCTTCTGTATAACTTGCCGTAGCGTATGGATGTGGTCTATGGTACTATAGCTTTTTCGGAAACCGGCTTGTTCCGGAGGCTGGAATTCATCAAACCTGCGACTGAGACGGTTCGTTATGACCTTCGAAAACAGCTTATAAACATGGCTCAAAAGCGAGATGGGTCTGTAATTTTTAAGTAAAGTGTTGTCACCTTTCTTGAAGAACAGCACCACAACGCTTTTGTTCCATGCTTCTGGCGTTGAAACTTCGAGTAAGACGGTATTAAAGAGCTTCTGAAGGACTTTAAGTACCGGTGTTCCACCCGCTTTCAGAAGCTCAGATGTGATACCGTCGTCACCAGGCGCCTTGTTGTTCTTAAGCTGTTTCAAGGCCATTCTAATCTCGTACAGGCTGATGTCCGGGATATCTTCGGTATAATGTCGGGTCAGCTTGGCTCTTGGGTCTTTGGCCGAGCTGCTAACAGGTTTAGCGACCGAGGTGTATAGCTGTCCGTAGAAATTCTCTACCTCTCCTAATACTTCTGCTTTGGTCGACGCTACACTGCCGTCTTCTCTCTTCAGCTTCGTCAACTGGCTTTGCCCAATAGACATGTCTCTTGCAAACACTTTGGAGCCTTTTTTCCGCTCTATCGTCTCTTTAATACGGTTTGTATTAAAGATCCGGATGTCGTGTCGCAAGGACTTCCATATTCGTCTATTGAGCAGCCTATTTGCTTCAGCATCATGCGAAGACTGCATTTTCAGTGAGCGTCGTTCAGCCATGAGGTTGAGGGTATCGTTGGAGAGTTTCTGTGGCCTATCTGTACGGTGGGGTTTAATGTATTTGGAACCCACTGTATGGACAGTTTCTACTAACCTGTTATTGATCTCGTCCACTGAAGCGATGTTCTCAAGGCAATCGAAGCGATTGGATAGCTCAAGTTGAAAGCTCTCGGGGTCTTGTATATGGGCACGAGTGGGTCGGAGCGTAGACTTCATCAGACGAGACCTCTCCAGTTTGAAATTAATATTCACCGTGCCTCTTACCATTCGGTGATCACTACCGGTTTTAACCCTGTTGATCACGGAGACATCAGTGAATATTTGCCTTTTGGTGGTCATAATGAAGTCAATCTCATTTCTCGTGGAACCATCGGGACTCAGCCAGGTCCATTTCCTGTGAGGTGGCTTCTGAAAGAAAGAGTTCATCATAAAAAGTCCCTCTTTCTCCAGGAAGTCGGCCAACCTCTGTCCCCTACGGTTCCGTTGTCCATATCCAAATTGCCCCACTTTCAACTCATCCTCGCTTCTCTTACCCAACTTCGCGTTGAAGTCCCCCATAACAACTAGAAAGTGCGTTTCAGAGGTATGTATGGCCCGACTAATGTCCTCATACATATCCTCCACCTCATCATCCGGGTGCGACTTCGTCGGTGCGTATACCTGAATGACCTTCAGCGAATATCGTTTGGATACTCTGAGTATTAGGTATACGACCCTATTGGAAACGAAACTTGTGGACGAGAAAACCGACACCACCTTGGGACTGTTGGTCGCCCTCCCGGTAGTAGAGTAGGTTACCTGATTTTAGGGTTATCGTGTCCTCACCCGCTCTACGGACTTCAGATAACCCCACAATGTCCCAGTGTAACTTACTCATTTCTTCTTCCAGCTCATATATCTTCTCGTCTGTCCTCATCGTGCGTATGTTGTGTGTCACCAGGGCCAGTCGTCGTCGTTGGGGGTGGTAGCCAGGCGTCTGCCGGGGATTCTTAGCACCCCCTGCCCCACCGTTACCGTGGCCGCTACCGTAGCCAGGAATAGCGGCGCTGCCGGGGACTGGGGGCCTGGTTCTTTTTATCAAATCCATAGGGGGGATTTTGCCAATACTCGCCACGCTTGGCAGGCGGGTTGGCGAGCGCAGTTTTGAGGTTTTAATACTGGGAAGGTGCTGCTGCCCACCTTCCGATTGTTATCCCTTAGCAGATTTTTACGCACCCACGGGTAGAGTTGGGGGGGTACTATTCTAAGCCGGTACCCCACGGCTTTGTGTGTTAGGTATAAATTAAAGAGACAATTTGTTGTAATAGCCCTTAGAATACGTCCTGGACACATTCCAACAAAGAAATTCGGTTATATGATGAGAAAGGAAACATCACCTAATTGGGACTCATGTGGAGTCGTTGATGATATATGTCATGTGCTTATGGAATGTGTCCGAAACGCAAGTCAAAGGCAACAATTGATAACATCGCTAAATTTAAATGTATTAGATGAAGAAATTTATAAAATGTGTGCTAGATAGTTAAGAATAAGGTTGTGATGGGACTGGCATGTCAAAAGACAAAGTCCCTAAATTAAATAATATAGATTGAAAAAAAAAATCTCTTTTAGATGCACCAAAGATACAAAGATGGTACACATCTTTGTACACACCACATGTGTCACAATTAAGGCTCCTAGCTTTGTTCATTAGGTACTTGAATCCATTTAAAGGCATGTGTCCCGAACGCAACCTGTGACCAATTACTATAAGTTTATTTTCTGCTTAACTTAACATGGGTGCACCATGGAATATGAGGAGGCTCACTTCGTAGAGTTCTATACCATATTCTTTTCTCTCGAGATCAAAATCAAAATACTTCCACTGCGATTTTATTTTGTTTTTGTAATGGGTAAGTACTTCTGTATATTTGGGTTTCAGGTGAACCTCTGTACCACTTACTCTTGCTTCCCTAGCTAGTCTGTCTGCCTCATCATTTCCATATATCCACCATTCATCAGACCAAGCATTTTACTCAATATGTTATATGCTATTAATGCACCTCTGTGTCCAGAAGCGCATCAAGCTATATGCTGTAAGGCACTTTTGATGTCAGACAAAATAACAACTTTTTGAACCCTGAACTAGTAATATAGGACAGCGCCTCCGAGATTGCAAAAAGTTCTTCAAATATTATTGAATATTTAGAATCCTTTAATCTAAAGCTTTCTCTCTCTCACATTGTGACTGGGATCGTACTAGGGCGCCCCGTGACCGTCTTCCCTTTGAGATCCATCTGTATAAATTTTAACCCAACCATTGTACTTGACTATTTGAAGAGGATGGGATGGGTCGTTTGGTACTGTTTCTTCATTTCTTCGTTGACTACAGCATTTCTCGTAATCATGTAATTTTCTTACTGACGACTTTGGCTTATGTAATCCTGGACTTGATACTGCACCAGACTTTGTGCTGTTGCAAACTGAATGACATCCCGTATCAGAACACAATGGACGAATTTTCCTTCAAAGAAAATTCACTACAAAATTGTGAAATATGTGATCACAGTACCTAAAAATGCAACCAAGGGTGTTAACTTCTGCTTTTTCGAAAAATATCTCTTTTATCACATATGGGTTTGTTTTTACACATCTACCTAACGGTGCGAGATTATCGTTGAGCTTTTGGACACCTACAATTGTGTACAGACTGTACAGTGCCTATAGGTGCAATAAAAAAAATCTTGAAATGAAGAATATTTTAATATTGGTTTAGCAGTTGTTGTAATTTTTTGTTCCCAAAATAAGACAACTTTGTATGTTTTTAAACAAACAAGAGTGTCATTTACTAATTGTACAATTTAGTAGTAATTACTTGTTTTGTACGAGTGTCGAGTATGCTTAGCTTTTCTTGACTTGATAACACTCATTATTCTTTAAAATTAAATTTAATGGTCACACATTTGACAGATATATAAGTCGAAGAACTGAAACCTTCTTGTGCCATTGTACTCCAGGTTCACGCGGAGCGTGCGCGGTCAGCGAGGGGCGGAGTGTGATACTCGTAGTTTGTCGCCGCGTTGCTATGGTTAATGGTTACGCACGGCGGCGGCCCCTCGCCAAGCACTTCGATTGAGTCCTGAAAATGTGTTCTGCGCATAGTTCAACTTACGTGTCGCGATCTTTACAGTAGATAACCACTTTAAACGACAGAAAAGCGATACTAGCATTAAGGACCATTTAGATGGAGCTAGTTTCTCGCCTCGAACATACGATTATCGAATGGAACATAAAAAGTTGCTTCGTCTAAACATTCACGATTCTCGCCCTTCCTCTTGGGCGATAATTGCCTCGCATAGGATATAAATGTCTTCGTGTAAACAGAGCTACAAAGCGAGAATTGCCTTGCGAGAATTTGTGCCAGTCGCTACCATGAGTGCAGTCCGCGTGGTTTAATTATATCTTCTCTTTTAGGACAAGAGTTAATAAGACTAACACTAGTAGTTCTGCGGACAGTAGACCTCGCGAGCACGTAGTCTTATCAGCGGCAATTTCTCGCAGTACTTCACAACCTATTATCTTGGAAACCACGTGACCAATTATGCTCATATTCTTGTGCCAAATTTTATCAAAATCAGTCCGTAAATAGCGCTACAGCAAACTTCCCCTTTTTTAGGAAAGGTGCACCCTCCACTCAACATTTCTGACGACTAAAAAATTATATTTTTTAGTCTCGTGAAGATTGTTTGAAAACTGCGACCTGTACAGAAAGCCAAACAAACAACCTAACAAATATACGAACAGATGGGTCAATTTGGCCAGTTAAAGCAGAGACGCTTCGTTCGTTTCACTTGCTCGGTCAATGAAATAGGTACTTTACATAGATTTATTATTACTGTTATATCCTTTAGGTTTTATTCCTCAACTCCCAATTCTCTCACAAATGCATTAAGAGCTGCTTTTCTAGCATCACGACGACGATTTTATAATGTATATTTTCCGTATTCCACAACACTCGTAATTACCTACTGTACCCGCAGTACCAAAATTGAATGATTTTAGTACAATTTTGAGAACAGTTCCGTAGTAATCTCTTAACTCGAAAGGCAAATCTCGCATTCAAATCAGTTCAACCCGATTTGTGCGATACTCGTATGCAAGAGAAAATGTCATACGAGATCGTGTTTAGACAAGTCGAGAACTCGTAATCAAGAATCTTACTATATATTTCGCCGTGTAAACAGTCGCAGGAAATTATTGCCTAGCGATAATTGCTTGCGAATTTCGTATGACATAATCGTAGGCGAGAATTTAGTTCTTGCCTGTATGTAAACGGTATGATACGATAACCTTATGGCGATTATTGTTTGGAATAGTTGCGTACGAGTTTTCGCCTAGAAACGTACGAGAAACTCTCTTCGTCTAAATGACCCTTTAATCTAGAATCTACGTAATATAATTTCTCTTCTATTGGTATGATCAAATGTGACACCTTTAATTTAAGCTTTTAGGTTCAGGAATAGTTATGTATAAATTTGTTTCTTTTGCAGTTGTTGGAGCTCTTATCGGCAAACAAAAAGGCAGAAATATCGAAGTGATGAATTCATTCGAATTAGTCTTTAGTGTGATTGACGGCGATGTTATAATAGATAGGGATTATTATAATTTGAAAGAAGAACAGTGTAAGTACTTAATATGGAATTAATAACATCTCTCTGAAGAAATAATCAATAGTAAAACTTGAATCCCTTTGTAAATAATGTGTAAAATGTGACATGTGTAATAAAAACATATTTTATTAATATAGTACTATAATTAACCAGATGGGATGACTATCGTCCCGTGGAAGATGGGACAGCCCCTGGTTTGGGATGCTACATGTGTGGAAACACTGGCGCCGTCTCATCTCCCTGGGACGATTGATCGGGCTGGCGCTGCCGCGTCTAAAGCGGAAGACCTCAAACGGCATAAATATGTGTATTTAGACAGAATGTACATGTTTGTGCCATTTGGGGTCGAAACTTAAGGCCCATGGGGGCCGTCCGCTCTCAACTTGTTTAGGGATCTGGCGAGGCGTTTGGTTGAGGCGTCGGGTGACCGAAATGCTGGCGCCTACTTTGGGCAAAAACTAAGCATTGCCATCCAGCGTGGCAATGTCACCAGCGTTTTGGCCACTTTTCCCCCCACCATGGGGCTTATAGATTAGTTTTTATTTTTATTTTTAATACCTTGTAAATAAAACTATGAAGTTTTATTATTTATAATTACAATCTTACTTAGTGGTAGTGCTCTCGTGTAAGTCTCTGTCTTTATTGATTTCACTCCAGGACCACATATTTAGCCTTAACAAAAAAATAAGGCAGATTATTATATAAAAAATGTTACATAATGTATAATGCATTAAATAATATGTAGGTACATAAAAAAAACTATAAAAGATAAATTCTTGTTTTCAGTCAAGCAAGTGTTTTCTGATATGGACTTCTTAGGATGGTATACAACGGGTGAAGCGCCAACAGAACGGGACATAGCTGTGCACCGACAGATCTGCGACATCAATGAGTGTCCCGTTATGCTGATGCTCAACCCAGCTGGCCGGAATGGAGAAGTGAGTTGTGTAAACTACCAGTATTTTTTTTAATGCAAGGGAAGCATTCAAGTATTCATCCATTCATTCGGCATGCATTCATTTATTTATACACACAATTGTTTCCGATTTCTTTAATAGCCCCCCTGTAAATTTAAACATCCTATATATATATATATATATATATATATATATAAATGAATCCCTATTTCTCCTGGTCACGCTATAACTTGAGAACGACTGGAATAATCTCGCTAATTCTTTTTTGTTATGTTAATTATTGTCAGGAGAAGGTTCTTAGGCTAGGTAGGCAGTGATTCGCGAAAATTTACCAATATTCATTGTCCAGTTATTTTATTACCGTACTGCGGCGAAGCACAAAAGGAGGGTTATGGTTTTGACTTGTATCTATGTAGGTATGTCCGGTCGATAATTACTCTTGGCTCAACCGCGATTTTGATAAAACCCTAACTAGAAACATAACTAGAATGTCAAACCTCGACGTTATCATAATAAACCGGCCATGTGCGAGTCGATCTCGCTCGCGAAGGGTTCCGTACCATTATCTGAAATCGTCTGACTCGCACTTGGCCAGTTTTTTAGTATTTGTTGTTATAGAGGCAACAGAAATATATCATCTGTGAAAATTCCAACTGTCTATCACGGTTTATGACAAACAGCCTAGTGACAGAGGGGCAGCAGAGTCTTAGTAATAGGGTTCCGCATTATTCCTTGGGTACGGAACCCTAAAAACAGCCGTTTCCATCACTAAGATCTAGTTTTTTCCTGATCATAAGCAGGCTTTCAATAGTTTTCGTCTAGAAACGTCAGCTATTTTAACTTTCATAGAATCTTGAACACCCTCTCTCCACCATCTTAACTCGACGCTTTAGCTTAACCATTTCTAAGCACCCTATAAAGTACTAAATTGCCTCAAGTTCATAGCTCAAGTAGTTTTAGGGCGCGGTCTAATCCAAATTTTAAAAAAATTACGATGTTTTACATAAGGTTGAGAATTGCTTCAGATTGGTCTATGTACTGCGAAGATGTAATTGAATACGTGCTTAAACTTTTTATATTTATTTCGTACAATCAAATGTGATTAAATTTTAACGGTAAAGGAGTCCATAGTTTACTTGTAAATTTCATTGGGAGTTTGAATATAATACATTCATTAAAATATATTTGCCCATAATTGAATAAAATTGCTTTTCCCACGAATACCACAAGATAAATTGCAAAATTTAGGGAATGCTGCCGATTTTTTTCTATAGAGCCAAGTTTGCTAAATCGTGTATGTGGCTCCCGTACTTCTTAAGAGCGTATATTCAATTTACACTACGTTTTTTCTCGAAATTCGGTTATTAGGTTTAAGCGTCGAAAAACTAAGTTTTCGCGAAGTCATATCATGCAATTTGGTAGTAAACACTCATTTCGCCTTAAGACGCGGTCCGACCCCAATTTTAAAATGATTTACGACGATGAATGCGTTAATTTTGTATGTTTTCTTTATATTTTTCGATACATATTAAGCAATTGAAAACACAATAACACAATTGAAAAAACTGCTGTATGTCATATATGTATCTCAGTTGCTGATAAATGTTGATTGAAATCTTGAAAAATGGCGGCTCTATGTCACTTTTGACAACTCCACTAAGCAAAAATGTTAGTAAGACGATGACTGGAGCTAACGAAAGTGACATAGAGCCGCCATTTTTTTCGATTTCAATCAACATTTGTTAGCAACTGAAATACATAATAGCCCCACTGGTTATTACTTTAGTACTATGTGTTGGCTATGTATTACCTAAAAAAAATATAGTGTTATCGCTGAGAATTCTGAGAGTTTGGACGTGAAAGTTTATTTTTGTGGACCTATTCAGGATTTTTTTATGTTGAAAGAGAGTTATATTTATGAATTCTATTCGGTTATTACTTTTTTCCTATTCATTTTCTAACCTTTGTATATTTTTCATAATATATTATCGATCTGTTTCGTTACACTAGGTGTTTAAAAATTCTGCTTTTTACTATTATCAGGATACGAGCGCCGGCCGTTTTCAATATTCTATCTATCCACGGTTTTCCTTACTACCGATAGAATTTTGACGTAACGTCCATACAAATAGTGTCAAATATCTATCTCTAGTAGGGTAAACCGGCGATAGATAGATTATTGGGACCGGCCGTTAAAGAGTTCGTGTAATCATTGAATGTTATTTGGAATTTATATAATTTGTTTGTAATTTCAGCAACTCCCAGTTGTGCTATACGAGTCAGTGATAGACGTAGTGAATGGTCGCGCCACAATGCTGCTAGCGCCTCTAACATACACGCTGGCAGCGGAGGAAGCTGAGAGGATCGGTGTCGACCATGTTGCGAGGGTGTCCTCTGGGGAAGGCACTTTGAACAGCTTAGGTATGTACCCCATCTTGATGTATTATTTAATTCTGACTTTATTATTGAAGATAAAGATGCTTGGAATACCCCACTTCTGGCAAGCTGTCACTCTGCCACCCATAAAATGTAATATTTGTAATACCTAAGTACAAACATTCTAAACATCTATATAAAAAGAATGGCTCCGAGTTTCTTGCCGCTTCTTCTCGGTAGGCATATATATTTTGGAATGCGGCGGTAGAGTCTTTAAAGTACCTACATTATAATGAAAAATTGACGTTCATAAGTGCGTCTTTGATGCATAAATTAATTCAATGTTCGAGATCGCTAAAGCAGGCGTTAGTGCTTTAAAAAAAGTAATACTATAAAAATTACAAGGGTTGTCAATACGAAAGTTTATGTATTTCTAAATAATGCTTCTTTCGGTTGGTTAGTACTGTCAAAGCTGTTCAATAGATGTCGCTCCGTCCCCGTAAGACGGTTAGTCAGATAGAGAGTTAAAATTCGATGCTCGGACCCGAACCTCGGTGGCCTAGTTGGTCAATGGCGTCTGACACGGAGAGTCGGAAGACGCGGGTTCGAATCCCGTCCGAGGATGTGAATTTTTCCCTATAAATTTCAATGTTTGAGATCGCAAAAGCAGGCGTTAGTGCTTTAAAAAAAAGTAATACTATGTAAATAAATGATTTTGACTTTAGCCTAAAATATGTAATATTTTTTTAAGTGTTTTTTGTGCAATTAAGTTACAATACGGGTAAATCGTGCTCGTGGTGGTACTGGATTACGATTGCCCATGACGGTTGCGGTGCCACCCAGAGGTCAGAACTGTAATTTTGCGTAGCGCTGTACTGTGCTCGTCACCCCGAGATATTGGTTATTGAATCTCTTTTGTCCAGAAATTTCACTTGGTATAGGCCCCATCACACCCCAACACGTAGACGACTGACATAAGTCGGCAGATTTGTCGAGTGTGCTCACTTAACCGACTTCAAAAAAGGAGGTGGTTGGCAATTCGACTTTTTTTTTTGGTTGTTACATATGTACTTTCGATTGGGTGAACCGATTTGTGATGATTCTCTTTCTACCGTCTTCCAAAAAAAGGAGGAGGTACTCAATTCGTCTGTTTGTTTTTTTTATGTTTGTTACCTCATAACTTTCGACTGGGTGAACCGATCAAAGTTCTTTTTTGTTTGAAAGCTGGTGCTGCCCTTATGCCCCGCTTGATTCAAACATATTAATTTCTTGTCCAATAACGTTTTCAAATACTGAAACAGTAGCGTTCTTGTGGGCGGGCTTTAAAACAATTTCTAATTCTTCATCAAGGGAGAGAGGTGTTTCTACGATTACCTACGAAGAAATAATAGTCAGGAAGCATAATTCAGAACAAATTCCACGCAAAAAGTGGCCCTTCAAATCAAAACAACGTATGATTCCAAACACAAATTACTTCCGAGGTTACAAATAGACTGATAGAATGTTCTGTGATTGGTTTAAATTCAGAAGGAAAGCAGGAATTGGTTTACGCGCGTGCTGCAACGTCTACAATGACAGCAGAGTCATAGCGGCGTGGACGATGTTATGCAACAAGTAGACTGGACCAACTCAATAATAAATCAATCGTAAATCTCGTATGTCTCGCGAAATATGATTAATTTATTAAGTTTTTGTCTAGAAGACATTAGGAGAGATTCTTCGCAATGTAGTAAAGAAAGATTATGAAACATTTTAGGCTTATACATTTTACCAAAAAAAATAAGTCGTTATTTGCCAGCTGGATGTTTTTCAGTGGTCACAAAATACCTTCATTATCAATTTAGAAAATTCAATCAATTTATAGAATTACTTTAGAAAAGCACTGTGTTGATATTACTGACAAATTAATTAGCAACTCAGCTAAACCACTTTGAAATTAGCAGAGGACGAATTTTCATTAGCTTGAAAAATTAAACGTGCTTTAATTTGAACAAACAATGAACTGTTTTTTAATGCTATATAGTTACCTACATTAGATTGCCTACAGTTGTATATTACATACCAACTGTAGGCAATCGTTTATTGTTCATTGTCTGTAGTATCTCTTTAGAGCGTAAACGCTTTGGAAGCGCCAATTCGCGTTTTTGCTGAGTATTTGAATTTTGAAGGGTCACATAATAATAATTGATATAGTATATTATGTCAATTATTCTTACCTGATGTAATAGAACATTATTTGATTAACAAGTTCATGTTCCACAGACTAAATTTAGAAATTGTTTATTAGTTTGTTATTTCCGAGCGGTTTCTACACACACACGTTTTTAAAATCAATCATAAAACCGGTCGCGCCAGTCACGAATCGTCGGACGCGGCTGAGGCCTTTTAGAGAGAGGTCAGAGGACGTATCGCTCTGACGCCCGCGCTTACACAACTAAATATTAGTGCGCTCAAAACTTCCTGATACTTATTGAGGTAACATTTCTAAGTGGGATTCTAACAAATGATTTTATATGACATCTAGTGCATCAACAATAGAAATTTCATTGTTATAATGACATCGACCCTTGAGGGGCTAGTATTTTGCTATTAACCAAATTTCTTATGCTTATACGTGGTATCCAGGAATCCATGCTGGAATAGGAAACTGGTAGGAGGAACTATGTGATGTTTAATAGTAGACACACCGTGTTTGGGATCGTATGAATCGTCTTCGCGATACCTTTTTTCTAGCTGGTGACCAGGTCCTGATGAGACTAGTAGCAGGAACTATTTGATGGTTGTTTTATTTGCTATTCTCATCTCTTTTTGGTAGGTACATGAGTTAAATCTTACTTTTTTCTAGTCTATGCTCTTGTAGATAACATGTACTTGATAAATAATTATCATTTTATGTTAATTAATGTCGATATTAAAAATAAAATGTGTATGTGTGATATTTTATTTCACCTTTTTGACCTACGTCTATTTGTGACATAAAAACCAAAGTAGATACAAAGAAAAGATCCAAATATTAATGTGCGCTATTTTGGTCAAGCGATAAGGCCACTGCCGCAGCACGCGCTAGTAAGTAACGCTAATGTAAAATACCTAAACTCGCGCAGCGCTGCGCAGAATAAAGGCTCTTAAAGATGTTGATGTTTCTTCGGGACTAATCATCAGTATAAAAAGATAAATATGATATTTTATATAACACAATTTAAAAAAAAACAGTAGGTACTTACTTTACCAACTGGTAGGTAGGTACTGCAGTTTTGTGTAACATGGTCCATATTTTTTTTATTATCTATAATTTTATTGTTTTCAGTCAAAATTAACGTAGTATAACTATGTTGGTTTTCACAGGCAGTCATACTCTTGTTTTTCTAGCTTAAGTGCAGCTAGGCACTTATTTTGCCGCATTCAATCGGCAAGCAAGCGAGAATAAAACATAACAAGCAAAACCATAGCACATTACATACATTTCAATATTTAGTCCTGAAGAAAAAAATACATCCTAAATTAAATAAAAATTGACTGACTTTATTTTGCATAGTATTGACCATCTCGATTTGTTAACGTATTTGAACATCTTTGAATAATTATAATTTTGCTATTATTTACTAGTAAAAGTGATCCCTGGACATTTAAATCGTGTATTGTTTCTGCACCACTTCACAACGAATGCTGGCATGATGATCCACAACTGAAGTTCGCAATGATAAAAATGAAAATGTACGTGAAGATTTGAAGTGTGCTCGCTTGCAAGAAACATGTCCGACTGATGACGTACTGAACACGACTTTTAAGCCCCGCCTACTTGAACACGACTTTTGTTGGGTCATTTTTTTAACGCAGTTACAGTTCCTGACTATTATTTCTTCGTAGACGGTTACTGATGGTAGAGGGTCTACTGTAACAATTTCATCTGAACATGTAGACGGTAGAACCAGGCAAAGGGCATACGGCTGCGCGGGAAGGGATAATAATTAGGAGTAATTCAATACAGTTATGCGCACGACCGCGCTCTATATTGCTGTGCAATCTTGCAAATTTTGTGAGATCGCGCGCAATTTTGGGTGCACTTGCACCCAAAATTACAACAATCTTGCAAAATTGTATGTATTTCATGTCGGTATTTCAAGATCTCGGAATACCGAGATTGCACTCCCTAGTTGAGATTCAATTTCTCAGCGTATGGCCCAGCGGGACAAAAACAAAATAATACTTTTTGCTACTGATATTGTCCCACTCTTATTCTATCATTTCTATCATTAGTCTTAACTATTCAATATTGGAGAAAGGTGTTCCTAAAGGATACACAGTGCTTTTACCAAGTAGAGAGATGTGTATACTTTTGAATAAACAATTCTTCAGACACTGTGACAATAAAATACACAGCGCTAAAGGTGTTAATAAGATAATAATTTGACCATATGAAATTACAGTGGCTGAGCATCTCACAGCGCAAAGATCGGCCATCAAAATGTTGGTGTCACGCGTGCGTGCAGTGTTGGCTACAGTGCGCGCTATTCGAGACGGCACGCTTCCTCCACGGCCCGCATTATTACGTGAAGCGCGCGCCCTGTCCAACAGATTGCCGTTGCTCACTTCGCAACAGTTCAGGACGCATTTCTATAATGTAAGTTTTATTGCATTCAAGTGCAAAATATACCTTGAAAAATATAAAATGCTGATGTCTCGCGCGTATAGTCTTGGTTACAGTTCGCACATGTAACAAGAATGTAACCTATCTATAATATAAAAATGAATCACTGAATGTGTTGCTAAGCGCAAATCTCGAGAGCAGCTGAACCGATTCGTTTTTTAGAACATTCCTTGAAGTACGAGGATGGTTCTTACAGAGAGAACAAAAAATGAAAGAATCGACTGTTAAGCAATACAAAGTCACGGTCGAAATCGCGGGGTCAGCTAGTTTTCATATAAAAACAATATTAAATTATTAAACTAATTTGTTACTCGAATATCTTGTTAATTGAATATATCTTTTTGTACATTTCTAATATAAAAAGTGCACTAATCGGAACATAAAATTCGAGAGCCATCATTGTCAACTTTTTATGTTAGTTTTATTGTTAAGAGGCCATTGAAGTTCTTATATCCCATAGAAACTCAGTATTTGATTTTCAGTTACTTATCTACGATCCCTTGTTTAGCTAATTGATTTGTCAAACGTATGTTGAATTTGATTTTATAAGAAACTTCATTATTTTTAAATACCTGTTTCCAACATGTGTGGTTGAGAAATAAAAAATGTCGGGGGGGTTCTGAATTAAATACACCTTCTCTTCCATTCCTAAGGCTGAACTAAAAGATTGTAGGACAAATCAATGTGCCTAAAACTAAGATTATTTAATAGACAGCACAGTAAAGTTAATAAAAGATTTTTTTAAAGTATTTTATAGTTACAGTTACTTGACAAATTTGGCAATAGATAATAGGATAAAAACAGATTCTTAATGTTCATTACTTAATTCACCACAATAAAACGTTTAATTTCATTCTGGCATTTACCATCGAAATTAATTTTAAATTTCAATAACAAAACCACCATTCTATGATCGTATTTTAAAAGTACGCTCAGAAGCGAATTAAGGACTGAGTACGATCTGAGTAAATTGTATCGTTTTCTGTAAATTCTCCATTTAAATCAATTTTCACATTGCTATTTTCTGAAATACTGGTCATATGGTGTTTGCCGCTAATCTTTACTTACGAATGACACTACTACGGCTACGTTCCGGGAAGCGCCGAAATGACTCGCGGCGCTCGATACGTCATCGAAAACGCTCACGCCGCGACCACAACGCTCGCGGTTCGAAGGAGATCATTATGAGCTGTCTCTGTCAGCCAAAGGGAACGGCAAACCGGAGCGCGACAGTTGTGAGCGTTGACGGCGCTTACTGGAACGTACCCTATATGAACTATGTACTGACAATAGTTATTTTCTTTACAGCAATGCAACGACGTAGCTCTCATGACGTATCTCGGCACTATAACTAAAGGCTGCAACGCGATCAACCAACTTGTGAACCGGTTCAACGTACTGTACGATCGCCAGGGGATGGGCCGACGCATGCGAGGACTATTCTTTTAAGCCAGTTAATAATTTATTATACTAATAATTTTCGCGTAGGTTATATCATATAAAAATAAACAAGAACAGACAATCACTATAGAAACAACCGTCTGCCGCATAAAGTTTAAACTCGTTAAAACTAGGTGGCGCTGACTCATAGCCTGGAAAACATCTGTAGTGGTTATTGTTTTACCAAATACAAAAATTATCTCTGAAACCTATTTGTTTCATTTATTATTCAGGGCTCATTGCATAATCGGTAGATGGCGCTGCGATCGCACGCAAGGTAGCACTGAAAATAGGTTGTTACCGGCGCTGGTGACGCTCATAGCAAACGGGTACTGAGTTTTGAGGTAATAAACGGTGAGCGAAGCAAGGAGGAGCGTTAAGTTATTGGAGATTCGAAAGTTGTGTGAGCGTCACACGTCCAAATTTAACCCATAACATTGATGAACGAATTTTCTTTCTATTAAATTCCATGAAAACTCTATCAGCCATTCTCAAGTTATCGGGACATTCGTCCCGCAAATCTTGCAGTTCTCTGGGGATATTGTTTGTTATATGATTTTTAAAGCAGTAACGCCTGTTTAGCAAGACCACATTTTGGAATTTTGGAGACAAAAGTACACATCCTCGGACGGGATTCGAACCCGCGTCTTTCGATAATCCGTGTCAAGCTCCATGACCGCTAGGCCACCGGCGCAATCCGTGCGAGCGGGAAACGGGAAAATTCGATTTCCTGTCCCATACGTCGATTAAATCAACTAGGGCCCACTTGCACGTTTGTTCGGGTTGAATAAATAAGTCTACGAGTTTGTAAACTTGCGTTAGTCATATCAATTTTTAACTCTCATTTTGCCTTGTACGGCTATAAAAGATCACCGGTTTTTCTAAACTGACATTTGTAATCTTTAGATGGGAACATTGAATTGTCTATGCGCGTATATTGTAACCTGACCAATAATGAATATCGAAAAAAAAGTTAAACTTATATCTATCTCTTTAGCACTACAGTACAATGTATGCACTTTCTTGTTTATCCTTTGTTGTATGAAATTTGACGACTTTTTATTCTATACGTATTCTCTCGTGTCATTTCGTCCAAAGAGTACATCAGAATGTAACCTCAATTTCTTTTGACACAAACTTCACTAACCCTACTTACAGACTTAACCCTGACACATTGCTGGGTTAAATATCAATAAATAACCTTAGATTTACTCGTAACCTTTAATGGTGCAAGATAAATTAATTATAAAACCCCGTTTTAGCAGTTGACTCTGAGCTATTGAAGCTAACTCTGGAACGTGCAAGTGGGCCTAGGGAGAACTCCCTATTTCGCAACAATGTAGCAATACAAATACTTGCGGTATCTTTTTGTTTCGTATTAATGTTAATTTTAAGACAAACTTAAAAATATATACATATCTAATTATTTTTTTGTAAAAATTAAAAAATTTTATACATTTACCGACGTCTAGCGCCCTAACAAATACTTATCGACGGACGCAATCATTTTGGCTATAAACACTCTTTTTGTGGTTATTTGCCAATGATTATAATTTACAATGTATTTTCACATAGACGGTACTTACATCGTCAGAGCTACCGTGATGTCCGATGAGTATAAGCAACAGATGCAACGCGTTTATCCTTCTCCCGTTGGTTCTGATTTGTACAATTCTGACCCCTGAAAGGCGCCTACTAGGCACCAGGTGATTACTGTTTAAACTTTAAAGTAAACTACCAAGAAAGGCCGCTCGATGTACATTATTAATAAAGACACCCAATCAAGTTCTCATTACTAAAAGGTTCTTTGGACGTCCAATGTTCATCTGTTTTCGAAAACTAATACAGTCAAAATACTCTACAAAAAAGCACATGTTTTTTCTTACGAGCGCTACTAAATCGTGTACACTCTGGATAAGCGGAATTATAGTTAAATAAGTATCACACACTATGTGTATGTTCCAGTGAGCGCCATCAATGCTCACGTCTAGCCCCGGTTTTCCGTTCCCTTTGGTCCCACTGCTTTAACATTCACGCGGTCGCGGAACGCTCGCCATATATTCTGTCGATTACATCGAACGAATCCTATACATATTTGATATTTTGACAGTGATTGGTTGCAACGACCGCAAAAACTCACCTATCCGCGAGCGTTGTCGCGAAGTGAGTGTCGAAGAAGTCACCGATAGGAGACTTCTCGCTCACGATGAATGTGGCCGTGAAAGGAAACGGCTGTGCGAACAACGCGATTGATTTCGTCTCCTATAGGTATGGCACAAGAGCCATTTGTTCCCAACTCGGCGCAAACTTTTGACGCGGGCGCAGGTCGTAACACTCGGGAGCAATCACGAGGGCGCCACAGGGCTCATTAACAAGCTAGTCGCTTAAGGAACACGAAAGGTTATATATAGGTTGTATAATATAAATATAATTTGATATTTAAATATAGAACAATCTCCAGTAAGTAGAAGAACTACCTATCTAGGAGCTACCTAATAATATTGCCAATGCCATAGGTCCTTCTAGATAGCGCTTCTATACTAATATTATAAAGAGGAAAGATTTGTATAATAATAATAATAATATAATATGGGACAACATCCACACAAAGGCCTTCAGGTCCCAAACTAGGCATAGCCTGTACTATGGTAACCTGATGACTGATATACATACTTATATACATATACACACCCAGACACAGATCAAACAGACATGTTCATGCACACAAATGTTTGACCTGTCCGGGGATCGAACCCGGGACCAGCAGCTCAGAAGGCAGGGGTGCTACCAACTGCGCCAACCGGCCTGTCATGTGTTGTATGTATGTTTGTAACGAATTGGCTCAAAAATACTGGACCGATTTCAAATATTCTTTCACCATTGGAAAGCTACATTCACCCTGAGTAACATAGGCTATATATGATTCATTGTCATCATCATCCATCACCGCGCGGGTGAAACCGCAGAGAGCAGCTAGTCTGCGATAATAACAATAAATATGGCGGCCAAATGTGGCTGTTTTAAAAAAATCAAGTCTTGTAGGAGTCTTTATCTTCCTGTTTTATTTTGTATTATTTGTGATTTAATGGTCTTATTTACGAATTACTTACTAATACTTTTATAATTAATTACGTACCAGTATCTTAGTAGATTAGATTAAGGATCTCGAAAACCCGTGTTTATAGATATTCAAAAAGTAAAACAAAATTTGATGACGCAATATAATTTTATTTCGCATTCCTCTGTCTGGCAACATGATAATATTCAAAATTAACAACTTTTGGACACATAGAGATTCATACTGTGGAAGACGAAGTAGGGAGGTCTTATCATTTGTAAAAAGTAAAAATTATGGACCACAGACAATAAAGGACCATTCGAAACGTAATACCATATTTGATTATTCCAGCTTTAGTTTAAACGGCTTTTTATTATTATTCATGTTTCACCGGCCTCCATGGTGTGATGAACTGCTTATTTGCCTCGAAAGGACTTTTCCACATGTAGGTCTAACCGGGCGACACCGGATTATTCCTCAAATAGCGGCGCTGACGCACCACACCTCGTGAGTACACACTAGGACTAGATCATAGAGTAAAATCATGTTCATATAATATATTCATGAAATAACGATTGTGAACTGCACTGCGTTCTGGAATAAACCCACAACCGGCTAGCCGCGAAGCAGAGAAACCGCGTCGCGATTCGTCTCTGAGCGTTAGTGCCGATACTGTCAGTCGGACTATTTAGTTAGTTAATAACAAATGTGGGTAGTTGAATGAAAACACCCGCCTCCCAAGATGCAGACACCCGCTTCTCCAGTCTATTCGTGACCACGGTCGATGCGATTCGATCGAAACGTCGAGGTTAGTCGTAATTATGTTTTGATAAATAAAATGTGTGAAAAAATTTCCCGATATTGTCTTAAAAACATTATTGTATTAGGTATTTATTACTAGCTACAGTATGTCCACATTACCTGTTCTAGTGTGTACCTTCTTAGTTTTCTCAGCAGAAATAGCTTCACTCAGCTCTGACTTCCGTCTCATTATTCGATTTATTGGTATTTTGGTATGTTGCAAAAAATAAATAGTATTGAAATATACAATGACCACGGTTTGTATAGGTGCCTTAAAAATACCGGACAACATTTTAGGGTTGTTTCGAAATGTTCCACTAACCCAGATACCACGCAAGTTTTGTTTCTATTGACTTTGCGTCACCTTCTCTCAGCAATTTCGCGCTTTTCACCAGAGTGACCGCGGTCCAGACAAAATACTATAAAAATATTAATAAACTGTGTGGCATTTGAGTAGTGTACATTTCCAAACACTCCCGCACTATTGTGTACTTAGGTAGGGAATAAAATCATTATTTTAAGAAATTTCATTACTGAAAATAATTTTGATAAGCAGTATTTACATGTGAGTCACAGCTGCTACTTATGTTCGGGTAATATACGAGACAGTAAAAAACTTTAAACAATATTGATTGTTCTATACCGTTAACATGTATACAGTCTTAAATATTAGCACTGCCCTATAAATTATGTAAAATAACAAATTATTTTATTAAAAAGTCACGTTTACAACTCTTAATTCGTACCTTTACTAATTAGTTATATAATTCATTATTATCATCGATAATTACACTTGTACTTTTATTGATTATTTTGATATAAAAATATTTTATATAAATGTAATTAATTCGAATCAAACACTAGTATTGCTTCATGTACATTTATTTAGTAAAAAGTATCTAAAAGTTCACGTACATGTAAAATAAGACACAATACAATAATCACGTGATTGATCTGATAATAGTTAAATAACTTGAAAGTAAAATCCTCAGTGGGCTTAGCACGAATATTTGCGTAAGTGTAACGTGATGGTATCGTTGACGTATTCAGTACCATCTATCATTTATTAGTGTCCGCGTTATCAACTGAGTCCTAAGGTCATAAATCATTGTAATCAGTCTATCTCGCTCGCACCCATTGGCCTTCCGGAGCGTCATAGTGATGTACGTAACACCAGGTAGTCGATATCGACAAAATTTATTAAATAGTTTTTTTTGTTTTTAATTATAAAATAACACTATTTATTGTGTTCTTTTATAATATATATTACAAACACAGTAAATTTTCGTGCTGAACCCACGAGTGTCTAACTCCGATTTGATTGATTGAGATACGTTGCATAGCATCGAAAAATAACCGATTGTATTTGTTTATCGCGCCAAATGGGGAAATCTCCTTTCAAAGTTTTCGATTGTACGCAGACTGTGAAGTCGTATTTGTGTATGCTCTGCAGAGTTGAATAATAAGTAAATAAATAAATATTGAAAAATTGTATTATAACATATTATTTTCCAAGATTTATTTATTTACTCATTAACTATACCATAGTAGACATAGACTACACAAATATAACTTCACAATATTAGATAGGTTGACCCGACGGACATTCTATTAATTTGATAAGCTTCTATAACCGTACCTACGCCAGTATGAATGGCTGAGTTCAGTATGAATGGTGGATCTGCGCTCCCCAAAACTAATAACCTTGTAAAACTTTATTGATCACTGCTTTTGTACTCAAGGTATAGTTGAGTAATAAAAGCCTTTTGTCATGGTAATTTTGAATAGTTTTTACACAAATTAAAAATATCAACTGTTTTCACCGTGACCAAAGGTGAAGTAAAACCACCTACCACCCTTCCCTTGATTCCCTTCAGAAAAAACAAATGAAACACGATAAAAACAACACATAGATGTGTGTTGAAATGCTTTGCAAAGTAAAAATATTCAAAACGGATGAGTCAATTCTGCATTACGTAACAAATATCATTTTAAAAAACTTTGAAGGGCTATTTCTTACACCGAACGTTAATTTTGGCCGATACACAAAATGAGTTAGTTTTCTTGTTTCGTGATGCTTCTCTGTAACATAAACTTTGTTTGTAGGTTGACGAAAAAGCTTAATTTTACATATTATTCAGGTTATAATGTTTTATTGTTATAATTATGACTTTCATAGCCTTATTCTCTTATTAATATATGTATTTATTGTTGTTATCTATCATCGTCGTATTTTATTCTTAATCGACTCTGTAAATATTAAGTACAAAGATTTCATGTTTGCAATGTCACGTCATATGTGATAATAATAGGTTAAATGTGGGGTAATAAAATATTTCCTTATAATTTAATATCGATATTCCAACTGCGTATTTTTATCTTTTTACTACCAATGTGGCACGCGTCAATTAAGTACACATACAGTACCATATAGTCCAATATAACTTTTCGATTCGAGAAGCTACTTATTAGTCGCGTTGCCAGGCGTTTTCTGGATGTCGATAAGTTGCACGAGGGAAACTTTCACAGCTTACATTATATACTAAGTACAGACAACGAATGCTTCTGGCTCTGAAGTTGAAACTACACAGCTTTTTGTATAACTGACTCGCTCACTCTTTTACGTTTGTCACATCATTCTATCTTACTTTTGCAACCGTTTGCAGAACTTGACTTTGCCGAAAGCTTCCGTTCTGACTAGTGCAGAGTTTAGTATCAAATATGCACGCAATTGTAGTTAGCGCGTTCGAGTTCTACAAGTTAGCATGCAATTTTACATCGACGCAGTCAGATTGATTGTAAATGCAATATTAAATTAATAACTTAAGTATACCGCGTGACCAACTTCTATCGATACCTATACCTAGCCTATTTATATGTCGCGTAGCACTATTTGATGCCAATGAGCTTGTCGAATACGAATAAATGAACAATAGGTAACAATTGGCGCCGGTTCTTATAAAAAAAGTTCACACGTAAACATGAACAGTAGTTCAATATCGTAAGTTAAGCCTTCGTGAAGAAGAGCGTTATCTACGTGTCGTCAGGCGTTTTCTCGATGCCGATGAGTTCGTCGAAGAGAGAGTGGTTGTCGGGGATGGCGTTGGGCTCGTGGAGTGTTTGTTGTGCGAACTTGAGAACGGCAACAGTGAGCTGTCCTACTGTCCATTTGCGGTCTACCAGCACTCGCGCTAACGTGTCCAGCTGGGAATACAATTTTTGTTGTTTCAGCATATCATTGTGATCCATTGGCTAAAGGTGAGTTTAGTGTTGAAGGCATTTAACTTTATTACGAGGATTTCATAGCTAGTACTTTCCATACTAAAAGAAATAACTCTTTTCTACCTCTTAACATTGTCAGATTTTGAGTGTTTTTATTTTCATGTAATAATGTCAATGTTTGTATGTATGTAATTTAATTTTTTTGAGCTCAAAAAAAACTGAAAAAATCAAAACGTAAGTACGGGCATAGCAATCAATGTGACGATTCCATGAATAAAAAAATCACTGAAATCGGACAATGTTAAGAGACAGAAAAGATATATTTCTTTTAGTATGGAAAGTACTAGCTATGCAATCCTCGTAATTTTATCTAATACCTTTAAACGAGAAATTCTTGTATATATGCATTTATATTCTCTGAAACGGCTTCAACGATTTTTATGAAATTAAGTATGCAGCAGTTTCGGGGGCGATAAATCGATCTAGCCAGGTTTTATTCTAAGAAAACGTCGTTTTATCCGTGTTTTCAGGCAATGAATAACTGCTTCAATATCATTATGGCAGCTATGGACATCTGCTGCATCTAGTTTTACCGACACAGCAATACTAGAGCTAGTTGACAATAGATGGCGCTGTTAAGCAACACTAAGCCAATGAGTGTTTGTTTTGAGGTTACACCAAGAAAATCAATTGTTTACTTACGAGCAAAGCTCATGATGATGATCAATCCAATTACTTATTAATTATTTAATTACAAATATTATTGCATACTTTTTAATTTTGAAATTTATAGAGAGAAAAATTCCATTCTCGGACGGGATTCGAACCCGCGTCTTCTGACTCTCCGTGTCAGACGCCATTGACCAACTAGGCCACCGAGGTTCTGGTCCGAGCATCGAATTTTAACTCTCTATTTGACTAATCGTCTTGCGGGGACGGACTTTTTAATTTGTTTGACCACTATCCCACTTGATGGGCAGGTATGATGACGTTGAAGGTAGTATCATAATATCCTAGAAGGACCTGCACCTCAGGGACAGATGCCTGAACACATTTTGTTAGTTACTGTGACAGATATTCGATCTCGAGGGTGGTAGCTAGCCAGGAGAGCACCAGAAAGTGCTTTACCACCATGCTGTGGGTTTCATCACGATGTTACTTCACTGAAAGTTCAAGCCCGAGATAGGTTCGACACTCGATCATTACTCCCGAAATAGGTACCTATATCTATCGTCAATTCGAAATTATACTCCGCTATACGATGTAGTAAAACTGCAAGTATTCGTGTTGATAGGTACCACTGAAGAGTTAAGATATTCTACTTTAAAGCTGTATTGTGTAAGTATTTAAATTAATTCATCATGCATAAATTATCATAATTGTTCGCAATGGATGTACGACATAAACTTCCTATTTGTTTTTATAATTAATATCCCAATTTGTCCATATTACGTGATAGTCCGTACTAGGATAAGGGAGTCCAAGGGTAGGATAGCAAGACAGTCTTTTGAAAAGTGCCCCCAACGCTTGGACTACGAAACGATGGCCAAACGATGCCTTATACCTATAGGATGTGGACAATGTCTAAAATATCCACCCCCCACTACCCCCAATCGGCTACGACTCTCGATGGTACCTAAAACTGTATTATTTCTTTTAAAATTGTACACATCCTACATAAGGAATCATTTGATCATATATCATCGTTTTTCAAAAGACTATCCTGCTATACCCTTTGGTAGCATGATAAACAAATTAAGAACTAAATCTAAAAGAATGTTACTACCTTGAACAGCTTTTCATTCCCTGCTGTATAGTATAAAAGCGCAGGCACCCCGGCCACACTCGCTGCCAGCCACTGCAGTAAAAGCTTCAGTTGTGGGTGTCCACGCTGCCGTCGTCCGCAGCCCCAGTTACCAGTTGCCACAGGACGGCACGATCCGCCCGCTACTATCTTGTGAGCTAGCTGATTCAACTGCCGACACAAAAATCAATGCTATTTTCAACCACACAAAACAAAAAAAAGTGTGATAACGTCTACCACGGATGAGAATGAAAAACAAAAGTTGAACGTGGCCAGAAACAAAACACTAATCACAATAAACATTTAATCCTTTACGGGCATGTAACCTAGCATCTATCTTCGAGGAAAGCTCAATTAAGTGATTCGTAAGCTGCGAGATTCAGAAGGAGCATGTTTTAAAAAAAGAGGGCCACAACATTAGCATTGTAAGATGTGAGTCGTTTTGAAACGGTGCGAAAGTGAGTCCCAGTGACATGCACAGTTCACACAGATATGTTTCGACAGAAAGCGAAGGTGTCATGTTAGTGTACTGAGCGGGATTAAGAGATTAGCGACAGACGGGCGCCTGACCTTCGGCTTCTTTAGCTTTACTGTGACCGGTTCACATTCGACTGACTCTTCGATGGTTTCTACTATCATGTTTATCATCCAATTCAAATTTTTCTTCCTAACGTTGGGGTTGGACACTTGCGTTGAGCAAGACGTCTCTGTGGAGGCACTTAGAGACCTCGAATCTTCAGATCGTCTTTCGTAGTCTGCGCTTTTCGGTCGCGTGCTTTCTATTATCTCCTCCGGTATTGACTCTTTTATTTTACGTTTCTGTCAAAACATAGCAACTGTGAGTTTTAAAATAAGCTCTGTGAAAGACCTTTGGACAGAGAAGCCGAAAGGTGCAATACATGTTCTAAGCTACAGTCGCATTTAGGCTTGAAGAAGCACTCGCAATCCCATTCATAACACAGTGTCATTCATAGATCAGTTTCATTCGTATTACACAAAAACAATACGCATACAATTTGCTTTTGCCATGGGTGTTAAGACGACCACAAGAATACTTATTGACAGACACGAAAACCAACCTCATGTTCTGTGCAGGTTGTTGGGCTGTGAGTCGACACCTCGCGTGATCCATTCACAAAGAAAGAAAAACAGTTAAAGCCTCCTTCGAATCAATGGATTCGAAAAGTTTGTCAAGCTTCCATCCGAGCTCTAGATGGAGCTGTTCCAGGCTAGTATAAGCTAAGTACCGGTAAGAGTGCAAACATTTGGAAATGTATCTACATTTAAGATCTAGTTTTCTAGCAATCGCTTAGTTTGTAGTGTTTGTAAGGACTCACCAGTTGTGCGGCAAGCCTGTGCCTATGTCTCGCAAGCTCCAATGAGAGAGAACGAGCGGCTAAAGCCAGACGGCGCGGGGCAGCGCGATCACGGGAGTCCCTTCCAGGGCCGTATAGTTCTGCTGCTTCGGCCGCTCCCGCCGCCCCAACTGAACTACCACCACTCGCCATTGACTCGCTCAGGGTACGCTTGAGAAGGGAGCCAGCGAACCTATACGGACAAAAAATTATGAAGACATATTGATAAGTACCTAAATAAACTATAAAGAACATGAATCGCTCTGGGTACTAGTTTGTAAAGGAAGCCTGCAAAAAATAGTAGGATTTAGTGTTTACTGTTTCTATAAAGAACTTGGATTGATTCGCTCATGCATATGTTCGCAGACTCCCTTCTCAAGCATACAAGAGAGATGTCAACCTATGAATGCGTAAAATACTAAGGATTATTTTTACCTAACTACTTAATCTTGATTTGATGTACAACTAGGGCAGAGTATGTTTGAGATGGAAGTCTGTGCACATATGCATACGAAAACTAGTAAGGATTATTGTTATAATAAAAGAACTTGACAAACAAATGTTTCTACATTTAGGTGTGGATAGGGCTTCGAGCTGTATTGCCTATACTGCAGCAGCTTTCTATTGATGCAAAGAAACTACGGTATCCCTCGATTCACCGCATATAATAATATATACCAACTCTGTTTTTCGAGGGTAGCTCGTATATTCTGATTAGAAACTCCCAATAGCAATGTGTAATGTTAGGTTCTAAAAGTATAATTCTATAACTTCCCTTTTTGATGTTTTTACGTGTGACGGTTTCTCAATAGGTAAACATTTTAATCCTCCACTGAGATAATATATATAATAATATTTATGACAATAGATGGTTGTATATATAACATATCAGTGATTTTGGAAAAGTGTCCCCGACCAAAAGCAACTATGATATAATACCTTATAACAGCCAGGTCTCTGGAGTCGAGCTCCCTAGCCTTGTGTTCCCCAGACTCAGCATCGACTATCGGGTCGCTTAGCCATTGGTTGAACTGTTCATACACTTCTTCTAGCTCGGAACTGAAATCATAAATGTCGTGTGTGAATCCTCCGTTTCCGATTCGCGGAAATGTATGGCTCTATTCTAGATATCGCAAGTGTCCCGGAGCTGTTCAACCTCGCCAAAGACCGGGTGAAATATGCGGAACTGACTGCCAGCCTTCACTAGTTGGAGAGGCACTGGAAGAAGAAGAGTTCTAGATACAAGTGTGGGTTAAAAAGTGTGGCAACTTTTCATCAGTCAAGCTCGGAAGCTTTCTGATGCCTGCTTGGCTAGCTACCTAGCGATGTATTCCGGCAGCTGTCTTTGAAAACCAGTCTGTACTCTGGGTCTCGTGTCTATCTAACACCTATGGGATCTTTACATCAAATGGGATAGCAGTTAAATACTAGTCAATTTTAAATTATAAAAAGTAGGGTGTGGATTACATCCCTCGTTATGTAAGTACGCAAAATCAAAAATCGAACCAGGCTTTTGGAGTTCTTCAAACAGTTGCGTGAACACTTATGGCGAACAAATGAATTTATGATTGGTTTGCTATAAAAACTTACGTGTATTCTGTGCTAAAACTGTATTTGGAGCTGTTCCCAGTTTCCTTCCGTCCTAGGGGTCGACGTCTTGGCGAAGGGTCACCGTTGCTTATGGTTTCCTTTTCCGTCAACACGAAACCCACGGAACCGCCGCGTTTTACTCTGGAGAAAGTATACCATGCAAGTTAAATTGAGATTACGTGTTGCAAGTATTGTACTTGATTTCTGATATAAGACGCGGGTATTTGGTGTACCTACTTAATCAAATTTTAGACTTCAAAACTCTTAACGGTTTAACCACAGCTATGTTAATCCTTACGGCATAACTAACACTTTCAGTAGATCAGTCGCGAGTAATACTGGTCGTGTAGGAGTTCTCAGTCTCTCCCCGTACTGCATCCGCAGTCTCTCAACGAAGTTCATTGGAAACTCACCTAATGTCATTATCGTTAAGTTCAGCCCCAGATATGCTGATCCCGACGGCATAACTAGAACTGTCAGTAGACCAATCGCCAGTGGTGCTGGTGGTGCAAGAGTCCTCAGCCTCTCTCCGTAATGCATCCCGCAGTCTCTCAGCGAAGCTCATCCGCCTCTCTTCAGTGGACAACTCTTTGGTATATTGGAATGAATTCGGTCTTGCGCTCTCGCCTCTACCTTCGTCTTCGCTACCTGCAACATAATTTGTAGATTTGTTTCTCTTCGGACTTCCGGTAAAGAGATATAGTGGCCATCAGAATCAGAACTCTAGTTGTGAGGGCTAACAAAAATGCATAATAAAATTAACATGAAACAATAATTTTCGAACTATTTATAACTACAAATTGAAGGCACTACAAAACCATAACCAAAACAACCCAACATAGCAATCACAAGTTAGGATACCCGCAGGACTATTATGTATCTTAGTTGTTAACAAATATTGATAGATATCTTGAAAAATGCACTCTATATATATATAAAAGGCTCTATATCAGTTTTGGCAACTCCAGTAAGCCAAAATGTTAGTAAGCTGATGACTGGAGCTAACAAAACTGACATAAATCCGCCATTTTTCGATTTCAATCAACATTTGTTAGCAACTGAGATACATAATATGCCCTCAGGGCGCACCATCTAGCTAAGCTCTCGCTTTACGTTACTCCACTTAGATATGTGTTATTTGTTTTATAGCCGACTGCCTGTATCATACCAACTCTTTAGAAAATAATTTTCGTGCTAGTTATACCGTCAACAAAATACCGCAAAGTTCAATTGCAGTCTTGCAATAATTGACAATTCCAGAACAGAAACTGCCTTGTCACTACCAGCTTCCTACCACCAAACAGGTTTGTGAAAGTGAGGTCAGTATTTGAGAAACCGCTTCCACTGTATACAGTAACTCACCATAATCAAAACTATCATTGGCACTATGGAACTCGTCGTCGCTGGAGTTGCAACTAGAATATAGACTGTCTTCCTGCGTATCCAGATTGGTTACGGGCCCGCGGGTCACTGGTAGACATTCTCCCGAAGAACCCAGAACTATGAACTTGCCTCGGCGGTTGTTTAGCATCCCAGCGTCTGGAGACAGCCAGCACTTCCGCTTTGTTAATTCTACACCTGTAAAAACGGGCAAATAATTTGGCTTGACACTTGGAGTGCTGGTACGATAATTATTGCTCAATAAAGAATATGAATGGAGGAATTAATGCGAGGACATTATAGGTTGATGATGACTAATTTTGACAATCTAGACTAGGTAGACCAGTCACCTAATCGGCGGCTATGTGGACAACGTAGACACGCTACTTTTTGACGACTTACCAAAAAATGTTTAAGCGAGCAAAATATAAAACGTGCGGCCATCATTTTTAGTTAGGTACCTATTTCACAAATGTTCTTGCAAGTTAATGCTGTCAGAACTCATTATAGATGCTGCGCTCAGTACAGATATAATTCAATTCTATTATTTGAAAAAGAAAGGGTTTTATTATATGTTTTCGAAATCGGATTTTTTAAATCTACGTTAATAATACAATTAGGGATTAATATAAAAGCGATGTATAAAATCGTAAATAGGATGCTATGACCGGAAACAAAATTCCTGATATATTTATATTAGGAACTTTGTTTTGGTTTGAATTATGATACATTCTGTCAAAGAATAACTACGTATTAATTTTAGTTGTTTAACTCGTCCGCATCAGGACAAAAAATAACAATAGATTTATGAATGAAACTTGCCTGGAATGAGAGTTGCTGATTCGGACGGGTTAATAATGGTATACTACTCACTGGGGTCGTTGAGGTTGAGTGTGGCCGCGCAGTAGTTCTGTGGAGAAGGGCTCCTGCTGTTGTAGCTGTTGAGGGTGCTGCAGGAAGACGCCTGCTTTATCACCACCGTCGTCTCCACTTCAGGAGGCGTGTGGCTGAATGACTCGCCTGAAAACCCGGAATCTTAATTTAAACGGTGAAATTGCTCGCGGGTTTCCTTTTGCCGCTAAAATTTGTACATTTTAACATGGATATTGCTGAAATCAGCAGATTTTGGTGCGATCTTTCTGAATGACAGTGACTTAATTGATTTCACTGGTTTTTTTACTTTATTATTGCAATTTTTGAAAGACAAATTCCTCCTCGGACGGGGCGACATCTATTGAACATCTTGACAACATTATCCAACCGAAAGAAGATCTTTCGTGTTGATATCGCAACCTCATATATAATTTTTGTATTGCTAATTACATTGCAATTTTAAAAAGAAAAAATCGCATCCGGATGTGAATTTAGTATCGCTAAGCAGACGGTGCTTTAAATAATATATTATAAAAGTTTATAATATTGTTAACGATAAGTCTCACTTTACTGACATATCGCAGGTTAAGAGACTAGTGAGTTCACTAGGTTGAGTTTTATTCAACATAATTAGATGCGGCGTCACAGTATATTGATGTAGGTAGGTACTTATTAAGGTACCACATTTTTTTATTTAGCTTGATCATATCTAATAGACAGATAACGTTTAATTTTTTCATTTGACCGGAATGTTAAGTCTCTTGTGCCAGTGTTTTTTCTGAGGGTACTTTCTTACCTATAGGCGATAGTCGTCTTTCATGTCTTGTATTCTCTTTACTTTTCATAGGAGACTGTTGAAAAGCGAGGAGGCACTTGTTCAGCTCTCGCAGAACATTGTCTTCTTCCCACTGTGCTAACGGCAGTTCGCTATAGTCTTCTGCATCCATTAGACATACTGTAACCTGGTGAAATAAAATACCGCTGTGGTCATTGGGATGATAACGACGAAAATTAATATAATAGTAATAAAATAAAAAGAAATAAATAGTATAATAATATAGTTCTTCTGAGGGCCAAGCGCGAAAATACGTAGGTACCAACAAATAGTTATTTGATTATTGATTCTTACGGCCTTACTTATAAACGCTGCTTAAATTTAAATGACGTTATTTAGTACTGTGCAAAGGAAAAATGTTCTGCACCGTACTAAGTGACGTTATTTAAATTTAAGCAACGTTTATAAGTAAGGCCGTTTTTATTTTGTTTAAATTAGAAACAAGCAAACCCACTTGACTTGAATTTCACACTTAGACTTACACTTCCGTGCGGGCCAGCTTAACTCCGTCCTAGCAATGATTACAGTGGGCTAGCACGAATAACTGCGTAAGTGAAACGTACGTGTCGGTTACGTCACAACACAAACAGTCAGTAAACAGTACAATTTTTTTTATGGAAACTATGACACAGATAACTCATAGTTTGTACGCCGCAGCGTGATACGTTGACTTTTGGATCGAATACTTTTTCGCAAATTATTTGTGTTACAGCCTCAGTGACTGCAGAGAGTTTAGACTCCCTAATTAGGCGTTACTGCAACAGGTATGTCACGACAATGCCAGATAGATTTTTTTATTTTTCTAGTCTGTGTAAATCTGGTACTTTAATAAAACAATGGGTTATTGAGTAGGTAAGTAGGTATATGTAATACCAAAATCAATTTCTTTTATGTTCTTTATTTATAATTCGTGTACCTATATTTGTTCTTAGTGCAGGTGATTGTTTACCGTTTTAGGTTCCTCCAGTAGCTCCATCTTGGTTTTCTGCTTCTTATCACAAATCCTGCTGAATGTCCTCACGCCTTCCACTTTCAGCACCTCGTTATCTTCCAAGGATTCGACTGACAGCATCGCTGGGAGCAGCTCTGGCATCATGAACATTGACAAGGATTCCTGGAATTGGTGATAAAAAGGCTTTCTAATAGAAAAATTATTTAACGCGTCACGTTTCGATAACTTTAATATAATAGTAAGTTTATTCCAGGGCCTCATTCAAATTCAAATTCAAATTATTTATTTGTGATACACAGGTAAGACAGGATCTTAAAATAGATTATTGTAGGTACATGCTGTGATCTGCTTTAAGCGTACAAATGTTAAGTTAAAAAAACCTAGGAGTAAATAAATATATGGATTAGTAAAATTAAAACAATGTAGAATTTGTAAAGATTAAATTAAATTGGTAAATTGTCATTAAATTAAACGATGTCAATAATATATGGTTAGTTTGGCAATAATTACATCACAGCTTAAAAAATATCTCGCTTTTTTTTTTTTGGGACACATTAGGTACGTATTATTGTATTCAACCCGACATTGACGGTCAAAATAAATAAATTAGTCACTCATTGTGACGTGCAATGGTCTTTAACAAAAATAACCCGGCCAAGTGCGAGTTGGATTCACGTACTGAGGGTTACGTGAAAACTTGTAGATATCTAAAGGACAAACTTAACTTTGCCGTTCGATCCCTAGAAACGATTATTGCACCAGCCGCAATTAGTAAGTTTGTAATAGTAATTTCTATTTTTTTTATTATTATCATAGTATATGTCCACGGGAGGTATCGTATAGGTTTTGATTACTTAGATAAATTGCAAAATATGCGACATAAATAGTCATATCTTTTGATTGCGTTGCTTTGAAAGTTTCATTTTTTCACAGCTGAAAGAAACCGTAGACTTGAGTATTTGATATAAATTTAATAAGAATTTGATACCTCTACACGTTCCCGAGCAAAAGAGTATTGCCAGATAGACAGACAGATGCACTACTAAGTGATCCTGTGAGGGTTCCCTTTTCCTTTTGAGGTACGGAACCCTAAAAATATGATATTAGAAATAGGTAGGTACTCACCAGAAAAGAAAAATTATAACAATACATTTTTAAACAATAGTTTATACAAATCATACGGTTTCAATGCTGGAACTCGTTAGCCTTTCTTTCTCATAGCGTAGTGCTGTGTTACCTGTGCTACTAAAACCACCCGAAAGCCTCCAACACGACCAAACGTTTTTTGTCATGACAACAACCAGGTTGGACAGTTTAACGATACATTAAGCTAAACGTAAAGCAACATAAGTAATTTGAACCGTGTATATCGTTTGGTGTAATTCGGATTTTTTTCTAAAATAAAAGAGCCTATGTTACTCTTAATAACATCAACTATCTGCCAGTGAAAGTCTTGTCAAAATCAATCCAGCCTTTTCGGAGGTTTGCCGGAACAAACACACATACAGACTGATGAACATACTTAGGCTATATTTTCTACCGACTTCCAAAAAAGGAGGAGGTACTCAATTCGATTTTTTTTAAATGTTTGTTACCTCATAACTTTCGATTGGGTAGACCGATTCTCAAAATTCTTTTTTTGTTTGAAAGCTGGTGCTTCCCGTGTGGTCCCATTTAATCAAATTTTACCAAAGTAATGGAATGAAAGTCGGTATTAAATTTTTCAAATTGCATTTGTGATTCATTACAATCATCCACCACCACGCGGAGTGCAGGTAGTTTATAAGTATAATATATTTGTACTGTGGTATGTTTCAATAAAGAGTTAATCTATCTACTTATGTAATGTTATCTATCTACGCTGTGTCCTGTGTCACCTGCGATTCGCCATCAACAAGAGTGTCCCCTCCGAGTCTACTGGACGCGAAGCATATCCTAATAGCGTCGTCGTTCTCGCAGCGCTCGGGCCTGCCTTCGTGGCGTACCATCAGCTTGCACAGAGGCAGAGTGCATTCGAGCCAGTCTTCAACGGTCAACCATTGCTTTGCTGTCATCACCTGAAAAGTATCTATTTTTTACCGACTTCAAAAAGGAGGTTATAATTATTATTATTTATATTTAAACAATTTCACGGGTTTCACCCGGTCCTTTACAAAGGCATAAGTGGAGCTGTGGCCATCACTTAGAGGCATGTTTGGTATAAAAATACAATGTAGTATAAAAACAGAAACATTTTGGATGGATGGTTACATGGTATATCTAATGGTAAAAAAAAACACAAAAGTGGGTAAAATGGCATGGCTATTAATATGTACTTATTAGTGATACGGGAGATAGTTAGCTATAGGCAAGACTAAGGCACCTGCCAATTTCAGTCTCATCTTAAAATATTTAGACAGGTGGTGGTGGTATTTTGATGATATCATCATTGATGGTGAATGACATCGATGCCGTAATTAGCAAAGGGTCACTAAAAAGGGTGAAAAAATGTGATTCGACTCCAACTACGACTTCTTTCTTCTTTCTTCTATAGGTACGCAGCCGAAAGTCTTACAATATCAGGTACCGACCAATACGGTCTCTTCCTCAACTCCGACCCGCCAAGAAGCGAAAACAGTACCTACAAAAAAAAATTAAGGAACAGCACCAAAAGTGTGAAATAACTTGACGAGTCGGATGCGCACAGTATTGTGATAATAGGTACTTTTGAACTGTCATGGTACAGACTTCAACACACTTTTGGTGCGTGCTGAAGTCAGTTCCCTTAAGAGGATTGCATAGCTAGTACTTTCCATACTAAAAGAAATAACTCTTTTCTACCTCTTAACACTGTCCGATTTCAGTAAATTTATTTCATGTAATAATCACATTTCTTATTATGCCCGTACATTTTTTTTTCCGGTTTATTTAAGTTCTAAAAAACGAAATTTATAGTACTTTGAAATACTGAAAAAATCAGAACGTACGGGCATAGTAAACAATGTGATGATTACATGAAAAAAATCACTGAAATCACGCAATGTTAAGAGGTAGAAAAGAGTTATTTCTTTAAGTACGTATGGAAATAGCTAGGCGATTCACAAAATTTTTTTTTTGGTTCTGTTTTCGTTTCGTGGCGGGTCGGAGTTGAGGAAGAGACCGTATTGGTCGGTACCTGATATTGTAAGACATTCTGCTGCGTACCTATAGAGCGTAAGCATAACTGTGTTAGGGTTTGAAGGACACTGTAGCAGGTGAAGCCGCTGGGCGTGTAATCAGCCTCAAAAGCCAACGAAGTGGGGGTGTAGCGTAGTGACACGCAAAACTTTACGTCAAAGCTCTGGGTAGCTCTGAGACTGTCATGAAGAGGCTTGGTTTTTTTCTCTTTGCTCATCACTCATCATCATCATCACCCTGATGGTTTCACACTGCTTGGTTCTTGTCATCAGTCGCAAAATGTATCCCTATCTTCACATTGATAGTACAAAAAAATCTTCTTTAAGTATAATAATTGTGTTCGGAAAAAATCCGACGTTACACAATCGTACATAAAGATGAATATGAAAATGTTCAGTCAAATTATATTTGACCTTCCAATAGCAATCAGACACATTCAAGTTTAGAATGTAAATAAAATTGCGTTGAATGCGATAACAAAACATTTCATGCATATTACAGTTCATTTGTGAAATGGCAATGCCCTGCGCCACCTCCGTAGGTTGTCTACAGCTGGGCATACGTAGCATATGACGTCAGTGGCTGCTCTACGAGCGCTACGTCGTAGCACTACGAGGCCGTGAATGATTTTTTACAAGCGTTTAACTTGATTTATACGCTTATTGCTATTACGTGTATGTTTTCCGGTTTACAGTTTATGCTATTCGTTTTTAAACCACTTGCTGCCGTGCGACTTTCTAATGATTCGTCGATGCAATCGTCGACGAGCTCACCGAAGTCAAATAGTTTATGAGATATCGCCCTTGTACATAAGGTTGTTTTTCCAACGTTTCTTGTCATCTCGTCATTTATTTCACGGATGTTATCAAAGATGCAACGATGTTTGCTCTTAGAGAATCGCACGGCTGGACATACCGGTGTATGACAGCGATATTTTTACTTGTTATAATATTATTATGTGTATGTATATTGTGTCCTTCAAATATGTATTTGAAAGTATTGAAATTGCTTAAGCGGTTGAAATCAGGTATGTCTAATTATTCACATGTAACCTAGATTTTTTTTGGCTTTTATTACTTTTATATACCTTTAATTCTTGTCACACTATGTAATATCATATCCCTAGATCAAATATCTAATCATACGTCTATGTTAGAAATTATGTCACTTCGCTACTGGACCATTGCTAAGCTACTTTAGTACATATTACGCTCATGGACTACGAGTAAATAGCCAACTTCGCAAATCCTTGTACATTAAAACCAATATGTATAGCCATATTAGGCGGAATCTTCATAATAGTTGAAGAAATAAATAAAAAGTAAATATAAATTTACAAAAAGCATATTTTACTAGAAACGGAAAAAGCGCAAAAAGTACTAGCGCGAACGCAGCCGGGTGCGCATGAAGAAGTGGCCCGGACGGTCACGAAACCGGTCGATATATTCGACTATACGTAGCGCGTAAGTTAAACCGTAAAAATAACATTAGAATGTGTAATACTTACGAAAGTTTCAGTCAAGTTATAAACGGAAAAGATCTCTATTGGTAACATTTTCCTCGCTACCTTTTGCTATGAAAATAATGAAATTTAAAATTTTGCATTTTGACTGACACACATACTCCTAGTTCATTATTCAATCTTTGTATTATTCTAGATTGATAAATAGACCCGTAGAACTTCAACCAAGACCTTAATTTGCCAGTTCTAAGAATTTTATTCTATCATATACATCAAAACAATATGGACAGGCGTATTGTAGCAGTGCCTATATAGAACTACTAGCTGCTCTCCGCGGTTTCACCCGCGCGGTGATGGATGATGATGAATCTTATATAGCCTATGTTACTCAGGGTGAATGTAGCTTTCCAATGGTGAAAAAATGTTTGAAATCGGTCCAGTACTTTTTGAGCCAATTCGTTACAAACATACTTATATACAAATCTTTCCTGTATAATATTAGTATAGATTTATGAATGAGTACTTCCGGCTAAGTACTGCCACCAAACCTTTTTGAAGAAGCCTCTTTAGATTGCAATAGTGTTCGCAATACTGTGTTCTGGTTTGAAGGTATGGTTGCCGGCGAAATGACAGGCACATGAGACTTAACAACTTAATGTCTCTCTGAGAGAAGTGCAGTTCGTTACTTGTGCTGAAATGCATCTGTCATATGCAGAGGTTACCACTTAAGACTATGTGAGCCTCGTGCTTGTACAGTCGCCTGCAGATGTATTCATACCATAATACAAATTCTTTCTTCAGAAGAAAGTGTTTGTATAAAAATTAATTAGTTGTAAACTTTAAAATTGTATATCTATTATTATTATTGTAATTTAAATTAAGATTGTATATATATAATTACTTGTAGCATCGCTTTGGTAGTATACTGTTAAGATGTTGCAAATGGCTAAATAAATAAATAAATAAAAAAAAAATCTAAATATGATACAGTACCACATTTTATAACAATATAGATAAGGATTATTTTAAAGAGTAAAATAACATTAATAACTTCATTTTAGGATAATTTAGAAGTCCATTTTTATGAAAATAATTGATACACTTTTGAAAATTGTGAAATGTATACATCTTATTGCAGGCGACTGTACCGTCTTCTAATAACACAAATAATATGACGCATAATTTAAAAAAAAAATCAGCGACTTTTTATTTTATTATTATTGTGTCAATTTTGCATTTCCGGTCGAAGTGCTGGGCGCTACCACTTTATAAATGTTGAACATATGACGTATTTACATCAGCATGTATAAAGCTGTTCGGTTGATGAACCTATTCCCCTTTAGTAACGTTAGGTTAATGTTGCTTATCGTTTCAATTTTATCATCACTCACCTTTCGGCTCATTTTGATGGACCCTTCATTGTTGTTCTTATCTAACCACTCGAAATAGTGGAGCAAGCTTTTTAATTTGCTCCTTTGTGATTTTCTGAAATAAATTTTATTATAATCATCAATATTATAATTTGATCACACTAATATTATAAATAAAATGTACAATTATTATAAACTTATAAACTTAAATAAAGTAGTTTGTAATTTAACATGGCGAAACATACAGTGCCCTCAGACAAAATAAAAAAAGTCAAGACAGAATGTTGTGAACAGAGAAGTGAGGCCGGTTTTCTGAACTACATGTGCGTGCATTGGTACTGTCGTCGTAATTCAAATTATATTAAAGTTATTAAAAAAATATAAATTATTAATAAATTTAAATTAAATGTTAATTACACTTTACGTGTTGCTTCCACGCGCCGCGATAGTTCGACTGACGCGCCAAGGCGTAGTTTCGTTGTAGGTTTTGTATGTAAATATGTATGGACACGCCGAGGCGTAGTTTCACCTGGCCTCACTTCTCAGTTCACAACATTCTGTCTTGACTTTTTTATTTTGTCTGAGACAGTGCCTTCGAATAGCCCCAAGTTGGCGAAAATAATGCTAAAAACGTTCACAAGGGCGTTCGAATTGGGATTCTGTGGGTGAAAATGTTATTTTGGACTCTTTTCGTTCAGCGTCCGCATAGCTAAAAAAGAGGTATTTATGCCACCAAAAAGTAATTTGGCCCAAGTCCGGAGCATCGTTGTTTGTGATCGTTTTTTGACAGCATAATCATGCGGTTTTAGGTCTTATGCTCGACTTGGCGTTCAGTAGGGTGTGGGCAAATGTGGAAAAAATAACGTTTTTGAGCTTTACGAACGCTTTAACAAAAGAGCCAACAATGGCAACGCCACCAATGGTCTCATTGCTACAACTACAACTTGCATCTCAACGCACCGATAAACGAATAAGCTACAGTAAAAGTAAGTTACATTTTATTTATTGACTAGCTGCAATACAACCCGTGGACGCTCTTACAATTCCACAGCAATATATTTTCAGGATTTAATGTGGCCTACCTGTGTGTGACCATGTTTGATGAGTATAAATAATTAGTAGCTCAGCTAGTATAAATATCAGTAGAGTAATGGTAAACTAACAAACCTGTGTAAATTCTTAAAAAAATGTGTAAAATTGAAGTCTTGTAATGTCGGATGTGTTTTGAGCGTCCTTTTCGGAAAGGTTGAGAAGAATGCGTGAGCAATTAAAGACGACACGAAGTTGTAGTCTAATTCTGTCACATCGCCTGCAAAATAAACGCAAACACACAGTTAGGTACGTATATCCATGTACTTAAAATAAGGCGCTAGGCAGACGACGCGACGGGGCGGGGTGGTCTTTTTGACCGCGAAGCAATAAAGACCGCGTCTGGCCCTCGATGCCCACGGCTGCCCTCGCCGCTATAGCTACGGATATGCCGCGCCGTGGTCTTTTTGCCCTCCGTGTGCGTTGGTGTATAGGATTCCAGTTCGCGGCGAAATTGACCGCCCCGCCTGCCCCGTCGTCTGCAAAGCGCCTAAGTCTAGCAAGTGAGAACGATAAAATTCCCAAGTTAATTCTCAATAGGAAACTGAGTCTCACAACAGCTTGTCGATGTAGGAAAAATCTTTAGTATAGGTACAACTGGTTTCCTACGAAAACTTTTGTTACATATTTTGTTTTAGATTAGATTTTATAAAAACACCATTGTTGTCAAACAAAAATTGTTTATGTTCATCTTACGACTGCTTCCGGGACATGGCTGTTCACATGCCTGAAAGGTCCAAATGGTTCAATTGACAATTTGTAAAATAATACGAGAGTAAAAATGCATATCAGACATAACATTATTTAACTTATCGTTATACCAACGGTTTACCTACCTTACTGGAGATATAACTGTGTGACGTGACGGCAAACCGGCTGTCGAAAGGTAGAATTTATTAAAGTAATCGTTAGGCCACTACTAATTTTGGTGCTAAATGAAATTTTAAAACTTATTATAAAACCAGTTAAAAAGTGTCTCAAAAGAATTTGTATAGGCAACTACCCATAAAACACTTTTGAGACAAGTAATTAACTGGTTTAAGATAGAAACAAAAATTTGATTGAGGCGTTACATAGCGGGAGTCAATTGTCAAAAACGATATTAGAAAAAATATTTAAGGACACTTCCGCTGGAAACAATGCTTATGGCCGAGTTGCGGTGTGCACCACCCTCCCTCCCGCATAAACTGCAAATAGGAAGTATACAGAATAAACAACACACAAAACAACCCCCAATCAACTAAAAACTATTCGACACGTGTTTCGCCTCTACACGCGGCATCTTCAGGAGATCTTGACTTGTCGAACGGTAGACCGATTGTTTCCAGCGGAAGTGTCACTTAATATTTCATCTAATATCGTTATAGAAAAAAATACTGCGCGATGTGACCAGTGATATATTCCTATACAATAATTTGATCATCAGTTTTTCAACAATTTATTTCTATAAGGATGACATACTTTGCTGCTGCAAGCTGAACATCAGTCCTTTAGGTGGGCGCCACTTCTTCAGATGAAGCGCACGATTCACCATGATTCTAATGGTGTTGTCCAGAAAGTGCCGTTGCTCCTGCTCGCTCATTTCTTCGGCAAGGAATTGCTCCAGGCCCTTCATTAGCTCTGGGTCTTTCACATCATCTTCTGGCTCGATTCCAATGCTGTTTAGCAAAAAAATACTTAATATTAGTTTTTTAATTCGTTTATTTATTTTTCTAGCTTAAATCTAAAGCATACCTATCTAACTTTTTATAGTATTACTTTTTAAAGTACTAACGCCTGCTTTAGCGATCTCAAACATTGAAGACGCGCGTTGGAATCCCGCCCGAGGATGTGATTTTTTCTCTCTATTAATTCCAATGTTTGAGATCGCTAAATCAGACGTTAGTGCTTTAAAAACTAATACCTACTATAAAAATTAAAAGGCTTGCAATGTCAATACAAAAGTTTAAGTATTTCTAAATAATGTTTCTTTCGGTTGGATAGTACTGTCAAAGCTGTTCAATAGATGTCGCTCCATCCCCGTAAGACGGTTAGTCAGATAGAGAGTTAAAATTCTCCGAACCTCGGTGACCTAGTTGGTTAATGGCGTCTGACATGGAGAGTCAGAAGACGCGGGTTCGTATCCCGTCCGAGGATGTGAATTTTTCTCTCTATAAATTTCAACATTTCTAACTTTTTGAAGCGATGTGTGCTATATAGCTTACAATAATAAGATACGTACAAAAATACGCTTACAAAAATAAGTACCTTCTTAGATTTTTTTATCCTAGGGTTAACAAATAACAATTAGTTCACAACATTAATTATCACCGTTACATATTTTTGTTGCTAACTTACTTGCACATGTCGTGTATCTTCAACATGCTAGCGGTCAGTTTTGCCGGAGCTGAAGCGAGGTTCAGATGCTTCAGGTGTCGCTGCACCGAAGTCCACCATGGAAGGTCACAAGGAAGCATTACGAGCGCCATCCTGCTGAACAATAAATAAATGAGTTGTGGTGAAATTGCATACAATCATTACATATGTACACGCGCTAGTTAAATGCGTTCCGCGCGGCGCCATGCTGCCGCAATTTCTGTCAGAGGCACACTGTAAAGTGCACTTAAATTTTAATGGAAACGTAAAAAAATATACGGCCTTTCCTTATAAACAGGGCTTAAATTTAAATAACGTCATTTAGTACGGCGCACAACAATTTCTCGTTGCGCACTACTAAGTAACGTAAAGTTATGCCGCGTTTCTAATAGTTGGTAATTTAGTATACATAGTACTCGTAGTACAGCCCTTTGATTTAAGTCTCGCGGCAGTTTTTACGTTACTGTGTCACGCAGATAGTAATAACAAAACACTAACGAATTTTGAGTTTCCTTTTATTCTCTACTAACTACTTTTAAGTCTAGAATAAATTTATTAAAAAGTATAAAGAAGTTGAGAATGAAATCGTAGGAATAGTACAAAATTTACATAACTAATTAGAACTACAGTGCTTATACGAGTAATGTTAGCCATGAAAATGTCGACGTGAATGGGAACGGAACGCAGCTATGACCATTTGACATTTACGATGCCAAGAAGCGGGTTCAATCGACAGCGTCACAGCTAGGGCTGCCAGTAGGGCTATTGCGTATCTCATTTGACAGTACAACATGACCTGACTTGACTTCTTGGGTATGGCCATTTTGAGTGAATATGTAAGTAATCACCGATAATCACCTTACAAAGTGTAAATCTATAAGCTGTTAAGTGAATATGATAGTCATTGTTGGACGTTGTGGACGCAATAATACTAATGCTATGAAAATCCTGGTAGGTATTAAAGTTCGGCAACCTACTTATTCAATAGCTCTCAGATTTTGTAAAGTAAATCTCGGGATAACAAAAGGAACTATTAAATGTAGGTCGCAACGCAATACAAATCTGGTCGGCAGTCGTTTTTAGCAATGTATTATTCTTGGATAGTCGGTCAGTCTATTGTAATATTATATAAATATATAATTTGTTGTTGAATAAATTAAGCCATAAGTTGATAATATATAAAATAATAAGAACGTTTACACGCTCTAACACCTCCGCAGCAACAAAGGAACACACACACACACACACAATGACACATCACCACATTCAAGACCGGAGCCTTACTATCAGCTTCGTAAAAACCATGCAAGTTCCGTGCAGTTCTTAAACCTGACAAACAGTTTTGAATGAAATCATACCATGACGCTCATTTAGGGGGACTGATTGAATATTGTTTTCTCAAAGGTGAACGGATAATATTGTCTCTGGCATATTAACAATTTACTATAACCAACATTGCAGACGCCTAGACGTTTGAAAGCTAATAAACTGAGTGGATTAGAGCGACATGTTGACGAGAGTCCATACAAAAAAACAGGTGAACGGGTAAACGGGTTTTCTGCGGTTTTTGAATAATAGGCCTGAGCAGGGGCCTTACTATAAGCTCTTAAAGCAGGACTTCTAGACAACTGCCCGGTTTATTCGTACCATGACAACTTTAAAGCAGGCCTGCCCACGCCTACCATTCAAGAACCGCAGATAAACCGTTCACCTGTTTTTTTTGTATGGACTATCGTTAACATGTCGCTCTAAATCCACTCAGTTTATTAACTTACAAACGTCTAGGCATCTGCAATGTTGGTTATAGTAAATTGTTAGAATGCCAGCGTCAATATTATCCGTTTACTTTTTAGAAAACCATATTCAAACAGTTCACCTTAATCAGCGTCATGGTATGATTTCATTCAAAACTGTTTATGTCAGGTTTAAGAACTGCACGGAACTTGCATGGTTTTTACGAAGCTGATAGTAAGGCCCCTGGCCTGCTTTAAAATTACGGTACGAATAAATCGGGTAGTTGTCTAGAATTCCTGCTTTAAAAGCTTATAGTAAGGTCCCAGACATATAAATATTTGCCCCGGCCTGGGATCGGAACCTTAGACCCCACGTTTCGAAAGCAGAATCACTGTACCTAAGCTAACAAGACAAGTATGCAGTTTGTATGTAGTCGAACTGCAGCACAGAATAAGCGAAGCCATCTGAAGACCTTCCCTAGTAGCATTTATTGTGGTTGTTTTGTTGGACCAATGTAGTATTTACAACACTATTTGTTGGTCACCCCTAAGAACAACCTTTTTTGTTCAAATCTGCCCATATTCGTAGTATGGCGCAAGCTCTATTTCGGGAGCAATGTTGAAATAACAGGGACATTTTTCTTGAAATTTCAGGGTTTTATTTAGGATCGCATTCCTAGTAAATACCGGTGGTTCCAATGATCTGGCAACCCTAGTGACAGGCGCGCTGCGAGGAGATAGATATTTTGTCTGTGCGTCGTGGTTCTTGTCTAAGTTTTATATTCTGATTGAGATTCTGATTTAACTAACTTATCTATGGTTGCACCTTGCACTTTGAGCCAAACTTTGAGTTCGTAATTATTCGGTATATTTTTATTAAATTTAAAATATTCTGAGTGAGTTTATACAGTGCAATTAAAGTTATAGTGAACATAAAGCACTACCAATCAATTTGCTGTTACATAAGAGGATAAATCTATGCAATATTGACTAAAACTCAATTAGGAAACATCGTGTTGTGTATTGATAAGGTATATTTAATTAATTATTTTTATCATTTACCGTAAATGTAATGGACACCTAAAGCCACTGTTCCAGTTTGTGAATTAATTAACTTTTTTACCATGTTTTATTGCAATCTTGTTTAGATAAAGCTAAGCATATTTGAAAAGCACTATTGCTATCGAGAAAGAGCAAAGGTCACTGCACAAACATGAAACTTCTTAAAGCGCTGATTTTGGGCGCTCCAGCATCGGGGAAGGGCACTATATCCTCACGAATAGTGAAAAAGTACAACATAGAACATGTGTCCAGTGGAGATCGACTGAGAGATCATATTCAAAAGCAAACAGACTTAGGAAAAGAGGTTAAAACGTATCTGAATGAAGGCAAATTAGTTCCTGACGATGTTATCATAAAGTTCATGATTACTGAGCTTAACAAAGTCAAAAGTAAACCTTGGCTTTTGGACGGATTCCCTAGAACTGTTGGGCAAGCAGAAGCTCTATGGAAAGTCCAACCTGTGGATGTAGTACTGAACTTAGATGTGCCGTTTGAAGTTATAATCGACCGAGTAAAAAATCGGTGGGTGCACTTGTCTTCCGGAAGAGTTTACAATATTGGCTTCAACACACCAAAAGTTGAAGGTAAAGATGATGTAACTGGAGAAGATTTAGTTCAAAGACCTGATGACACACCCCAGGCGGTCAAAAACCGGCTGGAGATCTACGAAAATATAACCAGACCTGTTATAGAATTTTATAAAAAAAAAGGAATACTTAAAGAGTTTAAGGGACGCACATCTGATGAAATCTGGCCTAAAGTTACTGCATATTTGGATCCAATTTTTAACAAGGAAATATGCTGACACAAATTAAATAATTTTGTTTATAAACTATACAAATTAGAAAGGAAAAGTGGTGCTTGTTCCTATTTTAGGAAAAAATGTATTATTAACGCACAAGACAGCACAAAACAAATTAACTCTACCAGTTGATTAATTGCCAATGTTAACTACAAGCTCAATTATTTTTAGATGGTGTTTCATTGCAACAATATAAAATTCAACTTAGTTTAAGTTTTTCAGTTCGGTCACCACAGCTTTGCAGTTTGTCATACGATTTGTTCATCCTTATGTTAACATAATATAATAAGTATTAATTATTATTTCCAAATAGGTGATGTAAGTAAATTGAACGGACTGACCTCTCCTGTAAAATTTATAAATCAAAATGCTATAGTTACTCTCTTGTAAAATTATAGAAATCAAAATGCTAATAGCTATTAGTTCCAAGTTTATTTTATTTATTCTTTGACGTTTGTAATAAATGATTTAATATAGGAAATGTTTGCAAGTACTCGTTAAGTAGGTACATATCAAGATTTTAGAGAATATTAGGACCGGTTTATATGTAAAATTCAGACATCAAGTTTAACTTGTAGCTTGAGTTATTTTATTTGATATCATATTTATAAAATAAACCTACTTTAAGGACTCTAATAATGCACATTCAATTTGAATGAATGTTTTAGTTGCACTTGATGTCTGTATTATCATATATCTATATTATGGAAGATAGTGTACTTATTGGTAGTCAAAGAAACTTACATATCAAGCATTATAGCGAAGTAGTTTATACATTTATATTGACACAAGGCTGACTTTCTGCTGGTTTCCTTATCGTCAGTCTGTTATGGATTTATGAATTAATGCAACATACAGAATACCTACATAAGTGCCATCAACTGTGAAGATATATTATATTAGAAATGATTTTATTATCATGATATTCTATTAACAGTGAATTTATGCATTATATTATGTAGTTTATACTCGTAGTAATTTTGACACAATTATGACCATAATCAAGTGGCAGAATTATTGCCTCCCGTAAGCGTTTTTGCTTGTAAGACATAAATGTGATTTTGTATGAGTGAAGTGCTGCACCTAAAATTGCTTTTTAGAATTTTTTTATATTCATGCCAAATATATTTATATTAGAATTTAGTATGAATATGTTACCATTTTTTTCTGTTTAGCCTAGTCTTACTTATTAGGAAAGTTTCCTTTGTAATTTAAATCAAAACTACTTAACAATTATTTTACATAAAATGTGATAACCTGTAATCATTATTTTAGTTTTCAAAGAAAGTCACAACTATGAAATGCAATGCAAATTCTATTTTATGTAGTCGTCCACAAACCAAAGATATTAAGTACTTAAAATCAGTTTTAGTGTAGAGTTTTAAAAATATTTTGATGCCATATGTAGGCTTGCCTTAAGTGTAATTTTATGCAGTATATAAATGAAAAAATAATGATATTAAGTAGTATACTTTATACAATGACTAGTAGTAAATAATGAATAGTATATGTGTATTTTTACTAGACATGTTTTAAATTTTAAAAAATTTACAAATCAAACATACACATAGATATGTATTGTTTCTATTAAGTTTTGGATTGTTTACTCTTATTTAAATGCATGATAAATCTTAATGAAATATATTGTATACTTAATAAGGGAAATAAACTTTGTAATTGTTAATTATCTTTTTTATTTCATGTAGTTAGGCCTTTTTTCCCTATCAGAAACGTGTTTACATAGACAGGAAGATTGAAACTTGTGGCACTAGAAGTCGATACATTAAGAATTAAATATGAGAGACTACATTGCACTAGAAATGCGAAACATAGCGAGTGTGTGTTTGTTACTTCGGCGTATAAACTATGAGTTATCTGTGTCACAGTTGTCCTAGAATCTAGGGCAACTGTGACACAGATCTATCTAGGGCCTAGATAGATGACAGTTTCTACGTTACACATGCTCGTTCTAGGCCCACTGATACGGATTTAAAATGCTGGAACGAAGATAACCTAAACCCAGAAAATACAGACAGGATACTTATTATCCCGATTTCAACTGATAATTTCCGATCTACCATGAGTTGGCAACATAAATTTCATCTATAGTCGATACTCGATCCTACTCCACCTACCTATACGAGTGTGATTGGCGTACTTGCTATCAATTTTAGTTCTACAATTGACCGCGAGGTGGCACTGTTCTTTTTTCCATACATTTTTTTTCGCGGCAGTCGGTACCATAGACTAAAATATATACTAGGAAAGTCGGTACCGAGCATCGATTGGTGTCAATACTATTGTAAACTCATGGTAGGTATAGACCAGGGGTACTCATAATCTATATATATAATATAGGTATAGGGGTCGGCAACCTTTTGCTATAGCAGGGTCACAAATGTTAGTGTCAGTGCGGGCCGCACTTATTTTTAACCGACTTCAAAAAAGGAGGAGGTTATATGTTCGATTGTATGTACATATTTATTTTGTGTATGTTCGCCGATTTTCCCCCATTTGTGGATTCTCAAAATTCTTTATTTGTTTGGTAGAGTATACCTACTTCCGAGGTGGTCCCATTAAAAAGTCAGCAAATTTGGTCAAGCTTTTTCTGAGGTACACTACAACAACTGAGAAGCGTTACGCCTTCAACAACAGAGCGTGAACGAACTAGTCGAAATCGGTACCATGTGCACAATATTGTGATAATAGATACATTTGAGCTAACATGGTTTTAATTTAAATCCTAGTGGATTTATACGACCTTTTGCTTCGGTAATTTTTGCTTGCGGAACTCAGGTTTGCGTACCGCACCGAGATGGTCCACGGGCCGCATGTGGCCCGAGGGCCGCCGGTTGCCGACCCCTGGTATAGACCTACCGAGGGTCTCGATATCCTTATTCGACGCGGTCGAAGTTGCAGGCAGTAGCTAGTCACAATAATAGGTACCTATTACAAATTCGAAATTTTGTGATTGAGTGTTTATCTTTGATACTTCTTTACGCTAAAATGGGCCGAAGAGATTTGGATACAATTTCAAAAGTAGATATCATACCTGTAGGACATATAATTATCCTGACTCAACGAGTAGTTCCCCGAGGAAGCGGAATTAATCTTATTCCAGGCGGACAACGTCGCGGGAATATAGTAGGTAATTAATATATTATAACTTCGTAGCCAGTATCCACGTGAACTCCAGCAGCTTATTAATAAGTATAGATATACTTATGTAAAGGTTCTTGAGTGAAGACCTTGGACCAGCATGCGCAACATAGGTCGTCCACTGACAAAGTGGGCAGACGACCTGATAAAGGTCGCTAGTAGACACTGAAAGCAGGCCGCTTCCAACTATTCCATTTGGAAAATATATGGGAGAGGCAGCAGTGGACATTCGACGGCTGAGATGATGCTCACCATATAATATAAATAATTGTATATTTACAAAGACTAAAGTTTGTGAAGTAAATCGTTTTATTAGTATATTTGAAAAGTACTTTAGATAAAAATCGCCATAATCCGCCCGGCCATACCAGCTGAGAACATTTTTATTTCTTAAATTTTAATGTAAACAATATAAAAAGTTTATATTGACCAATCAAATTGAGCGCACCTACTATATATAAATACAGAATAGAGTCTACTCAGTGAGTCTACTGGGACAAATTGGCACTAGTAGGTTTGTTAGACGATAACTTGAGAAGGGTTTTTATAGTCGTATCATACAAGTACCTAACTTTGTAGCTAGAATTTGCAGGCAAGTACCTACTTACATTTAGAATGAAATTTAGATTCAAAGTTCTTTGGCATTTACATCAGCCCTATGAATTACATCGGCGGTGATGCCATTCCCCTTAACGGAGAGTACAACACAATGTATCCGATCTGTATCAACGATTTCGTGACAATATCGTCCTTATGGTAAGTAGAGTTGCTGCAGAAGTTGCAATAGATGATCCCTTACTGTCTCATCAGTATGGACAACACATACATTGCAGAAAGATAATAGCAGTAAATAAAGGGGCCGTAACAGAACAGACAAACTCCTACTGGCCTCACTCAAACGTTTCTCAGAGATAGGAGTATTGACCAAAATCCACCGCGGGAGCCCAGAATGTTAAAAGGCTAGCATTAGTGTCAAAGTTTTCAGACGACCCGAAGGCAACAGACAATCGTCGTTGGGTTATTTCGAAGGATACCTATAATCTAAACAATGTACTCTAATCTAATACAAACAAACATCGATGGCGATGGATTAACGTGCCCAATATGCCACGGTCACCCATCCAAGTCGTGATCACAGTAAGTTACTTAACTATGTGGATCAGTTGAAATCGACAAGATAAGCTTCGCTGCGAATGCTTCTCTCGAAGACGAATTTAAAAACACCAGCAGTGCGATCCACAATAAACTTACTTAAATTAAAAAATAGGTTAGGTATATTATGTGTATATAGTATTTTTTATTTAGCATGGATGGATAACGTGGGCTGTGCTTTACCGATCATTACTACCAAATTTTATTCTATCAGTAATCCATACTCACACTGCTCATTCGTCAGAACCGACGCCCGTCAGGCCATTGGCACATACGAATATATGCTTATCAGTAAAACTTTCCGCCTGGGTAATTAGGTATATTAATGCTTCGTCCGCAATACCCAAACGCCTTTAGTAGATAACAGAGGCCGTAGCATGGCCGTAGCACAGTTTGCGAAAAAGTATTCGTATCGTAAGCGTCAACGTGTCACGCTTTGGCGCACAAACTTTGAATTAACTACGTCACAGTGCCCTAGATAAATGACAGTTTGTATCGTTTCACGCGAACAACACAACGTTACACTGACACATTCGTACTAAGTCCACCGATACTTGTTTCAAATATTATTTATGGTATCAATTTCCTGAGTACAAACTAAAAAAACATTCACACGTTTGTTTATGTTTAGTTAACTTTCCGTAAATCCTTCAACGTGAGCTTGGACATACATAATCATATTATAACACGTAGTAGCTAGATAACAACGTTTGTCTTGTCAAATGTTTCACTTTGTAAAAGGGTATGCCGGTATGCTAACTACTCGTATAATCGGATTTGCTTACTGGAGATGCTCACAACAAAGAAGAGTTGACAAAGACTACTTGGGAAATATACCTACACCACATTGACGTACACACATAGGTAGGTAAATATTCTAGCTATATACATAGCTACTTTTGAGTTCATTAGACATTCAATAAAAATGTAAAGATACATAGGAGACCATTGCCAACATTTCACTGAATACATTTTCCAGATAATATTTGTAGTCTTCAAAATTTTAATTTAATTAAGAGATTACAAACATTATGTTCTCTTTTCACTTGCGAGTATTTCTAACAGTAGATATAAGTGACCTGCTTGTTTTATTGGCAAAACGATTGTATTATTTTGTATATAATTCTACTGAGAAAAGTATTACCAAGCCATACAATTTGCTTACCTTGTAGCAGCTGCGTTGATTCAGGCACAAACTGCGAGCGCACAATATCTATATAACTACTCCACCGCACAATTCACTGTTGCCTTTTGGCAATAGGCTTCTTTTTACGCACTTTTTTCATTGTCTGCAGCAGAATGTCACAATTCCCCTTCGCATGCAGAATATCTTATTGCTTCTCTAAAAGACAGAAATAGTGTATGGAGAGAAAACGCGGACCGGCTGACGACGAGACGAGAGCGCGCAAACCCCGGCTATTTATAACTGCTTTCGTACAGTGCCGCTGAAATTAGAATGTAAATAAAAAGTTTGGGTTAACAGGAGTCGTAGGCCCCATTATTAATTGTTCTAGTAGGCCTACGTGGCGGTAATTCACTTGAATCTGAAGTGTGGGGAATTCACGTGCTTTTGAAATTATAGAAATTGGCATGTTACAAAACTGAACGGTTATTCAGTTAACGATTTCTAGTTTTAAGCATAGTTCACGGATATAGTTACATATTATATTTTATGTTGTAAAGAAGAAACCCCGTTTGTTAAAGCGCGTAAGGTATTAATTATTGTAATTATTCGATACACATTTTCTGTCAAATACGAGGAGTTAAGAGGACATATAATTTATGATACACAAACCCATAATCTGTATCCGTTTATTATTTCCTACAATCTCAAAGAATATTTATAGTTAATATATACAAGTAGCTAACGAAACTTGAACACATTAACACACACTATACGAAATTCTGTGATTTAGGTGTCACTGAGATTTATGCTGTATTTCCAAGAATTTGATCTTAATACCGTAAATATTTGTAGTGGATTCGAAGGTTACTCGAACTCAGTAAATAGAGTTGCGAGGATCGCGACGCGTTACCGGTGCCACTGATCAAGCTGAACTGACGCCGGACGGGCCGACTTTCACTGGGGGCGACTACCCTTGCCGGGTGGTTGTCGCACCCTCCACCCTCTGGAGTGACGTCACTGGGCGGCTGCGTCACGACCTACGATGCCTTACGTCGCCGCCGCCGCTCAATGCTCGAGCCGGCTCTTTAATAGCTTGCCTCGTGAAATGTCGTGCAGCCTGCTCCCGAAACGTTACGTAAAATGAAATATTAAAGCTCCGTCGATCTGCGTCAGCACGCCACATTTTCATATTGTAAAGGTCGGAGCCACTGACTGAAAATTAAAGGTTCTATGCGTAACGAGTGTACACAACGATCGGATTGTAGTAAGTATGACGTAGTTTAAGGTTGGTATACAGGTAACAAGCCACAAAGAGATATCATTTATACATCTACTCGTATTATGTACCGGTTTGATATATCGGAGTGCTTGCTTACGACCGACGTACGTTAGGTACCTCTTATCGATGTTTTGCCTTTTGACATAAATTTGAAATATTTGTATGGAACTTGCGTCTTGCTAATAGTGACGGAAACTGTCAATAGATATGATTATATAGAAATCAACTGTTTGTGAATGTTCCATCTCTACTCCAGTCACATTAGGATATAGTGTGGAAATAATTCTGACAGTAGTATATTCTTCTGGAATCGTTAGGAAACACAGCTAGGAGTACGAGTATCTCCCCGGTTCGCACCGCTTCTTACACCTACGGAACCATGTTAAATATTAGGTATAAACTTTAACAGGCCGTTAATTAGAAGAATTCAAAGATGTTGGCATATTTTAGTATATTTATGAATATAGGCTTTATGTATAGTGACTTAGAGTTAAAAAAGTCGTGCGACATGCAGAATATTTGTCATTGATTTTTTTTGTCGCTCCAGGAAAATGTCGACATAGTTGCAAACTTAAACTTAGGTATCTATAAGCATCATAAACGTTCAGATAATTTTGCACCAATGTGCAAGCTACGGATCATACATTTCAACCAACTTTCAAAAACAGGAGCATTTTATCAAGTCGAGGTGTATATTTTTTTATGTATAATCACGCATAACTTTTTACGGAGTAGACTGATTTTAATAATTCTTCTTTTGTTTGGTAGTGTATACGTTAAAGGTGGTCTAAACAATCGGTCTTTGAGTTAAAATCCAATAACTGAAAAGTGTTTCATCTACTTCGATGATATTGTAATCAGGAAACCCGAGTCCCAGCCGTTGGAGTCTAATGGTCAGGTACTCTATGATTATTACTCATGAATACATTTTAGGCGTTTGGAAGCGTTTTGGAAACAATGTTTTAACTCCGAATGCACAAAGGCCAATTGGGCCAGTTCAACAAAATAATTCCATTTAAACAAAATAATTTCATTTCATTTAGCTGAGTTTAATAGTTACATAATTAACACGATAATTTTAGCTGGCTACCCTAATAGTCATTATTTCTATAGACTACCTGCGGATTTTGATACTAGAGGTGCTTTCGCTTAGCTTGGTGGGCATTGGTGGTGTTGTCATTGATGGTTCGTAAAGCTCAAAAACGTTCTTTTTGCCACTTTCGCCATTTTTGCTCACACACTACTCGAACGCTCAACCGAGCATAAGACCTAAAATCGCATGATTACCTATACTGTCAAATACATAGTTGTCAAAAAACGATCACAAACAACCATGCTCCAGATGTGGGTCAAAAATTGCACTTTTGGTGGCAAAATAACTCTTTTTTGTAGCTTTCCAAACGCTGAACAAAAAGAGACAGACATTTTCACCCACAGATTCCCAATTAAAATGCCCTTGTGAGCGTTTTTAGCGTTATTTTCGCCAACAGGGGCCTATTCGAACGCACTATAGCTAGGAGCCAGGGTCACTCTGGGTTCGAATCGATTCTAGAACACTGGACGTGAATCGCGTGACCTATTTCTAGTTAGGTACTACCTAACAATGATACAGACACAGATATTTATTGGTAAAGCCGAAAAAGTTTGGACGATATGTGTTAATTATACCCATTAGGCGACGTGATACTGTCACTTTGGCAGAATGGAATGGAACATTAATTAATTGAACGAGTTGTGTTTTATGTTAATTTTTTATTAGTCATTAAACAAAAGGAGGGTTTGATCAGATATGTTCATGCCACCCTCATAGGCACACTCAAGCTTATCTACGCTTAATGGCTATTTGGCTATTTGTATAGTAGATATATTCGTAGTTTGGTGCAATACAATATATAATAATCTATATGACATTAGAAGTATGTGGTTTAGTTCAACTGGTTAATAAAAATAAGCTTGATAATAAATGCATCAATTCATCCATAATTATTGTCTAGTTTTATAGTGTTAGTACGTTTAAATTGTGATGTATTATTATATTTCTTCATAAAACGTAGTTAGCTTTGTGGAAAATTTTAAATTTAAATTTATTTCTTTAAATAAAAAAATAGTACTGGATAAGTCATTGGCGTTGATTTTACTATACCTAAATCTATAGACTAGCTGCGCTCCTCGGTTTCACCCGTGTGGTGATGTATGATGATGATGAATCAAAATATGTAGCCTATGTTCTTCAGGGATAATGTAGGATTCTAATGATGAAAGAATTTTTCAAATAGGTCCAGTAGTTTCGGAGCCTATTACATTTAAACAAACACATATTTCCTCCTTATAATAAAATATAGCACATATACTTGGATATAGATAATGAGTAATTGATCTTACTATTTTATATATAACATAAATAGATAGTTATGAGTGTGAGCAACCCTGAGATATTCGTCGAATCCACATTTTTGCTTAATATAAAGTTTAGCTTGCGTGGGAGGTTGTATGAAGTTTATTTATAACTTAAATCTCTCTAATCCAGAATTTAATAACCTTAAAGGCTTGCACTTGTAGTTCGATGAAACCAAATTGTAAGTTTTTCACAACCATAATCCCTCTCGCGGTCTTTGCACTTTATTTTAAAGAAACTGTCAAGCCAAGGTTTCTCAAATATTTTGTATTACTCTAGAATATTAATCAAAAAAACTATGAAATCTATGAAACTTAAAAAAATAATTTCACCATACATAAATAAACACATTTCATATGACATTGTTTTTATATTTATTTTTCTAATCTTGCTAATAATTAAATTATGTGGGTAGTTAACTACTAGTAATTTTGAATTAACGGCAGAAGTGTTGAGGGTACTGACGTCTAATTATACTAGAGGTCAGTGGCTGGGGCACAGAATATCTAATGCTAGGGACTACAACTACGAAGAAATAATATCAGGAAGAGTAACTGCCTTAAAAAAATGACCCAATAAAAGTCGTGCTAAATCAATAACATCGTTCACGCCGCTATGACTCAGCTGTCATAGTATTCGTTGCAGCACGCGCGTGGACCAATCCCTGCTTTCCTTCTGAAATTTAAACCAATCACCGAACATGTCTATTTGTAACCTCGGAAGTAATTCGTATTTGGAATCATACGCCGTTTTGGTTTGAAGTACCACTTTTTGTGTGGAATTTGTTCTGAGTTATGCATCCTGACATTATTTCTTTGTAGGACTACAACCACTTTGTAGAGGCTGCGAGTAAGTATACAATTAAAATTTACGTTATTCCTTTCTTTTGAGATACCATGTTACATAAGAGGAATTATTATTGTATGTTAATTCTTTCGATTGGAATCATATAAATACGGGATGTTTTTTTTCACATTTGAGTCGGTTCGATTCCCAGACTAAGCAAGTCTTGTAATTTTAGGAAAATCTTTGAATGCAGTATACAGTACTAACTTTTAAAAATAAAATAAAGTGTCCTCTCAGCGAAATATCGTATCTACAATATTTAAGGTTTATTTAAGTTTGTTTAATTAAGTTATTGTTGGTATTTAAGGCTCTCCTGTCATGTTGCATCTATAGTCATGGGACGCCCTGTTCAAGTAAACATTATTAAAATTATACTTAATTTCTTCAAATCTGACTCAACTAAGCGTTCATGCCACCTATTTATTATGATTAGTATGCGGAATTTTATTGGTACCTTGCAAGATAATGTTCGGATTAAACTAAAATCTTATATAAATAATTGAACTTATTAATGTCATAGTTCTTATTTTTATTTTCCATAGTATTGTTAATTGAAAATGGTATTATAAATGTTTTAAACGATCGCGAATCAAATTCATGTTTTTCATAATGTTGGGTCTTTTTCACGCACAAATTATTATCAAGAATAACTTAGATCAACCTCGACGTTTTGATCGAGTTGCATTGATCCCACGGTCGATTAAAAAAAAATGCTTCGGAAGCTATTGACGAGTATAATAATATATTATAACTTAATAATATATAATATTAGCGTTTACACACTCATAACCCATGTCTCCCGCGATACAGGGAACTAGCCCTATATTAAAGAATTTGAACAGAAGAGAAGAGAACAAACATTTTTTTTTGATATAATGTATAAGACACATGTGTGTGATAAGCAGAATATAACATATAACTCGGCTAGGAATCGAAGTTAGGACCCCGCGCTTCAATGGCAGGGTCTAACAGGGCCATTAGTTTTACTAACGGCTAGTTTAAATTAACATACATACATAAAATTTTGATATAATAGTTATTTTTGTTGTGTAGTTTTTATTTACCACTAGCGACTGTCCGCGACTGCGTTCGCGTAGTAGGCTCGGGCTTTGGGATTCCCGTAACCTCCAAACTGTTTTGCATCTTTCTTTCATAAGAACCTTCTCCTGATAATAATTAACACCACAAAAAAAGAATTAGCGGTAAAGCCGTTCTCAAGTTATAGCGTGACCAGAAAAATAAATTCTAGCCAAGAATATAAAAATATTGTATTTGGAGATAGGATTTATAAAATCGATTTGGGTACCTAAAACGACTTGAGATTGGTGTAGTACATGGAGAAATAATTATGTTAGGCCGGTACTAGCAGCTTATTGTCTGAGCTTATTTGGTCTGCGGCCCGTCTGTCGATACCGCACGTTTTTTGTGTCACAAGTCTGAACGCGCTCTGCACATCGCAGAGGACTGAGTACTCACTCGTAGAGTCTACAATGCGCATGCGTATTATAATATCTGACATTTCTTTCCCTTTCGCATCATCTCTCTCTAACTTTGTGCCCGAAGGCTTTTCATTATGTCTCCTTGTTGTTTCTGATAGCCTGGTGTTTTGGGCGCCGTGAAAAGCCGTTGCCGCCCTAACCAATGCCACTGGGCGGATTTGGGCGGAGCGGTCGCACGCCCAAATGAATATTATAACTTTTACTTGGTTTTCATATTTCTCACTACTTCGCAGGACAATAATTACAAGTTGCAAGTAATTTATTATTCAAATAATATGTAACCAACTATCTCTACTGAATAATGTGTAAGTACACAATATGTGCTTCTCAACATTTTTTTCTTCTAAATACGCTGAAATTCTATTATAACTGCACTACATATCTAGCACAAAGTGGCACTTTGTCCGTTAGGAGCACAACAAATTTATGGGAATCCTTTAATGCACTGTTTTAGTTTATTTTTATCGGACGACCAGAGGTGGCACATGTTAGTTACTCTACAAGTATTACTTGCCTGTGTTTACAATGCGTTCAGTTGACCAACCTGACGGCTGCATGGAGTTACACAGTTTGCGTGGAAAGTGATGTATGGCTTGGTTTTAGAATTTTTTTAAAAAAAGGTGGAAAAGTAAACCGAGTTAATTTCACTGTACCATATGAACTTACCTACTAATTTTAATACATAATTTTATCACTAAAATGGAATCTTTATGTAATTTCCCTATCTCCGAAAACAAATTAAAAGCGAAGTTAAAATAGTTACTCGTATAGAAAACTTATTGCCCCAAAATCCCACAAAAAATATAATGAAAGCGTATGAGAACTTTATTAAAAGGAAAATTTCTCTACAGTTTTATTTTTCACCTACTTTGCTTGCAGTAGTTGATAAAAAAGCAGATTATGCACCTCGCATTAGGCACTCGTGCTTTTCAAGAGCAGCAAGAGTTACTAAAATTGTGGTGAAGTGAAAAAAATACATATTACTAAAAATTTAACCGACTTCAACACCAAAAAGTGTGAAATAACTTGTTGAAGTTGGTAGGTACCATGCGTACAATATTGTAATAATATATAGGCATTTTTGAACCATCATGGTACCGAGTTCGACAAGTCATTATACACTTTTCAGTGTTTGAAGTTGCTTTATTTTTTGGTATTTTTCTTAATCAAACCGTTCGCGTTGCACGCAGTATAGTCACTCACAGTGTCCAGAGGTCTTCCAGTATAGTCCTAGCATTGGGATTTTATTAGCTCTTCATTTATTATCGCTCTGGGTAAATTGAGAACATTCCCAAAAGAACCAGAGACGTTGATTGTAGCCCTTACAAAATATCAAAACTGAATTCGGCGAATCCTTTGAGCAAGCGCGAGCGATCTATAATTAGCCTAAATGAAGGCCTTTAATAGCATAGAGATTTAACAAAGCGCCCACGTGATCTGAAGCCTCGCAAATGCCTTGAGCGACGTAAATCGTCTATCAACTCGACGACGGGGGCCTCCCAACCAGACAGTTAAAGTCTGCTGTCCAGTGCGAGATATGTATTACAGAATATTTTGTACTACACTTGCAAGTAACATTTTATTTGCTATTTTTTGTTTAAATCAAACGGGATTAAGATGCATCCGATAGCAAAATGAAGCCCTGAACCTTTTTAACCTTGACGTTTAGAAGCTAGAAGAAGAAAATATATTAGGTACAATACAATTTTTTTAGGTATAATTTAAATAGGTATATATTTTTTTTAGAAAAATATATTTTTTGTACATATTTTTTATATAAAATAAATATTTTTATTTGATTGATGAGCATTTTTGTCAGAGGGCCGTGCGCAGAGGTCACACGACAGTCAACACCCGCCTCTCGAACGGGGTAACAGATTCTGAAGGTTCAGGGACACACCTTGATATGAACTTGCGTTCGCACAGGAGCTTTCTTTAGGATCAAGAGCGTATTACTTATAGTTAATCTGATTTTAAGTAACATAATTATCATTACCATTCATTTCCTTTCTTGATGATTAATAAGTAATTCATTAACCAGTTTTGTTAGAGATGGAATATGTCGAGCCGTGTTTTGCAAATTAGATGACAACTTCAGGGCCACAAGCAGCAGCGTGTGTGAGCTAACAATCCACGTGTATTCAATCAAATCAATTCATTTATTCTGTATAGACCTACGGGGGCACTTACAATCTCAAACGTACGTTTTTTCCGGTTAATTAGTAGGTGTAATAATATTTCAAACTCACGAGAATGTTAATACAAATACTCCTTAATGCTCTTAATATCAGTTTTCCAGATAGTGATATATGACTTTTGGCTGAATAATGAATTTGCTGATTTCAAGCTACGAGTAATTAATAAAGTGTGGTAGTGTAGCATACACGACTTTTGGTTTACTTTCGTTTTGTTGTACACTTCATACGTGACAAACCAAAACCGTGCCTATAGTACGAGTTATCAGATAATGATACTAAACTATTTTTCAATCCCGGCAAACAATATTATTTTTTCTTAAAAAATGTGAGAACCAATATTTCGTCCATCTTAATTAAACGCCTTAAACGTACCTACATGAGCTTAAAAAATAAGATCTGACAATAAAGATATCTGAACCTCGAACTAGTATAAACTGTGTTGCAGGACTTGGCAGGGCAACATGACCTTTCCGTAAATAGTACTGGCTTTTCTTATAAATCAAGAACTCAAAATATTTCCCATACCTTACATTTCTTCAGTATAGTTATTATTATTTGCACTACTAGACGTAATCATCACTATGTCAAGTTTATTCTTGACAATTTAATTTTCATGAGAAGAAATATGTTTTTCGCTTTCGCTTGGCTGGTGGTAGAGCTTTTTAAGTACGGGAACTGTTGCAATCTATGAAGCCTTAGTAACACGGCCACGTGACGTCACTCGCGCCGCCCTAACGGCAATAACGGGCCGAGTTGGGCGGCAGACTGGGCGGGAACACCGGGAAACTCGTAATTTAGTTAAACTTTACGGGATAAATTACTTGTCATGATTTGACGACAGGAAGTAAACTCACCATCATTTAGGTTTAATGTGTGTTTTTACAGTAATTTATAGTACAGGCGTTTGTGTAAGTTTATCATTTAATAATTTAAAAAAATCAACAGAATTGAGTATTGTTTTTACACATTTATATAATACTAGTACCTGCGCCCCGCGGTTTCACTCGCGCGGTGATGGATGGTGATGATGATGAAAAGTATCTTATGTCCTTCCCCGAGATATGACAGATCGAAAAACACAATAATCATACTCGTAAATACTGGTCCAGCCGTTCTTGACTTATAAATGGTGTAACTTACACGACATTGTTTTGTTATAGATGTAAGTATAACTTTTGTCTGATATGACTGTGTTTCCGGTTTACAAATTACTAGCCAGGTTCAAGCTCATGCTGGTATCATAGAGCTGAACTTTGGCTCTTACCATGCAAATGGTCTACTGATAGAGCCGATCGAGATATATTAGAAGGCGGTTATAGGAACTTTTTTACTACACAACACAGCTCGCTGTATAAAGTACCTACATTTTAAAAGATTGTCAGAAAAAAATATTTTTATAAAATAACTTATTTATATATACGAGTAAATAGGAAAGAAGGTATATATATATATAATCAATATAAATATATACTACGTCATCTTCATTGTAGTTTTCATATTTTATAGTTTTATGTACTAATATTTAAATAAATAAGGTAAAAATAGCGTCAATCAATTTATTAGGTGACAAATGCAATTGACTCATACAATTATCACGACATGCCCTATGTTACCAATACTTGGTGCAAGCCAATCACTTAAGGGCATATTTAGTGCAATACGGAATTAGTTTACATCAAATACTACATACAAATCTATATTATATAAAAGAAGATGTCCTGACTGACTGGCTGACAGACAACGCACAGCCTAAACCACTGATCGTAGAGACTTGAAAAGCCAAAGACCAAAATTGGCGCATTTTTTTTACCGCGGCCATCAACCAAACCTAGGTTATTATATTATTTTACACATATAAAAAAATCGTTAATACATTAATTTTCGTGTTAATTTTTCCCAACTCACCCCAAAGTTTCAACGATGGCCGTGGAAAAAAATAAATGCGCCACTTCCCATAGTGATTTGGTCATTATCCTTTGGAGGGTGTATTGTCCTTGATGCGTAGAGGTGTACTAAGAATGGGTTTTCCAAAATTCTACCCCTAAGGGGGTCAAAAGGGGTGAAAACGTTTGTATGAAACTCCTTTGTTTTTGAACTTATAGTTGTGAGAATTTGTATTTGGATAGGTCATTCAAAATAAAAATGTTGGACTATTTTTTTTTGGATAGTGGTGGTTTAGGAGGGTGAAATGGAATAAAAGTTTGTATGGAATTTTTTTGTTTGGTGAAAATTAGTGTGAAAATTAGCATTTGGACAGTTTAAAGTGATGATTTCAATATTTATTGACAGGGATGACTTAACCCTATTACCTACCCTAATAACTCGCGGTTCGCCATATTTGGCCAATAATACAATAGATTTTGCAGAAATCAACCTACTTTTCCAGGAACTGCAACGTGTGTGGTTAAGGGGGTGAAACGGGGGATAATTTTTTTTCATTCGTTCTTTGTTTTTGGAGCTACAGTGATGAAAATTGATAACTGGATAGGTAATTTAAAATAAATAGTGATGCTTTCAATATTTTTGTCACGGATGACTTAAGGGGTAAAACGAGGGATGTAAAAACCACTACATATTATAAACAGTATAGGTCAAATTTCTGTACAATGAAAAATATGCTAAAAACCGAGTCACCGAGTGAAAAATTAGTTCAAATTGTTTGTTTCTCTGTATGTTTGTCTGTCTGTTTGTACGGGCTCATCTCCGAAACCACTGGACCGATTTAAATGAAATTTTGTATGGTGGTAGCTTATATGCCTGATCAACATAATAGGATACTTTTGATCCCGGTAAATTAAAGAGTTCCCGTGGGATATTTAAAAATCTATAATTACCGTATCCCGCGAGTTCACGCGAGCAAAGCCGCTTGCGGGTCAGCTAGTGTGAAATAATCGAACATAAAATCCTATTTTTGTGTTTTAGTAACATTTCTAATACATAAATACACTCTACTTTCACGTGGTAACACAACATTGACGTTCTCAGCATCCTGGTTCCCTGGTAAGTTCGACCTCTGGAGCGGACGGGGCCCCTCTAAGGCGCCATCCTTGTGAAAGGTCACAAAATGCCAAAGGCCACGGTTTGCCCCCGTTACGTGATTCGCAAACCTCTTTATGGACCAATGGTAATAGGTACGAGTGAGTACTGTTTTCCATGGTCGAGTAATTTTACAATTCAATGAGGTTGGGAAAGATGCATAAAAATCCAGTATATCCCATAAAAAATGTTTTTGTTCTTGCATCAGTTTGTAGAGTTTTATTGTCATAGAAGAAATTTCACGAACTGGTTTATTTTCGTAGGTACATCTCAATATGCTTAGTGCTTTATTGTGTCCTTTTGCCTTTCATTTGTGTTTCTCATAGTTATTTGACTTTGCTAAAATCTTATTGTAGGTAAATAATATACGATGTATTCTACAAAACTCTACATAGCTTTGCATGGGATGTAGAGACCTCGTGTTCACTTGGATGCAATAATCATTGATGTGAGGATGTTTACGCAAGGTCATCAACATTAACATTTATTAATGTTTTCAAAAACAATTGAAATCATTTTCATGACTTCGAGTGTTATCGTGTCTCTTTGTATATATACTACCACAATTTTATATAAAATAATAAATAAGAATGTTAATAATAATAATAATTTAGATGTTTTATATTAGATGATTTCTTATTTTATTTAATACCGTCATCACAATGATAACATTGAAAGTCGTTAGCTAGCTACCCTTCTTACCAATAGTTCCCAATAGCGCGCACCCCTGTAATCGGCATCACCACTTTGTGACCCTTTGTACCAGGATGGCATAAATTGTTAGGGGATCGATCATCCCTTACAATACCCACACCAAAGTAGTGGGAGCGCGCATTGCCCACACCTCGTTACAATGCTTACTTGTGTTAATTCAATTTGGTACAATCTAATTGCGCAAACTTTGACCTGAAACTCTGATTTGAACAAGTATACTTACTTATTCCATAGTGTTCACGAGTTAGTTTATAGTTGTATGCTAAACAAAGTAGCAAAAGCACAGGAAGTTTTCAAGTTCGTACAACATTTTCAACGTGACCACGGCCTGCTTAGCATGAAATATATACCTACTAGATTTTGATTGTTGCAAATTTGAGAGGGCGGGAAAATAACCAATAATAATAATATAATACATATGGGACAACATCCACACAAAAGTCTTCAGATCCCAAACTAGGCAGAGCCTGTACTGTGGTAACCTGATGACTGATATACATACTTATATACATATACACACCCAGACACAGCTCAAACAGACATGTCCATGCACACAAATGTTTGACCTGTCCGGGGATCGAATTCGGGACCAGCGGCTCAAAAGGCAGGGGTGCTACCAATTGCGCCAACCGGCCTGTCAACAAAGGATATCATTGGTTTTGTTTCACTTTCTTAGATATATGTTTCTACGAGTTGTGACTTGTAATAGTGGATTATTAATGTAAAGTAACGGTGCACGAGTGTAGGCAAAGTGTACGAAATCATGAAACGTTGCTGTTGTGTTTTCATCTTAGCCTAAGCAACTTTTAGTTTTGTATCCACTGGAAAATGACTTTGACAGCACGGTGGCCTAATGAGATACTTATTTAATATTTATGTGACTGTAATTTGACGCTGACTAAGTGAATAAAGACCTTACTTGATCGCATCAACCATCTATAAATATTTACCTAAACTTGAGAAACGGTAAATGTATAAACAAAAATATTGCTGACGGACGATGGGAGACGCCTTTATAATTTGTATCAAAATTATAGCGTTACTATTCTCCGGTCGGGTCGCAAAATTTTATGAAATCATCAACATAATATTTTAATCTATATATATAAAAATTTACCCCTATTACTCCTGGTCACGCCAAAATTTAAGAACGGATGGAACAATCTAGCTATTTTTTGTTGTGTTAATTATTGCCAGGAGAAGTTTCTTCTCGAGAAGGGTGAAAGAAAAACGAAGAAAAGATGGGGGGCTTTGGCGAGCGAGGCCGAGCCTACTACGCGAACGAAATCGCGGGCATTTGCTAGTAATATTATAAATGAGAAAGTAAGTTTGTTTGTTACGCTTTCACGCTTAAACTGGTGAACGGATCTCGATGAAATTTGGCAAGAACATAAATCATAACTAGGGAAGTGACATAGGGTACTTTACATCATCATCATCATCCATCACCACGTGGGTGAAACCCCGGAGCTCAGCTGCTAGTCAACAATAAAATTTGTATAAGTTAGGGAAAAACCTTTATATTATATTTTTAAGACAGATAGATAGAAGATACGAAGAGAAATAATGAATATAGTGCGTATCTACATTTTGATGAGAATTCAGTGGTTAGATAGGTTTGCATGTTTCACGCGTGCATACGACGTTTTCTCCTCACCAGCTCAAATTCCTTGTAAGCAAAAGTCATCTTTGCTTATTTAGTGAACAAAGTGTTTTGAACCTTTGATGAAAACGAGGGAGCAAAAGAGAAAAAAACAAGTTCGCTCACTTATGCGTGGGTTTCAGAGATACATCCTTAAACTCTAGTCTATCTATTCATTAAAGTTATTTGACGTCTATTCTCCTACGTCTAGTCTTATCTGAAATCATTTTATTAAGATTAGACGTAAAATAACTATAACGTAAAGATAAAGCATCATTGGAGACATTTTTTGTATGCTGTATCATTTAAATAAAAGTATAAGAGTTTTATTTACTACTACGTTCTTACAATTAAATTTAATACAATTACCTCTTAGAAAATGAGACGAGTATTTGGGGATTTTAGTGGTAGTCCCAATTTAGTACTATATTATAATTCAATTAAAAGAAAACAACTTTTTATTGCTGTTTTGCTATAAAACTCAGTGGGCCTAGCACGAAAATAACTTAGTACTAGTACTTAAGTGTATCGCATCGTTGACTCATACAGTGGGTGCAGCCCGAACATTTGAGTCAGTGTAACGTAATCGTATCGTTGACGTATATATACAGTACAAACTATTATTTATCTAGTAAAACTGCGGCTCAGATAACTCGATACGTTCACAATAAAAATGATAAGCCACATTTTACACGGTTTCTGATAGCGCCCCGATTATGTAGGGTGATGTACGAGTACTGTTTATTTCTGTCTTGCCTGTATGCCCCTTTGTTATACGGGATACTGTAGGAATAGTACGCTATGTCAATATGCCTATGTATAGGTAAAAAATACATATGTATATACAATTGAGTGTAATGAGACGAATTTCACAGTTTTTCTATACCTAACAAATATATAAATATATCAGAAGTTTTAAATAAGTATACTCTTCAATATAAACCAAATATTATTAAACTAGGTGCGCCACGCGGTTACACCCGCGAGGTGATGGATGATGATAATGAAAAGTATCCTACGTGTTAATCCAGCTCCTCATCTACTTCCATACCAAATTTAGCAAAATTAGGCCAAGCTTTGAGTGTGAACGAGTAACAAACATCCACCTATACATACAAACTTTCGCGTTTATATCAATTCATAATTTCAAGGAAAATAAAAAGCTGTGTATTTCTGTTTCACCTGCACAATGGGTCTTTGTTACACTCAGTAATAACAATAGGAATAGATAAGACGTTTTCCTATGTAACAAGTCTACGCGTTTTTTTATCAGTTAACCCTTCAAGGGTCGATGTCATTATAACAATGAAATTTCTATTGTGTATGACCGTGCGACCTTTGATGCAATAAGTACCTACATTTTAGAGAAGTTGCGAGGGCCCGCATATTTTGATTCCGCTATCCCTATTTTTTAATGTTAGATGGTATATATTCCAAATATACTCACAAAGCGGTATGTTTCTATCTTGGCCCTTATATCTTGGTTCTATCACGCGTAACAATAAGGATCTGAACTCTTCTACTAGGCAAGCGTATTAAATCATCGACTGCATACCGCATCGTCACATAACCTGAGTTTGTATAGTGCTAAAATGCAAACCCATAAGGTATAAAAAACATGAAAATGGTAAAGATATTGAGGATCAAATCGTCTTGGTAAAACAAAAGCAAATTATTACCGCGATACTGCTTCGCGGTAGAAATTAGCTTTTGTTTCGTATTCGCAATACTAAGTTCAGTTTTGAATGGTAATGGCACATTATAAAACGCTATTATTCTACTGTGGTATGGGTGCCGGCGACAAGAGACTTAATAACTTAATGTGTCAGGGTTATGGGCGCAGTGCAGTTCGTCACTTGTGGCGAAATGTATCTGTTCTGGGCAGAGGTTACCACTTAACACCAGATGGACCACGTGCTTGTAACCGTTTCCTAATAACTTTCATAAAAATGTACTTAGATTTTCAAAGCATAATTCAAACAATAATATAATTTAACCTGTAAGTCATTATAGTATAGTATAGTATGTCAGAAAAGAGAGAGGTGGTGTCAAACCCACTGACATCTACCTACACGTGTATGTTTACCTATCTATAATTAGGTATAATATAAAATACATTGTAGTATATATTTAGTATTAGACCTATGGAAGCGCTCGTAGCGGAGCTCGACTTGGTGATAAGCTCACTTGGACTTGGATGGGTGACCGCTAGTGGCATTATTCAACTGAGCGCTTCCGTGCTTCGGAGGGCACGTTATGCCGTCGGTCCCGGTTGTTTGGACAACAGTCGTTAGGCTATGTCGAAGGCCTTCGAGCGGCCTGAATACTTCAACACGGGTTGGCCACTAACCTATCCACCAGGCCCAACTCCTCTCTCTGAGAAGAAGGCTCGAGTTCCAGCAGTGGGAACAAAATGAGCTGATTATGATGAGTCATCAAAAGTAGAGGTAGGTCGCCAACGAACCCTATGAGCCAGATAAAGCCTAAAGTAGTGTATAGTCGCGTCACAAACTAGGTATTAAATTAAAAAGAAGGGATTTGTTGTTTTAAAGGTTGTAAAGGTCGAAACACACAACAAGGGTTTCGGTAGCACGTGTCACGCGTTGGCGTTGCTTAATAAGTCCTTTAATATTTTAAGACAATTACGTACCTAACTTATTACGTTTGCCAGATAGACTCAAATGTTAATTAAATAAACATATAAATCAATGAATATGAACTGATATTCAAAGACGAAAGGAAATATATCCGACCTACATTAAATAAATGTATGGCGAACTACCTCTATTATCGTCTATATATAAACATGCGACACCCTGCATATCTCGCCACTCACACCCTAGCGGTTAGCGAGTGTGACGTCATCGTTCCTGCCACCCTCCGTCCAACCCTCTCACGACTAGTGGGGCAAAACTATTTATACCTCTTCGATATGCTGGTTTCCTACTATAGCACACTACTTTCGCGGGGCGCTTGCATCCAGTTGCCCTGACACTAGTCAGTATAGTGGGAGCCACTGTTACGTAATCTATGATGACGTCGCGTTTGCGTCGTTTACCTTTTCCCCGTTTATGCAACCCTAGTATGATCGTAGCAAGTGGTGACGTAAGCGTTTCTGACGTATTGCTTCTATTGCGAAACTAGTATTGCAGGGGTAGGTCGTAGCACAACATGTAGCTACTATTTTGTTCTTGTAGCATGAGCTCGGTAGCTACGAATATACGCTGCAGTCTGCTACGGCGTAGATACCATTTGGTCCATCAGATTAACTCCTTACATAATATTATTTATTAGGATAAGTTATCGATGTAGCATGTGTTAAAATTATGTGTTATGACAGTTACAAGGACAAGCAATGATTTATTATATGTAATGAAAGGAAATTGTGCCAGATATTCCCGTGTTTACCTTACAAGGACACATTTTTAAAGAGACAGGAGAAGGGAATAGGCATTATACGAAAGTGCTAATAAACCATAGCTTAACGATAATTTTTCATCTTATTTGGCGACTTTGAATGATACATACTCTCCCAGTCAAAAATTCTAATCTTTTTACGAAATTAAGTTATAAACTCCCAGAAGTAAAGCTGTAAGCGTTTCACATTTTTATGAAAAGGTTTTACTAAAGGTTTTATATTATATAAGAAAAGGTTTTATAAAGTATTTTAGGTTATTTGAGCGCCCATAGAAGTTGGTAATTAAATTAATTTAATTTTTAATTTACTTTTGTTTGATCTTATGTTACTGTAGTGTAGTGACATGTCCTTTATCTAATTGTGATATGTACTCGTATGAAAGAAACAATTAAAATTTATCGAACGATTATACTACTCTATTTTACTCTATTTTAAGCAAATAAAGTATCTGCATCACCACCGTTTACATATTTTATACGTATGGTTATTTATCGCGTTATTCCTGAGTTAGCAACCATGCTGAGGAAAAACGGGATAAGTCTCGTAGTCTCTAATGCGGGTCTACGGTCGCTTTTTCGATAATACGGAGGTTATTACTACCAGGCAAATAGGAATGGAAAGAGTTCGCTGACACGTGCAAACCAACTTCTCCCAACCTACACCCTCTACGATCCTACACAAAGTTTGTAAAGGGGAAATTACACAATCCTTTGAAATCAGTCACCTTCGCCTCTACATTTATTAAAACTGTTAAAAATATTTTAATTAACTCAATCCAATTTATCACGTTTGCTAAGGCTACTAAATTTTACATTGTAGAATATATTATTATTAATCTTAGTATAGCGGTTACAATGTAATTTTTGCTAACAATTCTCATTATTGTATTATAGAAATTAGTATGCATTCATTCCTAGGCTTTTAAAAAAGTAATTCTATATATTTCTGTGAAAAGTACCCAACTAAATTGTTTGTATGATTTTTGTGTGAACACAGTTAGTAGTAATACTACTACAGCGCGGACCAAAATATTCTATAGATTTTATTGGCCACTTGGCTAATAGATTAAATTCTTTTAGGGTTTTTTAGCAAAGCTTGAAACTAGTTGTCGCACAATTTCCTCAACATGTGAAAAAGCATCTTTATAAAATTATCCATCTCTGTCTCGCTGCATCTGCCGGCGTGTCTGCTATCCTTATCGTAGGCGGAAAGCTTTGGATGAAATTTTAACATTCTAGAATAAATAGGCAAAGTAAACTCCTTAAAACGTGCCCATTTTCCTTGGCACCACTGTAGTGCCAGATAATTTGGCTCGAAGCAGTACCATGCAAGAACTTGTTGAATATTGAACTACAACTTGCTATTGCAAACAAGTGAATGTGACAGAAAAATCAAATAAACTCTAAAACCAAAGAAGCGGCCGTTATAAGCGCAATGCAATGTCATGCATGACTTGTTCGTCTCCTCACTTGATAAAGGCATGATAAAAATAAGTACCCGTAAGACAATCTTTTGTCATTGGCAGAGTTTTAGTATTTTAACTGTTAAGAGATTCAGGGGCAGTAATGATCAGCTGTCAACCAAGCAGACCAACCACTGGCACGATCCCTACCTGCATAGCTTGTGCATTCGTTGAAGATCCCCGAGATTCAGTCCCCATTCCAAGTCTAGAGTGATATTACGTTCGACCTTATCAGTAGTGACCGTCAGATGAGATTACGTTTGAACACTAGCCTGACAATAATAAAAAAATGTGCGCGTCTCTGGATGCCCACCAGAAGTGATTAAGTATTTAAACTAATCTAGCGCTGTGGGTTAGAGTGAGAGAGGATGCGAGAGAGAAAGGGAGGCTAGACAGACTGGCACCGTAACGCGTTACGTAACGAATCGGTTTACCCTCCCATAAGAAGTTATCACTTCAAAAAACTATAAGTAACTGGGTTTCGGTTTGAAGGTCACGGTGGGGTTTAAAGGGTACAAACGGGAAGCGTGTTCGACAAGAGAAATTAGAGAGTTAGGTGAGCGAGCTCCAAGAAATGTTACGATATGGCATGGCATTGTAATGCTACTCTGATGGCGTTCCATCGTGAGAGTCGGTACGTAACGCGAAGTTTACAATCAGATGAACTACTTTTTCCATCATTTTCTTTTACTTTGTCATCACTTGGTAGTATAAAAAATGCTGTGATGAATGCGGTAGGATAAAATGTTGATAAATCCTACACACAATATAAATATACTCGTGTTTACACTATTCTTTTAAATTATTCTTATCTAAGTAGATAATGTGAACACCTGGCCATGGAGTGACGAACATGAAGTATAACTTTGAAGCGACTTGTAGCTATGACTACGTGCTAGTTCTAGATTTCCTGATAATTGACAAAGCATCTAAATATCATTTTCAAATTCAAAATTAACCGACTATCTCGCGGAAACTTATAAATCCGGTAATAGGCAAAAATGCGTCCATTAATAAAATAATTACAAAATAACGAACTGCGATACATAAGGAATAGAATAGAACTGACTGACTTGCCCGCGGCTGCGCTCGCTTGGTCTTGGTCAAGTAATGGAAGCGCTGTTTTCGAATCTCGGGGTTCTGGGTTCAATCCCCTGGTTGGATAGATATTGGGATTTTCTGACAAAGAAATTCTCAATAGCAGTCCGGAGTGTGAAACAGTGTCCCATAGATGACAATAGGCTCACTCCCCTATTAGATGGGACCAAAAATATATCCAGCGAAACGCAGATGTTTAACATCGCTGTTTACCCCTTCGAAGATATATAGGTGCGACGATTGAGCTGACCCGCCAGCGGCTTCACTCGCGTGGTCTTACATTCGTAAATATTAGTAGATTATGCACCGAAGGAGTAAAGCAGTGTGTTACGTGACGGGCGCTATATTGAACCCTGAGTGCAACGAGTGAGTGAGTCTTGAGTTAATCCCTGAGCGCAGCGAGGGCATTAAAATTTTATTTTTTACTTATAGTTATAGAAGGACAGAGTAATATTTTTGGAAGGAACATTTTATGGAAAATAATGTTTTAGTCTTTCGCGGTTGTTAACGAAAGTTATAATTAGTATCTACTCACGAGATATAGACCATGATTTAGTTACTTTTGGAGCTCCCGATATTTCCGTACAGTTAGATACATGCACCACGTTCAACATTATAACATTTTATGGAAGTTGTTGAAATAACACCAAACACCAGATCCCGGGTACGTAACTTGAACTATGACCTTGCTGCGCAGAAAGGGGTCGTGCGTAACCCATAGCAACGCGGTGCACAACAACCACACTCCCTATAGTACCTACAATCCCGCCTTTTTTCATTTTTTCTGTATGCTGTCTACGGAGACAGAGTTCTCCTACAACTAACTTTCTAAATCCAAAGCACTTTACATCCATGAGAGTTTCATACAACATTACAGCTCTGGGGATGTAATGCCTTGCTTTACGTTGATATTGCGTGATATGTAATTGGACATTTTCGAGCAGGTGGTATGAAAAAATATGTATACACCTCTATCCTCTACCCCTAGTAATACACTCACTGGCGTGCTGGATTTAATTTATTGTTATACGAGTAGCTTAGATATTAGCCGTGCCATAGAAGTTCATGCGCACCGTCCAGTTAATCAGGACCCTAGTTATATATGAGGCCGTATATCATAGAGAGTTCAAGGTGTCTTCTTTGATATATGTAAAAGATCAAGAAAAAAATTATTACCAAAAAATGGAACCGACTTCATCACCAAAAAGTGTGAATAAACTTGTTGAAGTCGGTACCATGATAGTTCAGAAATACCTACTATCACAATATTGTGCGTTATTAGTTATTTCACACTTTTTGATGTTGAGGTCAGTTCCATAACTCGTAAAAAAAAATTGCCTATTTTAGTGAACCTTGCTAAGTACGTAATCGATTGTCATTCACCGTCAATGATGATATCGTCCAAATAGGCGAAATACTTTTCAGTCATTGGAGTGTAACTCAAAAACTGCTAGACTTTATAAACCATATGGGTGCAAAGTTCTCATCAACGGAAATGAATTAAGTACAAACACAAAGTAGCTACTGTAAAACGTTGAGGAGTTCCCTTGACTGTTCTTCGTGTTGATGACAGTCACTACCCATCTAGGTGTAAAGTTGTCATCAATACAAATTATTCAAGCCCAAACACCAGGTAATAGCCGTAAATCGTTGCGGAGTCTTTCGGCTCCATTATCAGATCGGCTCCAGACCTTCATTAAATAGTAGAGCTTCATGACACTGAGTATAGATAGAAGATACTCGTAGATAAAGGTATTCCTTTCAGTGTATTCACTAAAATATTTCATGTGCAAGCACGGCCCGTTATTGTAATATACAATTAATATCACTAACTAAATTGAGATTTAAACTAATCGTTATTGGGAATTATAAGCTAAAACAATAAAATGATTGTTTAATCATTTTATTGTTATATATAATTTGCCTAAATAATAAAGTAAAATATGATCTATCATATTTTATGCTAGTTGCTGCAGGCGTTGCAATACAACGCAATGTTATACTTTTAGATAAGACTTTTACTTTGTAGTTCTCTCTAGTTGTATAATTCACTTTATGGCTCTTGTAGCAGTTACCCTGTAGCTGACGTGTGAGCGAACGATAAGTATACCTATATAGGTGTTAGACCTCCATGCAGCCTCTGGAGCCTTAGTAGATATAACCGCAAACCCTCGGGGTGCCCCATGGGACGGGGTGAATCGAGACAACCTTACGCTTGGGATTACGAAATTAAATAAAACGTGGCTCGTCTTAGAAAAGAGATCGTCTTAGAAAACACATAAAAAACGTGTACAGCAGCAGTACTTCTGTTTTAAGATATTTTTAATGAATGTGTTGTGAAGCGTGAGTAAAGTTCGTTTGTTCCTATTAGGAAAATTAACTGGTTGTCTAGTAATTCTTCGGATGTCGACACCCTATAATAAAACTAATTATCAAATTTAAATTTTTCTAGTTTTTACCTATAAATGAGTCAGTCAGTGAAAATATGATTGTTTGGAATATTAGAGAGTAGTAATCCTAAATAGGTTTATTATACGAGTAGTTTTGTAATATTTGGTCTGTATGTCCGACTATAATCCCATGCTACATCGAATACACAAGTGCGCGAAAACTTGACTACTGTTCTACTGTTTGAAACTGATCTAATGTTGTGATTTAATTTTTAACTACATTATATTTTGTACTGTCAAAGTATAAACATTGATTTAAAATGTGTTTTTTTAAGAAATAAAAATATCACATAGATCCCTTGCACTGTTGCCGCGTTTTAATCATTTTTTTTTTATTTTCTCATTATTGAATATATTTTCTGAGCACTAGGCTAACAAATACGAGTCATCGGTTGTCTACTAAATGTCTTACTAAATGTACTATATACCAAGCGATAATATTTTGCCAGGAGGTCATCAAAGTCTGGGTCTAGATTGGCCAAAATATGTCCCAATATCATTATGTGTGCCTGGTGTTAACAAAGTTAACAGATACGTCATACGTCTACCTAATACTTTCCAGATTAATTATAAGTCTTTTAAAAGAGTATAAAAAAATTATAATTATTTTTGTAATGTCATTTTATGTGGTTTAGACGATAAACGTCTATACGCCGCTTTTTTAAAATTAATATTCTTTTCACTTCAGTAGCTCAAACATGTAGGTTGAGCTGCCTGAAATCAAAGAGCAAAATGCGATTTTGCTCTCTGAGTGAAACAAAGTAACTTTTAATAATTTTTTACATATAGTTGCTCAAAAAGTGGCGTAGTGCAGGGACGTATAGCGTTCGGGATGTAGGCTATTACATACCCGTGCTTTTTTTACCTTTCCCGAACTCGTGCGTTCTCTTTCCCAACTGTCAAAATAATGTCTATTAAAAAGAAAAATACAGGCATAGTTACCTTCGCCTACCAGAATGGGTGACAAAAAAATTCATTGCATTTTCCAGAATTTTTCTTCGCGAGTTTATTTTATTTAATTGCTTTATTTTTTCGCAACTGTATTAAAAATAGTCGTTCAGTACACGTGCGGAACCGTCATTGCAACTTGTTCAGACTGTCAACCTAGACATTTGTCGGAACTCTTTGCAATGACAGCCTTTCCCGACTTGTAATGAAATATACTATTTTCAGATTGCTGCGAATATCTTATTCAGCCTTGGGTTAATCATAAATTCAAAACATTCACACTCTATTTCTATCCCGCCATTAGAAAGAGAGAGAGACAAAGACCAGCCCTTTTGAAGTTCCGTTTTTGAATTAGACCTCAAAGACAAACACGTTCGGAATTTCGTACTAACTAAATAAAATTTGCAAAAAAGATTATGTCTTTTAATGTAATTTATTGAATTGGAACCTCTAGCTACAATGTTATTTTGATTCATAATAAATAGTTATTTCAATCTATTCCTGTTTATTATTTTATCTCCTAAAGTGTTCTCGCTGCTGAAGTGAAAAGTTAGAGTTTTACACAAGAGCAAAGTTTTTTGCATCTCGTACCTTTGAATCCCTCGCACACTCAACTTCAAAATCAGCACTCGCAGCAAAAAACGACTTTGCTCTCTTGTTGCACAAATACTAATAAATGTGGAAAGAACTTTGTAAAGAAAAATGGACTTTGACATTTCATAGCGATTTCAATTAAATCACTCTTGAAAAGTGGTTTACATTACTATCTTTTTTAACACTTTTCTTTCCACCGGCGATACACGTCTGCACAGTGAGCCTAGCACAAAAAAACGTAAGTTTAACGTAATCGTATCGTTGACTTAAAAAAAATAATTTAGAAAAAAGAATTACACCTGTGGCACAGATAACACATTGTTTGTACGATGAAGCCAGACTTGTTTCACGCACGTAAACGTAAACAATTCAATTGTGTACGTTAACGATAACACTAATTACACTATAACACAATAACACTTCAAAAATATTCAGAAATTATTTGTGCTAAGGCTAAAGCATTAGACTATATTTTAGAGAATAACATGTTCCTTGGCAGTGATGAGCCATAAAATATGGGACCCCAATGCTTGCCTAATGCCAACGCTACGAAGGCTCTACGATAACGCCTACTCGCGCTGTGGTGCAAACGCGCCCTACGGTATTCATCCTTACTATGTATGTTATCCTAGTACAAATAACCCCGAGTTCAGCCACGGTATGTTACGTCATTGCTCAAAGCAGCCACGTCATGGTTGCTACTTTGTAATAGTACCACATTATCACAGTATTTTTTACTTGTTTATGGTGTTTAATTTTAATAGCATCGAATAAATAGAGGGGCTGTGAAATTCGGCATATGTCATTATTTATTGTGCTATAGGAAATTAGCGGTTATCTATGTGGTTTTTGTGTGCTAATCAAGGACTTATATAAACTGAGGTAGACGTGGTACACTAACGGCCGTTTTCAATATTCTATCTATTCATAGTAAACCGACGATAGATAGGTTATTGAAAACGGCTGTAAAACGTCCATTCTAAAATCAATCCTCAAACTACATTGACAAAGTTTCACACACAAATTTAATAGTTTAAGGCGATATAGTAGCGAAGTTGTTTAGTTGTATGAAATACTCAGCGTGCGCGCTTTCAAATTTATAATATATTTGTGATATTTTATTTTCTAAAAAATGAAACTTACGCTTTTATAAAACTGAGCTCACTAAAGTATTTGAATATTTGTTTGGATCGAATACATTCTTTTTTTGTATAAATATCTTAAATAGAAACTGAATAGAGTGACTCCATCGACGGCAACGTTTTCAAGGGTGCTTTTTGGGAAAGTTTGCGACTTTTTCATCTATCCAAATTTCTTTAATCGTGTATTGGCGAACATATTCGAATAAAGTATTTTGGGAACATACTAGCTGCGCTCCGCGGTTTCACCCGCGTGGCGATGGATGGATGAGGTTGACTCAAATATAGCATAATGTTACTCCGGTAAAAGGTAGCTTCCTCTCTAGAGTAGATAAGGATCAATACCAAGGTCCGAATATGTGGCCTGGATTGTACCGGCGGCGTTAGTATTGCATATTTCAAAATGAAAAAGTATTTATTGTGACATAACACTAAGACAGTACTGTCTGAGACTGTAGTTAGACATTTTAAAGTAATGTGGAACTTCTTTGTAGATATTGACGTTCACGTTGTAGATTCTTCTATAAAACTGAAGTACATCACTGTGCTCTATTGTCAATAGCATCATAGACCAAAATATATATTAGGAAAAATAGCATTGACTAATATTATATGGTCAATAATTTCCGTTTTTTGGTGCTTTTTCCACACCTTGGGTTACGTTATCGAAGTTTTCATACGGATCCCTAACTTTTTTAAATATTATATAGCGAATGTTCATCCGGGAAAATGTAGGATTCTAATGGTCAAAGAATTTTTCTAATAAGGCCAGTAGTTGCGAAGTCTATTGGCTATATTATGGTCCCGGGTTCGAATCCCGGACAGGTCAAACACTTGCTTCCATGAACATGTCTGTTTGACCAAATAAATACATATGTCTAATATTAAATATATACTTAAATGTATTTTATATTATAATTATAGGTACGTACGTACACATGTAGATATCAGTGGGTGTGAGGGCAGAGCTGATGAACTTTTTTTATTTGTCGCAGTGAAATCTTTTAAAGATGTCACTGGCCCCGGGGGGAGCAAGGTGGTTATTTGGGAGTCTAGCATACCCACTAAAACACTGCGGTGTACATTACTGCCGCTTATGGTGGGAACGCGGGAAAGCTTTCGGACGCAAAATTAAGTTGTGCAAATTCTTCAAAACGAATCCTGACTGGATAGACCTCGACAACATTTTTCAATTTTATTTTTGAGAAAACTCTGAGGCTTTTAGACACCAATTTAAAACAACAATTATTTTTTATGACTTTTCTCCAGGACGACAGGTCTTGGCAAAGGACTAAACGATATATTTTTACTTTTTGGAAAAACAAATGGCCCATATTTGAATAGCTGTATCTGCGCACCCAAAAGACGTAGAGTGTTCGAGTTGGGATCAAATTGTAGAAAATTAAGTTTGCTTTACAAAAGTATGCCACAAATACACTCGATAAACGGTTCTTTAACGGTAATGGTTCGTTTTTGAAATAGCCACACAATGTAGCACAGGGTTTTTTCAAACTACTCTTACGGGACCTAACAACATATAAAAAACATTTTTGTTACATGAGCGTTTGCCATGTTTTTCTTTTTTTTTGTCGAAATTCACTGGTTTATAAAGAAAGTTCTTGAAAATTCAGAGTTCAGAAAACTTATAACTTATTATATTTTCCGATGGAAAACATTCACCGTATAACTTCGCTTCAGTGTTCACGTCACGTTAAACAAACTGCATATTTTCTTGTAAACATCTCGATTGTACTCTTAAGCTTTACGTTTAAATATTCTGAGGGCAACTACAACTATTGTTTCGCAATCTACTAAAAATACGAATATGTGAAAGGTAAATAAAGTCAGTACCATGAGCACAATTTTGTGATAATAGGTACCTACTTTTGAACTATCATGGTACCGACTTCAACAATTTATTTCAGACATTTTAGTGTTGAAGTCGGTTCCATATTTGCTAAAAAAATTATAAGTGGAAGTTTGACCACTATCTCACCTGACGTTTGAGTGATAATGCAGTCTACGGTGGATCACGCGATAGAAGATAATATTGCTATATCTATCGACCCTTTTTAAAATAATGCTACGTCATAGCTAGGTCAACAAACCTATACATATTTGCTGCGACGCGCGACGTTTATAAAGACCGTATTGTGTTTGCTAAATCAATACTCAGGACGCGTACGATGGGAGGCGATCAATGCACCCTCAATGACGTCATAGGATAGTATTGATTTTCTCACCCCAGCGCCTCGTACTTCTGCGCTCCTAGCACCCAAGCATGCCGGGAAAAGCTTTCTTTAGTGAAAAACTTGAGATGATACTGAAAAATCTTGGACAAAGAATTTCCTTCGACTTGGCCTGCCAAGTGTACTCTCAACAACAGAATTGAACATAACTGTGTACACGCACTGATTTGGTTTGCTGCAGTATATTCTACCTTCCAAATCATTTATATAAAGTTTACATTTGTTTAGTACCTACTTACGTCAATTACTTAAATCATTTTCGTTGAAATTGTTCATAGAAGAAGCAAGGTTTGCGCTTGATGGGGGACTGCGGATGTGTTATCAACAAGTTTATTAAGGAAGTGTCCCCGAGTAAGTAGTAAATTAGTTATTAACGCGAGGCGTCGTCGAGAGTCGAATCGGTTTATTTCAGTGTCCGCCCACGTTACGTTCCCGCTGCTCGGCACTCACACTTTATCCGTAGGATTACTGCGCAAGCTATCTCCTTTCGTGCATAGTCGCCTGGTGTTGCCGGTTCCATATATCCGATACTTTATCCGGTTTTATCGGTTATCCTGCCTAATCCAATGGCGAATACAAGTTTTCTTCTGCTCGTTTTGAGTTTAGCTGTTCAATGTTACGGTCAAAATAGTTATTACTTTGAAAATCATAAATATTGTGATGATTTATCTCCTTATTATGGTGAATTGAATTTAGACCAAGTGGCTGGCGTGTGGTATGGTGTAGAAAAAATACCACATACGAAAGGGGAATATAAAATTGAGCACACACAAGAATGCTTTTACATTGACATCAAAGAGCGCTACATTGAGGTTGGTAATTTTATAATCGCGTCTTATTTTATATTTTAAGTTTTACTTTGCAATGATTTCTGTAACGACATAATATATTCTATACCAAATCTTATTCAAATCTCAACTCTCAAAATCTATAACTTAAAATGTATACATACATATTTTTTAACGATCTTTACGTGGTGACTCTTAAGGCACGTCCCATTAATCTATCTATCCACGGTTTTCCTTACTACCGATAGCAATTTGACATAACGTCCATACAAATAGTGTCAAATATCTATCTCTAGTAAGGTAAACCGGCGATAGATAAATTATTGGGACCAGCCGTTACTAATATTAGGCAAGGCTCAGACCTGGCAGATCGGTTTTAGAGAACTAAATACCTAGCTTAGTCATTAGAACTTATTTCCTTCTATATATTTTAATCTTTTAACAATACATTCAGTCACACGTACATCCCCAAAGGAGTCAAGAGAGATGAACAAATATGAAACCTAACATTCTTCAATGATGTCTCGTTCTTCAAAGAAAAACTACTTGTAATACGGTCTATGTGACTGGGAGCGCACCTATTGCCGATTTAATCCTTAGTCGGCTTTAACGACAAACGTGTGCATATGTGACAGACCAATTCTTAAGGTGCAGTTTCTTTACCCTTTACTCTATCTTGAAATTAATAGACATCTACTCGTATAAAGGTACGTACACCCGTAGTACCTATAGGTACTTGTTGACTCTCCCAAGCGCAGTTAGCACTACAGGATATGGGGTGAATCATGTCAATTAGAAGGTTAATAGTGGCGTAAGTTCACTACCCATGGCTACATGTATCTGGCACGGTGAGACACCACCAATTAGCTCGTGTATAGCACTACTAAACGGAAATTAGATTAACTTCACCTTAGACAATGATCGGTGTTGTTATGCTTTTGTTGTTTATTCCGAAAAGTTTGTCAGTGAACGTGAATTACTGCCAGAATCTGAACCCAACACACGATTTTGACGAAGAAGCTCTGCTGGGGATGTGGTACATCCACGAATACATCTTCCACAAAGAGAACTCAACCCGTACAGATTTCAATCCATACTGTCCTATTCTTCAAATTAGAAAGTTTGAAGATTACGTCCACGGTGGATTAATAAGCCGTGACTTAGTGAGTTGCATCTCATTTCTAACTTTGCTATTCTTTCTTATACAGCTTTTTTATTTTTGGTTTGTGAGGGAAACAAAGAGCGGCCTTGATAGCATAAAAACAATTCTGTACGTTCTATTATTAGGTAAACAAATAGGTTAATTGATCAGCTATATTTCCCTTTCTTATCTATCGGCAAATCTAATAAAAGCAAATCAAAAAAGGGAAAGTCAGTTAGGGTTCATATTAAGTATTTAAGCTATTATTTAAGTTATACTGTATATACCTTAAGAAGATGTATTGAGATTGGTAAATAAACATTATTATTATTATTATTATTTTTATTCAAAAAATTTCACGGGTTTAACCCGGCCCTTTACATAGGCATAAGTGGGGCTGTAGCCAACACTTAGAGGCCCGTTTGGTATAAAAATACAATGTAGTATAAAAACAGAAACATTTTGGATGGATGGTTACATGGTATATCTATTATAAAAATGGGTAAAATGGCAAGGCTATTGGTATGATCTTATTAATGATAAGGGTAATAGTAGGCTATGGACGAGACTACGGCACCTGCCAATTTCAGTCTCATTTAAAATATTTAGGCAGGTGGAGACTTGCCACCCACTAAACGGGCCCCCCATAGGAGCCACCATCAATGGTGACAAAAGGGGCAACGTTGGTGTGGATGGCTAAAGGGTGTCGAGAGGTGTGCTGCGGTTTCACTAGAGCGCTACTACCGGCGTTATGCCCTTTAACACTTCCACCCTTGGAGCTTTTTGTTACTTGCTCTTACGTCTCCACCCCCAGACGGCCAATTAAGGCAAGCTGGGGGTCAGGGGTCTCATTTAGCCCCAGGGAGAATCAGGGTCCGCGGTGTCGCTCAGGGTCCGCGGTGTCGCTTATTATTATTATTATTATTATTATCTATCCGAGTATAGAGATATATTGAAAAATAGAGCATAATTAGAACATAAAAAATTTGTTTTATTTTAAAATATCTCACTTCTCATTTCTAATTGTAGGATCTATTTAGAGTCAGTTTTATTATGTGGTTATTAATTTTTACTCTTACGTTACAACTCCAAACTTTGAACCTTTATTATATTATTAGTCTAATTATTAAACCTATTTAATTCCAGCCTACACCTCCAACACCATACCCACCCCTGACGAACTCTCCTTACGTGAGCCGTCAGTATGGTCTCCCTGAGCATTACCGCATCAGGTACTTCGTGTTGGAGTGGCACGAGGGCCTGTGGCATGATGACTACCACATCAAGGTCAATACGTCGCATAAAGGCTTCTGGCCTACGGATGTTCCCAATGGATGTGAGTTGATATTCAGTTTTTATATTATAACTATGGTATTGTTAGTAGATTATGCACCAAGGGTATAAAGCAATTCCTTACGTCATCGATATTAAATACCGAACGCAACAAACGATTTTAGATTAAAATCCCGGGCGCAGCGGAGTAGCATATTTAAGTATACTTAATTGCTAAAAGTAAAACACGTCCATAACGAAGACTCTAGCGAAGAATAACCTCAAGGCAAATCACACTAACCAATGTCATACGTTTAATTAGGGATATATAGGGATATCATGACATGTAACCTGAAACATAAATTTTGATTTCAACTGTTGAGAAGGTGGCGTGCAAAATTATTTAATGTAGGTAATAAAATAAAAGCGTGAGTTATTTTAGTTGATACTAGTTATAGTTTAGTTGTTACTATACTAACCAATTTGAATACAAAGCGGCAATGAAGCGGCCTTCAGGCTATAACTCCTACTGATCCTGGATTCCGTAAGGATATACGAAACATTTTCAAATGTTTCGTGTACCATTACGGAATCCAGGAAAGCTATTCATAACTTTATTTAAGCTGCCATGGGCGGAAAATTATGACAATTATCTCAGAAATATATGCCTAAAGCTATATACTGTATCACATAGTAATCATTAGTACACTTTTAGTAAACTAAAAATAGTTACCTGTCTAATACTTACAAACGTTTCCATTCCAGCTGTCGAAAACATGTATCGATTCTTCGGCGGAGTGATTCAAGTGCTCAAAGTGGCGAACAATCACCTGGTCCTGAACTTCTGCATGCGACTGCCCCACTCGCAGCTATTCAGCGTGGTGCTTTCGCGAAATGAGAACCAGCTGACTCCAGAAGACTTGGCGAGCATACACAACGTGTTCACTATGAAACATCTCTCTACGTCAGCTCTGAAGAGAGTCTGTGAAAACTCCGCCTCGACGACCTTACCAAGTCTGTTAACTGTCTTGATAGCGTATACGATTTGGTTAACTCAATTTTAAATGTACGGCATGTTATGACAAGCGTCAAAATGTTTACCGCGGTATGAGAAAGTTTACTTATATAGAGCAAGCAAAGCGCCTGTCGAAACATGCAGTCATACGTGTTTTGTACCTACATTAAGAGCCCTAAATTCGTTGGGTACTACCATTACACCTACTATTATATTTTGATACAAATATTTTTCCGAATCAAAGAGCTTATTTTATACCAATAAATGTGATTAATGACATAATAGATATTTTTGTGTTGTAAGTTACTAAAATAAATTTTAATAAATAAACATATTATGCAAAATGGTATTTCATTAATTTCCATTTTTACATTACACACTATTCTATCATACAAACTTCGTATTTTTTTCTGGTTATGAGTCCTGACTGTTCCTACAAATCCTGCCTCGGTGTCACAGCTTAAGTAGGTATATCTAGGAACGTGGTAGTTTTTAAAGCACTAATGCCTGCTTAGCGATACCAAACATTGCAATTTTTACAGAGAAAAATTCACATCCTCGGATGGGATTCGAATCCGCATCTTCCGACAATCCGTGTCAGACGCCTTGAGGCCATCTAGGCCATCGAGGCTCGAGGTCCGAGCATCAAATTTTAACTCTCTGATTTTAACCGTCTTACGGGGACGGAGCGACATCTATTGAGCAACTTTGACAGCATTATCCAAACGAAAGAAGATTTTTTTAGAAATTGTGACTTTTGCACTCCATATAAGGAAAAAAATTGTTTTCCTTATTTTTTCATAACAGATATAGCTTGGCCTCTCGCCCGGTACCCGGCTATTGTTGAGTTTCGGAACAAAATTAGCCATCAATGTCGCAATTTTATAGCCAGGGGCCTTACTATCAGCTCTTAAAGCAGGACTTCCAGAAAACTGCCCGGCTTAATCGTACCATGACAATGTTTAAGCAGGCCTGCCCATGCCTTCTATTCAAGAACCGCAGAAAAACCGCTCACCTGTTTTTTTGTATGGACTCTCGTTAACATGACGCTCTAAATCCTCTCAGTTTATAAGCTTACAAATGTCTAGCCGTCTGCAATGTTGGTTATAGTAAATTGTTAGAATGTCAGAGACAATATATTATCCGTTCACTTTTGAGGAAAACAATATTCAAACAGTTCACCTAAATGAGCGTCATGGTATGATTTCATTCAAAACTGTTTAAGCCATGTTTATATAAGAACTGCACTGAACTTGCATGGTTTTACAAAGCTGATAATAAGGCCCCAGGGCCCCGGGCCCTACTCCCACCTTTTACGAAACTATCATAAATCAGGACGCTTTTTGTAATAAGCTTAGAATAATCATACTTACTATCGAACTCCCATAGACACAAACCGGTCAGCCAAATTTAAGGCTGAGGTTGCAATATGACTACTTTAAGATATGGGAGTACGGATCTTCAAAAATTTTACATGTGAACAACGAAACTTAGTGTCAAAAGTTACGTCAAAGTACACAAATTGAGTGAAATATTTTATACAACGTCATCGAAACGTCTATCGTAATCTACTATTATTTTAAGCTTGTTATATTGACCTGGTGGTACGAAATTTGATGGTAAGGTTGAAACATGACTACTTTTAGAAGTGGGAGTAAGGTCCCAGGTAGTTCATATAGGTTAGTACGTAGATTATCCATTAAGAATGTTGCTCTATTTCGTAGTGCAGACACGGTGTGAATACAATAATTGCCGGCATAAGAGCTATTTTAGTGTGTGATCCGTTTACCATGTCCCGATCAGGTATTAGCTAAAGGCGAATGAATTCGTCAACTGGGCAGTTTTATGGCAGATGCAAATGTTGTAGGACGATTAATTTTATAGTAACGTTGATAGCGCGCGTATAAAAATTGGCTAATTATGCTCAAACCCGACAAAGTTGATAAAAACAATAAATATATCATTCCTTGTAGATTCGCTTACGAATCTTATAAGTCTGCTTCATCTAATGGCCGTTTTCAATAACCTATCTATCGTCGGTTTACCTTACTAGAGATAGATATTTGACACTATTTGTATGGAGGTTATGTCAAATTTCTATCGGTGGTAAGGAAAACTATGGATAGATAGAATATTGAAAACGGCCGTTAGTCTATATATATAAAAATGAACCCCTATTTCTCCTGGTCACGCTATAAGTTCAGAACGGATGGAACAATCTAGCTAATTCTTTTTATCTGTATTAATTTTATTATTGTCAGGAGGAGGTGACAATAATTAAAGTTATAAAAGAAAAATCAATAAAAGAAGGGATATTATATTACCGACTACGCGAACAAAGTCGCGGGCAGTCGCTAATCTTTATATATATATTAAAATGAACCCCTATTTCTCCTGGTCACGCTATAACTTGAGAATGGATGGAACAATCTCGCTATTTCTTTTTTTTGTTGTATTTATTATTGTAATGAGAAGGTTCTTATAAAAGAAAAACCAAGAAAAGAAGGGAGATTGTGGCGAAGTCGAAGGCCGAGCCTACTACGCGAACAAAGTCGCGGGCAGTCGCTAGTCTTTATATATATAAAAAATAACCCCTATTTCTCCTGGTCAGGCTATATAACTTGAGAACGGATGGAACAATCTCGCTAATTAATTTTTTGTTGTGTTATTTATTGTCAGGAGAAGGTTCTTATGAAAGAAAAACTGAGAAAAATGGGAGGTGACGGCGAGGCTGTAGACCAAGCCTATTACGCGGACGAAGTCACGGGCAGTCGCTAGTAATTGATAAATGTTGATAGAACAGCATGATTAGATAAGCGAGCGCATTGCAGTGACACGCAAAACTTCAACTCAAAGCAATACTGGGTTGGCTCAGTAACTGCCATGCGCACATGTGATCCTTACCATTAGGTGGCTGCACTTAACACAATTACACTCGCTCATAATGAATCATGAGGATTATTGCGCCATGCTCTCAGTATCACCTGAATTGGCAATTTGCTGATTGACTCAGCGGCTGCGACCGACGCCTTGTTCTATATTGCTTCAGTTCCAACCAACAGTCAAGATGTTGGCAATGTCCTTCTTTATAATTTGTTACATCTTTGCCAAACAAACGTACAGTTCGTCCAATAGTGTAACATACAGGTTCCATTGGTCTCGTATACTTCTTGCTCTACATTTAATAACAAGAGTACAAGGTTTCTGCGGTTCTAGTATAAAATGGTCGCATAATTTGAACATAGGAGATGTTTACGGGATGTGGTACGGTGTTGGATACGCTCAGCACACCCCAGACATGACGGACAAGCCGAACGAAGTCGGCTGCGTGACACTATTCATTACCGATGCTACGACGGAATCGCACAATGATTTGCTCGATTGGTCTGTGAGTATCTTGATTTGTTTTCACCTTATTTCAGTTATTTTTGGGCAATCTAGAGCGCGTGGTAGAGTTTGCCTGACGTACGTAACTTTTTAATTAGGTTAACACGTCCGCATTCGTCTTATACAGGAAACCCTTTCCACTATGACAATCGTCAACGTATATTGACGTCGAAACCTTTTGTTCTAAGCATAAAGAGGATGATCAGTTATTAAGAGTGTAAACGCTTTGGAAGCGCCAATTCGCGTTTTTGCAGGGCCACATAATAATAATTGATGTTGTATATGTCATTTATTCTTACCTGCCGCCTAATTGTCTAACTTGAATGAGAATGAAATGTCACGTCATTCTCATAGTCATTGATGGTTCCAGTCAATGAGCTTGCAGGATTTCGCCTAGAATAGGATTCAAATGTCAAAATGAAGCCCATTCCCATTCTACGTAAAGATATACAATAAGGCCGCCGCGGCCTTATTGTATTGCCTTTACGTAGAACGTACATTTGAATACCATTCTAGGCAAAATAGAACATTAATTGATTAACAAGTTTCACAGACGACATTTAGGAATTGTTTATTAGCTTATTATTGGCCCAGCGATTTTGACGAAAAAAGCGAAACGTACTGTGGTCACTATTTCGATGAGTGAGCGTTATAGAGTAATTTTAAATTGTGCTTCGGAGGGCACGTTATACCCGTCGACCTTGGTTGTTGTCTTAGGTCGTGTTAACGGTCGTTTATCCAAAGCTATCAGAAAACTGAGACGCTAGGACAGGACCTTACCCTTTAGCTACCTACCTACCAACTATTAATTTTAAAGAAGTACCTATATTTATATATTCCATTAAATTTTACCCGCATGACGAACTATACAAAACTTTAAATGGTGCGTGTTTCCACTTTGTAGATTATCAAAAGAAATTATACGGACCAAAACTGGCGTTCGTACAAAAGCAACCCATGGTCTGAGACCTCCATGTCAGGGTCTTGGCTCGACATACGGATCAAAAGGAAGGTCAAAAGAGATATGTACAGTGAAAGAAGGCTGAGAGTTATTTGGGATGAAGATGGCCAGAGTTTAGAACAGACTTATGTGTACACCCCGGAAGCACCTGGACTGTGGGTAGCGGAACAGCGAAAGCAGTTAGAGAAAGAAATGGAGGCTCGTGGGATAGGTACGTTGTCGGCAATAAGGCGTGTATGTTCGCCAACTGAGGAACAATATTGAAGAAAGTTTCATTAGAATAACGATCATATTTGCGTGAGCTAGAAAATATTACTAGGTTCTTCTCCTCGGCCCGTTATCAGTAAAAATAACTTTTCCAATGGGTTCCAGTAGGTTTAGGCATCTTAAATATAATACAGACGTATTATATAAGTATTTTGATTAATACTGATCAATAGAACAAAATGGTTACAACTGTAAAATTAGGACGGGTTTGCAGCGGGATTCATGTTGTTTTTCTCAATGTTCAACACACAAATATTTGAAAAAACATGTCAATAGCCACATGTGCGGTGTTAAAATTGTATTGTGAAAAGAGTTGTGGGAATATTTTACGTAGTAATATAAAATTTGGATTTCATCTAACTGTTTAGATTGACTTTTGTACGTATACATTAAGTAGATACTCGAGCCTACGACACGCCTAAGACATCGGAACACTTAAGTACGTTCGCGTTGAGAGGGTTGATTTTGAAATTCATTGCAAATATGTTTTTTGTTTTTTCACTTTTATTAGGTATTTTTATGCCATCAAGTGACGAGACGGGCAAGTCGTGCACATGGTGATAGCACTAAAGTAGCCTTTGCTTGCCCATGATAGTTGCCACCCAGACCTTAAAAATGTAGTTTTGAGTGGCACTGCATTGCGCTCATCACCCCGAGACATCAGTCCAGTAATATTACTTGATACAGTGCCGCTCATACCCTGACACAGTAATGTTTGCGCAGTATTGCTTCCCGGCAGAATAATCTGACTCTGTGGGTTACCAACCAAGACCTCTTGAACAAGCGACCTACCAACTAAGAATGTACTTAAAGTTCTTGTACAAATCTCTGTGTTAATGTCCAACAGATGTGTGGTATCCAGACGAGCCGCCACGGCATCCTCAAGTCATTCGCGTGCTGAAAGTCACTCCTCACACATTAATGATCAACCACTGCTCAGATCAAGGCGAGGGGGGAATATTCTCACTGATCCTCCGAAGGTCTCCTTCCAGGATGCAATACTCGGAGTGGTACGACATCAAGAGACAGTTCTTCAACTTCGAACTTCCCATCATGCACAGATATTTTGCTATTTGTGCTGGCTGCGTGGAGAGAAGCTGTATATTTTTTGTGCTAATCTGTGCTACTGTTTGGAGATTTTTATAAGTCGCTTGTACAGTGTAATTAAATTATTAAAAAAAATATTCTTCTTACTTCATCAGTCGAACGACCCAGTCTCAATAGAAATTTCATTGCTTATTTATATTATACAATTGAAAGATTGTATGCATGGACGTATGAACGTTTGTTGCTCTTTCCCGCTCAAACGGCTGAGCCAATTTGATGAAATTTGGTATGGAGGTGGATAAGGCGCTGGATTAACACAGGTTACTTTTCATCATCATCCATCATCGTGGGGGTAACCACGGAGTGCAGGTAGAACTTACATAGGTACTGTTTGGCCTGATCAGCAGTTACACTGTGTATTCTTTATTTTTTTTTAGTGTTCGTCTTACTTAGACATGCGCGTTTATCTTATCTTCGGAGATGACATCATTGCATATGATTGTAAATTAAAAATAAATAAAACTGTAGTTCGCAAATTTTGGCTATGGAATAGATTGGGTACAAAATGTATCAGCCCATTAATTGATTCATCCCACTGGCCTTCCTCTCAACGAGAGAAGTAGAGGCTAAAATTAACCACGTGGTTGATGGATAGGCTAGTCATCATCATCATCATCTCAGCCATGGGACGTCCACTGCTGAGCATACGCCTCCCCCATGATTTTCCAAAAGGACCGGTTGGAAGCGGCCTGCATCCAACGTCGTCCGGCGACAGTCCTCATGTCGTCTGTCCACCGTGTCGGTGGACGACCTACGCTGCGCTTGCCGGATAGGCTAGTGGCCAGTCTTAACCAATCTTGCAAAGGGCTTGCAAGGCCTTGCAATTCCAAGGGCTTGCAAAAACACAGAGTCTGATTCAGCGGGTTCAGAATGCGTTTGCCCGTTTTTGCTTTGATATCCCATTTAGGGGTCATGTGACCCTATACTTGAACAGACACTACATTCTCAAAATGAGACACCGTCGCAAGTTACATTTAGCATGCTTTTTTTTTGGAGTATTGAAACGTAAAACGCCAATGTATCTCTATGATAAGCGGTCCTCGATAACGAGTCACAGGTCAACTAGTTCCAGGTAATGCGCTATGCAACTTTCCATGTAACATCACTAGTCAATGGCATTCCGAGGTAGTTTCAACTACGCTGCAACTAAGTGTTGGAACAACATTCCTCCACCAATGAGGAATCTGCACAGTGTTAATAGTTTTAGCGTAGATTGAAAAGATTTCTTTGTGAGCATCAAAAGCAGCAGGAAACTTGGAAGCATGATGACACGACGACACGACATGACGAGTGCTGCATGAGATGACTGTGTTTTTGCGGCATTACCCCAAATTTAGACCAAATAAAACAAGCGTGGTTTGACTAGAGTGCTGTAAACAGTTAATCGTAATCTGCGCGGTTTGGATCGAACAATGTGGCGGAGTTGATAACATCACTTAGACCCACTTGATGTGTCCCAACTTATCAGCAGACGCCTTACTCCAGTGTCATAAACTTAATGTATCTAGCTGCTTCTATTCCTTAAATTCAGTTGCTTACCTTTGCTCATCAGCATAGTTCATGTATAAAAGCGCGACATTACATTCATCACACACATTACGAGATCGTCATAACTTGAACTCTTTGGCCTTTTATTACTGAGATGCAGTATACTTTTCCCTGATCATCAGCAGCAGATTTAAATTTAAAGTCTTTTCCACAATTCATGTTATTATATATAATAGACGTGTTGGCTATTTTCATCATTAAGGGCCATTTTATTCCAGTTAATTCCTGACCATTGAGCTAAAATCTCGTCATATTTTAATGAAACACTTATTTGTAACTAATTTTTAAAACAAAATAAAAGCAAATTCTACCAGCATACTAATTGTGAGAATCACATCAAATTCTATGTAGTTCCTGAGAGATAACGATAATCTTCATGCGGTGTTAGGCCATCTTGACTAGGTGTCCGGGTTGATCTGAAAACTTGAAACAAACAAGGGCTGGCATTATTACAGAAAATGAATCTGTAGGATATAGATAAGAGCTGTACAGTTTTACAGCTCTTAAAAGCTGTAAAACTGTACCGCCACCATACCTTTTTCTACCGTGAAGCAGTAATGTTCCCAATACTGTGTTTTGATTTGACGGTAGGGTAGCCGGCGAAATTACAGGCACATGAGACTTAACAACAAGAGGATCCCAATAATCTATCTATCCACGGTTTTCCATACTACCGATAGAAATTCGACATAACGTTCATATAAAAAGTGTCAAATATCTATCTCTAGTAAGGTGAACCGGCGATAGATAGATTATTGGGACCGGCCGATGTCTCTGGGTTACGGACCCAGTACAGTTTTTCACTTGTGAGGAAATGCATCTGTTCTAGGCAGAGGCTACCACTTAATATCAAATGGGCCTTGTGCTTGTACCGCTACTTAATAACATAAAAAAATGTAGATCATTATCCTTGCGAGAGTCGCGGGGCGCAGGCAAATTTAAATAATATCTACTCGTAAAATCAGGGTGTAAAGAACATCGTGTCATTTCCAGAAGCGGCGCTGGTCTACCAGAGATCATCAAGATAGGCTAAACACTTTTGAGTTATTGGAGTGTTACTGAAAAATCGCTAGACCGAATTGAATTAAATTTAAACGAGACCATCTCGGAAGTAATCTCTTACAAATTAAAAATGATTTTTGAGAATTTGTCCACAAATGGGGGAGAAAAGGGTGAACATACATTAAAATTAAATAATTACATACAGTCGCACATAAAACCTCCTCCTTTTTGAAGTCGGTTAAAAAGAATAACAGGATACAGTAGGAAGAATGGGAACAACCTTATTTGCATCTTGAAAGATTATTACGTAAAGTGTAGGTGTAAACGTTTAATTACTCTTTGAATTAGTCTTGGAGAAGGATGTGAACCAGTGGCCTATGCCCTCAAGCGCAGGACACGAGGTCAGCAGAGACAGGAACACTGTTGATGGACTAATTGTAGCAATTACCACTTTAAAAAAATAAGCTGTATGCTGGTAGTAAGATGGTTGTCTTGTTTGAAAAGAAGATTATCTACAACGGTTTAATTCGTGACAGAAGCAATGTTTCACAAATATTGTTAATACAATACAATACAATAATTTTATTTATTTGGAACCATAACACGATTTCATCATCATCATCATCATCATCTCAGCCGTAGGACGTCCACTGCTGAACATATGCCTCCCCCATGATTTTCCAAAAGGACCGGTTGGAATAATAATAAAATAACACGATTTAGTTACAAACATATAGGATTCGATGACACCTGCAGAAGTATTAACTGTGTCGCAGATGTCAACGCCCTCCTCCGAAAGTCAGCTAATAACATAGTTCCTTAGTAACAAACAAGGTACAACTATATAACATATTATGTAAATACCTACGAGACAACTAAGTGTGAAATATTGTTATAAATTTATGTAGCTTATAAATTATAGAGCTATTTAGGTTTGGGTGAGTAGGTGAGAGTAGTTGAAATGTGTGTTTGTGTGTGTGGGGGGGGGGGATGTATTTGTTCGGTAAGGGTGTTTTGTATAGGTGTGGTTGTGTGGACTGCTGTGGTGTGTTTGTGTGATCAGATGAGGTGTGCTATGACGTTATTTTAAAACAACAAGGAGGTCCTCTGTATCCTGGTAAGACAATGATTGCAACCATTCAACACATTTTAGTTTTTTTATAATGTATTATATTTATATAATGTAAGGGGATATATATTTAATTTTCTGTTTAGCTTATTGTACAGCATCGAGCTGATATGGTAATAGTGTCGTTTTGCAGTTTCCTTCCGTCTTTTTTCTGTGGTGCATACTATGTCCCTTCTACGTTTTTTATTTATCTGGTTCGGATCATATGGCATATGAGCATGTTTCCTTAACACAGTTTGCAGAATAAAAAGTTGTCTTACAGTTAGGACTTTGCATAATGAGTATAGCTCACTAGTGGAAAATCGGCGTGGTTTATTAGAGAGGACTTTTAATACTGCTCTTTGTGCCCTTTCCAAATATATCATATTTGATTTTACAGAACCACCCCACGCAGTTATGCAGTATGTCATGATGGATCGGGCTAAGCCGTAGTATACAGTCTTAAGGTACTGAAAATCAACCATTTGACTAATGTTTTTAAAAATATAAGTTAGTTTTCTGACCCTAGACACCATAGATGTAATATGCTGATTCCAGCCCATTGCACTGTCTATCATGACGCCTAGGTATTTAATGTGATAGCACCGTTCTAATAACATGCGTTCTAATAGCACCGTTCTAATGGCAGACTTAAAGGAATAGGTCTAAACAGAATTTCTCTTGCATTCACACATTTTGAGAATTCTAATAAATTCCTAGTGTTAATGTTAATAGCCTAAACAAAAATAATCTCAAAGCATCCATACCAACATTTAATTTAACACGCATGGGCCTAGTCAGAGGAGTACCGGCTGAGTGGTCCCCTGAAGAGGTGAAAGAAACATCACTGTTCCTTTAGCGTAAGGTAAAATACTAAAAATTAAATTATAAAACTACTGTAGAAGGAACACCAACATGGAAGCCATCACAGACGGTGGTAGTTACTTTTGATGGTCAAGTATTACCAAAAAAATATAATCTGCTATAATGCTTTACCAGTGGAACTTTATACATATCCGACTATTACTCGTACTACTACTGATTCGTGACTTCACAGTTTAGTCATGGAACTAGCAGTGGAACTTATGTATGTAAACGACACGACAGACTGGTTGGCCCAGTTGGTAGCACCCCTGCCTTCTGAACCGCTGGTCCCGGGTTCGATCCCCAGACAGGTCAAACATTTGTGTGCATGAACATTACTGTTAGAGCTGTATCTGGGTGTGTATATGTATATAAGTATGTACATATATCAGTCATCAGGTTACCATAGTACAGGCTCTGCCTAGTTTGGGATCTGGTGACATTGTGTGGTTGTAAAAAAAAAAGTTCTTGCTAGACTCACGTAGCGTTGGTAGTTGATGAAGAAATTGGATGCCATTCAGGCAAAAGTCCTTAAGGCACTGTCAGCTCAGCGGTTGGCTACGTTCAATTTCCTTAACTTGAAATCAAGCAAATGCATGGCGTACATACGTACAAAATTAATAAAAAAATAATGTCCACACTTAAATAAAATAATAATCCGTCAATGTACGTGTATTAAAAATTACTATTTTATGATATGTGTTTCATAACAAATACAATGTGAATAAAGAGAAACAATACTTTAAAGGTCAAATTAAGTGGTTTATTGGATTTTTTAAAAAGTACCTATGTATGTAATGTAAGCATGTATGTTTATGTAAAATAAGTTTTAACTCCGTCAATGTGTACTTATGTAGTTTTAATTACTACGAAAAGTTCTCAGATAAACACTCGAAGCTAAAGTCAAATGACATGTGTGCGTCGCGTGTTCGACTACAAGTTTCTCGCAGATATCTTTTCCGCCGCGTTGTACTGTTCGCCAAACTACCATTAAAGTTAAGCGTGGAACTTTAACCCGTCATTCTTCCATCACTGGTAAACAGATAAAAATATTAAAAAGTTTCATATATACGTAGACTGTATTCATTTTGAATTTTTGTCAAAGGTATTCATATTTGGTGAACATTTTAACCAATTGCCTAAACGGTTCTAAAGATCTAAAGGCAGAAGCTTTTCAGAGGTAAAGCATACAGACCTGACAGATGGCATATTCTTCGTAGTAATTACTAGTCTCTCGTTTCTAACTAACTCCTGGAAAGGCACAATGCTCACAAAATGGGTAACTTAACACCCCCGTTTTAACTTATTATACAGCCTTTATTGTTCAGATCCCCTTTTTTATAGCTCCTTATCAGCTGTAATCAAATATCTAAAAGAACAAGTTTATACAATTGAATATATATATATATATAAATCCGTGCCAAAATCCTAACTGGATAGCTTATATGGTGCCCATAAAATCAGGTATAACATTCAGGCGGACAAAAGTATAGTCACAGGTAGAGTAAAAGTAAATTCCACTGCATATAATTTTTCTACCTGCTCGACAATGTTCAATTATATATCACACAATCTCGACGTAAAGCAAGCCATTACATCCCAAGGTTAAGTTGTGTGAAACTCCCAAGGGATTAAAGTTATTTGGAATTTTTAAATTTGCACGATAACTCTTAGCATAGATACTATGGCCATTGTAAAAAGAGTTTATTAGAAAATCGAACTAGTAACTAACAGGCAGCACACGAAAAAAAAGAGCCGCCATTGTAATGACTGTGAAACAAAAGACGGTGTTCGGTGCATAACTGTTCTTCTAAGTTTAGTGTTTTATCACGTAAACGTTGACTCAAAAGTATTATTTGTGCATTCATAACTGGTTATTTTTCCAATATCTATAATAATAACTTTTATTTTACTTTTAACTAAATGAATGTTTTTTCATGTAGCCCTGAGTTTTTATTGTATCGCAGTAGGTATGAAAAGTAGAGTATTTACCTCGAGGATAAAGACTGTCTTCGTTTTGGGCGGCTTGCACCCCTCGCTTCACTCAGGACTCTATATATTTATTAAATTTAAACCCTCTGTATCTATTAAGAGGATTGCATATTGATTTTTTAAGTAATTCAAAGTACTATAAATTTCCTTTTTTAGAACTTAAAAAAACTGAAAAAATCAAAACGTACGGGCGTAGTAAACAATGTCATGATACCATGAAAAAAAATCACTAAAATCGGACAATGTTAAGAGGTAGAAAAGAGTTTTCTCTTTTAGCATGGAAAGTACTAGCTATGCAATCCTCTTAACTCTAGAGTCCCTCATTACGCTCAGGGTCCAATTTGCCGCGTGACGTAAGACATAATTAACCCCCCTCGGTCCAAAATCTGCTATTACTTTTTAGGTACGGAAGTGAGAAAATGTTATAATTCTGCCTAAAGCGATCGATATTTGGATCAAGGTTGTATGCTTGTTGGGTACGCTCCTGAAGCCTGAAGTTTATAAGACAGAAAATCCTCCAAAATAATTTAGATCACGATTCCTGATTTCATATTGATAAAGAAATACTTAATCCTATTTATAGTTTATTATGTATCAGTAATTTATTAAATACTTTATATTAAAAAATGTAGAGCCCGCAGGTCTAAATATTATAAATACGGTATTGCTTTTATATATGCTTACCTATGAAATTTCCGATTTTTAATATAGGTCAGTATGAAGACATATCCTTCATTGTATGTGCTTAATTTAAAAGTGGAATAAAGATAAAGTTTTTTAAATTTGTTGTTTAGTGTAACGACACGAACTTTTTAAATTGACCTCCCAAACCAACAACTTCACACATAGTAAAAAAGAAAAAGACTTAAAGTCAACATGAGAACGCAACCGACCAAATCGTTATAAACGACAAGTACAATTTGAAAAATGTAATACCGACTTCCATCCTATTCAGTTATTGGAGTGTATCTCAAAAACTACTGGACTGAATTTAATGAAATTTAAATGGGACCACACGGGAAGCACCAGCTTTAAAACAAACAAAGTTTGAGTACCTCCTCCTTTTTTTGGAAGTCGGTAGAAAATCAAATCAATAGATGCTGCTTGTGACTGTATGGTGGACCTGTGTCGGCATTCTTAATTAAAAAAGGAATACAAACAAAACGCTTTGAGTAATGATAACTGGCACACATCTGACCAATTGACACACTATGTAAAATAAATACGAATATTATTAGTAGTAGGTACTTAGGTAATGTAGGTATAATAATATATGTGATAAGTTAGAAACGTATTCACATGAATAATGAGCATGTAAATAGCTACGCCTATTATTTCATTAGACACCTACTTAAATTTTATGACTCGTGTACGAGAGTTGGGACTAATTAGTTTACTTCCCACTCCTATAGAGCCGGGATCAGTCGCACTTCACTGTCCACAGACTGGCACGCGAACACGCACAGACACAAGGAGATATGTATCGAACTCTACCTCTCCTGTTACTAATATGCGCGGCAGAAAGCGCGAGCTACCAGCGATACGACCAATCGACAAGCTATCCAGGCGTTTCAAGCTACAACAGCTATTCCACAATGTCAAACTATCCAAATATGTACGGGCAGAACAGAGGCAGCTACGGCAGCGATATCGCAAACTTTCCCGAAGCGACACGATACCCGAGCTACAGCCCTGGGTATTCTACAAGCACGTATAACGGCTACAATTCATACTCCACCCCACGATCTGGTTTCGGGAGCAGCTCTTACACTCCTAGTTATGGTGGTAGCAATAGTTATCAGAACTCTTATAGCACTCAACGATACGGTGACACGTACGGTGGAAGAAGCTACAGTCCTTACGAGGTGCCGTTTATGAATGATATAAGGGGTTACTGCGTGAATAGGTCTCCTCAGACCGGGATCTGGGTGGACAGCCTGATGGGCATGTGGTATGGAGTAGAGTTCGTGCAACATTTGGCAGGAGATTCTAGGGTGGACTACGCTAGGTCCTGCATTGTGATACATCTTGCTGAGCCTATGGAGAGGGTAAGTTCTAAGGCTTTAAAGTTTCTAAAGTCATACCCTTATTATTTAAGTAACTTCGTATGTTTTTACAAAATCACGTATTTTTTGGTATGTGTTGGAACCGACACCGTTTCTCCTATTTATTTTACAGTTACGTTAGGAGCGAAGTAGGTATGAGTTGTGTTGCTTAATGCTTTTGTTGAAAATGTACTACTTCTACTCATTGTTCTTAGTTGTTACATACGCCGACAATATGAGTAGATTTTTACTATTATTCTCAAATCGATTACCACTAAGTGGGAACTGAAACTTAACCTCAAATTTCTGACTACTTACATTTGTATTTTTCACGTTGGCGCGTATGTGAGCGTTCCAAAAGACATTAGCCAATTTTTTTTTATTATGCCAGTAAGCGACGAGACGAGCAAGTTGTGCGCCTGATGTTAAGAGGATTGCATAGCTAATGATTTTTTCAGTATTTCAAAGTACTATACATTGCCTAATTTAGAACTTAAAAAACTTAAAAAATCAAAACCTAAGGGCATAGTAAACAATGTGATAATTACATGATAAAAAAATCACTGAAATCGGACAATGTTAAGAGGTAGAAAAGAGTTTTCTATTTTAGTATGGAAAGTACTAGCTATGCAATCCTCTTAAGCCTTACGCTTGACAATGACAGTTGCAGTGTGACCCGTTATGTTGCAAAGTTCTGCGCTGTTATAAGTAAACCATGGTCAACAATTGATATACTAACTCAATAATTATTTGGTACGTAGGTACTAGCATTGTGAAATTTCTCTTTTACAAAGGAACTAGTTAAGGTTTAAAACCATACTCACCAAATAAATTCCAAATTATATATTATTTTAGAAGAATTTTTAATACTTAATCGGTTTTACTTTAAGTATACGTAAGTATCTGTGGCCAAGCACAAATAACTGTAAGTGTAAAGCAACGAATCATTCACGTGCAACAGTACAAACTGTAATTTATCTAGAGCAACTGTGACACAGATAGCTCATAGTTTGTTGGCAGAAGCGTGACATGTTGATGCTTATTATATTACGATAGGAATACTTTTCCGCAAATTGTTTGTGCTACGGCCTCTGGTGTATATAAAAGTAAGATAATGATTCTGATATCTATAGATCTTGCAACAGGTCCATGATTCGATGGAAATAAAAAGGTCTATGGCAAATAGATTGGTTAATTGGCAACAATTATTGGTGTTTGATTATATCTTGCTCATAGCAACGAGTACCGGCTGATGTAGTTTCTTCTCTACATAGAGCTACGAATATTGACAAACAAACAAAATCATAACTTCGACGGATGAGCCTTTTATATACCAGCTAGGTGTTTTGGCAGAGAAGATTATGGCAACGTTTTGCCTGAAACCATTAATATAAAATTTCAACACACACACATATACACATACGTTCATAAGCAGATGTAAATGAATAAGTTTATTCAGTACCTTAATTCCTATTTTAATTATAAAATAACAATCTAGCAAGCAAAGAGGAACTTTGGAATTTCGGCACTATTCAAGTGCATGCTTATAAATTCTTCCTATTCGTAAAATATAAATATTCTAATAGTCCTGCCGTCCGATTCTCATCAACAAGAGCAAACATCGTTGCATCTTTGACAACAAACGTGAAACAAGTGAAGAGATGACAAGAAACTTTGGAAAAGCAACCTCATGTACAAGGGTGATATCTCATAAAGTATTTGACATCGGTGTGCTCGTCGACGAATCATTACAGAATCGCACGGCAGAACAGAGCACCGCTACAGAATATTGTATAAAGCCCTTAAAATAAGTACCATATGAGTGCTAACTTTGTAACATAGAGTAACATAGACACTTCTAAGTGACGGTGACGCGAAAGTTACATTATAATGTTTGTAAGGCTGAATTTATAACACGCTTTTTGCCAGAAAGTTTATGACATGTGCTTGGATAACAAATTTTAGTACGCCTAATAAAACAGTTATATGAGAACTATGAAAGTTCGTAACTTTTCAAAAAAGTTCTTATTTTTCTACTTTTCACAATATATTTGCTGCTTTTCAGCTGCAGTCAAATACTTACATCTCTGACTATGTTTTTTTGTAGTAATTAGTAAAATTATTACTTAATATTATAAGACTATCTAATGGTAGTCTTTCAGTAGAGAAATATATATGAGTTTTATAGTGCAAAGCGTTCGCCTAAACCGAATAGATTGAGGACCGTATTTTCGGCTAAATTTCAGTGAGCGGTGGAATTGAACTCTGTACGACTTGCGTGTACTTCAAAATTGCTAACGAAAAATAAAACATAGCTAGTATAATTAAATCACCTTTATAAAAATTCATAAAAAGGCCTTACTCAACTATGTACGCTTGATACTACAATCAAATTAATCATGTAGATAATTTTCTATACATAACTCAAAACTAATTTGGAGGTACAACGAATTAAAAAAAATTGTCATCGGTACCTCAATGTCGGATGATTCAGAATGTATGGTTACAAGAATATAATAGTTCTTACCGGTTTCTTATTTAGGAATCAGTCAAAAAAGACTTAAAACAGACTTGCACTACGTACTACACTTAATAATAAATTTTCATCCATTGTAGTATATCTATCACCGTGGGAATACCCGTATTTATATCAGTTATGTGTATTACAGTTTATGGCATTATGGCAGATCTGCTCATTCGTAAGCGCGGGGTCAAACGCGATAGCATCGAGACATGCATGAGTCAAGCGCGCGTCTCTCCTCCTGTCAGTCGTCGGCGATCTTCGAAAAGCGCGATATTGACGCGCCCGCGCATCTCCGCCAAATACATTCCAAATACGAAACAATGGAGTTTTAAACTAGTTTGTTCCAATTTGTACAACATGGCATTATTGACATTACTTCTTCTATGCATTCTATGCCCGGTTTTCGGTTTCGATGATTTCCAAGTTTCTAATTTTACCGATCAATTTCCGAACCAAAATTCTACGGTTTTGTGCGAACGTGAACACGCGTACGACAATCTGGATGTTGAAGAAATCCTGGGGAAGTGGAATGTTCGAGAGATCTATATGCACGTGAGCAATGAAGGGCCAAAGGAATACCCATCCTGCCCCGTCACTACGATATGGAAGACCGAGGGGTTTCCGCATACTACTTTTGGGGTAGGGTTATGTTTTAAGAATTCAGGAATTTAATGAGAGGAGTTATCGACTTACTTACCTAAAACTTTAAATAATCTAGAAAATAAAGTTCATTTCTGCCGACTTCCAAAAAGGAGGAGGTACTCAATTCGACTGTTTTTTTAATGTTTACCTCATAACTTTCGATATAGTGAACCGATTTTCAAAATTATTTTTTGTTTGAAAGCTGATGCTTCTCGTGTGTCCCATTTAAATTTCATCAAATTCGATCCAGTAGTTTTTGAGTTACACTCTAATAATTGATAGAATGGAAGTCGGGTTTAAAATTTTTCAAATTGTACTTGTAACTGGCGAGATGGATAAGTCGTACATTAGATAGAATGTGTCACAATACCTAAAACAGTTGCAAATTTAGTTCTTTAAACTATAAAGTTCTGCGTGGGAATGCACTGCGCTCGTCACATCAAGTGTTTAATAAATTAAAGATGTTTGAACTAAATCAATCTTATATTAAAGAACCGATTATATTACCCAACACTAAATTACTATTTCCATAAGTTCCTAGCGTAAAATCATTACTTATTATTTTCTTATTGGTACGTTGTCATTTCAATCCGGAGAAAATAGGGTTGAAATCACTTTGCCAAATTCACTTAAATAGTCGGCTCAATATTTTCTTTATTCATATGAGGAAATTTATAGTATTTAAAGTTTTTTTGATTATTTATAAATTTATTCATTAGCATTACATTAGAAATAAAATTTTTATTTTGAATAAATGAATAAACTATAAAAAAATGTAAAAAACTGAAAATAGAATACACACATACTTATGTATGTGCATTCTATTTTTAGTTTGGTAACGCCACTTAAATAAGTAAATACAATTATTAATATAGTAAAACTTAAAAATAGTTTACGTCTTTCTACGATGTTAGTAATGTTGAGTAGTTAAAAACACCTTTAAATTTTTCTATGTGGAAAAAAAATAATACACAGGACAGTCTAGTATTATATAAGTTAAAGTTTAAATAATATTAAATATCTAATAAGAAACACGTATTATAATGCCTACTTAAATATTACGATACGAGATTGATGGTTCAAACGATTGTGTAGGTACAGTCGCCTGCAATCACATGTATACATTTCATAACTTACAAAAGTGCTCAGCTTTGAATTTCATAAAAATGCGCATTATAATTATTCTAAAATTAAATTATATTTATTATTTTACTGTTTATAATAATAATTATCTACATTGTTATAAAATCTAGTACTGTATCATAGTTTTGAAAATTATGGAATGTATTCATCTTATTGTAGACGAGTGTACTTCTACTAGTTGTTCAATTGACCGACATTTGTCTGGCATCAAAGCACTGTACTTATTACGAGTAGATCTGACGCATGTTGTCGGCCTTGAAGTTCAGAAAGTACAAAAGAAACAAAATAAATAGTATCTACTTACGTCTTACATACTTTGGTCTTTTGCAGTCTTCTTCCTCTTCTTCTGTGGCTTTTTGACTTTGCGGTCTTCGATTATCATTATTTCAAATGAACTCCGGTTTATCGTATGTGTCACAGTTTGCTATGTTTTATAAAACGATATCTCAAGTTAGAAGTCAAAGTGGAATCATCAGTTTCATACAAAGTAGCAACATTATTATCATTTGAAACGATGAATGAATCAACCGATAATTTACTTAATTAACAATTTTAAAGACAAAACTGCAATATATACCTAGCCTAACATACAAGTATGTAATTTATAAGTAAACTAGCTGCTCTCCGCAGTTTCAATCGCACGGTGATGAATGATGATAACGATGAATCTTATATAGCCTATATATATCGTTACTCAGGGTGAATGCAGGTTTCCAATGGTGAAAGAATTTTTGAAATCGGTCCAGTACTTTTTGAGCCAATTCGTTACAAACATACTTACATACAAAGCTTTCCTCTTTATAATATTAGTATAGATATATTTAATACTAGCTGCACTCCGCGGTTTCACCCGCGTGTTGATGGATGATGGTGATGAATTATAATACATATTCTATGTTCATGTAGGATTCTAACGGTGAAAACATTTTTAAAATCGCTCCCTTAGTTTCGGAGCCTATTTAATTCAAACAAACAAACAAATAATTCCTTTTTATAAATATTTGTCTCGTTTGAAAATAATAATACATAAGTATACTTAATTTAATAGCATCTACTATTTAATATTTCTTACTACCCTCACTAGGAATCCCTGTGTCGTCATACACAATAACACATCATAACATCCAACATATCTGGTCTTCACACATACTTTTGTCAGGAATCGAGCCTGGGACCTGGTGTTTCAAAGACAATTCACTACCAAATGAGCTAATGGAGCCATTAATAATAATGAAACAATTGTACTAATTCCATTCACATTATATGGTGTCATTTCGCACAGGGACTCCCAATCGCCCCAACTCGACAGTTCCGATTTCCGCCTCGTTTGATTCATCCTGTTCCTCTTTTAGCTTGCACGGTATAAACGTTTTAACATACGATTTTTTGTGGAATATACTTCTTTACAGGACATGCTTTAATGGTTCCCTAGTTTATTCAAAAAATTGTATGTAGGTAAGTACTAATTTTACATTAATTACTTTTACTTGTCATAATAATAGTTACACACAATTATCGTTTATCATAACTTTTTGGGCAAATTTTTAAAGCATATAACTACTATAAGCATAATAAGTAATGGTTAAGCATACTATTCTAAGGCCACAAGTTACATACGCATAATGATATTTAAGTAAAAAGTTAGTTTTGAAAATTTTGTGTAGATCAATACTTCGAGAAGTCGCCTACTTCAAAAAAACTATCAGGCTTTACTATATTTATGCTTATTGAAATAGTATGCCAAAAAACAATTAGGTCAAAATATTATTATATGACAAAAAATGCGTAACTCGTTATGCCAAATTAAATTAGGAGAAAAAAATAGTCAAAGAAAAAGAAATCCCATTGTTAATACACGTAATTTTGTACTGTAAATTGTTCAGAATGAGTCCAAACATGACGAGGTTGTGTACTGTTGTAAAGGAGTTCCTTTAAGGGCATTATCATAATATGCATCGGATTTCACGGATTATACTGTATGGCAAATTTCAGCTCAATCGGATGCCATAAAATCTTAAAAAAATATTCCAAATTTTGAAGCGGAACTTGTCTATCTAGACGCGTGAACGAACCATGTTATAAAGGCATGTAAAATGTAAAGACAAAGAATTAGTTAGGAATGTGTTAGTACGAGTAATTCAATTAGTAGGTATACTTTTACTACTAACGCAGTCTTAGTTTGATGATGAGACGATCGGCACAGATTTCTATTTAGATATTTGTCTCTTTATCTCTCTAATTTTATTCTTCTAACTTTGAAAATTATTTTCATTGCGTTACGTACCAACTTGTTTAGGATCAAAACGGGCAGCACTGATCCTTTTGCCGTCGGGACGCGAATAGAGATAAGAAACGTGAAAACCCGACTTACGAGGCGGTAGGCCAAGGCAGGCGCAAGCACAAGAGCGCCTAGCGTCCGTCTTGATATCCTTTCAGGGTACTGAGGCCGTAGCACAAACAATTTGCAAAAAAAAGTATTCGTATCGTAAGCGTCAACGTGTCACGCTTCGGCATACAGGCTATGAGTTATCTATGTCACAATTGCACTAGATAAATTACAGTTTGTACTGTTTCACGTTAATGACTCGTTACGTTACACTTACGCAGTAATTCGTGCTAGGCCCACTGTGTAAGGTGTGGTTGGGTAGGTAAGTCGTGTTGCGCAAGCATTACAGTGTGAGGCTGTGAAATGGCTAAGAAATGATTAAAATTTGTATAGCGTTTATAAGTAAGGCTGCTTATATCCAAGTCTTCCATTTTGCCACTAATCTTATCAATATGGATTCTCAGAAGAAATAATCATACGCAGAAGGCTATCGATACATATATATTGTACGGGTTACCGCACAGTAAGCAATGTCAATGATTCGCTAATTTAGGTCAATTTGAAGTACATAACGTTACTTACCCTTTTAGGTATTCCGTGCATTTGTATAGACAGCAGTTTACATACATATAAAATAATAATTCTATTACAATAATTCAGTGTTTGAACGATTATCATTGGGTTTGTTTCTTACATTAACCTACCCAGTCCTCAGCACTCATCAATATAAACTGTAAAACAGCACATATATAAATAAACAAAAGTTAAGTGGCTGTAACGTTAAAATATAACATTTTACTATTAAAAATATGAATGTGTTCTTATGAATCTTTTACTTTTAACAAAAAGCTATCTTTAACTTTTTTTGTCTGCCTGATGCTTCCGACAAATCTCCGAAACTGCTGGATCGATTATGACGGGATTTTCACTAGCAGATATATAGCCGATGCTAGAAGTAACTTAGGCAACGTTTATTTTAGAATAAGACTAATGGAGGATCCCAATAATCTATCTATCCACGGTTTTCCTTACTACCGATAGAAATTTGACATAACTTCCATACAAATAGTGTCAAATATCTTTACCGGTAAGGTAAGGTAAACCGGCGATAGATAGATTATTGGGACCGGCCGTTAGGGTGTAACAACCCGGCGAGACCTTGCGAGCGAAGCTGCCTGAGTCAGCTAGTCATTAATAAATTACTTCTAATATACTACTAATATTTCTTGATTGCGTAAGTATATGTACCATGTACAAAGTAACGATTGTCTACTCACGGGTGCGCTTAAAAATCTAAACCATATCGTAGGTATAATATCTGAGTCATAACCATGACATGCCACGACACATAGCCCAATTAAAAAAGTCATTGATGGGATGGGCCGTTTGGTCGCTTCTAAACAGTGACACATGGAGTATCACAGAATAAATAATAGTATAGTAATATAGAACACATACGAGTACCACACGAATAAGACTAAATAACTAATGTCTCGGGAGGGTGAGTGCAGTGCATTACTTGCTTAAGTTGGCACACACATACACACACACATGACACTGCAATGAGCAAGCTTAACCATTAGTTTCGCCGTACACAATTTTTTGTGTGGGATAGGTTGGCAAACGAGCAAGTGGCTCACCTGATGGTAAGTGATACGGTCGCCCACGGACATTCGCAATACCTGAGGTCTCGAGGATGCGTTGCCGGCCTTTGATGAAGGAAGACATAGAACGGATGATGGAAGTATAGGGGGCGGGGGAGGGGGGAATCGGGCCTCCGGAAACTCCCACAAACCGTCGAAACGCAAGCTATGTTACTTCACGTCGGTGTTATGTGAGAGTGTGGTATTTCCCCGGGCGTACCGGCCCATTCAGCTGTTGGGTTACAGCGTGGCACTACCACCATAAAATGTGTTTCACAAAGAAGAAGAGTAGAAACAATATTAGACTGGCTGGTTGCCGCAGTTTAAAGCAATCGTGCCTTATGAACCGTTGGCGTGGCGGCTGGTCGCGGATTCGATCCCCAGACAGGTCAAACATTTGTGTGCATGAACATATCTGTTTGAGCTGTGTCTGGATGTATACATAAGTATGTATAATATGTATATCAGTCTTCTGGTTACCATAGTAAAGGCTTTGTCAAGTTTGGGACTGCAAACCCATGTTTAATGTTGTCCCATATATTTATTATATTACTAGCAACTGCCCGCGACTTCGTTCGCGTAGTAGGCTCGGCCTTAGGCCCTGCCATAAACTTCCATCTTTTGTTATTTATTGCAATGTAAGTTATTTTTTTATCTTCTACGATGTATTAGAAAGCATAACAAGTACAATTTGAAAAATTTAATACCGACTTCCATTCTATTCAATTATTGCAGTGTAACTCAAAAAGTAATAGACCGAATGAATGATGAAATTTAAATGGGACTACAACGAAAGCACCAGCTTTCAAACAAAATCCTCTTAGGGAAGTACTACAATTTTGCTAATTATTTAACCGTGAAACAGTAGTGTGCAAGCATTACTGTGTTTCGTTCGTTGAAAGGCAATACTTCCAGCGACATCACAGGGCAAGATCAAACATCTTATACCTCAGGGTGATGAGCGCAGTGCATTGCCGTTTAGTCCAGTCAAGTTAGGATAAAGTATGGAAATAATTCTGATAGTTGTAAAGTCTTCTGGAATCGTTAGAAAAAACACAGCTAGATGTAGGTATCTCCCCTGTTTGCGCCGTTCGTAGCCCCTATGAAACCACAACAAATTTAAAACTATATCATGATTTTTTAAAAATATATATTCAGTAATTGTAAAAAAAAAATCATCATCATCATCATCAGCCCACATTCGTCCACTGCTGGACATAGGCCTCTCCTAAAGTACGCCACAGAGCTCGATCTTCAGCTCTCTGCATCCAGTTACTGCCAGTCGCCTTCCGCAGGTCGTCTCTCCACCTGGCCGCAGGGAGTCCTACACTCCGTTTGCCTAAACGTGGTCTCCACTCAAGAACTAGTCTACTCCAGCTGTTATCGGTTGTTCGTGAAATGTGGCCAGCCCATTGCCACTTCAGCTTGCTAATTCTTTGAGCTATGTCGACTACTTTGGGTCTCTGTCGGATAACTTCATTAAGAATCTTATCCTTCAGAGAAACCCCGAGCATACCGAGACCTTAAATTTGTGGACTAGTCCCACAGTGACACACACAAAAAAATAGTAAGTGAGAAAGTAGAGTAATAAAGTATAATACTTTCAGTATGGTATAAAATATATCTAGTGGCCACCCATCACTCTTTTCTGAAGGAATGTATGCAATTCAAATGTCTTTACTCGATTTAAGCTCGTTCTGGGGGTTACATTTCGTAGGGATTAAGTTAGACATGATTCTTAAATAATACTAAACCATCATAAAATTAAATCCCACTCGCAAATTATTGATTTGCAAAACTTACAGATTGCAAATACTACTGTTTTGCAAAATATCGCCTAATTTGACTGGAACTAGACTATTACGGGGTTTTGAACTCTTGCCGTGCTACTAATGAACTCGATATAAATATTTAGGTATGGTTACTATCACAGAATTTGCCCTATTTACATATGTCTATATATCCATACTTACTATATTACTATTTAAATAGGTCTATATCTATGCTTACAATAACGTTTTCTTGACGTTTTTTTAAAGAACTCATTTGTAGTTTACACAAAATAAATTACTGAACGCACGTATACATTTTATTTTTATATAATTATTTGAGACCATTGAGTTATCTCTTTGGCTTCGCTCACATGTTCTCGCGGCTTAAAAACAAGTGTAAAGAAAAAACACGCGGCGGTAAAGTTCGAAACAATGATAAGTCAAAACAATTTTAATACTAATGACTTTCTATCATTTATACTAAATAAATGCAGAAATAACTATCTCGTTACTATAGCAACCTCAAGCTTAGAATATGTTTATCAAGAATAACGATGAAATAAGAACGCTATAAGGATGTTTTATTAGTAGCACTGTTATAGTTTAAAATTTTGAATGGCACTATTATGGGCAAGTTTGGCGCTTAACATCAGATACTTGTTAGTCTGTTCACTGATTGACACAAAAAACAGCATACGCTGTTAAACCATAGTTGAAATTAATGGTCCCGAGTTACTGGTCCATTATTCTCGGTAGTTGCTCTATCTTTTAGAACGCGGCAGTAGGGTCTTATACCTACACTTAGGTACATTTGTCATTGATTTAATTTGACCTTCTTATGTACATCTTTGATACCTAAATTAGATGATTTTGATTTGATTTGAATGTCGAAAGAATAGAATTGGCCTTCTGACCTGACCACAATTAACGTGTACTTACGTGCACAACCACCCACGGAAATAAATATTACTCATCTAAGGTAGGTCAACGATCAACGAGAATGTCAAATAAGTAGTATTTCTTTTTGATTTTTAAACATCTAGTTCTAGAAGTATTTCCAACAGCGCTGTAGTTTTGATACAGGGAGACCTGGAGACTTTGATTATTCGAGGAAATATTCTCAACTATAGACTTTTAGGCTAGTATATATTTGAGAAGAAATACTCGTACTTAGCCGAGGCTCAGTAAGTGAATCGTTAAGTTTATTGCGGCTCTGTAAATTTGGGATTTACTGTCTGCACACAAGGCGATATTTTACATTTGACCAAATTTATTTCAATTGATTATAGACCTTGCGACTTTGCAGTTATTTTTTGACCCTTGAACAGAGAATAAGTACAATCAAGGGTATAGGTAAATCTGACTTCAGTGTCTATAAGTTTTATGCAATACAGGGATGAGATGGATAAGTCGTGCTGTGCCAGTGATGGTAAGCATTACGCTTGCCCAAGACAGTTGCAATGTCACCCAGAGTTAAGAACTCTAGTTTTGCGTAGCACTGCTCGTCACCCTGACACATTGAGTTTTGAGTCGTTTTCTTAAAGTAAATTCACATGCTACAATGCCCTTCACACCCTAACACAGTAATGCTTGCACACTATTACGCACTTCACGGTAGAATATCTGGCACTGTGATGGTTCCAACCAAGAGCCCTACCACGCAGTAAGTCGGGTTTCCTCGCCTCTTGAGATTCGCATCCCTACGCCGGAGTACTTCAACGCGATATATTATACGGGAACGAAATCGCGGGCAGTATATAAAAATGAAGCCCTATTTCTCTTGGTCACGCTATTACTTGAGAACAGCTTTACCGATTTCGCTAATTCTTTTTTGACTAGAAAAAAAGATAGCACCCATAGAGTTCTACACAAAAGTATTGTATCTCAAATACTAGAGTGAAGTCACAAGTTAATTGGATGCGACTTATGAGTCGCATCCAATTTACATCAGGTCAGAAGTAACGCCTGCTCCTCCTACGTAGAGTGACGCATTGAAGACATAGGAGAGGTCAAAATAACTGACCTGTTTAATCTTCGATGATCCTACGTGAGGTGCATCTGGCAGTTTGTTCATTAATCTGTAAGTAGGTACTACTTATATATTCCATTTTTATTGTTACACGTACAATATAAGTGCGAAAACGATAATCTTTGACGACTACATAGGTCAAAGATCATCGTTTCCGAACCCTTATCCCACCCTTGAGTTGGAGTCGAAACAATATACTTATAAGTATGTCATATAGTACGTACAATATGTTGATATCAAAAACGGATTGTGGATCTAGAAGCATTTAAGGCGCTGTCAGATCAACGCTTGTCTAGGTTCAATTTCCTTTACTTGAAATCAAGCAAGCGCATCTCGTAAAAACTTATAAAATTCATAAAAATATGATGCGCTCTCATAAATAAAAAAATAATTCGTCAATGAATGTGTATTAAAAATTGATATTTTATGATATATGTTTCATGACAAACACAATTGTGAATAAAGAGAAAAACTGTTTTAAAGGTGAAATTAAGTGATATGTTTGAATTTTTTATAATGTAGAGTACATTATAAGTATGTTAAAATATGTTTTTAATTCCGTCAATGTATACTTAGATGTCTTAGAAATGTCACATTATATTTGGTAGATTTAATTAAATTCCTGCTTATGAGATAAACTGCTATAAAAATTCTCATTTTTATCGACATATTCATATGACAGCACCTTAAGTTTACACATAATTACTAGTACGTACCTACTGGTTATGAAAGGGCGGAGGCTCCTACTACGGGCATTTTATTCTTAAATGGAGACTCCTGACACTTGCTTTATTTTTTATTATTGTTGCATTACTTTATCTTTGAAACGAAATCAAACAATTTTGAATTAGATTTTTTAATTTTGAATATGTCCTTAGCTAACCACGCATGCACATATTGCTAAAGGATGTACAAATACTTGAAAAATCAGTTCGGTCTAGTCAATTGGTAGCCGGAATTAAAACCATCGTTTGGTTGCATCCCGTGTTACAATATCGTGATTTAATCTATGAATTAATGACCACGCCAGCACGCTCTCTAGGGGTGGTATTGAAAACTGAATCTTATTAAATACGCATTTTACTTATTATTTTAAACTACTGTTAACCGGTAATCACTAACATTAGAGATCGAATACGTCGACTCTGATTTCGAGCATACCAATGCAGTACCCGACGAGCAGAGCTCGCAGACGTCGCTGCGCACTCGCCCTGAAGATGATGGATGCGTGGTGATGGATGTTGATAATGATGATGATGAAAATTACCTATCCTATGTGATAATCCAGCGCCTCATCTATCTGCATATCAAATTTCAACAAAATTACAAACTTTCGCCCGATTTTGATTAGTATATAATTTTAATATAATATGGGACAACATCCATACAAGGTCTTTACCAAAACTATTCCAAACTATTAGAGCCTGTATTATGGTAACCTGATGACTGATATACACGCACCCAGACGTGTTCATATACATAAATGTTTGACCTGTACGGGGATCGAACCCGGGTTCAGCGTTGTTACCAACCAAACGGAGTAAACAAAAATATACATAACGTACTTGTACATATTGATGCTGATTGACGGTGTGGTTATTTATATAATCTAATCCGGTTTCGGTTGAAGAAGGCCTTCTCTTCATAAAGTTTTTTCAGACGTCTTTGATCTTGGTATAACTTGAACAATGTGAGTGTGTCAAGTTCATACAAAAGTACCTTGCTTGCTCTTGCGTGTATTGTTTGACCGGGGCCACACGCAACTCGCCGTATGAATTCTTCATTTTGATTTATTTGGCCTCGGTTTATCCTCCAAGTTCTATGGCATAGCCTTTGACTTCTTTCATGTACAACTGCCTGGAAGGAGTTGTATGTGTGTGTGAATGAACGTATATACTTATGTATGTGCATAATGTATGTATACCTACCTACGTATATATATGTGTAAAACCGTGATGTTTTTGATAGCAAGATGAAATTCCGAGGTATCGACCATTTAATGTCATTGTTGCTGAAGAATCTGAAGAAAAAAGAAGTAAACAGTCTCTTTTTCGTTCACAGTTTTTTGTTAGCAAAGTGCTGCTATCAAGTTTATTTTTTTATTGTCAGTAATTAACACCCATACCTACCTTCAATCTGTACACTATCACGTGCGCTCTTTTTGATATTCCCTGTATTTCTGTTTCAGCCGTCAACTGAGAACCAGTTGTTCCACGTGCAGCATATCAATGCCAAGTTCCGTCAGGAGTACAGACACCTGCGCCTGTTGTGGGACGAGGCAGGACAGACCATCGAGTATGCGCTGTACTTCCGCAATGACTCCGCTGGCTACTGGCAGGTGTTCGACGGACAGAACGGTAAATCACAATATAACTGTCAACTGACATCCAGCTAGCTCCCACTCCCACATTTAAATGCCAAGTTTCGGGAGGAGTCCATGAGCCAGAATCCAGAGCATAAAGTATACATACACTTCCGTAACGATCCCGCTGGCTACTGGCCAGTGTTCGACAGACAGAACGGTAAGCCACAATTTAACTGTCAACAGACATTCAGCTAGCTTTCCCACTCGCACACTTCAATGTCAAATTCCGACAGGAATCCAGACTTCATCGGCTGTTGTGGGACGAAGCTGAATAGAGCATAAGGTGTGTGCTATGCTTCCGTAATGACTCCGGTAGCTATTGGCATTGACAGAACGTTAATTCACAATTTAACTGTCAATTGGCATCCAGCTAGCTCTCCCATTCTCACATTTCAATGCCAAGTTCCGCCAGAAGTACAGGCACCATCGGCTGTTGTGGGGCGAGGCTGGGCAGATCATAAAGTAAATACTTCCGCAACAACCCCGGTGGCTACTGGCAAGTGTTTGACGGACAGAACGGTAAGTCACAATTTAACTGCCAACTGACATCCAGGTAGCTGTCCCACTCCCACACTTCGATGCCAAGTTCCGACAAGAGAACAGTCACCATCGGCTGTTGTGCGTCTAGGCAGGACAGACCATATAAATTGTGCTTTACTTTCGTAACGACTATCCGCTGGCTACAGGCAGGTGTCCAACCGACAAACGGTCACCATTTAACTGTCAACTGCCATACAGGTAACTCTCCCGCTCCCACACATCAATGCCAAGTTCCGCCAGGAGTCCAAACACCATAGGCTGTTGTGGGACGACGCTAGACAGACCAAAGAGTATGCGCTATACTTCTGTAACTACTCCGTTGGCTACTGGCAGGTGTTAGACGAGCAAACGAAGAGTCCTCATAATTCAACATATTGACGTGTCGAATGAGAAACTTATTTGCGTTTAGCAGATCAATACGAACTTTGGTAGGACTGCCAGCTGCTGTTGCAGGATGAGGCAGGAAAGAAAAAGATAACTGTTTTTTTAACATTTGCACATGTCAAAGCGACAAAATTTACACGCGACTAAGTGCAAGACAAGGCGGATTAGGTCACCGAATAAATAAATACATAGTAGCATATTTGGGGCCGAATCCCCCACGCACATCTATATAGAAGGACACCTTTTAGCCATTAATAAATACACAATTAATTGTATGCATCCGTGCGAAGAAAGGAGAGTCGTTTAGCAGGTGTCTACTAAAGTAATGTTGGTTGTAAAATGGTTTGATTACAGGAACGATCCCCAGTCGGCCCAGCTACCAGCAGTTTAGCGGGTCCGTCCAAGTCCTCAAGGCTGTCAACGACCATCTAGTCCTGAATTTTTGTCAAGAAGCTAAGAATGGCAGACCAGCACAACTGTACTCCGTTCTGTTCTCAAGGGAGCCAGCTCGAATGTCTCGGTGGGAGCTGGACTCCATACATACTCTGTTACAGAATAAGAAGCTATCGGTAGCTTCTAGAAGAATGGTTTGTGGCAACAGTGCTGATAAACCTATCTACAGTTTAGTTCTATCATTCATTCTAATTACACTTACATATGCTGTTAGTTCTGCTTAATTTATGATATGACGATTTCTACTTAAGTATATATATTTCTGGATACGTAGGTAACTATTAATTTTAAAACCGGTGTGGTAAAAGAGTTTCTATTTATATGTATAAATAAAAGCATGTTTGTACCTATTTTTTACACAACAATTAATTATTGGGACTACGAATCCAAGATGGGTGTGAAACCATAAGTGTTTATAATATTTATGGTGAAGGTCTAACAAATAAAATTAATCTATCAATAATGGGACCACGACTCCAGTGGCAGACATAATTAGTGGGACTAGTTAGAATCGTTCTATGCTATAACACAATATTGTTATTGGAAATTATTTACTTACCTCTCCGTCCTTGTCGTATAGTATTTCGAGTTGACCTTGCATAATATACACGTTAAAACTACACATACCATTGTATATGTTTCAAACTAACAGAATTACAACACAAAAATCTACAATTCGTATTTATAAAAGGATAGTCAGTTAAATGATTAGGTAGGCCTAGTAAACTATTTCGGGGCTCAGTAGGCACTTAGACCTTAGTTTCTCAGTAAGCAGCCTGAATATTCATGTATTTGATTTAGAGAATATAATATACCTACATGCCAATGTAACTATGTTGAAATGTACGAAATTTGGATGTTAAGTTTATGTTTTCTTATATTTTTCTATTTATTAAAATAATCGTACCAAAGAATTAATATAATAATGTTTTCTGCATTTAGCGAATAAAATAAATGAACTTACATCTGTGTTTGATTATCATACCTGCGTGATAAGTTATGTCCTGGTCCTGACGGACTAATCAATACTACTGGGCCTAGAACCATTATACAGCGTGTACAAAAGGTAGTAATACTAAAATCACACACGCAGAAGCATGCATACAATTAAGATCTAACTACTGCGTCCCAGGAAGTAGTAAAATTTCCGCGTAATTAATGAGTAACCAAAGTTTTTCTAATATAATTATATATTATATTATATAGGTATATAACATTCATCCCTGAAAAACTTGGCCAAAGACGTCAATGACGTCGAGAACGTAGGCTAGGTAAACAAGGGGCTTAAGCGCGTCTCTGGGCTGGGGAGAGAGCGCATGCAGAGCAGGTGGATGAAGTAGAATGAATAGGTGGTATGGGGATTGCAGAGGGCATTGACTCCAGCGAACGCCAATAATATACTGCCTATTACGCATAATTTTGTGTTTTTATTGTTGTTTGAAAAATAATAAAAGTGATTTAAATTTTGTTACTTTGCCTGTATCAAATGTGACTCCTGACTAGGTACATATGTGAACCCTTCAGTATAATATTAATAAGCAATTCGTATGAGATTCTGCTACAGCAAGTTAAAAAAATCCTTAATAGTATCTTTTTATGTTATGTGGTCACTTTTAATGTTCAACTTTAGAATTAAAATGTTAAGTGCTGAATCACCTCATTTAAAACGGTCTTTGCATCGAAGTGACTAGATACAATTAATATGCGAGTACACTATAATTATATAGTTTAATTAAAACCGCGTTATGAGGATAAGAGTTGACTCTGACGTAGTGTACTGACAGCCACTCGACGGTACTTGTATTGTGGGCACCGAGTATACGAGTGCACTCGGACAATAAACGTTTGCAAATAACATGTAGGCATTGTAGGCTAATCTGTCATAGTACAATCTTACGAGTCAACTCTTATCGTAAGCGGCTTTAAATCTACAAGTTCCTCAAAAGCCGAACGATTAAATCTTAAGCTAAAACAGCTGTTACAACGTCCGTCCCCCGTTTTAAATAACCAGACATGTTACTTTATTCAATTTATTACCATGTTCGTCGTTAATTTCAGTTTACTCTTGTAAGTTGACTTTTATGATTTGTACATGGATGATAATGAATTCTCAGAATTCCTGGAGGTTACCTACATGCAAAATGAAATAATATAACACTATAAAAATTGCAAGGGTAAACATAATGTTGAAATCTTCGCATAGTACCAAGATATTTTATTCATTACTTTTCCAACACTGCTGTACGTAATACCTGACAGATAAAAACATCATCTGGCATACATCATTGAAATATGAAACCCTTGATGTTAGTTTATGATGTATTTCAGATACGTAAATTAGAATAAACATCAGTTAACCAAATAATCGACAAAGGGAGAACACGTATTTATACGTTATAATTATTATAATTTGTTTTAAACTCAAATTAAACAATGAAATTGGTACTTTGGGTCACTGTTTGTATCTTTTTACTCTACGCAAAGGAAATAAAAATGCACAAGAAGAAATGCGTCGGCGTTCATATCAATGGAAAGTTCCACAAAAAGGAGATCATCACAAACGGCGTAAATCGACCCTATCAACTCGCTTTCTATCACCACCAGCACAAATTATACTTCAGCTACAATATCGGAGAGGACGATGAAGATAAATTCGAAATCGGGTACCTACACCTGAAGGACAACCAAAAGATCCCTACAACAATAGCTTCTGTAAAGAATGGCTTCGCAACTGCGCTTGATGAAGACAATAAATTACTATACATTGGAGGCAGTGACGGTATCTTCGTCGATAACCTTAACAAGTCAGGGGAGATTGAACATGTGATTAAAGGACATGATATCTGGGACATGTTCTTCAAGGATCACCTCTATTTTATTCAATATCCATCGCAGCGGCTTCATAAAAAGGTACAAAATACTTCAGAGCTGGTCGAGCATATAGACGAAAAAATCTACCAATTTGCAATCGACGGTGATAATGACATTTTCATTACTACCAAAGACGGTCTGCGAGAAATTAAAAATGGGACAAAAGAACGCATTTCATACGATGGTCCGGACTCTTTCCGAGCTATAGAGATCGATCGTAATGGTGTGGCGCACTTCTGTGCTAAAAATTCCATTTACGTGGCCAACAAGAAGAATCATACTTTAGAAGAGATTGCTCACATCAAGAATATATTTGGACTCACGTTTGATAATGATAACAAAATTATTTATTCTGATCCTCATGAAATTGTTAAGTTGGTACCAGATGAATGTAAATAGATAAACTAATAAATGATCAAATATAATAATTTCGGATATAAATAGAGTGTTATAAAATCAGCCAAGTGCGAGGAACCGCGCACTGTTGATTCCATATTCTTGTATGATAAACATGTCCATTTGCCTGTCCTTCCAAATGTTTCAGAGCTCTACTTCTATACATAAGATCATCAAATTGTGTACAAAAATTGTTAAAATATAGAATTATCTTCTGTATTCTGAAATTTTGACTATAACTAGTAGTTCTGCGAACAGTAGACCTAACGAGAAGTCTTATCACTGGCAATTTTCGCAATCTGAGATATGTGCAGGTTCAAAAAAAGGCAAAATTCAGAAAAAAATTGCCAAATTTATTTCGACAAGACCTTGACCAATGTTGTTAATGTTGGTACCAAATTTACGAATATTACCAAAATGGTCTAGTTTTTAAACTACACAGTATTATCTGGGCAACCACTTGACTATATTAGAAATTATAGTCAGGTACTTAATTTGTGTGCCAAATTTTATCAAAGATGTTTGGCAAAAAAATATACATTGAATAGTAGAACATGCATACCAAGTTTCGCCAAGATTGGTTGAATAATTTGACTAGGAATAATGGGCCTACTCCCACCTTTTACGAAACTATCATAAATCAGGAGCGTTTTGTAATAAGCTTAGAATAATCATATTTACTATCGTACTCCCACCGACACAAAACCTTCAGCCTAATTTAATGGTAAGGTTGCAATATTATTAATATACCTTATGAGATGGGTGCACGGATCTTCAAAAATTTGACATTGGAACAATTAAACTTAGTGTCAAAAGTCACGAAAAAGTATGCTGATTGCGTGAAATATTTGATACTACGTCATCAAGACGTCTATCGTAATCCATTATTATTTCAATCTTGCTATATTGACGTGGTGGTACCAAATTTAATGGTAAGGTTGAAACATGACTGCTTTAAGAGGTGAAAGTAAGGCCCCTGTACTGGAAGACGATCATACAACCTAACAAACATACGGACAAAAGTCAATTTGGCCAGTTAAAGCAGAGACGCTTGCTCACGCTTGCTTGCAGAGAGTCAAATATATGTTAATTTTCTACCGACTTCCAAAAAGGAGGAGGTACTCAATTCAACTGTATTTTTTATGTTTGTTACCTCATAACTTTCGATAGGGTGAATCGAGTCTTTTTTGTTTGAAAGCTGGTGCTTCTCGTGTGGTCCCATTTAAATTTCATCAAATTCGGACCAGTAGTTTTTGAGTTACACTCCATTAACTGAATAGAATGGAAGTCGGTACTAAATTTTTCAAATTGTACTTGTCAATTATTAAATATCGTAATTGTATATTATAGGTAATACGTCTTTGTTCAAAGCTTAGTAGAAAGAGATCTCATAAAAATTCAAATAGGGGCCTTTTTTCTAATTATGACTACGAAAACTTATTTTAAGCAGGGCAGATTTCGTACTCATAATTTAAAAAAAACTAAAATTATTAACTTCAAACAATATTATTTGCTAGGATATCTGAAATTATAAGCCTGTGTTCTGTGATAATTTAAACCGACTTCCTTTACACAGATATAGAGTCCTCAGATAGGACAGACATACTCAAGCTCAAGATGCCGGTACCCTCGTTAGAACTGTTTAGGAATAACTGCACTTACATGGTAACTCTCATTTATAATTCCATTCCGAAGTATTTGCATGAATTACCCGGTCGCAGATTTTACACGGAGTTAGAAAAGTGGTTGGTGAGCGAGTGCTTTTATTCGGTCAAAGACTTTTTGAAAGAAACATCATGTAGGTATTACATTTACCATGACAAATAGTAAACCTTATTGACATTACATTATATAACTTCATTGACGACTTTAGTTATTCTAAATTGACATTTGCATACCTCATACGAGGTTGTTATGGCGAACTTAAATTATTGTTATAGATCTTATTTGTACCCATATTCATGCAAATAAAGTATTTGAATTGAATTGAATTGAATACATCATAGGCTTTGTAATAGTTTTCCCTACGAGAAAACAATTTTTTTTGGCTAAGTTGTCCAGAGTCTGAACAAATAGCGGGTAGTATTGTTCCTCGAACTTGACAAATGAAGTACCAGGAGGGCATAAATAGCTGGGACATGATAAAACAGTCGCGGCACTTTGTCTCACTCCCGCAAAGAGAGGGCCGTACCGTCTCTACATTGACCCTCCACGATTTTCCCCCAGCCCTCGCTTTTCCCCCGTCCAATCCGAACTATCTGATACCACCCGATATAAGGGTGCGCATTGATACAATCATAGTATGTAATTACCATAATAGATAGAATGTTGTTTAGATGAAATAGTGTATGAAATAAATACATTTGTTTAAAATATGGTACATTCTCATGCTATGGAATAAATGATAAGCATTTATTATGCTTAACGTCATTCAAAGGAGTTCTCGTACAACTAAGGCCTATTAATATATATTTACATCTCTCATATTCGGTAAGTAGGTCCTTATTACCCCCAAATGGGGCTTGTAGGTGACCAATTAGCGCTCTAGGGTAATAATGTAGCTAGAAAAGCCCTAGAGCGGTTTACATCTCTCATGTTCGGTAAGTAGGTCTTTATTACCCCCAAATGGGGCTTGTAGGTGACCAATTAGCGCTCTAGGCTAATAATGTAGCTAGAAAAGCCCTAGGGCGGTAAGTAATAAAAAAAACCACTTCACTCTTTCAAAAAGTTCGCGTACATCTAACCATCATACTGGCAATGGACATCATGCATTCAGCCCAATGACAAAAGAAGTCGCTTAGCTATTCAACCTTGTCTTCGTATGAGTATAATAGTCATCAATTTTATTTTTGTAATGCCGGTTTTTTTCTACTTACCTCACAATCGAGATGTAAAGCAGAGTAGTTAGCTCGGGTGTAAGCATCAATTGCAGCCCGAGATATTTAGGCGCACGAGCGCAGCGAGGGCGCCTATAGTTCGAGGGTGCCTTACAGTACAGCCCTTGGCTACTAATCTACTATTATGAGTTGATCGTATCGCAATTGTACAGGTAGGTTTTTGTAGTGACCGTTATATCGAGGCTCACTTAAAAAGAACTCCACATTAATGTAAGTCATTCAAAATAATTGAGTTTTAAATCAGGATGGTGAATGTTTACTACGGAGGTGAGAATATCATAGCGACTAAAGAAAAAATAGAGACATTACTCATCATGTTTTTCAAATCAATGTAGTTGTACTTTCACTGTGTTATTTTCCACGCGATGGTACCTTTGAAGTAACTATTATTATAATCTGTGGTTGCGCTCGGAAACCCAATATCCTATGCCGTCATGATTGCCTGGTACTGTGGTCGCTGCTCCATTGTTGTCGATATCGGATGACGCGTCGAGTTGTTATCAGCGCCAGCCCTATAGTTTTATTATAGTGAGGGGAGTCGTAAATCGATACAACTGCTACGCGTTTGAGCAAACATTGCAACTTTTTATTTATGGTGTGACTGACCTACATATAAACCCCTTATTTCAAAGTTTTTCTTATAAAGTTGGCAAAGTTAGTAAATATCTATAAGTAGAACGTCTTCCGTACAAGCGTTGATTCACGCAGTTTTGGCTTGAGATGCGTGTAGGAATGTCAACATCGCCACAAAACAAGTAGGTACACATCGCATCTACGTTTTATTGGTAGCATACCTACGCAACAGAAATCCATGACATTTAAAAACTGCTAACCCCGACCGCGGGCCGGAATGAACTTAAAAATAGAACTGCTGTCAGCTGTGAAGAGTTTTATGTAAAAACAACTAATTTAAAAAAAGGCTGCGGCCATGTGACTTTCTAAACAGCCAGTGTAAACTTAGCGCAAACTTCTTTTAGCGGAATAAGCCGCAACAATTACGCGATGAGTTCCATATTTAAAATTTAAAAAGTCGACATAAATTGGCGGGATACTAATCTGTTATGTATCCGTGACGGAATTTAAAAAAAATAGGTAAAATCTTTAATGCTAAGATTTGAATATTAAAAACTACGAAGAAATAATATTTCTTCGTAGATTAAAAACGAGTTCAAGCGATCCAGAAATGTTGACACGAGATTCAATTAAAGACGAGGCAAATTGTGTTATTGAAAATCTTTTGCCAGAAATCGCAAAAGAAAGATATATAAACACATACAATGATTTTATGAAGTGTCGAGCAGAGAAGAATATAAAATTGTTTTCCGAAAGTGTATTTCTTTCATATTTTAATGGACTGTGTAGCAAACTACAGCCTTCTACGCTATGGAGCCGATATTCAATGCTCAAAAGTAAACTTAGTGCAAAGCACAATGTAAATTTGAAAAAAATACATAATTTTACATAATTTTTGAAAAGGCAGTCTCAGGGGTTCAAGAGTAAGAAATCTAAGGTTTTCACCTCTCATGAGGTGGAATTTTTTTTAAATGATGCTCCTTACGGGATATATTTGGCAGTGAAGGTAAGTTTACCTAAGTAATTATGGATTTATTCTAAAAATGAACGTATTTATTAAACAAATACTAAAAAATTACATGTTTTTCACATGTGGTATTGGTACTCGGTATAAGCGGCGCTTGCAGAAGCAGTGAACTCACAAATTTGACAATTAAGGACATTGAAAGTAAAGGCCAATGAATACTAGTAAAACTGACTAAAACAAAAACAAATATTGAGCGCTCGTACAGTACGTGAGTACAAGAAGAGTTTACACAAATAGTAAAGAAATATCAAAAAATGAAACCAAGTGATGTAAAAACGGACCGTTTTTTCTCAACTATCAGAACGGAAAATGCTATAAACAAGTGATCGGTAAAAATAAAATCTCAGGTATGCCGAAGCAGATAGCAACATATTTGAATTTACCAAATTGTGAGCAGTATACCGGACATTGTTATAGACGAACGTCAGCAACACTTTTAGCCGATTCTGGAGAAAACATGACAACCTTAAAAAGACATGGAGGCTGGAAATCCAGCACAGCCGCCGAAGGCTACATTGAGGATTCAGTCCAAAATAAAACAAAAATTTCAATCAAATTAACTGAAACTATAAAAATACGCCCCAATGACAACGCCCAAGTTAGCCCCATGTTAACGCCCAAGACAACTTCCAGGGAGTATCTGCCATGGAATCCATCGTCTGATGAAATACCAGAGTCTCATACTTTTACAGATATCCAGAACAGCCAAATTTGTCATAATATATCGAACAGCATGAACAATCCAAACAAAAATGCAACTTTTAATTTCACGAATTGTCCTAATTTGAAAATTATTTTTTAATAGGTACTACTAATATTATTATATATTATCAATAAATAGTTTAGATAAACAACTAGTTTTTTTTCCTCATATGAAATGAAAAGTAGAGTGTTTAACACGGGTAATAATGCCAAATAAAATCATACTTTACCTTGAAATATTATTCCAATTAAATTTTAAACAAATGTTGGCGATCAGACTAACGAATTGCCCGTCTCGTCCATTCAAACATTTTTAAAATTAAAATCATGTATATTACCTCTCTTGGCGAATGTTCTAGAAGCCTTCGTTATATTTCTGATTCTTATTGTGAATTCTATTCCACAGCAATAAAAGTGCTATCTGTTGTCTCGTTATTTTCGTTCAGTCTGAGAACCTCTCCTGAAATTATGATTTCCTGGTACAGTTGTTTTCGAAATTGTTCGTGGAAAACCGCAAGGCACGATAACGATCTTCTTGTTCTTATTCCTTAGATATAATCAAGAGAATCTCTACTCATTTTCTGAACGGACAGTGGTCAAGACCTCGCAAAATCACCATGACAACGTCGCAAAACCGTCAGCAGAGGTCGTTTGGACTAGGGCAACACGAACAGCGAATAGTGTATCGCAGCTAGGGGTGATTTCGAGCCATAAAGTACCAACTCACACATAGATATTAATGTACTAGGCAAATGTATACAATGCAGTCATGGATACAACTGTATTTATATCAGATTAATTCGCTACACACTACCCTATTCCTTAGTGTGCACAATTTTATCAGTGAGGGTGTACTGTGAACTTATGGATGCTCGTATCGGTTTCTCGGGGAGAAAAGAGGGGTACTATTCTAGTGTGCTTTATTTTGCAAGGGTGGCTAATGTGTTTCTATCTCTTTTCAATCGGTGAATTTTCTCTCATATCAGAAAGTGAGAAAACACTGGCATTTGTATGTACCGATTTTGAATGTAAGAGTACATTTACATGCGTACGGGGAAAACTCTGATATCGACTATTCAGAATAAGGGTGGGTTGAAATTTAAAATCTCTTCTGTATTTCTGTACTCTTGGTAAAATGTTGAAGTTGGGAAATAATTTTGCTATTCGCGAACCTCAGGGACATTTTTCGGAATAATTTTAGCTATCAAAAGAGGCAATCATTTTTGTAAGATTTGAGTAAAATGAAATACAAATCTACTTACATGAGTATTTTACTCGTTATTATTAAATTTAATAAAGCTTAAGGGCACTATAATACATAATAATACTATAAATTCTATTTGGTATAACATTACACTTCACAAGCACCTGTAGATGAAACCGTGACTGTTCCACGCGCATACGTGACTCCATCTCTGCAATCACACCCATCCTGGAACAAAGGGAATGATAACCATCAAATAATGAAGTTATATTCAAGATTTCGTTCTTAAACAGATTAATATAGGTACTACGCGACGAAGGATATCGCATGATTCTAACTGGTGATAAAACCAACGTTGAGAATCTACGACATTGTCGAGTTTTGGAACCGGCCTTATACATATGAGACATGTACATATGATAGTTGAAAACTTTTACCTTGGAAACAATCTGATCGCTATAGCCACATAGTAACAGCATAATCAGAATAATCAATTAATTGGTAAAAAAATATTACAAATCAGAACAAATTTTTAGCATAATATTACAGAATGTAAATATAGCATAAAAGAAAATAACAGCTGTCAAATTTATTGTTTACAAAAAGTAATCATATAAAGGCACATTTGGCCCGTATCAGGATCTTTATAGGATGACATGCTCCAATTTCGTGGCTAAGCGTGGATTAAGCGGACGAGGTGAATAAGATATCACATGTACAATGAGTCTGCTTTTATTACGTCATACCGAGCGTGTCCGCGCGCTGCCCCCAACGCCTCTGTCGGACGATAACTAAGTACTCAACGGTAATTGGCTCTCAACGACCGACCAACCGACCAATCATCGAACAGCGCACGCTACCAGAGTTATACCAGAGTTGGCGCCACTTTGCATCTCTAGTCCACCAAAACTAAACTAGGTGGCGCTTGACTAAATAATAACATCGGTTAAAGCTATACGCTGACACACACATACGTTGCTTATGTATACTCTAAGATACAACTTGACAAACATACGGACAGATGAAAGCCAATTTGGCCAGTTATAGCAGCGACGCTTCGCTCGTTCAGCAAAAAGAGTTTTAAAACGCATTCTAATGCGTTAACAGTAGCCACTAAAATTTTCAAAACGTAAAATAAATTAAGCCACTTACAAAAATATCTTCCACAGATTCGCATGGCTGATTCTGCTCATAGAAATGAACTTTCTCTACGTTGTGCTTTATAATCTCATTCGATGTCCTCTTGACATCATCGCACGTCATCACATTCGATACCAAGCCCATGTTATTCTTCTTCACCTTCAGATGATCAGTATTCACGTTTTCCATTACCACTGGACTTCCAAAAATAGCTTCTTCTAGATAAGCGCAGTATCTATCACCTTCTACTGGACTCGGGACATTATTATTTATGTTTAACACTTCTGACTCTTTAGAGTCATGTTCCATGTAACCCTGGTATAGAGGCTCTGTGTCAGCTTCAGCTACTTGTGACGGTTTTCGAGCTTTTCGTATTTTGACGTAGAAATTGGTGACGAAGTGGAACTTGAGTACGTAAGTGAGGATTTCGGACACGCTCGCTGACCCACTCTTGTTGCTTTTGTTGTGTAGCAGGCAGAAGTGCCGCGGAGGTGATGTGCCGTAACCATTACCTGGAAGGAGTAGAAGATTATTAGAATTATAAGATTGGGACCTGGTAAAAGGTTGAAAAAAAACTAGGCTAGTTTTACTCTTAGTTACTAACATGTGCCCCCTCTGGTGGTGCAGTGAAGGATTTTCATACTTTTTTTTGCTCTTAAAGCTACGAATCGCCGCTTTGTGCTGGACAAGTAATGCAGTTATGATAGAAATGCAGCGTAATTGAAACATAAAAGTACTTCCTTACACGGGAAACGAACATGCAGTAGTAATACGCGACTTAACCCCTCAAGTGTCAATGTCATTATAACAACGAAATTTCTTTTGTGTCTGGCCGTGACCTTTGATGGATTAAGAGTCTCGTTGAAAAAAGGTATTATCTCCCTAAATTCTATAATTTGCAAAAATGAATTAAATTCTAATGTTTATGCTTAGAATATATCCTTCACCTATAATTACTAGGTAAATAAAATTAGTAAGAATATTTATTTCGTAGAGATTGCGTTCATCGCTTTCAGTTTCTGTGACCCTGGTAAAACGAGCGCCTGTCGAAAAATATTGTGCCTTTCAACATCGGCAGGGGCTCGCTCTCTGTACAGCCCCTGCCATTTTTTAATAGCTAAATATTTTACGGAGTTGCTTGGTAAATATTGTTTTTTATTATTATGGTCAATATGGTCATGTCATGGGGTAAGCCCAGCCCAGTAAAAAAGTGGATAACGCAGTCAATCTTCCTCCATATATACAAAAGAGATAATACAGAGATAAAGTGAATGCTTGGATGAGCGCTTAGATCGCAGTATAACTAATTGAGGAGGCGACCTGGCGGTCATGGCGTCTGACATGAAATTGTCAGCAGACGCGGGTTCGAGTCTCGGCCGAGGATATGTAATTTTTATCATTAATATAGCAAAATGTATATTTCTAAACCAATTTTGAAATTATTATACAAAGTAAGTTGGTATCGTCTATTGCCTGCGATAAGTCTACGCGCTTGTTGTAATGAAAAACGTAAAAAACTTGCGATAAGCAAACTGGTACGTACTACCAAGGATAATCGCCGGTAGGTATCATCCTTGGTACTACATTCTGTAAATGAAAACACTTACTATATTAGTTACTAGCTGCTCTCCGCGGTTTCACCCGTGCGGTGATGGATGATGATGATAATGATGAATCTTATATAGCCTATGTTACTCAGGGTGAATGTAGCTTTCCAACGGTGAAAGAATTTTTGAAATCAGTGCAGTACTTTTTGAAACAATTCGTTACAAACATTCTTACATACAAATCTTTCCTTTTTATAATACTAAGTATAGATTTGCTGCAAATATGGATTTTGGTGCGAGTATTGAAACCAGAACAAGCGAAGGATTATAGGATTAAACCACGAGCGATACGAGTGGTTTAAATATTACATCCCGAGCGTAGCGAGGGTTTCGAAGGTACGAGATGCAAAATAACTTTCCTCACTACAGCGAGGTAGAAATTACGATTTTCAAAACAAAGCATTGAAGGTGAATTGAATAAAGAGAATAAAATTTTAAAATGTTTTTTTTTTTTTTTTCATTCAGTCCAGTGCTGCCACCTGTGGCTGGCCAGTGCAACTATTCAAAAAATGAGGTTGGCGCACTGACATGAAATAAGTGTTTAATGCATTTTCAGTGACCTTGCGGTATAGAAAAGTATGGAATAGAAAGGTTCTCTTTTCACGCTAGCGGACAAAATGCACTTTTGCACTGCAGATTTCTAATGACAAACAAAATATATCATTTTTATTCGTTGTTCGCATCATTTATTTTGAAAAGTAATTGTATTTTAATATCCGCGCATTATTTGAGAAACAGTACTATACATGCCTTGGCCACGACTAGGCATTGGTGGACTTACGTATGTGTACCTGCCTCGGCCTGCCTCGGCCCACATTTACACATTCGTCCATCAATGCCACTTTTACTGGCCGCTCCAGTAATGTAGGTAAGTACTATAATATATGTGAAACTCAAGGGAATTTTAATACAAAAACCTTTGTTAACACACTTACCTTGTTTATACGCGCACGAGCAAGGAGTAAGCAGCGGCGACTGCTCCAGTTGGCTGTGCGGTGCGCTGCGCGTGCGGCAGAAGTTATTGGAGTTCCACGTCGTGTCCGTGTACGGAATCGAGTCGGACTGGGTTTCAGACTGCTGCAGCCATTTTGAAGACTCGCGGAGAGAGAAGAAAGTGAGTGTAACTACTGCCTGTTAAACGTCATCATTGCTTAGAATACAAATAATAAGGATGTAACGTAGTCATGGGTATGTAACCAAACTATTTAATTACCTACTTGTTATTTATTTTTATGGAATTATCTATCATGGTCATGATAGATAATTTATGTCAGCCTGTGCGAGGGTTTAGTTAGGGTATCTTCGGATATTGCAATTTTTTATTAAAGAATTAATACATACTAATTCATAGGATAACAAAGGGAGGTATCCTGATATAAATTGGATAAACGTATTTTTTGAAACTAAATCCTACTAACATTAGAAACGTGAATGTTTGTATTATACATATTTAAACAACAACTGAATAGGTATTGACGTTAGCATGCCGTCGTCTCCGCAAGCAGCACCCGTTCGCGAGTTGAGAGACGCATGTACCAGCTAATCCAGCCATCGCCTTCATCGACCACATTTGAGGGAACATGGCGACCTGACACACGATGCCGCCACTTGGCAAGTTGCCAAGCGGAGGCATTACCAATGGCAACATCTCTTTGTGAGCAGGACTGCTCGAAATTCCAACGTCTACCTATTGCAATTTTTTGTAGTTCTTATGAGACATGGACAGACACTAGCTTTTTCTTATATTTGTCACAGCACTTAAAGAAGCTTAGACTACGATAAAGCTCCCAGTAAATTGCATTAATAGTAGTAATACAAGTAAATACTTTTTGGATGGTTTCCCAACCTGATAAAAATATTAATAAAGTTCGAGACTGACTATTTTGCCATACAAACACTTTTTACTTTAAACGGAGTTTAAGACAGGATCAGCGCCATCTAGCGTGATCTATTGTAACTATATATTTGAGGGTACTAATGAAACATGTTCATAGTTTAAGATTTCTGTTTTATACTCTTTATATCTGAACAAGCCTTAATTGGGAACCCAATACCGCTTATAATACAGTGACCGCTGGACTTGGGCACATAAGTGCATATGGAGTAGCTACAGCGGTGGGAACCAATATTAACAAAACCAGACATCACTGACTACTGTGCTGTACATAGTACATACCATAGTGAAACAAGCCGCGGCGCACAGTGTGGCGCATAGTGGAAACCCGTAGCGCTGCGCTAGTGCGCCTCCGAGCGCCGGGCCCAGCACCTCGCCGAGTGAGTAACAGCAAGACCAGACGCCTGCCACTGCGCTGTACGTTGCCAGAGCCTCGGGGCATCCGCCTTCATAACTAGAATAGTGAATCAAATTAAAAAAACAAAAACATTTTACCATAAAATGGAACCGACTACAACACTAAAAAGTGTGAAATAACTAGTTGAAGTATGTACCATGATAGTTAAAAAGTACCTAGTATCACAATATTGTGCGCATGGTACTGACTTCGACAAGTTATTTCACATTTTTTAGTGTTTGAAGTCGGATCCATCTAATACAAAAAGAAATCCGTTTGGGTTACCCTTTTGTTACTTACGGGATCGATTATTATCATTCGCCGTTAATACGGATGTCATCAAGATAGGCGAAACACTTTTCAGTTAAGTGTAACTCAAAAACAACTTGACCTAATTTTATGAAATCTAAATAGGACCACTCGGAAGCATACTCTACCAAATAAAAAAAGAATGATCAAAATCGGACCCTGTAAAATGTTATTCGTGGTCTTACATAAAAAAAATTACGCACCGACTTGACAACCTTGAAGTCGGTTCAAAAAAAACATTAAGCGTAGAAGGAACAATTTAATTACAAGAAATTCAGAAAAGGTTACTTCAGCCTTATACCAAAATATAGGTTTAAACAGGTCATTAAAGTATATATATATAACAAGTTTTAAGTTTGTAAAAATAATCACAGTCAAAAGTCAACTCTAGAAATGAATAAACTCACATAGAACTCGTCAGCACTCCTTGGAACGTCGGCAACAGAGTCAAAGCCACGGACATCCCTAAAATCGATAACGCCACTAGATCCAGCCAAAGTGCCCTGAAACGGAAGCGAGACTATTCACATTTCTTTTCTTTGTAAATACCTATTATATTATATTGAAGAGAAATAACTGTTAGTTCTTACTTTGTAAGGCCTGGAATGAATGGGGAAGGTCCTAAAAGTAGCAGACCAATAGTAGACAGGAACAATCCCCATACCATCATGCACCAGTGATTGTGTACTCTGCAAAATTATGAGAATGTTTAAAGCCTAACTCATATTAAAAAAAATATGATTACGCACTCATATATTTCCGCACTAGGATACCCTGAGCCGCGAGAGGTATGGACATTTATATATTAACACATCAGTCACGTCATAAACATCCAAGACCTGAGAACACACTTTCCTGCTCATAACACAATATTTGCCGTGACTTGGAATCACTCCTGGGACCTCACTCTTCGAATAACTTGTTAAAGTCAGTAACATGGTTGTTCAAAAGTACCTATTATGACAATATTCTGCAGTGCGCATGGTACCGACTTCAATAATGGTACTCTTTTTAGAGACCCCTGCTACTTACGGGCTCGATTGTCAGTCACCGTCAGTAAGGATATCATCAAGATAGGCGAAACACTTTTCAGTTGTAAGAGTGTAACTCAAAAACCGCTTGACCTAATTTGGAGAATCGGTCCACAAATAGGGGCGAAATCAGTGACCATTCATAAAGAAATACACACAGTCAACATAAAAACTCCTTCTTTTTTGAAGTAGGTTAAAACGCTAACATTGTTAACAGGTATAAAAAAATACTTATAAAAGTACTATCAAAATGAATTCCCAAGAAAAGCAGGACAGCACAACATCACAGAAATCTGCAAGATTAATATACAAGGAGAGACTCACCTGTCCGCAACCCATCCCCAAATCGGACTGAAAATTCCATAAAGACTGGAAAATAGTAGGAATATAAGTCCAATTTGCTGAGTGGAAAGATCAAATTGACGCAAATGGGGCTCTAGAGTTGGATCCAGGAATGCCCAGGTGTTAGAGACGATCACGATCACCAGACCCGTGATTATGATCGAAGGGATCTTGAATAGTTTTACTATAGATGCGCTTTTTCCTCCTGAAACGTATTCTGCAACAAAGTTTGATAATTTATATCTACTCGTATACAGATAATAAAACCGTATTTGTCTGTACGTATAAGATATTAAGAAATGAATGTCTTCTTGTTATAAAGATATAGGAAAGCAAATCAATAAACACACATTTTTAAATGTCTTGTCTGACGTCATAACTGGATTTTGATTATGATACCTCTTACTTAAATGTAATTTCCATCCTAAGGAGCTTTTTTTACCGAAATCTGTCTACCCGAAATGCAATTTTTTCTTGTGTGTTTAATATTTTGTTATAAAAAGAAAAAAATAAGAGTTACGAGCAATAACCATAAAGTACGTAAAAATAATAAATTGCGGGCACAGACTTTTGGCATAAATTAGGTGGTAACTATGTAGTTTGCACCGGTTATTCCTCTCCATAAAGTCGAATTAAAATATCAGTAAAGTGTCCACTACGATTGCGATACGCGCATCATATTAATTAGTACGGGAAATAAATAACATTTTGTCGTATTTATTAATATTTTCTCAACTAGATGTCGCATCTTTTACATTTACGTTTCTTATGCTTTCACGATTTTTAAACATTGAAATATGTTCGAAACGTCATGATAAAAATAATAACATGAAAATATATATATATACTTACGCTATTTAATCCGTTTAAAGTTGTTTAATGGCAATACTCTACTTAAATTCCCTCGCAATGCAAGCACGTTTTCAGGGACAATAAACAAGTACAATTTGAAAAATTTAATACCGAATTCCATTCTATTCAGTTATTGTAGTGTTACTCAAAAACTACTGGACCGAATTTGATGAAATTTAAATGGGAATACACGGTAAGCACCAGCTTTCAGACAAAAATAATTTTGAGAATCGGTTCACCCTATCGAAAGTTATGAGGTAACAAACATAAAAAATACAGTCGAATTAAGTACCTCCTCCTTTTTGGAAGTCGGTCGAAAAGAACGTGTTACATCTCATCAGTATCTACGTATGTCAAAATATTAAAAAAAGTATTAACTTAGGTAGGTACCTATTTATTTAAATAGAGCAGCTACTTATTTTTCTTATATTTCATTTGTAAATATGTTGTCACCATTTTACAAGATTACCTTCACAGTCAGTAAGCAGCCAGAAGTTTATGGGCACGGAGAGCACCATCACGATACCAAGACTGTAGAATGGAAGGCCGAATCCCCCAATCTACCTGGAACATATTATAATAAAGTATTCAATGTAACTTACTCCACGCGCTGTGGACAAAACACGAAAATATCCGTAGTTACGTGTCACTTAATCGTAACGTTGACGTATAAGAGTACAAAGTACCATTTATCTATTACAACCGTGGTAGAAGTACCTCAGTTTTTTTAAGTGAATACGTGAACGTCCATACGGGGTACCATTGCCCCATACGGGGGCAATCCAAACAACCTAATGATGATAAAATCGGGGGATACAGTTTGGCGTTGTAGTTTCGAATCTATCCTACACATCCAAAATTAATTATACCACTGGATAGCTAAAGAATCAATGAATTCATTACTACAAACGAGAACAGTGTCGCATCGCGCGGGAGGAGGGGGAAGCGCCGCCATTTTGACGTTATACTGCTGCGTATCGAGATTTGCTATTAGTATCTATAAGTTTTGACTCGGAGAAACGTATTCACATAGAACACACGGCCGTGTCCATGACACAGGCACATCCCATATTTTTCAATATTTGTCAGTTGGTGAAGAGACGAGTAAGTAGCTCACCTGATGATAAGCGTCACGCTTGCCCATAACAGGTCAGTGCTGTAGTCATTCTAAATTTTAAACTACAGCACTTCAAAACTTTATCTGGCAGTGAACTGGTCTCATCACCCTGAGATATAAGATGTTCAATTGTACCGAAATTTCGCTGTAATCATCCCTTCAAATGGAAACAGAGAAATGTTTGCACACAACTGAAGATTTAAATAACTAGCAAAGGTCTACTACCCCAGGCGGACTCTGTAAAAATCCAACCACTACGTAACCACAGTATAGTATGTATTCCTTTACCTCCTTTACTTTGTACTCCATCTATCTCTCATCTATCTCTACCATGACCATTACACCGTTGACACCAATCGATGCTCGATATCGGCTGCCGCGAAAAAATTATGAAAAGTAGAACAGTGCCACCTCGCGGTCAATTGTAGAACTAAAATTGACAGCGAGTACGCCAATCACAAGCTTAAGAGGATTGCATAGCTAGTACTTTCCATGCTAAAAGAGAAAACTCTTTTCTACCTCTTAACATTGTCCGATTCCAGTGGTTTTTTTTTCATGGAGTCATGACATTGTTTACTATGCCCGTACGTTTTGATTTTTTCAGTATTTCAAAGTTCTATAAATTTCCTTTTTTAGAACATCAAAAAATACATCGCACCGTTGATGTGCTTAGCGACTGATTTTACATTTTGAGGATAGTAACTTTTTGTAAGTAGTTTCTAGGAATGTACTTGCGTAAGTTAGGTTATGTTTTAACTGTCGTCACCAACGCAGTAACATATATTATGTTCTGCCCCGAGACAGAGGCCGTAGCACAAACAATATAAACGTCAACGCGTCACGCTTCGGCGTACAAACTATGAAACCACTGAATTTGTGTCACAATTGCCCAGATAAATGACAGTTTGTACTGTTTCACATAAACGACACGGTACGTTACACTTACTCGGTTGTTCGTGCTAGGCCCACAGTCGTGCAAGCATTACGGTTTCGTGTTGTTATGTAGTGAAATTATTGGACGAATGAGACTGTCCCGAAGGTGAAGAAAGCGAGCAGTGCTACGCAAGCTTCAGGTTTGGATGGCACTGCAACTTTATGGCCTGGTCTAGTTACTATCAAATTAAAGCCACCACCATAACTATCAGGTAACTACTCTCAGACACCCGTCTCATCCCTTATTGGTATAAAACATACACTGAAATAAATACTCTTACACTAAGTAGTTCTGCGGACAGTAGACCTCGCGAGCACGTAGTCATATCAGTGGCAATTTTTGCAGGACCTCACAACCTATTATGTCGGCAACCACTTGACCAATTATGCTCATATTCAAAATTCCTCTATAAAGTCAGGTAGATACCAAATGCGCGTACCACATTTTATAAAAATCGGTCGGTAAATAGCGCCGCAGCAAAGCTTCCCCCATTTTTTGGAAAAGTACACATCTAATCCAAAATAAAAACAACCAAATAGTGAGTATACATATCAATTTTCGTCAAGATTTGTTGAAAAATGCGACATGAAGACAAACGAACAACTTAAAAATATTTATGTACGGACATATGAAAGTCAATTTGGCCAGTTAAGCATAGACGCTTCGCTCGTTAATTATAAAAAATATAACAAAAACCAAAATCAAGTGATACATAGGTACTCACCGCGTAAAGTAATCCCCCTATAGCAGGGCCTACAGACATCCCAAGTCCGACGAAAGTTTCCAAGATGCCGAGCACGGATCCGATGCTATCCGGAAACGCATTCACGACGAACACGTAACTCGCTGTAGAATATGCGCTGGCGCCAAGAGCTTCAAGTCCTCGCACCACGAAGCATAGGACGGTGAAGGTACTGGGGTCCTCGATAAGGACTAGTGTGCTAAAATAATAAAAACGAAAAAGAACTTATTCTAATATGTATAAAAGGGGCGAGACGGAACACAACGACGAGCGCACCGCACTCATGATAACCAATTATTTCAATTGAATAACCAGTATTTCTTTCAGTTTTCACAGTACGCAGGTAGTAAATAGTTTTATATACACTCACATCGAAAAATTCGAATTACGAATTCAAAGACGGTTCTATACAGACGCACTTTATAAACACATATACATAAAATTAAAAATAAATCTCATTATATGTAGTAACGCCAACTGTATCATACTATCTTTTTTTATTAATTCATTAAACTAGTCTATGGTATTAGGCTGAATATGAAAAAAAGGCGCACGCATGCGCAGTTCGAACTGTGAAATAAATGGCACACGTATGCGTAGTTTGAACTTAATTTCCCGCGCTTCCCATACATTTTTATGCCGATCGTGTTTTTGTATTCGGGATTCCTAAAAAGTTTACTAAAATCCGGTAAGTGATTAAAATACGAGTGTTTGGAGAAGACGGCGAGTAGTGACGGCGAGATTTTTACTCCGCCAGATATTCTAGACGCGGCATCGGCGTTAACTGAAAGTCTCCTGCCAGAAAAGTCAAAAAAATTGTACGACAAAATGTACCAAGAATTTATAGATTGGAAAATAGATAAGATGGCAACCTCATTTTTGTTCTCAACCAAATGTTTTATTCTCGCCTATTTTCAGAAGCTAGCACAAAAGTATAAAGTGTCTTCTTTATGGTCGAAATATTCAATGCTCAAGTCTACATTAAGCATCTATCACAATGTTGATATCACTAAATATTCAAAACTAACAGCATTCTTGAAACGCAAATCTGAGGGCTACAAAGCGAAAATGTCTAACACTTTCTCGCCCGAGCAGTTGAATATGTTCATGAATGAAGCACCTGATCAGCTACATCTTTTTACAAAGGTAAGTTACTGCAACATATGCGAATGTTTGGTTATCAAGTTGTGCTAATTAAACAAATAGTTATTCATTTATATATTACTTGTTGCAGGTTGCAGTAATATTTGGTATAATGGGTGCATGTCGACGACAAGAGCTGTATAATATTGAATTGAAGGATGTGGAAGTTTTTGAGTCGACTATTTTAGTAAAGATTTGCAATACCAAAACGAAAATTAACCGTTCCTTTACTATTACAGGATCATATTTTAAACTTTGTAAGAAATACATTGAACGTCGACCAAATGCTTGTAAAACGCCTAGTTTCTTTAATAATTATCGTGCTGGAAAATGCTACAGCCAGAAAATTAGCATTAATAAATTTGGAAGTCTTGGAAAGGCTGTCGCACACTACCTGAATCTTCCTAACCTGGAAACTTTTACCGGGCATTGTTTCCGAAGAATATCTGCTACGTTGCTAGTAGATGGCGGAGGAGACAGTACAGCCCTCAAGCGGCACGGGGGCTGGAAATCTACTACTGTGGCCGAGAGTAACATTGACGAATCAATGACAAGTAAGAAAAGTGTCCAACACTATAATGAACGCCATAGAAAATAAAGCCAATGAAGTAAATATAAACATACCAGCACCAACTACAAGCAGATATACCGCATCTGACGAGAATGCAGTAATTAACATTCAATTTCATAACTGCACCATCCACAATTTAAATAATAATATACCAAATAAATTAAGTACTTCCTTGTAACCTACCTACTTTGTTTAATTTCAATTTTTCCTATGAGTGAAGATAAAGTAGTGTATGAAACTGCATATAACTTACCCCTTCTTATATGAAGTTGCATACACTACTATTAAGCAAACAAATAACATAACAAGTTTTCAACCAACTTACCCGAACAGCACATTGCAGGCGCCAGCAACGAACATCCCAACCATAAACATGAACTTAGCGCCTAGCGCCGGTAGCTGCAACATTTGCCAAATAATAATTGCATCGAACTGTTTTCAGTATCGCAATATACTCTCATCGAGTTCATTAATACATGCGTACACAATCATAATATAATTAGTATATAGAAACATACCTACTTTTAATACAAGGCCGATGATCACTGATAAAAACTAACTACTTACGTGTATTTTTTATATTTTTAATAGAAGTTAGGTAAGTAAAAAATAGGTAATATAGAGATAGTGATAGATCATCATCATCATCTCAGCCGTAGGACGTCCACTGCTGAACATATGCCTCCCCCATAATTTTCCAAAAGAATCGGTTGTAAACGGCCTGCATCCAACGTCGTCCTGCTACCTTGTCGGTGGACGACCTACGCTGCGCTTGCCGGTCCGTGGTGTCCACTCCAGAACCTTCCGGCCCAGCTTACTGGCATTTCAACTGACTTATCCTCTGGGCTATGTCGGCGACTTTAGTTCGTCTACGGATCTCCTCATTTCTGATTCGATAGATAGTGAGTTACGCTGAGACAGCTTTTAAGTCTCAAAAGCCAAGTAATTTCAAGTGCTTCAGTTTCCTTCAAATTCTAACACACAATAATTTTTTTTCACCATTACCAGCCCATTACGTTCCCCCTGATGAGACTCGAGCCTTCCTCTCAGAGAAAGGAGTTGGGCCACCACGCGGTCTCAGTGCAGCATGGTGGGTAGGCTAGTGGCCAACCCATGTCGAAGTTTTCAAGTCGCCCGTAGGCCCTCGACGTAGCCTAACGACTATTGTCCTGAGACAAACAACCGGGACCGACGGTTTAACGTGCCCTCCGACGCACGGATGCCCTCAGTTGAACAACACGCCTTACACATCATTGTGATAGAATTCGCATTCATTGTCTCGAGGCAGAATATCTGGCACTGAGGTTGGACCGACGACGGTCAAAAACGGTCTCTTGCATTAATATAATATAAGGCCTGCAACGTATTAGTTAGTCAGGTTCCCTCTCCTACAACGATTAGCAACCCGACGATGAAAGGGGGAAATTATATAACTCCGTCCCATATCAGGTAAAATAATAGTACCTACATTACTGGAGCGGTCAGCAAAGAGGCATTGACGGACGAACATGTAAATGTGGCCGGAGCGAAACCGAGCCACACATACCTACGTAAGTTCATCAAAGCTTATTTCTGGTCATGGCTTGTATAGTACTTTTCTCAAATAATGCGGGGAAATTATAACTAAGTAGGAGGTACCTAGGCAGAACATTTAATTTAAAAATACAGTTGTTGAACGTACAATTTTTGAAATTTTAAGTAGGCTTTCCGGGGATTATGTTGGTTTGGGATAATGCTAACGAGTTCGAAGTTTGTTGTACAGTTCTCTTCAGTGTGATTCTGCATTTCAAAGCTTTTCAAAATTAATGACGAAGGAATAACAATATTTTTTCCCGCGATAAGGTGTTCATTTGGTTTTTTTTTCAATTAACAGCTTTCTATTGAGAAATATTCAAATTGTCACCGGAATAGTTACCATGTATATTTTCTATGAATTTCCGCTATCTATTTGCAAGCCAGTTCGAAATTTAAATAAAGCCTTTGATAAGTTAACTCCTTGGTTACCATGTTATGGAGTAAAAGATCGTTCCATTTTTAAATTATACGACAGATATGAGTTTAATATGTAATTTATTTGACCGCTAAACTCTCCTTGGAGTATATATTGTGCTATGGCTAAGCCACGACAGATATGGTATGGATTTTCATACAACTATTGCCGGCCACTACTCGCATGTATTCGGCCAGTACAGCAATCCTCAAATTTCCAAGCATGTTTGAGAAAATACCAGTCAAATAACAGGTATTTATGTAAATCAATTATACCCTAGCATTTGACCACTAACTCAGTGGTGATGATCAGTGATGATGCGGTTAAAGGTAACACATGAGACATAGAAAGCACTGACTCTTAAGGATAGCTACTGGAACACATCGTTCGGTGCTTAGAGACAGGTTTTTTTATTCTTGAGGTTGGTATATTGCTAGCCGCAGAAACTACCCTACAACCTAATGCCTTGGAATTAGTTATTACTAGCTGCGCCCCGCGGTTTCACCCGCGTGGCGATAAATGATGATGATGATGAAAAAGATCATGCCCAAGTTACTCCTTGTAATATTGCTATTTGCCAGTTAAAGTCCCGTTAAAATCGGTTCAACCATTTCAGGAACAGACAGATATTTTTTTAAATTGATTTTTTTTATGTAAATACCGTAAATACTTTCATATGCATCTAGTGAAAAGCTGTTAATTTGGAATAACAAACACACACTTTAATTTTATTTATCTGTATAGATAGGTATCCTTCGCCGAAATCTCTAGCCAGAAGGAAGGATTCGAGCTTTTTTAACCCTCACTACTGAGCTATTTTCGATTTGATTATGATTAGGTATAGGAATATGACGCAATATTTATTTACTTTTGATAATTAAGTGCTCCTTTAGTTATCTCAAATACCTACCTACATACATGTCGTTATCGTAATATTCATTGTACTATAATAATGTAAATAACATAGTATTATCTTCTTCACTCAAGCTACTGCAATTTATCAATACTAGATACTATATTATTAACAAATTAATCGTAAGTACTAGTACTAATTAGCTTACTAGTACTAATTACGTACTAACAAGTTTGCAAAAAACCATACCGCGTACTTACCTTTTCAGCAGACATTCAAAAAATGGAAGATGTTCTCAACATTTTTTAATATTTTTTTATGTGTGTTCTAAGGGAAGCGGTTATGATTACTGTTTGAAAGCTCCTGCTTCTCATGCGGTCCCATATAAATTTGATCAAAATCTGAACAGTATTTTTTTATATTAGTCATCAAAATCGGGTACCTATAGAATCGAAGTCGGTTTAAAATTGATGTAAAATGTAACCTAAACAAAACTGCAATGGCTGTAAATTTCACAAATTCTACAGTTTACAATCTGAATAAACTTATCGAATCACGCCATCAGACGAACTTTATCAGTGACGTCACATCACATAGGTACCTACAGGCCAGGCGTACGAGTAAGTACTTCTAGGATGCCAGGGGTGCTATAATAGATACAGTCGCCTGCAATATAGGTACTATATAACATTATAAAGTATTTTAAAGAGGAAATGTTTGTTTGTTTGTATTGAATAGGCTCCATTCTTTCAATAATTTTTGTAATGGATACACGTAAAACTACTAAACTGATTAAATTAATTCTTTCACGGGTTTAGAGCTACATAATTCCTGAGTAACATACGATATATTTGATTCATCCTCATCATCATCCATCACCACGTGAGTGAAACCGCGGAGCGCACCTAGTACTATATACTTTCCACAAAGTTATAAACTACGCTACATTACTATATCTGATATCTTAAGAATGTGCATAAGAAATATGTGTGTGCGTATTATATATAAATTCTAATTATTTTAGAGTAATATTGTCGTATATTTTTATGAAATTAGATACTGAGAAAATTATTGAATGTATACCTACATCTTATAGCAGGCGACCCTACTTGCGGACGCTGCCCATATTTTAGGGCTGTGCATCGTTAAGGCGCTGTCAGCTGAGCGCTTCATTTTCCTTTACTTGAAATCAAACAATCGCATCTCGTAAAAACGTAAAAAAATCATGAAAAAATAATGTGCACTGTTAAATAAAAAATAATCCGTCAATGTATGTGTATAAAAAATTGCTATTTTATGATATGTGTTTCATAACAAATATAATAGTGAATAAAGAGAAACACTGTTTTAAAAGTGAAATGAAGTGGTATGTTTGATTTTTTTTAATGTACTCTAGTATGTTAAAATATGTTTTTAATTCCGTCAATATGTACTTAGAAGTCTTATAAATGTCACATTATTTTTTGTAGTTTTAAATTAATCACTGCTTATGAGATAAACTGCTTCAAAAACCCTCATTCAAAATAGTATACCACAGAAATTAACAAACCCGACGACATATATACTTACGAATTTACCAAAAAGCGGAGAAGTCAAGAACATGACGACGGCATAGAAGCTGAACACCATGCCGCAGACCGTGTCTGACATGCCCTTGGCTGAGGCTTCCCTCGGGAAGAACGGTGCCATGATGCTCATGGAGCAGAAGCTGATGAAGTCCACCAGCGCTAGCGAGGCCAAGGTCAGTCGCTGCCGGTTGCTGAGCAGGCGGACCGCCCCTGGACGTAATCTTGTTTGTGTTCGCACGAGACTAGAAATACAAGCACTTTGGGTTACTAATTTGAGATTGAAATTATCAACTATAAACGGATTAAATCACGTATAAATTAAATACTGGTTGGGATCCAGTTATCAAGCTAATCAAATCCCAAAGCCAACTCAATACTGCAAGATCTCTGGACACAGTGAGTGACTCCTGCGTGCATCGGGAACGTTTTGATTAAAATATGATGGGCGGTACATAAACATAAATTTCCATAACTTTATATGTAGGTACTTATAACACTGTCATCCAGTCTACTCGTGACATATTCACTAAAAAGTGTGCGAAACGGGAGAAAATTATATAAAATTGCGAAAGCTTAAGTAATTTGAGATTATTGGGATCTAGTAAGTATCTCCCCGTGCTTCGTCCGCGTGGAATTCAGTTATAGTGATCCGTAACACATACATATGCGACTCACTTTTAACTCGTATTAGTACATCTATAGTAAAAGTACATGAGTATAGGTAACGTCATATGTTTTTATCTGTGACTATAAATTATAACTAATAACTATATTTTATAATGACGATTTTTTTAATAATTCAAGACGCATAGCATTACGGTATTGGTTAGCCAAGTGAGTATCGCGGTATAATTAATAAAAACAATATTGTAATATTATATATAATTATTTTCATCGAGTATGGTATCTTGGATATAGTATGGTATCAGTATTAAATATTCTATATCAAGTCCCGAACAAAGTTGTGGTCTGGACGATTTCAGTTTAACTTCGGTTCTTCTAATTAATATTTTTTTATTATTTATTATCTATCAATGTTTGAAGTATACCGACTCCTACTACTAAACTAGTACTGGTCAATGCTCAATTTTTTTTCAAGAAGTCCTGTTTTTGTGAATCGATTCAATTAGAATTTGAACAAATTGAAGTTTCTTTCTTTCAAAACAATACTTAAAAACCGATAAGCATGATACAGTTGCCTGCAATAATATGGTTTTCAATAATATAATTTTCAAAAGTCTCTGTATCTAATTTTATAAAAATGTACAATTACTTTAGAATAATGTTGTTTATATTTTCATATCGCTTAACGAAATTTGTATGTAGATTTTTGTGGATTTAACTTGTGGCAAATTTTGTACACGTATTATTGCAGGCGACAGTAATATCATTGAGTAAACGGGTATTATATTATACTTTTTATATTGTCACTACACTACATTAATAAAACTGTAGATGTCGATTTTCTATATAATGAAAAAATGCTAAAAACTAAGTCAGAAAGAAGTAAGGAGTGAAATCGTTTTTTTTATTTATTTGTTGTTTCTTTGCTCGTCTGTCTCTTTGTACAGGCTAATCTCCGAAACGACTGGACTGATTTAAATGAAATTTTGTATGGTGGTATCTTATATCCCTAGTCAATTTATAGGATACTTTTGATCTCAATCTCAGTAAATTAAAGAGTTCCCGTGGGATATATAAAAAACTATAATTACACGCGAAGCCGCTGGCGGGTCAGATAGTATATTAAATAAAATTGGGGGGACATAAGTGTGTAAACGTAATATTATAACATAAGTATTTTATATTATATATTCACGGGCAGGCGCACAGAAATATGGGTTTGGCGAAACCATAAAAGTTCCAGTGATTACGGAACCCTAAATATTATCCCAAACTAGCCTGACTCTGTCTGAGGTTTGACCTCTCCGACTAGGCTAGGCCTAATAATCTTTAATGCATAATAATGATAATTTGAAGCAAAATAATGCAGATTTATATAGTAGCGTATATTCGAAACGTAGACTGAGAAAGCCACAGACAAATTGATAGCTACTTGATGCATATCGCGAAAAATAGACGACAAATTATGCACATTTCTGCTGAGTTTTTTCAAGGTAAATGGGAATATTGGCTATACAGTATTGGCCTTTGATATAATCCTACTTCATCAATATTATAAACGCAAAAGTTTGTGAGTATAGATGTATGGATGTATACCTAGATGTGTGGATGTGTGGATCTTTGTTACTCTTTCACGCTCAAACGGTGGGACCAATTTTGATGAAATTTGATATGGAGGTAGATGTGAGGCAGGATTACCACATAAGATACTTTTCATCGTCATCATCATCATCATCCATCACCACGAGAGAGAAAAAGCTAAAGAAATATTCTTGGGCACAGCATAGACAAAATAATAAGTCCTCCGCCTACGTCAAGATCGTAATGATGACAGTTCTGTCAAAGTGTGTGTCAGTTTCTAAGTCAAAAGCACGATATCCTTTTGACAGCTCGATAGTCAAGGGTGATGAAATGTAATGATGGGTTTTTCCATGGTGATTAATTTTATATGTGTTTGTATGTAGGTACTGTATTTAATTATTAGTGTTTACTGATTGATTTACTAATTATTTAAATTTACTCATATAACCATGTAACTATTTTATGACGTTTTGTTATAAAGATAGATATGGCTTTGGAGAAGATAATAAGCTACTCGAAGTACTAATCCTGCGCAGACGACTTCGCGGGCACCAGCTAGTAATATAATATGTGCTATCTATAAAGATTACTACCTTCTTACCTATGTATAAAAATATAACCATTCTACTTCATGTGATGATGATATCTCTCTCTGATGGTTATTAGTATTTGTAGACTGTGTTCTTAGGATCTTAAATATTTATATCTACTTCGTCTATTAGTTCTGTGTTAGGCAGATGTTATAAAAATAAGTTAGGCTTCCTCTATTTTATTAGCATAATTCTAAAGGTTATATTTTATTTACATTTAGATTAGGCATAAAATATGAAAGATATTTTTTATAAGTAGGCATACCTAACTAGTTAATTATGCGGAGAAGCAGATTCGTATCTTTTACGTGAATTAGTTCCTATATACTTTTTAGTAACTTCTTTGGGAACTATAAGATCTTTCGAAGTCACGAGTAGATCTGGCAAGAGCAGTGGGTCGAGCAAGATCGCATCGTTTACGTATTTAGTACAAACTGTCATTTATCTAGTACAATAGTGGTACAGATAACTTATAGTTTGTACTGAATACGTAAACGATACAATAACTATACACTTAAACAGATTTTCGTGCTCGGCCCACTGAACCGCCTTGTACCTTTAAGTACCTATATACATGTTTGTATTTTACTATTAAGTGGCGAAACCAGCCAGTCGTTCGCCTGTTGTTAAGCGTCACGCCTGCCCAAGCCAATGGTGACCCAAATCGTTAAATCCAAAGTACTGAGCTGTGGCCTAGCACGAATAAGTACGTAAGTGTAACGTAACGTGCCGTTCGAGTGAAACAGTACAAACTGTCATTTATTTAGGGCAACTGTGACAAAGATAACTCATAGTTTGTATGTTGAATTGTGATGCGTTTATGCTTACGATGCCTATGGATACTTCTTGCGTTCGTCACCCCGAGACAAAGCTGTTAAGCCATTCAATCCACTAAATTCCCTTATTTTCCTATAATACCCTTTAACCTTCACAAAGTAGGTACTTACACCTTTTACATTACAACTTCGACGAAAAATATCTGGCACTGGGGTGGTACCTACCAAAACAAATACTTGCCAAAATGCCCTACCACCGGTCCCTTTACGTCACCTTTTGGCGCCACCCGAAACAGCATAAACAATTTGCAAAAGTATTCGTATCGAAAGCGTCAACGTGTTACACGTCTGCGTACAAACTATGAGTTGTCTGTGTCACAGTTGCCCTAGATAAATAACAGTGAGTATTGTTACGATACGTATGTTACGTTACACTTACGCAGTTATTCGTGCTAGGCTCAATATATACTTATACGGCCTTATTAATAAACTTGGCTTACACCCGGAGTAGTTAAAACATCTATCTGTCGTCATCAATTTTTCGCTTGCAGTAAATGTCACGCGTGAAAGCAAGACAAAGCATGTTACGCCTAATATAGGTTTACGCAACGTTTATTAATAAAGGCCATAGATATTTACTTACTTTTTTTTAACTTTATTTTGTTTACTGTTTCATGTGAACGACACGGTACGCTACACATACGCAGTTATTCGTGCTAGGGCCACCGAGGACCATGCGCATGTTGGGGGCCGATGCAATGACTCATTGCTTCGGCCGGCGGCCACCAATAAGGCTGGTAGAGTTAACTTAGCGATTACCAAAATAAAACAGCGCCTTTTTCCACATATCTACGCTATCACAGTCTATGTAAACCTTTATGCTGTGCTACTATGCTCCGATTGTAAGGACGCTGTTATCTTCATTATCAGTTACTTACTTACACGTCAATATATCAATATGTAACTACATCAGTCTACCTTCAATCTACTTCGTAATCAGATGGCTTCTACTCACCTATATATAATTTATAGGTTCAGTTTTACTTTTGTTAATGATAATTTGTATAATCGTCCGTGTGGAATAAGGTTATATTATAGACTGGGTTTTGCCTACGATTTCGTCCGTGCAGAGTATTATAATTTTATTTAAATGTCTAAGTATCTATATACAAATTATTACACCAATAAGTCAAAAAACAAAGATTTTCCATACTAAGTTTCATCCTCCATTTCACCCACTAAGTCATCCCTGTCAAAAAACATTTTGTTAAATTTAAAATGAACTATTTAAATGCAAAATGTTCACGTCTATAAGTTCAAAAACAAAGAACTTTCATGCAAATATTTTCACTCATTTTTAACCCCTTAGAGGTGGAATTTTGAAAACCCCTTAGTTCTCTACCCATCAAGTCAATAACACCCTCCAAGTTTCAAGATTAAATGACCAGCGGTAGGTTGTGCGTTGTCTGTCAGTCAGTGAGAACTTAGATTCTTATATATGTATATTGATATAATAAGTAACCAGTAACGTGAAATTTGCTCGTTGAAACCCAAAGTACTTGGTGGGCAGGAAAATATCCGGTATGTTTTCCTGCCCACCAAATATTATTCTGTGGTTCCAGAATATATACATTTCAGACTGCAGCATTCACATCCACGAGGACGTTACAGCGTGAAGAGGTTACACACACACTCACTTCCACACATTCGCATTTATAATATAAGTGTAATTAGTGTGTAGTCGTGGAGTGCCGGCTTAGAATAGCACCCCCCAAATTCTTCCCGTGGATGGGTGCCGTAGAAGACGGCTAAGGGATAACAAGCCAGGAGGTGGGCAGCAGCACCTTTTGAGCACAACACCGCCCAAAACTGCGCTCGCTAACCCGCCTGCCAAGCGTGTATGGGCAAAACCCTCCATGAACGGTACAAATGGAACCAGGCCACCAGTCCCCGGTATGGTGGACTGACCTGATAAAGGTAGCAGGACGACGTTGGATGCGCTTCCACCCGTTCCTTTTGGAAATTTGTGGGGAGGCTTATGTTCAGCAATGGACGTCCTACGGCTGAGATGACGATGATGATGATGATGATGATGGTGATGGGGTGATGTTTTGTATTTGTACTAGTAATATTATAGATACTGATAATCAATAACTAAGATTGGATAGCTAGGCCATCATAAAGATCTTTGTTAATGCGAGGGTTCAGAGTGTGACTACTTTCGCAAAATATTACGAGTATAATATGCTGAGTAAATTATATGATTTAATAGTATTTAAAGCAGTTTCATTGCGCGATCTTATTTATTAAATTAAGTTTACTTTACATTGATCTAATTTTAGTTTAAATATTATTTTATTCCAATGATGTTATTTTCTACCGACGTCCAAAAGGAGGAGGTACTCAATTCAACTGTATTTTTTTAATGTTTGTTACCTCATAACTTTCAATAGGGTGAACTGATTCTCAAAATTCTTTTTGAATTTTGTTTGAAAGCTGGTGCTTCGCGTGTGGTCCCATTTAAATTTCATCTTATTCGATCCAGTAGTTTTTGAGTTACACTCCAATAACTGAATAGAATGGAAGTCGGTATTACATTTTTCAAATTGTACTTGTTCGTTATATAGGTTAGGTAGGTATTATGGAAATATTTTTAAGACCTACCAATAAGTAAACATCTGTAATTTATGGGTTAGATATTTAGGTTGTCATATTTTTAATAATTAAAGCTAAAAATAACACTCACATTAATATTAAAAGGCGAAAGAATGTGCGAGTGTGTGTTTATTTGTTACTTTTTTAAGATAAATAAGCTCAGCGGGAATTTCGAATAGAGATAGCTTTGTGTGTCAGAATAATGTCCGTGATTAGGAATAGGTATATTAAGCGCGGGCAAAACCACGCGGCGCAGTAGTATTAAAATTGGAAACTCTAGTCTAGTCTACTTCACATAATAATCATGTCACCTCACAAAAGTGACGAAAAATTGTTCAAAAAAATGGAAATATACTTCATTTTTAAATTTATATATGTAAGTACATAACCGACCTTCGATAAATTTCATTAGATTAAATTCCTAATAGTTGGCCTACAATTGTAGCTCTAATGCCGAGTGATATTATAATTAAAATTATCGTACCGTTCTCTCAATATCCTGATTTCGGAGCTGCCATCATCAGGAGGTCCGCCAGACCAGGAGCGCGTCCTCCGAAGCCTCCCCGAGTCAGGAAGCGAGCGCCTTCCACCCCACGTGGCCGCCAAATCCCCAGCTAAAGTAGAAGTCTTCATCATCTTGCCGTCGAACACTATGGTTTCCACCGACTGTCTCAAATTACGCTCCGTTTCATCACTGTAGTCACCATCACGATCACGACCACTAGTCCGTCCTGGGAGCAGGCGAGTATTCTCATCATCACTATCCATGTTTCAATCTAGATTAACAAATGAACGACGATTTACGTAGAGCGCAAGGTTCAAAAGCACGCACTGTAGATTCTGTTACGTTGTAACTGCACCGACATTCGCGACTTAATGCAGAATTTGCTGTATTATTCAGTGATCGTTAATAAATCAAGTTATCAGCGAGTCAACAAACCGCGCGCCGACTACTAACTGCCACAATTAAACCCGACCGTATCAATTACATCGATATCTTATCGAGTGTAAATAAAAATTTCCTGTAACACTTGCCGTCGGCTGGTAAAATGAAGGCATTACGGTAATACGTGGGTACCCTCCATATGGAACTTTCCGTATCATAGAGTACCTATACCTGCTCGCTGTGGTTATACTTCTCGAGAAATAAATGAATTTAATTTTGTTGTGATTTGGTAACTTAAGCTTTCTACTTATATATTATTTAGTACTTTAATACTACTAGCGGTGCGTGCGGTTATAGAAATGAGGGCATTGGTGACGTTGCCCTTATTGGCTTAAAAACCTTATTTTTGCCACTTTCGCCACTTTTACCCACACCCTACTCGAACGCTCAACCGAGCATAAGACTTAAAGTCGCATGATTATGCTGTCAAATAGATAGTTGTCAAAAAACGATCACAAACAACCATGCTCTGGACGTGGGTCAAAAATTGGACAGCCGTGCGATTCAATAATGATTCGTCATTGCATTCGTCGACGAGCTCACTGATGTCAAATACTTTATGAGATTTCGCCCTTGTAACAAGGTTGTTTTTCCAACGTTTCTTGTCATCTCGTCATTTGTTTCACGGATGTTGTAAACGACGCAACGATGTTTGCTCTTAGAGAATCGCACGACAGTTTGGTCGCATAAATAACTCTTTTTAGGCTTTGCGAATGCAAAGTCCAAAACAACATTTTCACCCAGATTCCCAATTCGAACGCCTCTGTGAGCATTTTAGCGTTATTTTCGCCAGTTTTGGGGCTATCCGAACGAACCTTAGAGGTAAACCTCGATTTACCGATTATAATTGGCTATATAGCCTATATATGGCAATTTTTGTATCAAGTTTTATATAAAACTAGCTGCGCTCCGCATTCATCTGCGCGGTGATGGATGATGTTGAAGTAGATTTTTTTATTTATTTTTAAACCATCCTGTATCAGTGTGTTCGAAACAAAATAGAATTATTCAAATGGGTAGTAGTTCGGAAGCTATGGGGTTGTTTAAAAAGGGCGTGATTAAATTAAAGTCCATAAAGGCCGGCAGCGCGTTGACAACGCCCTTGGCGTTGCTAACGTCTATAGACGACGGTGGCTATTTTCCATCAGGCGCGCCGACTGCTTGTCTGCCTACTTTTGACAATAAAAAAATGTTGCGCGTACATGCATTTTTGGCAATTCATTTTTAAATAATGCAGTATAAGTAATAGACAAGGCATTTTTATTTGTATATCTGGAAACATTGACCTTAACATTGACTGGCCTAGAGTTAGGCAGTTAAGTAATTATTTTACCTGTAAAATTACCTGTACCCAAGTACCTACTTAGACTGCGCGGCCAACCAACCTAGATACCTATTTACTTATAGATATTTACTCACTTTGCCTATACCATGGTAACCTGATGACCAATATACGTATTATACATATAGCTATATATACAATATACCTATTATACACGATGGCGATGGCGATGAGCCTAGTTCGGCAACAGACACTTCAAACATTTTTTGTGTAACATTCTAGCCAAATTATATGAGATTCAAAACTATGTAAGTGCTAAAATTATGAAATAAATTATTATTATTATACACATATACTCGCCCAGACTGCGCCAACCGGCCTAATAATAATACAAAGGAAGACTAATAAAATAAATATATTAGAGCGATTATAACATTACTTGTCCAGATAAAACAACAAATAGGTATCTAGGTATTACTTGTTAATTATTTTACCTGGATAATAATTATTGGTGCACAATCCTAGTGTTAATCATGGAGTCACTGTTGTCTCCCAGACGAACTTCAAATAAGTTCGAAATTTATCGGAGAAAAAACTTCACGCGTGTCACGCGAGTCACGTGGGTAGTGGGCCTAGCACGAATAACTGCGTAGGTGTAACGTAACGTACGTAACAGTACAAACTGTCATCTATCTAGGGCAACTGTGACAGATAATTCATAGTTTGTTCGCTGAAGCGTGACATGGTAACGCTTACGATACGAATACTTAGCACTTCGCAAATTGTTTGTGCCACGCTACTAAAATTTGCGTAAGTGTAACGTGATCGTATCGTTGGCGAATTCATTACAAACTATGAGTTATGTGTGCCACAATCGTACCTACTAAATAAATGATACGTATACAGGACGTCTGAGACGTATACAGGTACAGTACTGATAGACTGTACTGACTGTTTACGTCAACTATATGATTACCTACGTTATACAGCAGGATCTCCGAACACTCTAATGCGAACCCTTCTATAATCCGAACGCCCGTGCCTACCCGCTCCTTCAGTCGCAGTCTCGGCAGTTGTTTACCGATTGTCGAGTGGAGGTGTCGTGCGCATTTGTTTGTTGTTGATGAAATTGGGCATAAAGGTAGCAGACACCCTGGATTAACATATAGGTTACTTTTTATCGTCATCATCATCACCTTTTCATGACCGCCCGGAGCAACTGGTATAGAATAGGTTAAAGCGGTCCTGCAGTTTTTACGTCAATTTTCGTGCTAGACCCACAGGCCGGTTCCTAAGTAATATATTTATAAACCGATCAAAGTGTAAGTAAAATAACAACAAATTCAATATATTTTTTTATTTATTATAACGTCGAAGCACAATGATCTTAATTAAATAGATTTGATATCGCCACATTGGCTAGTCTTTTACAATATTAGGTACAAAAATAAATAATTTTACTTCTTTACACAGCGAAATTTCGCTGTAATTAGTACAAAAACTTCACCAAAAACCAAAGTTATTTCATCAAAGGTCGAACGACCCATAGACACAACAGAAATTTCGTTATTATAATGACATCAACATTTGAGGGGTTATATTACAAACACAACAAAAAAAACAAGTATATATCTACATATACAAAATTATTCTTTCCGTTCCACTTATTTTAGAGTATTATTTGACAAATAAATATGTTAGCTGGTTGTACTATTCCAGCCTATAAAACAGTATCAGGCCGGTGTAGGCCTAAACATTTTCAGCATAATATATTTGACGCAAACAGTTTATATTATTATACCTACATAGCTGATTTAATTTAATGATTGAACAACCGTACAATACATTGTTGCTAGTAAATTACGTAGTTCAAAACTTATATACCATTTCAACCTTGTATCTCCTCACAATGTTATTTATTATGTACTTACTGATAACATTATTATTGTATCCTTTTATGCTTATTTATTTCATAATTACTAACAATGCTCACGAACTTAGTTCGTATTTATGCCTTATCCGTATAGTTTATTAATTTTATGTACACACGAGCAATGTTATAATAACAAAACACGTTAAATTATTAATGCATATGCACAGTTTTATCAATCAGTGTTTTAGTGGTGTATAAATTAGATATATAATAAGATAGAGAAGAATTTCAACATATATATTATTTGTTAGCATTTGTCTGTATAAATTGTCATAATTTAGACACAATACAGAATACAAGCAGTAACACAGACCCAACAAACAAAACATTTATATATGCAAGTGTTTTATAAAAAAATTAAACGCAGATACATATCTACTATATAAAAATAAGTCGGGTTTTCCTTCCTGACGCTATAACTCCAGAATGCACGAACCGATTTCCACGGTTTTGCATTCGTTGGAAAGGTCTCGGGCTCCGTGAGGTTTATAGTAAAGAAAATTCAGGAAAAATTTAAAATGAAAAGCGGGAAAATCTTTTTTCACATACAGCGCCATCTCTGATACATAGCATGTACTACAAACCAATATTTTAAGTAGATGGCGCCAAACGAAATGTTACATAAAACGAAGCCATCTGGTGGCGAAACGGAGTTCGCAGGGTTTGCTAGTTGTTCATATTATCCTTGTTTAATTTTAAGGTTAATTTATGTAAATCATTCAAACTAGAACAGTTCCGTTTATTGGAGATTGTATACCTTGTAAGATGTACTAAAATTCATACACGAAAAGCCGTAAAAATCAAGCACGGTCTTGCTTTATTTATATAATATAGGTATACAGTATCGTATATGTATATTATATCTTTATATTAGCATTAATATAATAAAACGTATTTAAATACACAAATGCCAATTCAAGTGTACCCTAATTAGCCGAGCATGTATGAAATGTGAAGAGCACAGATATATATGACAATAGATAACGGCAAGTATCACAATTTGTAATGAAACCAAGTGTACCGACTTTTTGATTAATTTAATTACGTGAATTTACGAATAATATTATTTTAAAACCATTTACCTGTGATAGGAATTATGTCCTTGCCTTTGGGGTCTCGAAATTAAGGCTATTGCAGTTAATCATCACGCAATTTAGTTTACGCGTCCGTCCGCCTGCAACTGACGCGCGCGGACTGTAAGTAGCAGCGGCCAACCTTGACGCTTGGTCGTGGTTCAGGCACGGGAAGTACACGCATTTGTGTTATCTATTGTACATCATATATGTGGTGATGAGAGTTAGTTTGTTCGTGCGAAATTCCAGGATTGTAACAAGTGGGTGTCCGTTGTCACTGCATGCTCCTCCGGGAAACACAGTGTGATTTTGTATGTATGATGATACAGTAAAAAATACATTCATGCCGTTCAACAGTAAAAAGTTGTCATATATAAGTTGTATGAATTACAATTCTTTCTTAATTAGAAATACGGGATTATTCACGTAATATTTATCGGATAGGTCCGACTATAGTTTAGACCACATTCGGTGGTCTTTTTCAATTGAGTCATCCGAGTCACTCCTTGAAATATTATACGTATTTCTAATTAAAAATGAGTGAAAACCATGTTAGTTTTTATAACAAAATTACAATTCTTGTTCTTGTTTTTCGTGTAGTTGCGTTACTGACTTATCCGTATTGGAGTATAAGCTAAGGTAACTAGTCAACATTAGTCATTAGTGTGTGTACGCTACACGAGACTAGTATACGTCATAGAACGAGTATCATAACCTTAACTGCTCGAGCTCCTGCAACAGAGCCGCTTCATTGTCGATTTTCTGGAGTTGATTTAACTCTAGCGTCTTCCCAGCCGCCTTCTGCTGTTTCAACTTCTCTATGTCGTTCAGTTTCTGTAACCAGAGATTTGTGTCAGGGACTGGCATGCTAACGCAGAGTTTCCGAGTTGGTCTGAGTTCAGACAAGGGAAACGCTTGTAATATAGTCGTATTCACAATCACACATTTACATTTTTACTATTAAAACCTTTCTGTATTTTTAATCAAAACCTCATTTTTAATTGGCCAGCGATGCGTTAAAAATTAAAAAGAAAAAGAGAGGTTGACGTAGAAAACTATATTTACTTTTATTTTTCTTATCTTATTTTTCTACGTCAATCCCTTTTTGTCTGCAAAAAATACAGGGAAAATATCGGGATTCTGATCACAGATTTGATCCAATTGAGATATCATTATAGAAATATTCCAATTTGGTGTGCCAAAGTTACCCAGGATATAATATTTTGAAAATATAAAAGTTATAAAATGATAACAAGCCGAGGGTATGTGCTTTTCGAGTGCACTTGCCCTTACGGACTCCTGATTTAGAACAAGATAATGGAGGTATCATCACATAACGTATGCGATACCTATGCACGAAGCACGCTTAGTGCTACTAGTAGATAGGAGCTGTGAGCTAGATTTAGGTTAGACATATGTCTAGGTCAGTTAAAAAGAAGTTGTAAGAAATATGTATCTAAGTGTTAACATTATGCATGAGTGAAATAATATAAGGTATTCAATGGTCTCCCAAAGTAAAAAGGGATAGGTAATAGCGAAAAAGAACAAAAAGTTAAAAAACGTTGAGTTTCTTTATAAAACTTGCTATCTCTGACACTAATCCAATGACAAAGACAGAAACAGATAGAAATATTCGTCGAACTTAGAAACGTTCCAGAAAACCAAAGTATTTTTTTTAATAAAAAGAGAAGGTACCATTAAACCTAAAAATAGCACAATTATATTTTAAAATCATAATTAAGTCTGTTTGGAATCTAAACAGGCCTTTAGTTGGATGTTTCTTACTCTTTCGCATCATAACTACAGAACCGATTTGCCTGTTATTCCAAACATAAGTAGACGTTGTCGCAATAACACATAGGTTATCCAGAAAATGCGTAATTCAGAATATATTTTAAGAAATCTGAGTTTTTTACGTGTTTATTTTCGCATTAGTGTACATAATAATATATCGATTCAAAAAGAACATATTAAGGCTGCAACTAATAATGCAAGGAAAGTTTGGACTTTATTCTATTTCTAATTCATCATCATTCAATCAAGCATCAGTATTCAATAATCAGAATAAGAAAGAACACCGGGAATAATACCATGTTAGGTATTTGTAAAATGTTCATTCGTTTGGATAATGCTATCAAACTTTTCAATAGAAGTCGCTCCGTCCCCATACGAGACGGTTAAAGTCAAATAGACTGTTAAAATTCGATGCTCGGATCTCATGCATCAGTGGTGCTCATGGCGTCTGACACGGATTGTCGGAAGACGCGGGATCGAATCCTGTCCGAAGATGGGAATTTTTATGGTATCGCTAAGCACGCATCAGTGCTTTAAAAATCATATAATAATAATAATAATAATAAAATAAAATAAAATTAAATAAAACCGCAGGGGCGGCTTTGTGGCGAGCCGTCGGTGAGTGGCGACACCGTGGACTCTGATTCTCCCTGGGGCAAAATGAGACCCCTGACCCCCGGCTTGCCTTAATTGGCCGTCTGGGGGTGGAGACGCAAGAGCAAGAAACAAAAAGCTCCAAGGGTGGAAGTGTTAAAGTGCATAACGCCGGTAGTAGCGCTTTAGTGAAACCGCAGCACACCTCTCGACACACTTTAGCCACCCACACCAACGTTGCCCCTTCTGTCACCATTCATGGTGGCCTTTATGGGGGGCCCGTTTAGTGGGTGGCAAGTCACCACCTGCCCAAAATATTTAAAATGAGACTGAATTTGGCAGGTGCCGTAGTCTCTTCCATAGCCCACTATCTTTTTATCACTAATAAAATTATTTCAATAGCCTTGTCATTTTACCCATTTTTATAATAGATATACCATGTCACCATTCCATCCATAAGTTTCTGTTTTTTTATACTACTTTGTATTTTTATACCAAACAGGCCTCTAAGTGTTGGCTACAGCCCCACTTATGCCTTTGTAAAGGACCGGATGAAATCCGTGATTTATTTTGAATAAAAGGAATAATAATAAAAACCGCAGGGGCGGCTTTGTGGCGAGCCGTCGGTGAGTGGCGACACCGTGGACCCTGATTCTCCCTGGGGCTAAATGAGACCCCTGACCCCCGGCTTGCCTTAATTGGCCGTCCGGGGGTGGAGACGCAAGAGCAAGTAACAAAAAGCTCCAAGGGTGGAAGTGTTAAAGGGCATAACGCCGGTAGTAGCGCTCTAGTGAAACCGCAGCACACCTCTCGACACCCTTTAGCCATCCACACCAACGTTGCCCCTTTTGTCACCACTCATGGTGGCCTTTATGGGGGGTCCGTTTAGTGGATGGCAAGCCCAAAAATGTTAAAATGAGACTGAAATTGGCAGGTGCCGTAGTCTCGTCCATAGCCCATTATCTCCCGTACCACTAATAAGTACATATCAATAGCCACGCCATTTTACCCATTTTTGTAATAAATATACCATGTAACCATCCATCCAAAATGTTTCTGTTTTTATACTACATTTTATTTTTATACCAAACGGGCCTCTAAGTGTTGGCTACAGCCCCACTTATGCCTATGTAAAGGACCGGGTGAAACCCGTGAAATATGTCGTATAATAATAATATTTTATTAACATGTATTATTGAGATAGAGTTTTTTATCGGTGTGCTGTTTGTCATTTTTATTAATTGAACTTCCGAATTGATATGAAGTTAAAATATATGGAAGCTCATCTAGTGTATTAAAAAGTCTTATCCCAGAAAATATTCTGAGATCTTATTTCTAGGATAACCCAGAAAATATTCCTGTGGGATAGTGAAAGTTTTGCAGGTAATAAGCATTTCTGTTGTTGATACGTACCTTGTTAAGATTTTTAATCTTCTTATCTTTCTCCGCGTCTCCAGTAGTGACAAAAGGCGGGCGGGATGAGGCAAGAGGCACGGGGGGTGCGGGCGAGACGTCACCCGATGCCTTCTCCTCGGCCTTACGTGCCTTTCGCGCCTCGCGCTTTTCCTTCTGTTTGATGGCTTGCTTTGATGGCGCTGCTGGAAAGTTTTAAGCAATTAACCCATATAGCTGATCTGAGCACACATACTTAGTTGTTCATACGTCTTTTGCTTTCTATTCTCTATTTAATTTGAGGGCTCAACCTTATTTTTTTCTTATTTGAGGGTCGAATGTAAAATTCTGGCTCATATTCTAAAAATATGCTCAGTGATTTTGTTTGGGTAATGTGAAACCGTGAATAAATGTTATAACATTTATACCACCAAGCTGGTACATCACCCCAAGGGGTTACATACGTACAACTTACCTATATAACTTAATTAAATACAACTTGGCTTACTTGAATTGGCAAAATGATTTTACAAAATTACAAAATAGTAAATATAAAGACAAACTATGAATAATTCACTTAATCTCAACAGTCGCTGCAGTCATACCAATCAAGACGCGGTATGTCGCCCCAAAGGCCTTACACCTAAAAGATTTTGATTTGTCTATCTTCGAGGGTAATTAATAACAATGAACACAACACCCAGTCACTGATGCACTAGAAACGGGGGAGTCTAGCTTGAGCTCTAGATCTCTGTGATCATTAACCGTTATTTATTTGTTTCATTATACACGACTTTTCAACCAGCTTCCAAAAAGAAAGACTTTCGCAATTCGACTGTATTTTTAAATGTTGTTACATGTGAACTTTTTTCTAAGTAAACCTATTTTGACAATTCTTATTTTATTTGAAAGCTGGTGCTTTTAATGTGGTCACATTTATATTTGATCACGAACAAACAGTAGTTTTTTTTAATAATATTTTATCATCAATATCAGGTCTCAAAATGTGAGTGTCGAGATCTTTAATGATTTAATGAAAGTGGGTTTAAAATTATTCAAATTGTACATTATACTAGCTGTGCCACGCGGTTTCACTCGCGTGGTGGTGGATGATGAGTATGAAAAGTACTTTACGACAGACCTACTGAATATACACACAAAATTTGATATAAAACGGTCAAGCCGTTTCAGAGGAGTTTTCTTACATTGTTGTCGAAAATATTATATATTAGATTTACTGATGAAGGTTGCAGGACGACGTTGGACGCAGGCCGGTTCCAACCGGTACTTTTGGAAAATCATGGGGGAGGCATATGTTCAGCAGTGGACGTCCTACGGCTGAAATGATGATAAGATTTAATAAAGGTATAATACTTACCACTAGCCGTTTCACCAGGTTTGTGTGGCTTCTCATGTTCATGCAGGGTGAACGTGGAAGGCTTGTTCCTAGCCCCGGGGGGTCTGTAGGCCGCCGTGGGCTTCGGTGTCGTGTCTTCGATGGCTTTAGGCGCTGCCCGAGACAGGTCACTCTTCGGGTAATTACCGGGCTGCCACCAGATAGCGAGAAGGTATTCTTTCTCTTGACAGGGACGCTTATGCATCAGGACCCCGGTGTAGTGCCAGATTTTGTAGCTAAGCATAACAAATATATGTTTAAAAAAATCAAGATGCTAAAGTGAATGAATGTTGAGAAAAATAGTTTGTGGTTGTTATGTGGTGGCTTGTCAGTGGCATCGCGGAATACGGCGCCTCTTAAATTTAGGCTTGTTTTCAATAGTTGGTCGTCGAACTAGGGAGTGTATTAAAAAACTAAAATATGTGTCATGTTATTGAAACTCACGTTCATTCATACACACAAACTTTCGCATTTATAATTATACTAGTTACGCCCCACGGTTTCACCCGCGTGGTGATGAATGATGAAAAATCCATAATGTGTTAATCCAACGCCTCATTTACCTCCATACCAAATTTCATCAAAATTGGTTTAGCCGTTTGATCGTAAAGAAGTTACATACAAACACATTTCCACGCTCACAAACTTTCGCCTTTATAATATTAGTGTGATAGTGAGACACATGATATTGACTCCTTAAACACAGTGATGTTTTGCACATTAGTACTTTCTTGGAGAAAGTATATAAGGTCTTTGTAAATTAGTACACAATATTGAACGGGGTGGTTTGGAATCGATAACAGGGATGAAAAGAACGCGAAATATAATTAATTTTTTTTCCTCAATATGAACCCATATTCGCCGCTCCGCGGTTAAGAGCCGTAGTGCGACTGAACGCACGACGCGAAGCACCGCTAAATCACAGAATAGAAAACAGTAATTACGCGAGACATACCTACCCGCTTAGAATAGGTACGGACAATGACCCGCCCGGGCCCGTCGTAGTTTACGCATAGACATCAGCTGTGTAAACATTCGCGAGTAGATAGGTACCTATTCTAAGGTATGTCTCGCGTAGTCACTGTTGTCTATTTTGTGATGTAGCGACGTGCGTTCAGTCGCGCAATGGTTATTAGCTGCGGAGCAATGTATATGGGTTCATGATAATAAGAAACAAACATGCAATTTTTTTCCTTCACTATAATGACCAGTTATCGATTCCAAATATATTGTAGACATGTAAGTTGCACTAATATGGAGAGAAGACCCTGGTTACTGAAACACAGTAACGAGTAGTTCGGGAACCAGTGGCTTCACAAAATATCTACAACAATAAATACTTTGATTGATTGATATTGATTATAAGTACTTATGATATAGTTAGTTACCCGTTGCCAACAGTGAGTCTCGGGTATGTGGTGGCAGTTACGAATACTTCGCCGCGTGGGTCCCACTGTAGATAGGTGGAGTCGGGCGCCGCACAAGCGCCAATCTTTTTGTAACCTCGGACATCCCACACTTCGATGTGACCGGACGCTATGTTACCGAAGCCGCCAAGGAGAACATGTGTGACCGAGTTAAAGATTATTTTAAAAAAAAGAGGGTCGACTAAAATCATTTAGTGTGTTATATTGCGCTTTATTTTATGGTAGCCGTCTTTCCGCAGTTGCCATTACGTACTGTTCATTGTTAGGTTATATTTCCAAGCTTTAAGCTGTTACAAAATTAACAGTATAAGTTTAGAAATGAACAAGGCGTGGATGGACTGGTAAAATTCCTTTAAAACTATGGAATCATAACATGCGATTTGTGGGATGAATAATGGTAGATAACTTTTCATTAGGCAGTTTATTTTCTGCAAGAAACACTGAAGTTATAAGTTATAGAAGCTCAGATTCTGTATTAAGTTTCCTAGAGACGTGTCATTTTATAACACTTTTGCATAAGCAGTAGTGAAAATATAATAATAACACAATTCGCGATATATTCATAAGCTCGATTGAAATATTAAGATCACATAGCAAATAAACAAATACAATACATTCTGATTCTAAATTCGCATAGCAACAGCGTTGGCATATCTAAGTATATATTTCATACTAGTTGACCCGCGCTCGCTTGGTCTTGTGTAATAGCGAGAGAGTTATTCTTTATAATTCAATAACTTTTTTGTTTATGAACCGTTGACATGAAACAAACACTATATATTAAATGAAGCTTACGACAATATATTAGTGAAAACATCTAATCGGATAAACCCTTTCTGAGATTATCATGCACAAACGCACAGATAACAGACAAACAGACCAAAATTCTATAAACATCTTTTTTCATTCTATTCTCGTTTATAAAAATCCCAATAATATTTTTTTCTCTTATATCTTCCATGTAAAGCTAGCGATCAGTTACATTTTATTATATGTATAGATCACTGCAGATACATACTCACTGGTTGATATAAAATGACAGAATAGAGGATTATAAACTGACGTCATCGAGCGCTGATCATAATATTGAAAAGGATATGAGTCCCCTCCGGCGGGAAGTAGATTGAGTTCCAAGCCCCGGTTCCGAACTCGAAGAGCGGATCGCACTTGGCGTTGAAAAGCGTGGCTTTGGCTGGCGCGTGGCCGTACACTGCCACCCATTCGTTCCAGTTGCCAGGGTTCCAGGCGATCGCGTGGATCGGACCTTCTTTACCTGCAAGGAGATCGAGACTATACCACAGCATTCATAGAGTACTAAGTACATTATACGGATGGCTGAAAAAACTCAACAATGGCTTTGTGTGTTTCATTTCCCTAGATTGATGCTTCTTTTGATTTTGACGTGTAACGCACATGTTTACGGTGCGCGAACGTTACAAGTGTAGAAAATCATGGAAACTTTGTGTTTTCATACTTTTAGTAATGTATCCACTGCTTACTAAAACGTGACGTACTTAACGACAGACTTAATTGTGACTGTTACTCGACTCTTAACTACTTGATTAACCCCCAGTTTCTAGAACGTGTGTCAAAGCTTTGATTAGTTAACCAACTAAATACTAAACGCTCATTGGTCAATGGTGTTCTATGACGCGATATGTGACCAATCAGCGGTCTGTATTCCGTCTGTTAGCCGATCAAACTTTGACAAAAGTTCCGGAAGCTGGAGGTAAAACACTCGCGTTTACTTACATACTGATTGAGTTACATTACTCGACTGGATCTTGGCTAGGTAACACTGTCTCAGCGTTATGGATCGTGAGTTCCGACCAGTCACGATTTCAAATCGTTATAGGCAGAGGGTGTGACAATATACTTCACACAAACAATATAAAGCGATTTAAATCAAGGCGTAGAAAGTTTCTTACGAGACGAACCTCCAGTTTCTGGAACGTTTATCAAAGTTTAATCAGTTCACAAACGGAATACTGACCGCTGATTGGTCACATATCGCGTCATAGAACAATATCGACCAATGAGCGTTTATTATTAAGTTGGTCAACTAATCCCGGCTTTGACAAACGTTCTAAGAACTGTGGTAAAGCTCGCCGGAGACATAAAATGAAACAATTGTTTCCGGAAATCGAGAAAACGATAGTGTTAAAAAAACATCTACGAGACAGAATATAATAGTGATATATTTCATGAGCAATACATATCTCGCAATGCGGTGATACCTATTTAGACCCGAGTGCCTTTCTGCGGACGTGAGTATCTCTGTGACTTAATTCGCAAACATTGAACGTTTGTGCATACCTACAGATTCTACCACCATGTCGCAAAGAATAAGGGGCGAAAAAGATCCTTAAACTCTGATTGGAAACTTACTGAATGTTACATTCCCGGCATTCCCTTTAATGTCGCCATATGAAAGCGACTGTTTGCCATAGTACGATCCACCAGTCTTGTCCACCTAAACAGTTACAAAGTCATTATGTAGTTGATGTTACGAAATAAGTTTTCGTTTTTGATATATACCATAATTATGAAGCGCCCTAAACAAATTACGACAATCAACGAATCGTGGAAAATTATTTATGATAAACAAGTTACTTAATAAAGTTGATTTCGGAATAAATATTTATTAAGTATTGAATACACGTATAACATGTTCAGGGTTTGGCATATTTAATAATATAAGTATATTTTTAACCATCCCACGAAAACTCTTTAATTTACCGGGATCAAAGTATTCTAAATGTTGATCAGGGTTATAAGCTACCACTATACAAAATTTCATTTAAATCGGTCAATTCGTTTCGGAGATTAGCCCGTACAAACAGACAAGCAGAGAACCAACAAAATTTGGAAAAAAAAATCGACGATTTCACTCCTATCATCCCTCTGACTCGGTTTTTAGCATTTCTTTTCATTGTACAGAAATTCGACCCCTACAGTTTTATTGTTTGTATTGATAGTGATGATGATATTAATTCCATGGTTTCAAGTATCGCAATGAAAACTTTCAGTCAGCGCCTTACGTGATGCTAAATATGGCGTACGGTTTCATGTACAGCGATTGTCGTTTCTTGTATATTTGTCTATGGTTGTGCCAAGCAATGTGTGGACCACAGATGATATGTATGACACAGATGACGATGATGATTTTTACAAGTTTAGTATTCATCTGTGTCAATGTTAATTGACAGCTTGAGGAGAATGACCGGAAGCGCGCTCACAAGTAGATTCAAAAGAAATGCCATAACTATAGAGATTTAAATCAATTTTGAACATAATATTCGTAGAGTCACAGTATAAATATAGAGAAACAGTACGGAAACTACCTACAAACGTTCGGAACGGCTTACTCACACAAACATGCGCATCGACGAGAGCCATATGCGGTTGTCGCGGTGCTGTCAGTAGTGAAGCCGCGTCAAGACGAGTGGTCACGTATACGTTTATTTCCGCTTAACTAGGCTTAGTTTCCATACTGTTGCATCTTTATACTATGGTAGTGTTCCGTTGTTACGTAGAATTGTGCATGTACCTATAATGTACTTGAATTAGACAATCTAAAGCAACCATTCTGTGGAGTAGCAAGAGACGTAATTGATGCGCGTAGCATATTTCTTCGAAATATTTGTACAATATATACCTCAGTTTGAGTCATAGCAAAGACGTTAGTGCCTCGTCGGTTCCAGTGGAAGGTGGCCTTGTCAGCTTGGAACGAAGAGCGACTGACGAGAGCTTGTGTCACCTCTAAGTTAGGGTAGCTGAACACGCGCCAAATCGATGGTTGACCTTGTTTACCTGAAATTATACAGTATAACAACTCAGTTAACACCCAGCCCATGTCATGCATAACAGACACATGAAAAGATTATAGATATTGCGTTTTACGGTGATAAATGTTGAATCTTTTATGTAGAGGTACCACCACTGACTTATGTAAACTATGATGATATTATGTGAACCCTTTAAACCTTACAAGGTCTATACAATTAATAATTTGGAATTTCTGTTAAGGTAGTCTTGTTTGGATGGATAAAGGTATGTTACTCAATCACGTCAGAACGGCTGAATTGGATGAAATTTGCCTGCAATAAGATGTATAGGTACATTATATAATTTTCATGTGTTTCTAAAGCGCACACCACACCTCCATCTAGCAAGCAAGCGAGCCGAGCGTGTTCGCTCGTTTCACCTTTTTTCATACTTCAGTTCGCGCCCTGAACTACACAAATATGCTACATCATGGTATAGATAGATGAAGCCCTAGAATAACACATAATATTATACCTTTCATCGTCATTAGCCATCATAAATCACCACACTGCGTGGCGCAGCTAGTGAGAAACTAGGAACGTATAAATAATAAAAAGTTACTTAATTATTACTTATTGCAAAAAAACAATTGTGATCAAATCCGAAACGAAGTAAACAAACTTGAGAATATTTTTTTGTTTCGAATGCAGTCGGCAACGACAATTAGACGTTTTTTCCATGGTGTAAAATGCTGTAAAAAGTAATCGTGTGTGCTTATTATTTGTCAGGATATTTTTTACCTAATGTAAACACGGAGATGTAATAATTGGGTCCTGGACTCGGAGAAATGCTGAAGGACTTTAGTTTATCTGAGTTGAACTGTTGAGTGAAACTGTCCAAACGAGCATCTTCATAAATCAGGATCCTGTTGTTCATCTGTATTGCGAAAAGTTTCTCATCTGATGACCATTTCGGTTCCCTGTTGGAAGATAACAAATCTTTGAAAATATTTGAATGTCTATCTAAATAATGTATTTCTTATCTCCACGGGAAGCACTTACAGCGGGTCTTACCTAGTTGTTCTTAAGGAGTTCAACTATGCAAAGCAAAACTTGCTGTAGTCACTATATTTAGAGGAATGACCACTATAATAATAATTATTTGTAATAACATTTTTGGCTGAAAGCTTCTTTGTTTTCGAAACAGATTAAGAAATCAGTGGGCCGAGCACGAACATCTGTTTAAGTGTAACGTAATCGCATCGCTAACGTATTTAGGACAAACTGTCATTTATCTAGTCTAGCAATAGTGGAACAGATAACTCATAGTTTCTACTGAATACGTAAACAATACGATAACGTTACACTTAGGCAGATTTTCGTGCTCGGCCCTCAATCCCAGTTGTTGCTTAGAGACTTGTCTACCCCATCAGTTATAGGTTCTTTAAAAATATGACAACTTCAAAACGCTCGTGCCAAACAAAGCCTAGTTTATACTTAACATCTGAACTAGTGCAAACCTGCTGAAAAGTATTATTTTTGTAGTTATTGTAGCTGTTATTTTATACAATAAAAAACTTTTTTGAGTCCTGGAAGACACTGCAACTGACATGATTAGTACTGATGGTAATTATTAGGACTATTATTAGATTTATCTAGGTTGTTCTATTGGCAAGATAACAAAATAATTGCAATGCAAACCCTTATACAATGAACAAATTTTACAATAATTTTCAAACTATAGGTACTTAATAAAAAACACTATTGTGACTTACCATCCACCTTGGTTTTTTTGTACAAAAGAACCAATGAGTTCACCATTAGCTGATTTATACACGTGCAAGTTTGGCTTTCCCTGAAAATAAATTTCGATAAGTAGCAGAATCAATCATATCTACGAAGCTCAATTATTTCAAATATAATATTTTTTTTCTTTTTGAAAATACAACATAATATATATTACAGTGTAAATGATCAGACTAAAAAATATTGCAACATAATAATATAATGTACGTTAAATTATTACGTGATAATTTTATTAAAAAAACATCTTTTATTAAATTTTAACAGATTGTTAATTACACTTTATGTTAGAATTTTCAGATTTAAAGGGAAGTGCATGAAATATTGGTTGAATATGGTATTCGGTACTCATTAGTATTTAACATTCCATTTTTTTTTATTACACTTAGCAGATGGATCACTACCGAATGAGTTAATAGAGCCATGCTTGATAATAATATTCTCATAGATGTTATAATATCTAGAAATATTTAGTATGAAATGTTTAAAGCATACTCAATCACCAATATTTTAATGCGTATTACGATATAAACATATTAATAACACAATTATTTTTTTTAATACAACAAACCTGTTTAGGACTCTAATACAAGGGTCATTTGAAAAGTTCTTAGCCTAACATACTTAATGAAACTACACGATTTTGAGTTTATTTTTATTTTTCAACATACTCTCCTCAGAGCTCAAAACACTTTTTCCATCGACCCGGTAACGCTTCGATACCCGTTTTAAAAAAATCTTCGTCTAACTCCTCAAAATAATAATAATAATAAGTTTTTATTTCAGGCGTATAACCCATAGATTTAAATATGTTTAAAAACACAAGATAAAAATAGAACGAATACAAAATATAAAATATTACTATAAAACTTAAGTGACAATAGGTCTATCACAGTCATTTTTTTTTTGCACTCTGGTGCACCGTCAACCAAAATTTAAATATTGCGCTATTTAGGCATTCACCCAAACACTGTAGTATGCCGTTTTGCTAGGAGAAGAAAGCTATCCTTGATCTAATTACTGCAAAAAAGTCAGGAACCCGTGCATCCGCGAACATGCCCGACGCGCTGCAACATCGCGCTTTCCTCATAAGGGTGCGAAAACCATCATTGTATTGCACCCTTATGGTGTGATAGGACTTTCGGGTGTATTTAATCCACAACTGGCACGAGTAAAGGCACAGACAGTAGGCTTAATAAGCGTCCACGGCGGCTATTACCTCTACATTTGTAAAAAAATGTTTACCACCTAAAAATTTTTTCAGTCGGACGGTGCTAAATCCGGTGAATATGGGGGATGAGGTAACAATTCGAAGCCACATTGATGGATTTCTGCCATGGACGGCAAAGAAGTGTGAACGCGCGCATTGTCCTGATGAAACAAGACTTTTCTTCTCAATAAACCTGGACGTTTTTCTTTGATTTCTTTTCTTAAACGATGCAACAGGTTGTAATAGTAATCGGAGTTTATTGTGTAACCCTTTTTTAAATAATCCACGAGAATTATATACCCTTTGCATCCCAAAAAACGGATGCCAAACGGACTTTGCCCGCGCGCCGAAAACCACCTTGTATGTATTAGCTTTTGGAGTTAAACCTTTCAAATTCAGGTATTTTATCACTGCACGATGTTCAATTTTATCAATTTTCAAAAATAGCTCTGACTTGACTTACGGTATCACATGTAAACGAACAATGAGTTACTGTGAATAAACTAAACTGTGCATACTTGTTGCTAAATAATGTAACTAAAAAATGAGGGTTGTTATAAAAAAAACCATTGACTTTAACATGTTAGGCTAAGAACTTTTCAAATGACCCTCGTACAATAGATATATTAGTACTAATTTATAAAAAGTACATCAACTTAACTAACACTTATTTATATCGTAGTGAAATAACTATATAGCAATTAATTTTATAGGTTACTTTTAAGTATATGGATATAAACAACTGTAATGGTATATGTATAATACCTACAATGAATATAAGACGTATAAGATATATTTATCTTATAAATACTAAATAAAAAGTCTATGCTATTGACATTAGAGCAAAGTGATGATGACGACTCCACTAACTAAATTTGTTTCAACTACATCGAACTGTAGCTGATTTACACACATCCTTATTCTGCTATTAGAAAACAGTCCATGTGCAGTTACATTTCTATTGAAGTCAGCGATCAAATAATATTTTATATTATGTTTACTCGATAGATCATGAACACGACACTAACTCATATTAGTGTTTAATATTTATCTATTATATTATATAGTAGCGTTTACAATACATTTACGTGACTTTAAGTTCCAATTTGTTTACAGAAATAGTAGAATGGCATTTTGGGTAATTATCAAACGGCAACCGGAGTTGTACCGAACTGTAGTTGCGGCAGGGTGGAGTGTTGAAATTTGTGAAATAGTAGAGTTGCCCTCCAATTTTATAGAAGATGTCAAAATCTACAAAAAGTCCACATTACCATATGTCTAACTATTACAGTTATGTCACAATAGATACTTTTTTATTTTGAAATATGCAATAGTGGCAAAACCAGGCCACATTATTCATACCTTGGTACGAATTAATGGCCGTCCTATAGCCTTATCTACTCTAATAATAAACAGGAAAGATATACAAGTGTTTGTTTCTTTATAATGGATACTGTGCGTTCTTTATAGCGGTGTCTATTAAAATGCTTTTGATACAGCACCCATATTTAGTTATTCCAGGAAATATTAAATATTAAATTTTTTTGCCATTAGGCTCAGGGATTTAGGTGTGAAACAGCAACATATTAATTAATGTAGTTATTGCCTTTTTCAAATATAATTAATATTTGCAATCCAAATTATGATTGTGTTTGTAGCATACCTACACACTCTTTAAATGTGGAACACTACTTCAAGGATATTAAAGTAATGTAATAATGTATCCAATTATAAACCAAGACATTATTGAGGCAGGAAGTTTGAGTGAAGGTATGCTTACAATGCATGCACAAGCTTTAAGTAAATTTTAAAATACCTGAGGATTTTCTTTAGTCATGAGAAACATCTCCCACACCATAAAATAACTGTCCATTGGAGAGAAGATCATATCCTTGATGTTTCCATCTATAGAGGCTGCCACTGACCAGTCTGAGCATCGAACTATCTCAGCCCTATAAATATAGTTCATATTTTAGTGATACAGTTGAATAGTTTTAGTGACATCTAGTTACCTAAATACACTGTTTTGTGGTTCTTAAAAACAATGAGAAAAAACTTTTTTAAACAGGTCTGAAATATGCAAAAGTCATATTGATACATGTCCATGTCCCCACTTCACCCGTGACAATTAATAAAGTATTTATGTGTAATATTAAAGAGATAGTATACTCTAGATATTCATATTTTAAGTATTAAGTATTAATTTTGTTATATGCATACTAGACACCATTTGATTGCTCATGATAGTTTCTTCTTTGCAACGTTAAATTTATTATGGTTGTAGCTGGTGTGAAAATGGGACAGGGCTCCATATGTTTGTACTAAACAGTTCCTTTTAAAAAGTTTTTTTTTATAGCAAATACTAACTTTTTATCAGTCCTGTATGCCAAGTAGGTGCCTTTTGGACTAAATATAATGTTGCGTATGTTTGCAGTGGTTTCATCTCTTAATGATTTTTCTCCATATGGTTCCTTGAACTCAACCAAAAATATGTTTTTGCTGGTAAGGCCTGAAATGTAAAAATCATAGATAACCTCACCGGTAACCTTAGATTTATTTAACAATATTGCAAAGTATATTACCAGCAATATGTGGAGTATTAGTCATTATTGTTTAGTTCATTTAAAATCACACAATGAGCTAAATTAAATAATAAGTTAACAATTTTCTTGGAGGTACTCTGAGCATGCGTGCGCACTAAAATCCTAAGGTGCGTTCGTTTAGCTTATGAGGGCATTGGTGGCGTTTTCACTGATGGCTCTTTTGTTAAAGCGTTCGTAAATCTCAAAAACGTTATTTTTGCCACTTTTGCCCATACCCTATTCGAACGCTCAACCAATGCTGCCAACTCCTTTTTGCAAAAACGCGCTAACAGCACTTCAAAAACGCGCTAGAAAGCGCTTAATGCCACCTACGGAAAAACCCGGTCGGATCGGAATCCGTAGCGAAGGGATTTATGAAGTTTATAGCAAATTGATTATGTAAATGAGACAAAGTAAGTATACACTAAAAAAATAATATAAAAAATAAGTAGGAACTTTTATTAATGAAATAATAATTGAATAATTTGCAATAGCTATGAAATAGTAGATGCTTACTAAGAATATAATTTAATAAAGTTACTATATGGGTAAGTAGGAGACTATACTAGGTAAGGTTTAAGGAGCTAATCAGGTCTAAATCATAATCTTCATCTGATTCATGGTCTTCAACTTATTCTACACTCTCTCTGGTCGAAGTACCTAGATGGTTGATCTTGGACTTGGACGATTACTAATTAAAGTTTATATTACTGATATGAAATGAAACAAAGCAAAACATTTGTCAGAGAATCCCTTACACATAGACTACAAATCACAAGACAAAACATTTCACTGTTGCCAGTTTATAAAAGATACTGATGCGTTCTGTTTTAAGTCTTTGTAATATGATTTAAAAAAAGTGCTAGATTTAGCGCTAGGCGCTAAAACGCGCTTTGGGCCAAAAAAAGCGCTAGATCTGTCGCTGAACGCGCTAAGTTGGCAGCACTGCGCTCAACTGAGCATAAGATCTCAAATCGCATGTTTATGCTGTCAAATAACGATCACAAACAACCATGCTCCGGACGTAGGTCAAAAATTGCACTTTTTGGTGCCAAAAATTCCTCTTTTTTAGCATAAAAGCGACATTTTCACCCACAGATTCCCAATTCGAACGCCCCTTGTGAGCGTTTTTAGCGTTATTTTCACCAAAAACGATCAGAAGTGATCTATTCGAACGCACTACTAAGGTGCGTTCGTTTAGCTTATGAGGGCATTGGTGGCGTTTTCATTGATGTATCTTTTGTTAAAGCGTTCGGAAAGCTCAAAAACAATATTTTTGCAACTTTTGCCCATACCCTATTCGAACGCTCAACTGAGCATAAGACTTAGCTCCTTATTTTCGATAAAAACGATCAGAAGTGATCTATTCGAACGCACTATCAGTATATAATTTAAGATACTTTCTTTTGTTCCAGATTATTAATTCTAAATTTTGCCGTTTATTTTTATACTTATATCTCATCTGACGTGTCATTGGCAAAAGTGTTCTCAAACAGTTTGCCATTAAATAAATAATAAAATATATACTAGGAAATTGGCAACACTATTCAAAATGGAGTTGAAATATTTTTATGTGTAATTTGGTGTACTTGCAGAAAATTTTTAATTTACGCTCGCAACCATTAACTTGTTTAATAAATGTTTAGTTCGAAAAATCAGTTGCTGAAGCGTACTCCAGAAAATGGAACTGATCGAGAGAATTTCTTATCGTTACTAGTGGACGAGTTTTTGCATTCCTCTGCGTATGGTAAATCGCAATTTTCTTACTCTAATATAATATAATACCTTTAATATAGGTAAATAATTGATTTGGGTGAGGTGAGACACTCCTGTGTCCTGTGTATACTTTGCTCGATATTAGGTACCCTTGAATTGAACATTTCTGTACTTATGTACCTATTGTTCTCATTTTTAGATGCTAAGTGCCAAGTTCTAGCTAATTTGGCTAATTTCGCGTACGACCCCATTAACTACGGCTATATCAGGGATGTTGGAGTTTTGGATATTTTCTTGCATGTGGTGAAGAATGAAGAGGATGAGAAACTTCTAAGATTTGCTATAGCTGGAATATGTAACCTGTGCCTGGGTGAGTATCTGCAACACCGCATCGTTTACCTTTTATATTATGCTATATTCGTTATGGGGCCTATGAGGTGTGAGGCATAACCTAGTACCAGTAACAACCAGCAATTTAGCGTCGGGTGCTCCTACTCAATCACACTCCATCCCTCACTGCCCGCACATGCCCCGTGTGGCAGTGGAGTACAACCAAATCCTTTGTGATTCGGTTCTTCGACATTTATCCCTGTCAAAATATGTGTGATCATAAAAACAAAAATAATTACAAATCTACTGTAGTTGCCCTGCTGTGCATGGGCCTCATGTTATAGAGTTAGTGAACGATAAATGTAAATGCAATAGGACCATGTGACTGGAAAAAACTATGTGACAAGGTCAATAAAATCCAAGAAGCTTACCTCTAAAGTATGGTGAATGATGGAAGAATTTATAATACAAGTCCAACTTGTTTGTGATTCTGAGTTGGATTCTTCAAGTGACATACACTTACCTATATATATATATATATCTATATATAAATAAATAAAATAAATTTTATTTTTCGACATAGTCATCAACGTTCTAAAGCAGTAATGCCTTCCATAAAATGTTTCTTTCGAGGTCTGCAAAATACTCCTCTATAGGCTATGACTACATAATTTGTGGCAAATTTCTGACCGCCCAAAAAAAGTTTGTGAGCTTAGGGAATAAGTGGAAGTTTGATGGCACTAGATCAGGCGAATAAGGTGGGTGGGGCAGCAAATCATACTTCAATTCATTGTATTTTGCCATAGCTTAAACATATATGTGAACTAGGGATTGCAAAATCGGTTCTCTGTCGAAGACCCGGGAATACCAGGAATTTTAGTGTAAGGTACTAGGAATTCTTCGGAATTTGAGGTATTTGTATAATATACTTGTATTTTAATAATTTACAGAGTAAAAACTAAGAAAGATTCATGAAAATATGAAGTGGAAGACAAGATGTTAAAAAAAAAAAATAACTGTGTCAGAGAATGCTGTAAAAAAATTGCTTCCGAAAGAAGACTGTAAAAAACTTGCTTCCGAAGAAAACTTGGTTTTTGTATGTTTAAGTAGATACTATTATTGTGCACATTCCTAATTTGCTGGTCGGACTTACACTGTAGAATCTTCCTTGTGTGCATTGCAGAAGTATGTATCAGGGTTTTGTAAATATGACAGTTTAGATGTTTCAGGCATTCAATTAAGTAAGTAATGTCAACATTTTGGTGGCGATAATAGAGATCTATAAAGATGCCAATCCGTGCGCTGAGTACAAAACCTGGTGTCGGAAGCAGCGGCCGTATTTCGCGATCCAATGTTTTGTTCAAAGTACTTTACTTTCAATAAGTTCATTATCCACTGCAGTATTAAAAATACTTATAATGGTGTCGATTCTGTAAGAATTCTCTTAATTAAAAATCTCTAAATTATGGCAGTACTTATTCCATTCCTTATAAAATCCAAATAAGTATAACACTTCCCCGAATGACAACACTAAAATTAGATATTTCTCTTTATTTGTGGGCATATATTAGACAGTTTAGTCGTCACATAACTTGGTGCTCGCTAAACTAACCTAAAATAACCCAAAATTGAATAGAATAATCCTATTTTTCATTCTAAGTGTGTCTAGTGTTTATAAGTGTCATTCTAAGTGTTAAATGATTTTGGATTTTATAATTAACAGAATAAGGACCAACATAATACATTTTTAGTTCGGTAGTTTAGGTTTTTGAAAAAGTGAATCGGTACCAATGGTTACTTATACGAGGGCGGCACTGAAAATTCCGGGAATCAAGGAAGTTACACAACATTACTATTTAAAAATGTATTTATTGCTTTTCGAAGTATTCTCCGCAAAATTTGACATATTTTTCCATACGATGGAACCAATCATTGAAGCAAACCATTCCATTCGGAAGTTGGGGTCTCCAAAATGGCCGTTTTGTAGGCAAGGTCCACAGCTTCTTCAGGTGATGAAAATCTCTGTCCACGCAATTTATTCTTTATTTTAAGGTAAGTATAGAAATCATTAGGGCTTAGGTCGGGGCTGTACGGCGGATAGTCTAATAATTCTATGTTTTCTTGCTCTAAAAACTCTTTTGTTCTGAGCGCGGTGTGAGAACTCGCATTGTCGTGATGGAGGATGATGCGGCGGTTGCAGTTCTCTTTACAGAGTTCAGAAACGACCTGTGGCAAACAAATGCTGGCATACCATTCTGCATTAACCGTTCTTTGTCCCTCAAGAGGAATAGTCGTAACATGGCTGGTTTTGAAGACAAACGTGGCCACCATTTTTTTTGCAACACTCCGTGAACGAACAATTTTTGTTGGCTTTAACTCATTTTCGAACACCCAAACTCGTGACTGATTTTTTGTTTCGGTTTCGTACGCTTATATCCAGGATTCGTAACCTGATACGATGTTGTATATGTCGTAGGATAATTTGATAATTCGAATCTTCGCGAAAATCCTAGGGGTTTTGCGAAAACGCGGATAATTAGACATAGGCGAAAAATTATCTTATCTTAATTACTGGACAAAGTCAGGGTTTTTGCGAACAGCGCATGCTCGCTGCGCTCGCTCGGCTCGCGCGTTGTGGTCACAAGTAACCTAACACTCCTCCTCGCTTCGCTCGTCGTCGTACCTATTTGTGACTTTGCCTTAGACTGGTTTACGTTAATTTTAGGTACCTATAGGTATTAGGCACTTTTCGCAAAAATCCTGACTTTGTCCAGTAAGATTTGATAATTTTTCGCCTATGTCTAATTATCCGCGTTTTCGCAAAACCCCTAGGATTTCCGCGAAGATTCGAAGTATCAAATTATCCTACGACATATACAGCATTTGAGGATCCTGCGTGGAATCTTTCGAGAGTTCTGACGCACCAAGTAACGCGAGCCGCTTTTTGCTCTTCACAGAGCGAATACGGTATCCATCGGGAAAACAACTTTTTTAAACTGTGTGTGACTGCAGTTTTTGGACGACCTTGACGGGGATCATCACTGAGCTGGACACGTCCACATTGAAATTCAGCAAACCAGCGGTAAATTGTGGTTTTGGATGGGGCTTCATCACCAAATGCAGAAATCATCCGGTCAACCTCAGACCAAATAAAGACTTTTTTATTTGGACTGAACGGTCAACATACTGTTTTTGTGTTAAACCACTTCGAAAGTCATAATAAATCATCGCTCTTGAATTTTCTCGAGTCAATTCCATTTTCTCAACGACTAAACAAGTTTGACAAAACCTTGTGACAAGACCGAGAATCATTTTTAAATAAATAAATGGTATTCGATTTTTAAAACCAAGGAGTTTTCGATTAAAAAGATTGTAATATGACAGGAACAGTGGAAATATTCCATTCCCGATATTTTTAGTGCAGCCCTCGTATTGGTTTGGTGAGAAAATGGATGCTTTCCAAATATGGTGTGGGGAATAACGCTAGTAATTTCGTGAAAGGAGTAAGGAACAATTTAGTTCATTCGGCAAGAACTCTGCATCAAGCAGCATTTATTCTCCATCGTTCAGGCCCGCAAATATTGAACGGACGGTGAAGCATCCGTGGAATGACTTGTAGTGGAGGGTAAAAGAGGGATAAGACTACGTGGTAGTCCGCCATTACGTAGGGTCCGCCATATTAAGGAGCACTAAATGGTTGCGTGATCACGTGCACGAGAAAAGCTGCTGACGAATAATGAAGAACCACCACGAAAACACTGCAATAACATACTCTTTCTTGATGGCCTGTCTTGAAGCTGGAGAGCACGAATGCACCGCGGGAGCTAATGAGAGTACTATTCAAGTTCTTTAAACCTCTGTAGACATGCAGCTTGTGGATCAACTATAAGGAAAGGGCCTGCAGCATACAGTACCTTCTGCGTCTAGTACAACAATGCGTTCCGGGCGGTGTTGGGGCTGCCTCGTTTGTGTAGCGCAACAGGGTATCAGAGGAGGCGCGCTTTAATTTTTTTTTATGAGTGAAGTTAATTGAAAATAAACAATTTTGAATAATTTGAAAAAAATATAGATGAATAACTTGTAAATGACTAAGAACATGTTGGTATAAAACAAAATTATAACAATTTATTTTTCCCAAAATTTCCCGATATTCCCGGGAATTAGATTACGATTTCTCGGTTCTGGCGTAGATTGAAAATCCCGATAATTCTAGTCCCGAGTTTTCCCGGTGCAAACCCTAGAATGTGAACCCTAGCGTTGTCTTGGTGGAAGATGATTTTTTTTCGCCAAACCTGGTTTTTGCTGAATTTATTGATGAAGATTATGTAGATGATTAGCGTAGTATTCTCCATTAATTGTTTGACCTTTAGGAAGGTAATCTATCATCAAGATCCCATCTGCGTCCCAAAAGACGGAAGCCATCATTTTTCCAGCTGACTTTACAGCCATGGCATTTTTTGGAGCCGGGCATCCCGATTGAGTCCACTGTATTGATTGAATTTTTGATTCTGACGTGTAATACTGAATCCATGTTGCATCTGTTGTTATCGACGTAAAAAATCGGCCTAATTACTCTGAAAACGGTCCAGACATTCTTTTGAGTTTTGCACCGAATCCATTTTTGATCGCGGCATAAAAGGGGCCGATAACTTTTTTATATTTAATTCCTTACTTACGATATGATGTACCCGTTGTTTTGAGATACCTGTAATGTCAGCTATTTCAGATAACTTCAATCGTCAATCTGCTAAAACCATATCATGTACTTTCACGAACATTTCCGGAGTCGTGACGCTTTTTGGACTTCCGGGCGGGCTTCATCTTGGACATGGACATGTTCGACCGCGTTTAAACTCAGCCACCCAGTTTTTACTGTGGCATAAGAAGGAGCACATGTCACATATATGTCATTTATAATAAAGGAAACCGATTCTGCCAACGTTGAATTGGTGAATTTTTTGATCGATACCATACTTGAATGGCAGAGTATCCATTTTGTGTTTTTGGATAGGCAAACAAAGATAATGTTCATGTCCTTCTTTAAATACAATAATACACATAAAAGTAATCGTAATATGCATACCAATAAAACACATGAGACAGGATTTTAAATTTTATGTATTTCGTTTGTCCTGGGGTATCCATCTTCTTATACATCTACTCCTTACAAGATCAGATTAATCTCTATCTCTATTTTGATAACCCTAGTACTATATTCCAATGAAAACAAAGTCATCAAAACATTGTAGGTACCTCTCTTTTATGTAGGTAGCTTTAGGTATCAAAATACTTATCTATATGTATATAATAGAAATAATTCTCTATGTTTCAGATCCAGACAATGTGCAGTACATATTGAAGAATGCTGGTATAAAACCACTAACAGCACTGCTTGGGTCAGATGACTGCAATATTGTCACAGATACAATCACAACTTTGCTCTATATACACAGTGAGGAGACAGATAAAGAAATTAATACCACAGAGGTGGTAAAATTCATGAAACAGTTGGAAAAATCTTGTGACAAAAAACTAGCCAACTTGGCTACAATATTCTTACAAGATGTATGCAAGTCAAATGAAAAAACTTAAATAGAATTGCATCTACCAGTTGATAAAAGCCTAAGTATGAGTAAAATGTTATCAAATCGCTTCCCATACATAGTTGTCAATAACAAGAACTACCAGAAGATATGCAAAATACACACAACAACTTTCAGCAACACAGCCTTCAAAGCTGGTGATAAGATCAGAATACAGAAGACGCTCACACAGAAGGACTTGGATGCATTTTCAAACCTAACTAGTGATCATAATTACTTGCACCAAAACAATGGAAACAAAAGACCTATAGTACATGGTGCATTGCTAAATGGCCTGGTTGCAGGCTTAATCGGGACTCACTTGCCAGGTCCAGGTACTGTTCTTGTGTCTCAGACAATGAAATTCCCAAACAAATGCTTTGTAGGAGAAAAGCTGACTATCAGTGTGGAGTTGGTTGATGTGAGAAAAATACTCAAAGTGAAATTTTTCTGTATAGTTGAGGAGGAAAAAAAGGTTGTTTTTGAAGGCGAGGCTAAGCTTGTGTTGGCCAAAGACTGTTAGGATTTGTATTATAGTAACTATTACAAAGGTGGAGGGAGTATTCATTATGCTTTTTTTGTAAACAATTTAAAAAAAGCGTTACGAATACTCTACCTTTAAGGGAGTACTTGATTAACTGCATATCATATTGCAGAAATCTGGCCCTGAGCCACACATTTTTGTTCAACGTAGCTCTTCTGGGGCAAGATCTTTAGCATTCAGTCTTATTTTACATAGTATAAACTGTCTCACTATTGAGATAAATTATGTCTATTAATAATTTATTTTCTAGGTTTAAGCTAAAAAAATATAAGAGAGATGACTTTGAATATTTATTATAAATAAAATTACAAGAAGTATTATGTCACACCGTGCCAACAAAATGATAATCTGGAATTAGATATTAATGTAAACTATGAAGTACAATTTAGTTTTAACATGAAATAGTTTTATCAATCAATTTAACAGAAATTAGTATATAAAATTGTGATTATTAAAATAGAGCTGCAACCTTTGCAAAATCTGTCCATATATTGTCCATTATATTAATTCTAAAGTCTAAAAACTAAGACTGATGGATGAAGATGCTTTTGTGATTGACACTTATCCTCTCAGACTTCTTAGACATTGCATGCAAATGTCTTACCAACATCTTATAAAAACTCTTGTATAAACAACACAAAGCTTTAGAAGGAAGACATATTGTAGAAGTGTGTAAAATATAGGAAACCTGGTTATCTAGTTCTGTACAGACAACAATTTCAGTCATTAAATTAATAAAATTGTAAAGCCCTCAGGCTTCAAGTTATTGTCTATTGTAGTGGAGTTGTATCAAATTACTATGTAAGTTTATTACATTCATCTCAGAATCTAAAACAAATGTAACATAGAACTTTTTTGTGTCTATGTACCAATGAACGTCAATTGCTAACAGTAATCGCATTTTCGTAGTGTCGTGTAGCTATATAATATAAATGTTTTATCTTCATCTTAAAGTCATTCATGTATTTTTAGTGTTTAATGCACATTATGTCCTGTACATGTAATTTTAAAGTATGATTTTATATATCATAAGATACTTTTCTCAGTGTGAAGCAGTTTTATAAGTCGCAGACCTAGTGGTTTACAAAAACAGTAGTTCTGTTAATTGAAATTGTTATCCAGCAGAACTGATGGGGATATTATTAGATTTATATGAGCGTCTGTCCAAAAATGGAAACGTCTTGGTGTTACGTTGTAATAACATTAAGATCTGGATATAGCAGATCAATCCAGCTATCATCCACCCCATCACACAAGTGTCAATATTGAACTTTGACTCTATAAAACTATAAAATAGTAAATTTGCAGCACTTTCATCTAGTTAATTATTTACTGGCATTAAAACAGTAATTTAGCACACATGTGACATTAATTCCTAGGATGCTTCCCTTTTAGTACAGACTACTGCAAAGAATGGATTAAAGTAGCAAATTATTTGCTACGTTTATATTCTAGAAATCTGCCAAGTGCAAGTAAGTACAGTCGAACTGGTTACACTCAATGCAAAACTGTATATTTACCCGAATTTTAAAACTTGTGATGCATCATTATGATTAAACAATCATCAAATCTGCCAAAAGTAATGGTTGGCTAAAAATCAATAATAATTTGGATATTAGATTTTGTAATATGTGTATATATTACTTTTTATTACATTACTCACTGCGCCTCGCGGTTACATCGGCGTGATGGACGACGATGAGGAAAAATATTCTATTTCCAAGTATGTATGTATGTCAAAAGTATTCAGTGCCTCATCCACCTCCATATAAAATTTCATTAAAATTGATCTAGCCGTTTGAGCTGAACAAGTAACAAACATACAAACACACTCACAAACTTTCACCTTCATAATATTTGTGTGATGTGGTTGCCAATTTCAATATAGTCATTAACAATTTTACAAGCATTTTTTGGTATCCAAATTATAATATTTTACAATAAATTTATGTTCTGAAAGTTTAATAGGCATGGCATATTATGAAGCATATATAGATTATATAACATTATTTACTAAAGTGTTTTTGCATTTGTATATTGGCTCTACTGCCCAGTGTTACCGTGCTACCTTATTGGTGTTATGAAGTAGACTGGTCTATTAAATCTGTAACTACATTATAATCTATGTATAGTCTGACGGCACATGTTGTATGCGCAATGGTTTGTTGCGCAGTGAGACACAACAGGCGTAGAATATTCCACTCTGCGACAGATTAAATCAGCTGTCGTTAACAACGATAACAATAGATTTTTAGGCTGAGCGCACATTGGAGTCACAACAGTTTTAAGACAGACTTTCCTCACATAGACAAGTCTGTTTTAAAACTAAAACCAAATTGTTTTGCCTATGACACGTCGCACATCTAAAACGAAACTGTTTTGACTAACTTTAAAAACTAATAACTAACGTTAAAACTATCGTGACTCAAGTCTGCGCTCAGCCTTAATGTGTCTGGTTCCTTATACACGTGAAGGTTTAATTTAATACATATAATTAATCAATGAATATAATTGAATTAATAGTTCTCGCTATTCTTCTTGCTCCACCCCTGACGTACCCAAGGGACGGAACATCCACTGTGGTTGGACTATACATATAGATCATCAGGTTATGATATATATATATATATATACAGACTGTCTGGTTGAACACTTTACATAAACAAGGACATGATAATTCATGGTCACATGAAACGTTTAAAAAAATAAAATTAAAAAAATACCGTTAAACTACAGAGGAAACCTTCATTCTATGAATGTGCTATAACTCGAAAATTATGGACACCGTCCGAACGGGGTTAATGACCCAAAGCGCCGCGCCGCGTTCAAAGGAATCAAGCTGCGTCCGAACGGGGTTAATGACCCAAAGGGCCGCGCCGCCCGCGCCGCGTTCACAGGAATCAAAGGATGCCGCGATCGTCGGCCGCCCGCCCGGCCGCGCCGCGCCGGTGTAAACAAACAAGTACTTACCTTGCCGCGCTAAGGCAAATTTTATTACTACACGCGCGCCGCGAGTGACCATGTTTATTGTTTTGAGTAGACTTAAAGTTAAATTAGGTAAATATTAGGCACCTATTTTTTTTTCTTAATTAGAACGAGAATCGAGTACTGAGCACTATATATCAATATGTAAAGTGTTCAACCAGTCAGCCTGTATAATAGACTTAGCTATCTATAAGTATCCCCAGTATCTCCGCTATATCTTAAAAATAATGTGTGGCAGCTATTTGTTGTTTGTTTAAATTAAAACTTTTATTTTTTTCTTTATAAGAAATTTAATTTTGTATTACAAAATTTATTTTTACCTGATGCATGTACAATTAAAAAAAAAAAATATTAAACCCAGATATGTGTCTGATTTTATATTAATGTATAATTCCGGGTACTTTAGAATATGACTAAATATGTGAATGCGGCAGGTGTATGATTATAAATTATAAGACATAATTTTCTATGGTATTGTTGAATTTTTATAGGCTTTATAGTACATAGTAGAATTGCATAATTTATTGGATGTAGTTCAAAGTAGTATACATTTGGTAGTGATTAGATTTTAGTCATAATTATTTAGGTAGATTTTGATTTTTCAACTTTAATATAGTTACTAGGTCGCTAGAGCAGTTTTTTAATGGAAGGAAAAGAGTTGTTTCTACTATAGAAATATTTGGTGCATAAATTCTGTGCAGCGCGACTGATGTCAGATAATGGTAGCAATTTATTTGTGCAGATTACAAAACTAAACTGGTTCTGTTTGGACTGAAATCCAAATTCGTATAACGTTTGCGAATTTCACCCGCAGACTCGCCAGTTGCCATATTTTGAAGAAAACAATACTCCGATTCCAGGAATTACGGCATGTATGGTTTTTTAGTATTATTTGGTAGGCAATTTGATATCTATATTCAAATATGGGTAGGTATGTTTACGCAGATTTAGTGGTCATGTAAAGATCGCGGCACGAAAGTTGAACTATGCGCATAACACATTTTTGGGTCTCAATCGAAGTGCGGTCCAAGAGGTCGTGCGTAACCATAGCAACGCGGCGACGCTCCCAAACAATCACACCTCGCCCCTCGCTGCCAGCGCACGCTCTACGTGACCCTGGTGTACGATTGCACTAAAAGGTTTCACTTCGACATTTATACATCTGTCAAATGTGTGATCATTTAATTTAATTTCAAGAAAATAAGACCACAACCAAGGATACAGGCGAGTGGAATTGTTTTTGACGTATAAGTATAATATTTTTAAAGAGAAAACCACACCTATGATTATACTAGTTAATACTGTAGCGTCAATACAATCAAAAAAGCTTACGTCAAAAGAGGCCCCGTCAACGATAATATGACGGAAGAATTTATAACTCAGTCGGAGATTCTGATAGCAGTCATTCTGAATTGGATTCTTCAACTGACACAGAAGATGAAATCGCAACTCTTTGCCCAAGTTCTAGAATATCAATAAAAATTTTTTGTAGAAAATGAATGCCCATGAATAATAGTGATTAAGATTCCTATAATTGTTCGATTTAATAATACCTTTCGTTTACTTCCCACAACATTCGAGAAACAATAATTTGAAAGGAAATCCGAGATTATTTTTTATTAAATTTGATATTTGGTTTAACTCGCGTTTCATTTTTAACGACCGCAGAGTAAGTATAAGTATCACTCAAATATTTGCCCCAGCAAGGGATCGAACCTGGGTCTCCGTACTTCGAAGGCAGAGTAGCTACTAACTGAGCTTAAGAGGCCGACGAGTACATATGAAATAGAGGGTCATTTGAAAAGTTCTTAGCCTAACATACTTAATGAAACCACACGATTATGAGTTTATTTTTATTTTTCAACATACTCTCCGAGCTCAAAACACTTTTTCCATCGACCCGGTAAGGCTTCGATACCCGTTTTAAAAAAATGTTCGTCTAACTCCTCAAAATAAGCGTCCACGGCGGCTATGACCTCTTCATTTGTAAAAAAATGTTTACCACCAATGTTTTAAAAAAATTTCAGCTTTGTGAACAGATAAAAGTCAGACGGTGCTAAATCCGGTGAATATGGGGGATCAGGTAACAATTCGAAGTCACATTGATGGATTTCTGCCATGGACTGCACAGAGGTGTGAACGCGCGCATTGTCCTGATGAAACAAGACTTTTCTTCTCAATAAACCTGGACGTTTTTCTTTGATTTCTTCTCTCAAACGACGCAACAGGTTGCAATAGTAATCGGAGTTTATTGTTTCACCTTTTTTAAATAATCCACGAGAATTATACCCTTTGCATCCCAAAAAACGGATGCCATGACTTTGCCCGCCGATAAAACCACCCTTGCCTTGAATAAACTAAACTGTGCATTGGTACTTATTGCTAAATAATGTAACTACAAAATGAGGGTAGTTATAAAAAAAAACCCAATGACTTTAACCATGTTAGGCTAAGAACTTTTCAAATGACCCTCGTATCATAGTAAATTTTGCTACCATTATCAGCTATACGCGTGATATGTTTACATCATTCAGAAGGGTTTCGCATGTTAATTAAAATAAAAGCGGCAAAGCATGTGATAGGCAAGACCAGTCAGACGGGCATGACTAAAAGTATTACTTAGTTGACTACGAAATCCTGAAAAAGAAAGCTTATTGTACCAAGCACCTATCGGTTCTAATATTAGACAAAATAAAGTTCGCTATAAAGGCTTCACGCAGGATTTATCAGCATTCGCTAGAATCGCAGTATGTCCCTTTCCTTACATGTGTTTAACATTATACAGGGCGGGCAAAAATCCCTGTTGAAGTTTGAGTTTCAGATTTTTCTAGATTTGTGTTTTTTTTTTAGTTTTGACGTGGTGGATCACGAGTGTAGGCAAAGTGAACGGAATCGTTTAACGTTATTTTGTGTTTTTCTCATTAATCGCGATACTAAGTTTTGGTAATGCATCCACCGCATGACTAGAACGGACTTATACAGGACGGTAATGTTACTGACAGAGTTATTTGTTTGACTGTGACTTGACTCTGACTAATGGAATAAATATCACTAGGTGCAACTTTATGTAGGTACTATTTAACGTGAGGAAAGGCAAGAAAAAAAACATCTATATGAAGCGCTCGTAGCGGAGCTTTACTTGGCGATCTTAACCGATTTATTTATTTATTTTATTCAGTTAGCATGCATTTAGGAAAATTACATTGACGATATATTATAACTAAGTAAATTTACATTGTTAGCTACACAACATATTATAAAATTAATAACGTTAATTTACTAACCGATCAACAAGTTAAGCAACACTTGCTGCGGTCAGGACTTGGATGGGTGACCGCCAGTGGCATTATTCAACTGAGCGCTTCCGTGCTTCGGAGGGCACGTTAAGCCGTTGGTCCCGATTTTTGTCTTAGGACAACAGTCGTTAGGCTATTTCGAAGGCCTTCGGGCGGCCTGAAAACTTCGACATGGGTTGTCCACTAAGCTATCTACCAAGCTGCACTGGGCCCGCCTGCTGGATTATGGCCCAACTCCTCTCTCTGAGAGGAAGGCTCGAATCCCAGCAGTGGGAACAAAATGGGCTGATTATGTTATGTGTATGTAAACAGGACAACTAATAAACAGTTAAACACTGTTTTAAACTATCACGGTTGTTCACTAAAGTTATATGATTATTATATATCGGAAGGGAATATCGGGAGCTCATTCAACAACCTTACGACGGTAAATATCCCGTTAATAATCATATAACTTTAATATACAGTTGCTTTGAATATGTCACGTCACATAATTAACCTTTAGTGATCATCTGGCCACATGGGTGAAAGACCCGGCCTGGTTGCCCAGGCAATAACCGCAGAGCTGCAAGTAGCGGTGCGACAGAGTGGCGGCTCAAACGTATGCCGTCGCCATCGTTTTCCCATTACACTCTACGCAATACGATTGTAGGTATAATATGTCTGACTGAACGACAAATTTAAAAATTTAACACCAGTATAATTAGTGCGGAAAGTAGTGGTGGAAGGCAGACAACACGTGAAGTCAGATGTTACTCAAAGTGTGGTATCTGTATCGTTTCCAGGCATCCCTCTGTAGTGTACCATTTTTAGTTCAACCTATGTATGCCTACTTATTACATACAACCACTTGGTGGTACTGAATTGTTTGATTTGATCCACAGTTTGCAGCGCGCAGCATCTGACGCCATAGCACGAACTGTTTGCCGTAATACCTAGTATTCGTATCGAAAACCTCAACAAATCACGCCTTGGCTTACAAACTATGAGTTATCTATCACAGTGGCCGTCTGTACCTACTGATTCACGTGAACGACACGTTACGTTACACTTACCTAGTACGCAGTTATTCGTGCTAGGCCCTCCAGTCACACTTTGCAATGGGTTATGTAATGAATAACTTTTTCTTATATCATATTTTATAATATTAGGAGACGGTACAAGCACGAGACCCACCTGGTGTTAAGTGATAACCTCTGCCTTAAAGTAACAGATTAATTTGCGCTGCGTCCATAACCCTGTGACATCTTTCTCTCTCTCTCTCTGTGTGTGCAATGTGTATCTCTCTATTGATTTTCGTGCGAGACTACTCTGAAGAGAATAGGTAATAATAGACCCGATAGCAGTGGTAGGGATTACCCCTACCCTTAACCAACCAAACCAAACCAAAGGAGCATGAGTTACAACTGAGTAGCATCAGGCACAGGTTTTGTCAATAATCTGTATCTTAATTCTCTAGTGGCATATAGCGGAGTCAAAAGATTTGAGTTAATACGAAGGAAGAAGGTACTTGGTAAAAAGTGGCTTTTAAAAAACCATTTGACAATTTATTTGAATCCAATATTTGTACTGGAAGTCCAATACCTATAGGTACTCTATTCTTATGCAGTTGAGAAGAATACAATACCTCACAAATCTAGTTTTACTTTCCCCACTGCTTTTTATTTAGGTAGGTAGGTATATAGTAATGTGTTGCAGTCATGAACTTCATATTCCTTATCTTCAATCAAGAGAAAAATGCATAGCATCTGATAAGGATCAAATCTAGGAATCAATGGATGGACAGTGTCACGTATCCGTACTTTATCTGCACATGTCTGTACTTTATCTACACATTCATTTGAGCTCTTAACTAACTTATTCTCAAGCACGTACTGTAAATGCCGTCTAAGCAGTTTCCGATGTGGGTAATCGTTTGATAGCAGTTTATAAATAGTGTTGGGTCAAGTTCAGTGGGCTAGTTTTGATGTGATTTTTGAAGGTGACAGTACTTTGCAAAAACTCGAGTTTTCAGATTTGTGCTTGTGTTTAGTTGATTTTCTTGGTAAGTTTGCTATTAACTCTACTGCTATTAATAAGGTTTCCGTAGTATGTTGGTACTGATGGATCAGACTTAAATTTTATAACATTTGCGTCATTATTACCTGTTTCTCATCAGCATGCATGCCACTTATTCGATCTAGGCTCTATAGTCTAAGGCATTCGAGTAAGGCAGGGCAAGAATAACTACCTATATTGTGATAACATTTTAATCAAAAATATCGTGAAAACTGTCATCGAAAAAAAAAAACAAATATAGCTTATGATGATAGTAGAAGTTGGTGTGAAGGATGAGGGTAGAAAGAGATGAGTGTCCATAACACAATGCTTATTTCAATTTTGTAAGGTCTAGGAAAGGTGCGACTTTTCCAAGATGCGAGCTACAGAGGTCTTATTTCTGCTGGTTATCAGTATGTTGCTAGCGACGGTCACTGAAGGCAGAAGGAAGCTCAAGCGGGAAAATTATCAGTCTGCTGAAGATGAGATTGATCCAGATGCTGATTATGAAGATGTAAGTTCTATTCGATATTCGATTGAATATAACTACGTAAATATTCGGATTGAACGTACAGGTAATTTTTAGAATACAGAAGCAAGCGGTATAGTTTACATGCACTCATACAGAAAGTATAATTTGACATCCATCGAAATATGTTTATTACCTATTTACATGGTACTTAGAAAATAATATAAACAATAGAATTTTATTTTTCTACCGTCTTTCAAAAAGGACGAGGTAGTCAATTCGACTGTATGCTTTTACCTCATAACTTTCGACTGGATCAACCGATTCTCAAAATTATTTTTTTGTTTTTGAGCTACACTCCTTTAAATAAATAGAAGTTGATATACATTTTTTCAAATTTTATCTACTTGTTAAATATTACTTCAGACTATAGCTGACTCGTCAGTGACTTCGTTCTCTTGGTCTATGAGATACGAAGCCACAGAAATGATCCTGATAAAATGAAGCTGGCTCAAATCAAAGTAAAAGGCCAGTAGGTACGTCGATATACATTTGTAGTGAACCTTTCTAAAAGGTCTAATCCACGGATCTAGAAATCTAGATCCGTGGTCTAACCTCTATTGAAAGGAACATTTGCTTTATATTTACAAAAACCCTAATAATTAAGTACCCTTACAGAAATATCGTGAGGAAAACTATTGGAATAACCGAGACCAAAACTCTAAAATCTTCCTCCATTTCTGCTGAGATCTTACTTAAACAAAGTGTAACTGAATGTGACACAACTTTTAAATTTTCAGTAGTTAATTGCAAAGATATTGTAAGCAGTTTCAAAAGTCTAGATGCAAAAAAAACGGCAGACCTATGGGGTCTTTCTGTGAAGACCGTTTCTTCAATTATAGATGTCATTGCACCCAATCTAGCAGCTGTGTTTAATAGTTGTGTTGCAAGTGGTGTATTTCCTGACCTAATGAAGCACAGTAAAGTGGTTCCTTTATTCAAATCTGGTAGTACTACTGATCCAACAAATTTTCGGCCTATTTCTGTACTACCTACGCTAAGTAAGATTTTCGAAAAAATCATATTACATCAATTAAAAACTCATTTTAGTGCAAACAAAATTTTCCATAAAAATCAATTTGGGTTTACAAGGAATCGCTCTACTATAGACGCAGGTATAGAACTAATAAAAGATGTGTTTGATGCCTGGGAGAACTCTCAAGATGCCTTAGGTGTTTTTTGTGACTTATCTAAGGCATTTGACTGCGTCCGACATGATATACTTGTCAGGAAATTACAACACTACGGTATTAGGGACATGGCTCTCAACCTTTTGACTTCATATTTAAATGGTAGAATTCAAAGGGTTGACATAAATGGTAAAAAATCGCCCGGCTCTATAATCTCAATGGGCGTTCCACAAGGTTCAATACTAGGGCCGTTCTTGTTTTTAATCTATATTAATGACTTACCTTATTATGTAGAGAAGAATAACGAGATTGTATTGTTTGCAGATGACACTTCACTGTTATTTAAAATTAAAAGGCAGTTACTAAACTATGACGATGTTAACAATGCATTAGCTAAAGTTGTGAATTGGTTCAATACAAATAATCTTCTCCTCAATGAGAAGAAAACTAATTGTATAAAATTCTCGACACCAAATGTGAGACAAGTAGAATCCAATATACAATTGAATGGAACAGGGTTGGACCTTGTGGAGTCAACAGTCTTTTTAGGAATTACTATAGACGCTAAATTGCAATGGGGTCCCCACATTAAAAAATTGTCTAGTAGGCTCAGTTCAGCAGCTTATGCTGTTAAAAAAATTAGACTATTAACTGATGTAGACACAGCTAGAATAGTTTATTTTAGTTATTTCCATAGCGTTATGACTTATGGCATACTGCTCTGGGGATGTTCTACAGATATTAATTCTATTTTTATACTGCAAAAAAGGGCTAGGTATACGAGCAATCTACAGTTTGGCTCCCAGAGTTTCCCTTAGACAGAAATTTAAAGGCATAAACATTCTAACTGTTGTCTCTCAGTTTATCTATGAAAATCTAATGTATGTAAAGAAAAACATTAGCAGTTTTGATAAAAGGAGTGATGCTCATTCCATCAACACGCGAAATAAGCACAAGCTATCCGTACATGTAACGCGTCTCCAGAGAATAAGTCATTCTTTTATGGGACAATGTATACGATTTTATAATAAAGTTCCCAATGTTATCCGAGATTTGCCTATTAATAAGTTTAAAATTGCTATTAAAACTAAACTCTGTCAAAAAGGTTATTACAAAATTTCGGATTACTTGGAGGATAAAACAGCTTGGGACTGATCACTCCAGGATCTATCTACTCGTGTACTAAGATGTCAAAGTGTAGCGTGTCTTGCCCTACTGATACCATTATTATGTTCTCTTTTGTAAGGCAACACACTGGAGCTAATATTTGTAGTACCTAAGTAAAAACATTGTAAAAACATCTATATAAAAAGAATGGCCCCGAGTTTCTTGCCGCTTCTTCTCGGTTGGCTCTATGTATTTTGGAACGCGGCGGTAGGCTTTAAAGTACATTTTAATGAAAAATTGACGTTCATAAGTGCGTCTTTGATGCCTAAATTGAATAAATGATTTTGACTTTGACTTTGACTTTGAGACAATCCAATTTAAGGACGATAGTGACAAGTACGATTGCGACGCTCATGACATACTAATTCTTCATACAATTTGTTGAGTGAGACCTTTATTTTTCAACTTATTAAGCGCTTACTTCTCTAAATATTGCTGATTTATCTACAGGTAGACCCCTGCCAATGTGGAGTGTTCATGTCACAACAAGTCGGTGCCAAGCTAGGCCGCAGAAGTAGACCTCGTGGCCCACCTCAAGGAGAGCCAGTGGTTACCTACGATACTGATGAACCAAGTCTACCTTGCGGCAGTGGAGGCAACAAGCAGTGCATCAGCAAGTGTCTTGATGTGGTGAGTTCCTGTCTCAAAGTTTATATCTAGATATATTTATATGAAGCTTATATCTAACACTTTACACAAGCAGTTCTTGTTTATATGTATACACGTTATCTGAATCTCGGTAACGACCACGGAGGTAACGACTCCAACGATTTACATGAAATTTAGTAAGCAGGGGGTTTCGGGGCGATAAATCGATCTGTCTAGGTTTCATTTTTTGAAAGCATCGTTGTGTCCGTGTTTTTAGGCAATGAAAAACTGACATACTACAATATAACTTTCTTTTTTGAGGGGGTAAATGCTGTGCACTTCCCTTCCGCCACGGCGGTGACGGAAGGGGGCGTGTGGGGCTCACCTCAAAGAAGGAAGAGTCCCCCGACTATTCACCAGTGACCCCACTACGGAGGAGACGTGCAAACCGTTTCCTCCGTTCCCCCGGTCGTCTGCGCCGGAGCGGGTCAGCTCGGACATCCTTCTCCCTGATCCGCTCCGCGGCCTTCTTCTGCGTCATCAACGCTTCGCAGAAGGTGGCCACCGCCTGCCACGATCTCTCGCTGCTGAGCAATGGAGATCACCACGCTCGGCACGGAGAGATCTCCGCCTATTTCCGCTGAAAGCGTGTGCTGCTGTGGGCCCCATGCAGCACACACTTCCAGTGTGTGGTGCGCCGTATCCTCCGGCGCACCACACTCGTGGCAGGCTGGAGTCGCCTCCCGTCTTGCGATTTGGTGCACGTACTTTCCGAAGCATCCATGTCCGGAGAGCACCTGCACCAATCGGAAGGTCAGCGACCCGAAAGGTCGTTTCACCCACCTCTGAAGGGCCGGACGGATGGCCTCCACCGTCCACTGCCCAGGAACCGGCGGAGCCGTCCTCCTCCCACCGCCGCAACAGAGTGGCTCGCGCCTGCCGTCGCATGGGTGTGACCACCTCTCAGTTTGGGGCTGCTCCTTGGGATCTCCTCGCTGCCACGAAGTGGTAGCCTGAGCGAGGAATTCCACCTGCAGCTCCCAGGGGGTATCACTGGCCAGCACGCAAAACTACAATATCACTATGCCAACTAGGGCCATCAGCTTAAACAACAACTAAAATTTTTTAGCGACACAGCAACACTAGCTTTACTTTATTAGCCTACTTGACAATAGATGGCGTTGTTAAGCAACACTAAGCCAACGAGTGTTTGATTTGAGGTTAGACCAAGAAAATCAATTGTTTACTTACGAGCAAAGCACGGTCATCCGGGTACTGAAGATTTAAGAAAGCTTTATTACCTTGTCGCCGACAAAGCAATACTCCTTATCTGCATGGCTGAGACAAAACAAGATTATGTATTTGTTATGATGCTGTTTCTAATGATGCTGTTTTTTGCAGTTCAAAAGTTGATCGCTCGCTACCTTGGGAAACAATCCTTTTATTATTTTTCCGTTCAAACTCTACGGTTGGTATTCTCAGTTGAGAATCTCTACTTGAGCTGCGATTTGACAGAAAATGTCATATACAAGATTAACTCAGATCTGTACTCAAGTGTAGATTTACAACTGAGCGTCTTTCTGAAATACCGGTCTACTCGTACGTGCGCTTAAGCAACCATACATACCTACATATTGCGTCCACCACTTAGGCCCACTTGAACATTCCAGAGTTAGCTTCAATAACTCAGAGTCAACTGGTAAAACGGAGTTTTATAATTAATTTATCTTGCACCTAATGTTAAAATGTTAAATCTAAGGTTATTTGTTGATATTTAACCCAGCAATGTGGGAGGGTTAAGTCTATAGCTTGGGTTAGTGAAGTTTTGTGTCAAAAGAAATTGAGGTTACATTCTGCTGTATAATGTACTCTTTGGACGAAATGACACGAGACAATACGTATAGAATAAAAAGTCGTCAAATTTCATACAACAAAGGATAAACAAGAAAGTCTACGAGTATATACATTGTACTGTAGTGCCAAAGAGAAAGACATCATGTTTCCTTTTTTTGCGATTCGTTCATTATTGGTCAGGTTACAATATAAGCGCATCGACAATTCAATGTTCCCATCTAAAGATTAGAAATGTCAGTTTAACAAAACCGGTGATCTTTTATAGTCGTGCAAGGCAAAATGAGAGTTAAAAATTGATATGACTAACGCAAGTTACTACTACTAGACTAAGTTTACAAACTCGTAGACTTATTTATTCAACCCGAGCAAACGTGCAAGTGGGCCTAACATACTTCACTGTACTTTAAATAGGCAGTCGTTGTCGTCTGATGACGTGCTAGTTTGTTCGGACCTTTGGGTTAAGGTTCACGAACATTTCACTGGGACGGATAATTCTGTGTTTTTTCCTTCGCCATATCAAGCATACGTGACGAAATACCAAGCCCATGACTTGAGTTCGAGTGACGGATGTTTGAGGTAATATTTAACGATATAGGGGTTATTAGTCATCCACCACAGTAGAAGGTTCCTCTTCAGCGAATCCCTAATGTGGACTCTGGCCGGTGCCCATCAGGTGAAAGGTTATGCAGACTTTTCAGCTGTTCAGCTTTTCAAGTGTTAAAAATATCGCGTTAAGTTTTGAAGGGCACGTAGAAAAATAACTTACTGGGCGAATGACATTCAGAGATAATTATGTCGCAGGATGAGGACTTCTGTGCCGTGCGTTTGTTGGCACGAAAATTTCCGTAAGTGTAACGTAATCGAATCTTTGACGTTTAGAAAACAAACTACCAGTTGCTGATAGCAACTGTCTTCAGCAAGCGTGACCCTTACCATCAGGTGAACGAATTGCTCGTCTCGTCATTACTATGGTGTAGGGGTTGGGAGATAATGGGTTATTCTAAGAGATCACTTCACACACTTTAGTTCCAGAAGTGCAAGAATATACACAGGCGCTTACGAAGCGTGTTTGTCGCGGTAACAGGGACCTTATTCGTTATAACCATTCAAACACGTGACGCAGCGCGTTACGATACCTTCAAGGAATTATCGAGTCCATAAAATTTTACTATCATTCCTTGAAGGTATCGGTGGTCGAGGCATGAAGGTCAAAATAAAGCTCCAGTATACCTTACCGTGAAAGTGCCTATTTAAAAGTTAACAGCAATTACGAAAATATTCAAATCGTCTCGACTGCGTTTCGAAGATGTTTGAAACGCATACATCACAAACCTATTTCTTCCTCAGATCCTCAAATACCTGCCGAAAGCCGGACCTGTGATATGCGGAGCGGTAGAGCGGGATGTGCATCGCGAGAAGGCGTTCCTCTTTATCAAGAACTGCGGAGGTGACTGGACGCCTACCAGCTTCTCTGCTGGGAAGGAGTTTTGCTGCACCGATGGACAGCACCACAAGTGCTAGGCATCATAACCCTATGATACTCTCACTGTCGCAATCAGTCCTTTATCTAAAGATTCAGATGTAAATACGAACAGTTTTCTTACACATAGATACTTAAGCCTTAATTTTTGAGGATTTATGCGAGTGCCGAGTAGGCACACACATCACATTAAGTAGTTAGATCTAAGTAATAATTCTAAGTATTTATTGACATACACATTATCATAATAATAATAAGATTCAAAAAGCTATCGGTAATTTGACTTTTATAAGATTTTGGTGGAATCCTAGTAATGCTGCGTTTTTTTCTATGATATTAGGAAACGGTACAAGCACGAGGCCTACTTGGTGTAAAGTGGTAAGCTCTGCCTAGAACTGCAGATGCATTTCCTCAGAAGTGACGAACTGCACTGCGCCCGTAGCTCTAAGATTGTTAAGTCTCATGTGTTTTAGTTATATTTAAAGTTCTGTGATTAAGTTCTTAAAGCACAGTATTGAGAACATTACTGCTTCACGGTAGGAAAAGGTATGGTGCCAGTACTTCACCGTAAGAACTCATTTACAAAGAGTTCTACTGGTCTTAAAACGGAATTGAAAAAAAAAACAAATAAATAATTAATCCTATGGAGTAATACTCTTTGGCTTCCGGTTCCTGGATTACCATTGAACTGCAAGAAACAGCGATCAATGAATTTAATGCTTTTACAAAAATGTTTAACACTTATACCCACATTAAAATATACTATCTGAAGAATCAAAAAACATGTGCATATATCATTATCAAAAACATCTTCATCAAAAATAGTTGCACTATGCAGCTTGTTTTGCGTTCTTAATTTAAGTATATGTACAAAGATATTTTCAGTTCGTTTATAATTAGGCAGTTATTTGTTCTTTTAATTTCAATTTAGAATAAGTTATTCCTATAGATAATTAGAAATATGATATTGTGTAAAGAGCATCTGAAATTGTGTGCATTTTATAGCGGTAGGTAATTATTACATGACAGAACAATGGAGTTAAAGTAGTCACAAGCTATGTTATATAAATAAATGTTCCTACCTAGGTAGGTAGGTACTAATCATTGTATTTTATTGTGAGTACGCACATTAACTACCTAGCCTAGCCTAGGTATCTAGTTTCCTACTTACTATTTCTATAAGTATAGTATTATAAATCAAGAAGGTACCTAGGTACTTACTTATGTGTGTTTGTAAACATTCAGCTGTGAAACTGTTGGACAAATAGGTCAAAATTAGAATGAGCATAGTTTAAACCTAGCTATGCTGCAGGTTAACTATATTTATACCTATACAGGTATAAATACAGCCGTCCAATCTATATCTTGATTGGACGGCTAGTTTCAGAGGGATCGCGTTAATTTTATTCTACGGACAGTACCTACTTAGACACTCGTAGCTAGTATATAAGTAGGTAGGTACTACAGGTCTTTTCTTATCTGTTTTTTTATCTGTCCGTTCGTAGTCAGTAATCCGTTATCAGAATCGCAATCCTGTCTCACACACATGGGCGCCGGGGCATGGGGCATGGGTGCGACTTCGACTAGGAGTGTCTTATCCGCTGACCCGGTTTCACTTGATTAAGACGGCGTCAATGAAGCCCCCTTATCAGGGAGTAGTGGTACATGGGGTACTTGAGTACGCAGACGAGTCGGTGCGGGTGCAGGGAGGGGACGCGCGCGCGGGGAGAGGCGTGACCCGGATCGCTAGGGTGAACAACCCCGCCACGTGCCACTTTCTAAAAAGAAACGCGCGTCGCCCGCGCATCCTTGCACGGACACTGGATCTCTTCTCTATGAGATACTTTTGGCACCTACTGACTGGCTGGAAATAGATCCTGTCCGACTCGTAATTATTCAGACACGTGTTTTAATTAAAAGCAAATTAAGTGATAAAATTAATTTACATACTAGTCAGCGTTTATTAGTTGTAACGCAGATGTAAGCATGGTTAAATATGTAGAAAAAGTTAGAAGGTAGATGACGAGGGATTTTTTTTATCTTAGCACAGATGGAATTTGATTATAAACGTAGAATGTTCTATTGATTCTGTCATTTTGATAGATACCTATATTTTGGTATATCAGCGGCTATGCCTGGTTATAACGCGTGTATGCATAAGTTTAAATATATATACTCGTAGGTACAATTAGGATTGTCGCAGAAACTAATGAAATCCTGCAACGGAATGCCTAACTATGACATCACTTTAAAAATATCTAATTTCATATTTAATTTATATTGGTTTATTCTAATTTCATATATTTCATTCTTATTGGTGAAATATAACCTATACTATGTTCCTGACCCACCTACAGAAATGTTTCAAATGAATCTAGCCATTGAAATAGGTATGTAGATACCTGGGGGCAATTACGCTATTTAAACAGGATCGTTTCCCAGTGACTAATGTTATACTGTTCTAATACCGGAATTGCTCCCCAGGTCCAGTCTCTAACAATATAATTTGACGTAGATCTGTCAAGATACGCACTGGTAATTCTACCATAACTCATTATACTGTTACAATTACTTACGTAAAGCGTCTTCATACGCCTAATAATGTGCACTGTTCATTACATTGACGGCATACAATACGTAATTTGTCGTGACAATTTACCGGGGAAACATTCACGTAGATGGAATACGCCGACCCGGAATTCGAGCATATCAGTCTGAGTCTACTATTGAGCGTCAGGGTCACAGTTGAGCGTCGACTGCATTACTCATTTTTCTTAGTTGGTCGCATGTCTGCCTGCCTTTAAACAGGAGATCCCAGCTAGATCCCCGGCCGAGCAGATATTATATACAATTATTTACCTACTGTTAGGTACAGGGATGCCTCCAGTATTGGATTAATAAAATACTTACAATAGCTGTTACCCATTGTTTTACAAGTAGGCATGCACATGTTTTAACCTATTATTTTAGAGTTTTTTTTTAAATAATGTTTCATCAAAGTGAATCCCTCTCGCCTGATGGAATCAAGAAACTATGATCATTAGAGCAGTCGTAGGCTGCAATAATAAACTAAATAAAAAATAATAAACTGAATGCCACCCCTATGATGACCTGAGAGATTGAAAGCTCCAGGGTCATAGCTAGAAGGAAATACGTACGCCGTGTAACCCCCCCTTCCGATCCTAACTCTTGTATGATAAAAATTAACTAGCCAACTCGTCCCGTAGTCTAAAGCTCTAATCCTGGGAACGGTACTACCAATTGTAACTATCCCTAACCAGAGCTAATAATATCTAGATGATTCCGGCCTACGTTTTTTTCTTTAATTCCTCAGATAAATAAGTACACATAACTAGTTCGAAACATAACTTAACATTATCCAGACAATAAATCTATACTAATGAATGAAGAACTGATTAAATATATGGCCAAGGTGTGTTCGTCTAGCTCATAGTGGAAGGACCGAATATTATGAACCGTGGTAACTCAAGTTCTTTTCAGGAAATACTGAGACAATCCTATCCTAATTGTAAGAGAAATAAATTATTATAACGATAAAATTGTACCTAGTAAGCACATGAAGACAAATCTTATTCCTACTGCAAGGGTTAATTAAAATGACCCTAATACTGTTATACCATTTTGACCCCAATCCTGTCGTTACTATTAGAGATTATATTTCGCCATAAGGTTTCTATAAATTCGCAAAGCATAGATTGTAATAACCTCAAGTAAATAACTTCAATTAAACACAAAATCAAATATTTAAATGCAGAACATTTGTACCTAAGACATGGAATGACACAGAAAATTATCACACACAATAAAGTAATAAATCATAAACTTAATTAGTTAATTATTGTTAATAACTAAATGTAAATATCCATAGTTGTATTTGTTTGATCTATGATAGTCAAATGTTGTTCAGTAAAGGTAATTATTTTCATGTTTTCACCTAAAAATTAGAATTCTACGGATATTTATCATTGTAGATAACCAGAGCTAGGAAAACATTACGGGCTTGTGACCGTAACGCTGGGTTAAGAGCTCTTCACGTAATTACAACACTCTCCATTGCTTTTCTAGCTCAAATTACTCCTTTTTATACTTATTACTAACGCTGAATAAGATTTGGAAACACAATGCTGAGATAAGAATATTTTATCTATGTTTTGTTAAAGCTTTGTTACTGTATAAATAATTTGTTGCTCCTGCGTCTCATTTCACCTCCTTATTTTATTTGTAGGACTATCTTAAATTCTATAAAACAGTCACAATATCCAGACAGATAAATGTCTTCAACATAACATGATTAATTGACAAATATTTATTGAACAATTAACTGATAACTGATAATACTAACCAATGACTTGGACATCTCTAAACTGTCTTTTAGTCTACGAGAAATCCAAAGAGCAAGTGTCTCTATTCAATGATCAATTTCATCAATCATAACTCCATTATTTTAGAAGAGTAATTTATTAAGTTTAACATTTATCTTGGAGACATCTCATCTATCCGGAAAAAGTCTAAAATGCCTAAATTCTAGGACTTACGTGAGTAAACTCGTCCAACAGAATCAATCCAATCCCCTCTGGCAGGTGGCAATTCACTAGCACTTACACTTCACTTTTCAGTTTTCACAGACACTTCACTTTGAATATTTCACTTTTCACTTTATCGCGGACAGCAACTTTGGCTTCTAGACGGTAACTGGTTTGGACGGCCCATTCGTCCCCTTTTTATACTACCCAAGTGTCCGTATCTGGTCTCCAACCTGTCTCCGACTCAACCAATCAAACTTCTTGAGTATCCATTCCGACCAATAGAAATCTCGTTCCATTTCCAAATATTGATGAGCCATTATTAGCTTTCCAATTTTAAATTTATTTGAATTTAGAATAATGTACGCAAGCTGTCCTCATCTTGTCTCCAAGCTAACCAATCAGATCCCTTGAATACATATTTTGAACCTACATTCCTTTTTTAAATATTTATGATATGTTATTTTGTTTTATGAGTTTTATTTGAATTTGGAACCTGTCTCCAAGCGTTCTCGGCCTATTTACATCATTCAGCTGCCGTGATTCTGAATTATGTTAGTTAGTTAATTATTTAATTTGTTAGATTTAATCTGTTAGTTTTAAACATTTCCTAGTATTGGAAATCTATACATAGAAATGTAAGCGTTAGTTTGCTAATCGTAGGAATATTATGAATCTTAGTTACTGCATAAAACCTCTTTGCATTCACTTTGCTTTTATTAGATATACTTTTGCATAAAATCCTGACTTATTAACTTCATTGACAGGAAGTTCTATAGCTCCATGATCTATGTCTGATAGTCGGATTGAGTCTATTGAGATATAACTTTTTAGATATTTAATATTTCCAAAGGGTGATATTAGCTTAGATTTCCATCATACTGATGTATCTATATATTTGTGAACGTAGCGAAACGCATTGCGGACCGTTACAGCCGACCCCTGAAAAATTTGCGAAAATCCCAAACATATGCAACCGGAGGAAATTTTTCACCCTTGATAAAGTGTTCACAAATATAAACCAATAATAATTATACAACTCCTAAAATATAACATTGTGTAATTCTAGCGTAATTAGTATTTGAATTCAAACAATCGAATGTAAATGTAGCCCTACATCGTGTGGTGAGTCCTTTAAACCGAACCGAAAATGAACATTCCCCGAGTCCCAATGTGAGCTTTTTAATGCTTTAACTTTGATATCAAATCACCCCCCACAAGGGAATCTACTTCGAACGGGGAAATTGGGTTGTGAGTCCAATCTATCAGAAGGATATGATGAAGATGCTTCCCATCCAAACCAACTTTTCGTTTGCCAAGAATCACAGCTACATCATCCCATTCATTACAGATTCCGTTAACAGCAGAAAGATGTTAATCTACCAAAGCCGCAACACCACACTCAGACGTGAACATCAAAGCAAAATCCATTTTCGACTGGGAGAATGTGTAGTTGCCGAGTTTTGAGTGTTAGCTTCGTGTGCAGAATTGGTCCCAATGAAATCAGCTTCTGCTGATGCGTAATATTGTCAACAGACCTAACCTAACACCAAAGTAACTCCTTCATTGAAACCAATTGTAGAGTGTCAGTTAGTCTATCAAACAAAAAGGAAAAATAAAAGACTAACCAGTTCAAATTCAAACACGAACTAGCCGTCTTATGCCTACTAGTCTGTTAAACTACTAAGCCCTGCTTACTTGAACAACTCAGTTTATGCAATCATCTCTTCCATTAGTTCTGTCTTCACAAATCATTTAATACTCTCCATCCAAACACCTGTCAGAATCTCAACTCCACGATTTTTCACGCCACTTAACAGTTCAACACCCCAATATAGGCAATAAGATCACGAATTACACAGTGATTGTAATAGTTTATATCAATTTCAATCAAAGCTCTTCGACCCCATTCCTTATTACGACACAGACCCCGCTCATTTCTTTTCAATTCTATAATATACAAATAAGACTGAATATTTCCCCTTGGTTACATAGGTCTAAGGACTTTAAGAAGAACGCGTATACCTTAAATTCTTCACTGTTTATATGTGCCCCGACCCCCTTATAGCAAGACTAAATCATATTAAATAGGCAATGTTTTGTATGTTCTCCATGGCATTGTATGTTTATTTGGCGAATTTTACATTTTCCTATATTTTATTGGCAATTGACCCATAGTTGACTTATTTTCAATTATTTTAAACAAGTGTTATTTAGTTAGCATCACCTTATGGCAATGTTTGGCTCATTTTCATGTAGTCATCCTCAAGCTTTTTCTTATTCCTGAAAAGAAGATTGTTACTTCCCCCAATGGGTACGATATTTCGGTTCATTCAGAATAATTAAATAGTATAATTTGCATTTCAACATCCTTAAAATTAACTTGAAAATGCATATAATAGATTTGGTTATCTCTGCCCTAATTTCAGCATTGTGTTTCCTTAGCATTGTTTTTTTTTTTTTGTTTGTTTCCATCTAAACACAGCGTTTCCAAACCTTAACAGCGTCAATTATTTACAACCTTACAAAATTTTTGACAGTGACTTCCAAACATTTTTAAAATATGATACATTGGCTTGATTTTAAACCGAAATTTTGGAAAGACCGCCAACACTCCCCTCCATCTATGTATATGTGGGTAAACTTAAATCGCTTGGAAGAATTGAATAATAAATAGTTTTGCTCTTTTTTTTTTTTTTTTTTAAATTTTACCGTAAAACTTTACTCGGATATGCATAGATGGGTCTTTCCCCTTTCCCAGCATGACAAGTTATTATTATTTCATCGCTTTCCTTGTTACAGACATTTCTTAACATTAATTACATAAGTACCAACCAAATTAGTTTTTTTTTTTTTTTATGAAAAGCCGCCAACTCTCCCCTCTACCCAAGTCTTTAGATATATCCCCCTTTTTTTTTATAAAATTATTATAAATCATATTCCATTTCGGTATGACTTATAATTACTAAGATTGTAAATTAATTGTGTGAAAATATATTATAAAGAATTTATAATTTTTTTCTTATAAATTAGCTATATTTAGTTATATAGCTATATATATCCAATGATTTGGGTAGGCTTTTCCCTTACCACCTGTGGTTGATGTATTGGTGTTCATAATATATTATTTTTTTATTTTTTTTTACATATATTTTTATATACTATCTTAAATATTTGTTACATAAACGAATTTATTGAATTTAAATGACTTATTACATAACCTTGGTATATTTTTCTATACAAACTTCGACAAAACAAATACTTACAATTATTATTGCATTTATGTCTAAAAAAAAAAAATCATTTTTAATATCCAAACAGTTATTATGATGTCCAACCAAAGAAAACTTACATAGTATTTTATAAGGCAATTACTTTTATTTGAAACCCATTAGACTGAGTTTAAATCAAGCCAAGAAGCTAATTTTTACATCTACTACTGTGTAATTAATCCAACCTCGAATTACATGTTATGTATTCACTTTGCATCAATCGTTATATAATTCAAAAACCTTACCAATTTCTAACTTAACACTAGATAATATTAAATTAACAAAACTCTTACTATTACAAGTTATAGATTAAAAAAAGAAAATACAATTTAAAAGTATATAAAAGTTCAAAAATTTAAAGAAAATTTAATAATAAAATACTCAAATAACTATATCTAATATTTTACAAAATCAATTACTATTATATTGTTTCTTACAGCTGCCTACACGTTACGCTTACAAGTAATGCTTACAAAAAAGTATTAATCTAATATCAGTCGTTCCCAAGTCAGCCTACTTAGGTTTAGAGATTTCTTCGGCCCCACTAATAGATACCAAGTTATTTATAATATTTTGATAAGTGTATAGTGTTAAATTTTCCCCTAATGTTGTTTGTTTTTGGATCAACTAGAATATACACATTTTGATATGGGATTCCTGCTATTACATATGGCCCTTCATATAAAGGTGAAAACTTTCTTGTTAACTTCTGCATTGCATCAGATTTGTTTAATCTTTTAATTTTTACCCAATCTCCAATTTGATAGTTAATTATCCGATATCTCTGATCGAACTTAGATCTGCGTTGCTCTCCTGCCTTAACTAGGTTTGTTCGAACGGTTTCACGAACCTTACTAACATCCAAATCCACATCTGTTTTGTCTATACTTTTATCGATTGCTAATCTCATCGGTTTCCCATATAATATTTCGCAAAGTGTGAACATAGTACTACTGTGTAAAGTATTATTATATAACTCTTCTATTTTTGATAATGCTGAAACCCATCCCTTATGGTTTAGTCTACAATATGTTCTAAATAACCGGCCTAACTCTTTATTCACCCTCTCTGTGGTATTTGGGCGAGGATTGCGGACGCTTGTGAAGACAACGTTAATTCCTTCTCTTTTCATGTTCTCTCTCCATACTTTGCTGGCAAATTGTGAACCATTGTCTGACATAACGGCTTTTGGTTTTATGATGTCAAAGAATTTCTTCATCCGACCCCATACTGCTGTAGTTGTTGCTTTTCTTAGTTCATAAAACTTTACAAATTTGCTGAACGAATCTTGTATGACTAAAATGTAACTCATTCCAAACTGTCCTGCCGGTAAAGGCCCGTATAGATCTACCATAACCAGATCCCCTATATTTTCGGTAATTATTGAGCGGCAAGGTCCTACATATTTTACTGTCTCGTTTTTTGTTATTTGACAGTCGTGACATGTTCTTATTACCCGTTTGGTCTGCCGAGTTAACCCCCTCCAATAAAACCTGTCTCTAATATATTTAACCACTTTGTATGCACCTTGATGACCCATTTCTGCATGAACTTGATTTATTATATCGACCCTCAAGATTTCCGGCAAAAATATCACTGGTTCTAACCCTTGGCCTGGTTTAAAATATAAAACCTCGTTCTTTTTTATACATCTTTCTACTAATTTGTCTCCCTTGTCTGACTGTTTAGTCCCCATTTGCATACGTTTCAATAAATCTCCTATTTCTTTGTCTTCCTTCTGTAAGGTTGGTAAATTAGCTAAATTTTTCAATAACCTTTGATTAACTGTAACGCCCATGTACAAAATTTCAGGATTTTTAATTTTGTCCTCTTGTAACAAATCACTTTCTGGAGGATACCTAGATAGAATATCTGGCGCTATATTATCTTTCCCTTTTATATGTTGAACTTCATATTCAAAGTTTTCTAAATAATTTATCCATCGAGTTACCCTAGCATTGTATAGTTTCCAGGTTTTTACAAATGTTAACGCCTTGTGATCGGTCCTTATCGTAACTTTAGTCCCTCGCAGGTATGTTTCAAATTTTTCTAGGCAACTTATCACCGCAAAAAATTCCTGCTCTGTGACCGTCCAGTTCAGCTGCGCTCCCCTTAAAGCCTTACTATGGAACCCAATTATTCTCATGTTACCTTCATCGTCCAACTGATAAAGTACTCCAGCCAACCCAATTCCTGAGCTATCAGTCTGCAAGTAATATGGCTTACTGAAATCCGGGTGATGTAGTAATATAGTGTTAATGAACAATCTTTTAATACTTTCAAATGCCTCTTGTTGACCTACTCCCCATTTCCATTCGGTTTCCTTTTTTAGTAGTTCGCATAACGGTAATATATGTAAACTGTAACCAGGAATGAATCTTCTGTAAAAATTGCACAACCCTAAAAAAGCTCTGACATGTTTGATCTTCTTTGGTACGGGGAAATCCTGTATAGCCTTAACCTTATCTTGATCAGTGCACAAACCTTCCGTTGAAATTACATAACCTAGCATCTTCACTTCTTTACAAAAGAACTCACACTTCTGTATATTGCACGTTAAACCTGCGGAACTTAACTTTTCTAATACTACATTCAAATGCTCAATGTGCTTCTTTAGATTTCCAGTAGTTATGACAGCAAGGTCATCTAAATAATTAACGCAGTATTCTCTGACTTCGTGACCTAATATCATATCCATTGCCCGACTAAAACTTCCTACTGATGTCTTCAATCCTTGCGGTAAAACGTTATACACATAAGATTTGCCGTTAAATGTGAAACCTGTATACTTCTTGCTATCCTCACAAATTGGAATTTGAAAGTATGCATTGTTCAAATCGATTATACTTATATAGTTTGCGCCATGAAATGAGTTTAAAACATCCAATTGTAAAGGGGGTTTCTCCGTCTCTGCTACCATAAATTTATTAATCTCCCTAGCATCTAATAATACTCTTAAGGAGCCATCTCTCTTCAAAGTGAAAGTAAGTGGACTACAATATGGAGTTGAAGCTCTACTAATTATACCTTGGCTTTCCATTTCGTCTAGTTTCTGTGCCATTTTCTCCCTATAAGCATATGGTATTGGATAAGACTTCTTAACTATCGGTGAATGTGGTTCCATTTTTATTTTATGTTCGTAACAATTTGCTTTCCCTAACTCAGATGAAAATAAATTGCCAAATTTCCTCAATAAACTTTCTAATTCCTTTCTTGCTTCAGTTCTTTGTTCTCCGTCCAATCCCTCTAATTTGTTTTCTATTTCTCTTCTCATTAAAAGTCCCTGATTTTCCCCAGTTACTTTAGCGCAATCATGAAACCGTACCAACTGTTTTTCGTTACCTATGTTGAATAATAACCCACTCTGCTTGCTATCTAAACTTATGGTAACCTCATTTGATTTGAGCCAATCAAAACCTAAAATGAGATGGTTAACTAGTCCCGGAACTATTACAAACCCTATGTCAAATATTTTGGTACCTAACCTTACAGGTAGTAGAACTATATTTCTAACTTCAACACTTTTGTGACCAACCGCGGTTTTTATTTGGAATGGTTTGATGGGAAGTATTGGTATGTTTCGCGTTTCCTGTTGTTTTAGCTTTTGCCAAAATTCCTCTGAAATACACGTAATGTTACTGCCTGTGTCCACTAACCCCATGACCTCATATTCAAATATTTGAACTTCTACCTCCGATTTATAATTTTTATATTTATTTTGTGGGTCATCTTCTTCAAAATCGGAAAATACGGTATGAATCCTTCCACTTAATTCTCGCTCGTCTTTGGTCTTTAAAACGTCTACAATATCTTGTAAAATGTTTGGTTTATTTAACTGTTGAGTTACATACCCTAACCCTATTCCACTTTTCCTACCTTTTACCTGTATGGGTATCTTAAGCCCTCTATCATTTATTCCTAGGGTTTGCCCTGGTACCCAACCCGTTTTTAACATAATATTTAATGCCGTGTTCCCTATCCTTGAGGCTGACTCGGGAACCACATGTCCAGCCTCGTCTAGTTTAACGCTTCTTCCTCAACAACTGCTACCTCGTTCACTTCCCTCGGTTTCTGCCATCTTTGATAATCTCGTTGTAAGTCCTTTTTTCTTTTATCCAACCCTTTATTTTGTGCAGGTGAATTAGATTTACTTTGGTTTGCAGATGCATAGGTATGCAACTCTTGCTTGCTAATGTCGTCCATTTCCCTCAGGAATTCTGCCGTCTCTATCGACTAGTTTGCCCGCGCAACAAAACTGCAAGGATTTTTGAGGTCCAAAGTGTCGGCGCAACAATTGTTGCAAGTAAGTGTCACGCGCGTTTTTCTTTTGTTTATTTTTTAAAGTCATCCCAATGTTTAACCATAGAGTTTAATTCTTTAGCGTAATATATTTTCTTTCTATGGCATCACTACACACGGACATGTTCTATCTGTGAACTTTAAAAAAAATATATAATCAATGTTTATATTTTCATCTGTGTTTGGCGGCGAGGTTATGTTTTGTGCTATAGTTTTTAGTGAATTAATCGGGTTAAACTCATGATTTTGATACAAATTAAACATGAATATGATCGTGAATGTGTAAGGAATACTGTAAATATGTGATTTAAGTTCTGACATCAAAATTTTACGATATAAATTTGTCACGAACCGACAACACTCGGTAAGCTAATTTCTCATTGTTATGATTGGTTATAATTTGCTTTATTTTGAATAGATTATACTTTTACATTGTAAAATATCACAGAAATAATGTTGTCAAGTAATTACACCCACTCAGAATATGATAAATACGCCATATCATGTCAGGATCGATAAAAAATCGAAGTCACGTGACAGTTAAATTCGCTTGTACTAAAAATTCAAAACTTGTAATTTTTTTTCAATATTTCTGATATATAATTATTCTTTGAAACCTAGTTTGGTTTGTAGGATTTCTAATAAGAATTCCAATAAAATGAAAAAACCAACAAGAAAATTTATATTTCATACAAAAAAAATTTTTTGGAAATCACCATGTCTAAGTCTAGAAAATGGGCCCCCAAGTTGAAAAAAAAATCATTTTTGGCCGAAATTTCAAAGTAGCTCTTATTTTTTATGTAATTATTAATAACCTAAGCATATGTTACTAGGTAAAAATAATATTTCTGTTCTAGACATTCAAAATATTTATAAATATCAAATCAAAATCCTGTCTTGGGAAGCATTATTTATCGATAAAACTTAATTTTTGTGGTCAGATTGCAAGTTTTTTTTATGATATTATTTCTTCTACGAATTCAAATATTTGTATGTAATTAGATAGATATGTGTTTTTACTATTTAATTACCGCAAAAAACCTATAGGTATTAATGTAAAATTTTTAAATTACAATTTTTTTCCACATCAATTCTGATTTTTTCGGCTACGTCAAGTTTGTCCTCGTGTAACATAACATTTTACTAATACATTTGACATGATTGTTTATGTATCAGATTTCTTGGTTATTCAACTATCTCTGACAAAAATTTCGTCTCTTAACTCGCTATAGGTATGGCACAAGAGCCATTTATTCCCAACTCGGCGCCAACTTAAGACGCGGGCGCAGGTCGTAACACTCAGGAGCAATCACGAGGGCGCCACAGGGCTCCTTAGGCAAGCTAGTCGCTAAGATATTTTCTGATTTTGAGGTAGTCCAGACTTGCTGGATATATTTTGGGTAATGGCGCATTATATCTGCAACTAACTGTTTCTCCGGGATTTTATATTGTAGCATTTGAGCTTTCCCCGAAATTCTTAGGAAATGCGTAAGCATCAAAGGGGTTTTCGTCCTGTCCCAGGTGCTCTGTACTATTGTCCTGCGTAAATCGTTTTGAGATTTTTCCCCCCAATAAGTTGCCAAAAAGTCCCGTTTGAAGTCTTCGATTTTCTCCCACCTGTTCCTATATACTCGGGCCCAATCCCTCGCATCTCCTACCAAGCAATCCTGCACTAGTTCTAACTCTGTGCCCTCTCTTGCTGCTTTGATTATGTACCTCTCCAAGTCCTCTAGGAAATTAACGGGATGTACACCTTCAGAATCACCGAATTTTGGTTTCTCTAGGTTAACATTTTTGACATTGTACGTTATATTTTTACATCGTTCCTCCGTTTCAAGTCTTTCTCGTTGAATCGGTTGAGCGTTATCTTCAGTGCCATTTCCTATTTCAATGATATTTTCAGTTATGTCGCCTGTTGAATGACTAGAGATTTCGGTAGATTTTGCTAACTCGTACGTGGACTTTACTGTTTTCATTTCTTCACATAATTCATTTATTTTCGACGCTAGTACTCCTATGGTTCGTCGTAGTGATCGGTATTTGAGCCCCGTTCCCACCGCAGCTTCATGTGGTCTAGTCTCTTTTCCTAATCTTGGACGTTTAGCCTTGCTGGCCCCATTTGTCCCTTGTTCATTTTGAGATGCTTCATCATTTGGAACACTTCGCTCCCCCCTTTCCAATATAAACTCTTCTCCCGTATACTTGACATTCCTCTTTAAATTGCGCCTTGGTCTAACCATTGTTCAATCCTACAGAAATTAATTCAGTAAGTACCTTTATAAACCCACAACAACTAAATACTAAAATGAACTATTTTAATTTAAAACTTTTAAGCAGTATTGTAAGATTTGATACGCATCTCCTACACTACTTATAACTCACAACCCTATTTATCTTCACTAATAATTTATATGCAATCCTCCAAATCCCTAATTTACCTAACAAACAGCGCACCTTCTTTTACCTCCGAGCAAGTACCATAATATACATAGCCAAAATTCAATAATATTATATATTAAGAAGGATAAATAATTAAAAGATCAATACGATCAATCACACGAACTCAAAAAAATATTCGCCAACAGCACATACATTTCTGTATTATTTGTTTTCCTATACATGTTGAGATGACATGAAAGTAAAAATAAACCTTTTGTTAATTAATCCATTCTATTTCTAATCTTTATATTTATATTAATTCAAGAGTTTCGCTATAAGGTTCTATCACAAATTTATTCCCTACAAAAATAATCTTAGGGTGGAACATTTCCCGCAAAACCATATCATGTTTATGTAAATATTATTTTGTGCAAACTTCGAGGAATAGATTTCGGAATTTTCGCATTAATTTCACATACAACCTGGAATTGCAATAACCGGCAAAGACTCGCTATAGATCGAATGCAGATAATCGAAAACTTGGAAAACTAATGATTCGGAATGTAGCTGACATGTAACGACGTCTCCTCGGTAATTATTATTTCTACGACTATCTGGGTAAGAACCTAAAACAACGAGTTTTTTTTTTTTTTTTATTATTATTATTTTTTTTATTTATTTACTACGGTACCATATAGCCTTATCTAAAATTTCAATTAGTCAATTATTACGAAAGGAACGTCATTGACACAGATTAAGTAGATGCGACATCGCTAATCGGACCGGACCTATAGTCGTAGTGTTCCCAACCGTACGGTAATTATGGCAACTCAAGTTGGCAACACTGAATCATAGAGCACATACTGATCTATTGTGATTTGTGGTAAAAGTGACGCCGCGCAACTTTTATTTCTAACTCATACTGTTTTAATTAAATATCGGGAACAATACCCTTATTTTATTGTGTTGAATCGTTTTAAAAGGTGAGTGATATCAATATAATCGTAGATTGAATGATATGGGACATATCGCCCGGCATAGATAGCGCATATACTGTGTTGCTGCGATTTTCGCGCTAAGAAAATGGCGTCCTAGTATCAACTCGCATTGAGCTAACAAAATTACTTAGTTTTTTGAAATGTTGGAAATTGTGTTTTTGTGCAAAGCTTGTGTTACAATGTTCTCGTTTTCTTTTTAGGACATAACCATGACTGACCACATATTTAATCGGAAAATTTATAAATTCCCGGCACTCTAGGATTCATCACATATTCACTACCGAAGTATTGCAGTAAAGGCCTTTTGTCGTGAAGCACTTCTCATCCAACTAAATCTGGAACTACCTCATCCAATTACTTTGTCTACTCTGCGCACAATAATAAAAACATACCAAAAACGGATTTTGCGGCAAAAACAAAAACTAACTCAACACCAGCGTCAAGTAAGTACATGTCATCCTATTTACAATCTCCTTGTTTTTCCCTTTTTAATATCTCATTTCCTAATATCCTCCCTACATTATTGCTTGCAGATAACAGTCACCAGTGCTCCCACTCCGCATCAAACTCCCGCCGTTTCTACTCCACTAACAATCCAGCTTCCTTTTCCGGGTTTTTCTTCACTCCCTACCACCGAGCAAGAACTAATCAGAAATTTGTTTCACACCATCCATTTGCTTTCTAATTCAACCCTACTATCATCAGAAGAATACATCACCACCTGTGCGAGTCCCCCCGTCTTACATATTCCTTCCCCGGTTAGCAAGATTTTACTCTAGACCTTCATAATACCCTAGTTACAATGTTTGTATGTTATTTAATAATCGTCTTGTCTTGTTTCCCTAGCCGGAGTCCGTTCACCCTCACTCACCTACCCACAGCTATATCCCAAACCATGCCGAAATGTTAGCCCTTTCCGTACCCCCACCTGCCTCAGTGAGTAATAATTGCTGCAATTTGATTTGTTAGAACATCTTAATTGTCTACCATAATTTTAATAATTATCCTTTTATTCCCTATCTAGTCACAACCAAACCAATCCGAGAACATCCTATCCGAACCATTTATTGACTATGCCGATCTTCTAACCCAAGATCTTTCCCCTCCATCCTCTGTGAGTATCCGTTTTTTCCCTTTTTTGTTTAACACATAACAAAAGAATGGTTTTAACCGCAATGTTTTCCAATTTTCAGGTTGATACCATCCCATTTCCAGGTCAATTACTATAGAGCAACTGGTCCCTGATTATACTGATTATAGTTCGGCCTCACACACAATGCAACCTATCTACTACTATTTATTTCCGGTAAGTTTAATTTTCTACTACCTAATCTGTTATGTAAATTTGTATGATAATAATGCAAACTGATTCAATCCAATATTAATTTAGCCTTATTAATGAAAAGATTTTATTGATTTGCAATAGATACATTTCATTACTAACTTTCCATTTTAAAGATTTTTTTAGGGCAAATCTACCGATAAATGCCCCCCATGCTAGCTTGCTAACTATATAGTATACCCCTTACTGCAGGACATAATTATGATAACTTATGAGCTTATAGTTCAAACATTTGTATTCCTGCACATCAATTCTAATATTTTTTATTATATCATTCTACTCCCAACAAGACAAGAATGTATAATGAACTGCTTTTCACCAACTGTTCCTAAGTTCCAGTATATTGTAATTAGAATTACCTTTTCAGCATGTTATGTAACTTCTAACAGTTTTGTAACATATTTAATCAACTTCAGAAAAAAGATTTATGTAGTATGTATATTTTATAGGAATGTTCACTTTACTTAAGGATGTCTAGACCAATATGGGTGTATTTTTTTTTTCTTGTTTCCTCCATGGCTATTTTCCAAACAAAAATATTATCAAAATCGGTTCAGCATTTTTTTTTTTCATTTAACTATAAATTAGAAGATAGTCATAGAGTCTCTAATGAAGAACAATCTTCCAAATCTGCTGTCCTACTTCAGAAATCTAACTCATGACTATGACAAGTTAAATCAAAGACGCTTAAATAGCTAGCAAAGATGTTCATACTACTTGATGCTATTTTAACATGCTACTTTCTTATAGTCTGTTCACACTAGTAGTCATATAATTGGGTATTTAATTAACCAAGCTTTTGTAATAGTAATACTTTCTGCCTTCGACACTACAAAACTGGAAAACTGTTTCATACTATATTTTTTTTTTATGTTTCCTTTTCCTTTATTCCAGGTTTATCTTGCTTCTTACGCCTCAATCCTACCATATACCTGACCAAGTTCCAGAGTCCAAGACAAAACTTATTCAAGCCTACATTAAACCTGAATCCCGTGTATCCTATGTCTATTCCAATTTCCAACCTCAAACCAAGTTAAGTTAATTAATTTTCCTGCTGCTTCCAATCTATTATTTAAATTTTATAACATCATATTCCTCATATTGTCAAATAACTGGTAATCTTAATTTACATTTTGTAACATATTCTTACTGTCAAATACTCTTAAGGAATATACCTTTTGTTTAGTATCTTTATTCACAACATAGATCAATTAGTGCTGGATGATATTTACATGGTAGGACAGTACTATAGAATTTCTTTTCACTTCTGGTCACTTGAATTTTAACGAAGATTTTCACCCCGACCCCCCGCCTAAATAATTTCTAACACTAACTTTTTGTTGAACACTGTAGTACACAAAATATGTAAGTAAGTAACTAAGCAAGATTTTCACCCATGGGCCACCGTAAAGGTTTCACCGTAAAACAACTATGTATTTCACCGTACAATTCCTTCTTCTATCATAATATCATACTCATATCATCATCATTTTCTCTGAAGGGTGATACTATCATGATTTACGTATTCTAAATATTGATAGCTCGGACACTTCAAATGCTAGTACACGCACTTACAGACAAAAAACGATGGTCGCATTTTGTTCCGTTTACAAATGTAAATGTTTCTAGTGTTCACTATGCGAACATCACACAAATCTACCTGCCTAACTCTCCACAGTTACATTTCAATTATACTGACGGTTAACAGGTCTCCCAAGTGATACCTTCACAATGTTTCTGCTTCTTGGAATTTAGTTTCATTTGGTGGAAACATACTGACTCTTACAACATGACAATTGGACAATATCCTTTTGTTATATGTGATGCCAGAATCACCCTTGCCTAAAACTGCTTCGGTTCTCGAGACCGACTAACTATAGTGCAATTGTGTTTCTAATACTAAACATGCAGAATTATTACATACACCATAGGGAAAATTTAATTCAATTTTGGATTACTAAATGATGATATAATCGCCTCTCTACTCATTGTGTTTTATTCTAGTTTGTAAGTTCCTTCATTACAAGGCTATTTACTTATTTACATATTTGCATAACTATAAATCTTATTGGTTCAACATAAAAATGTATCCTGTAATATCTCTCCAACAATTCTCCTAGAACAATCAATCTAACCTCACTACTTTGCTATTTGAGAAAATCTATGCCTTCCGACCCTGATCAAATTAGGATTTGCAGTTCAATAAAATAATAATTAAAGTAAATTCATCGCATACTGTTCCATTTTCCTGTGTCTCAAGAAACAGACACACACATAATAACACCATAATCATCCAACAACAACCAGCACACCAATATTTATGTTATTTTCACAAGTTTTTGTTCCTAGTAGGGATCGAACCCATGCCTCTGCCCACAAGCAGCCTATCACCAACAGTCATGATCATCAAGTTAATCACCATTTTGAACTAGTTTTCTACACTAAAAATAATTAAAAGCTTTCCTATGAACCTATATCACCTTCAATCTACTTTAAATTTGCTAACAAGACTTCATAAATTTCTATCATGTATTCCAATAACTGTCTATGTCTATAATGCAAAACCTTTATTTAGTAATTAACCCACATACTCATGATACTCTGTACTTTACACTGTGACTAACTGCATATTGATATAAACGCAAAATGTACTACCCTTTTGTCTCAGATTCCTGTCCATTCTCACTGCAACAAATTGTGGCGAGATATGCCTAAAACATTTCTCACCACCATCCACACTTCACTAGATAAAACAAATCTATAAACTTAATTCAACATAAACTGTAACCAATCCAACACCGAACTCACATCATTGTTACCTACTACAAGACTTCTTAAAACTAATTTTCAGTGTCCTGACTCCTGACTGCTAGATACAAGTTTTGTTCTACGAGTTGTCCTGTCTACCAACTGCTGCAACACTTCGAAACAGTATTCGCCTAATCCGTAAGTACTTCCTCCATAAAATAATACACACACACACAGACACATAAGAATAAATCTATACTAATACTTTTGTCGCAATTGAAACTATTTTTGACTACTTTTACCTAACTTAGTGACAACACAAGTTTCATCAAAAAGGGTTCAGCCTTTTTTTTATTATTTTATTTTCTTCATATGTATTGAAATATGTAATTGCGATGCCCTGGCTCAAGTCCTGTTCATTAAGAATTGCAGTCAAACTATTGCACACATATTAACATAAATTGTTTATTAATTTCCTTCCTATGATAAATATATATAATATATACTAGCAGACGCGACGCGGCTTGGTTCGACTCTATATCGCGAGCTATTTTTTTTTTATTTTTTTGCTCCATCTGTTGGCTAAGCTTTGAACTAATTGTACCTTTGGTTAATTTGATCATGTCACTCTATACCAGGAAGCTATTAACATTCTATACTGTTTATCATAATGAACCTAAAAACGTGTAGATGGCGCTTTATTGAAATCGCGGGAAATTTTGTAATTGAATCTAGCACACTGTAGCTTTAGAATTTTATTTCACCGGGAAAATTCATTAATTTTCATATTTAAACACAAAGTACAAGCAATCAAGTTTCCCAACCGCTTTTTTTTGTATCTGTAACATTTTAATTCTCTTTTCTGAACGAGTTTTATTTTCATTTTCAGATTTGATCTACAAGCGATCCCTACTCGGCCACGCATACAAGAAAAAAATGAAAATCAAACCTGCTGACTCCGAGACCACCGCCCAGTTTTAATTTAGATTTATCTAGTCCTAAGCTAAATTTTTCGTTGATGGCGTTTTATTAAAATTTAAGTTCTATGCGCCTTTTCTTTAGAAAATCAAATATGCAATAAAGCTTAATAACCGTACTTCATCTACATACAAAATTTCATCAAAATCGCTGTAGTTGCTATCAACATTGTTTAGAATCCTGATTTTACGATACCAGGTTTCTATTGTAATAAAGTACATATTCTATTATCAATTCCTGCGGCACTATACCCGTAGTAACAAGTCGCTTATCTGTTCTGGTATTTATTAGCATGGGAATCCTAAGTGTGAAGAGTCTTCCAATCCTTGGTCACTAATTGTTCCTAATTGTAACTAAGCTCATCTATATCGATGGTCACGTCACCAACTTGTGACAGGCTTACTCATATTCTTTACTGTATTTTGACACTCAATTGATGGTAAATCTATTTATAGAATACTAATCACGGCTACAATACTGTAATTATCCTGGTCACGGCACCAAATTGTAACCATCCTGGTCACGGCACCAAATTGTAACCCCCCCTTCCGATCCTAACTCTTGTATGATAAAAATTAACTAGCCAACTCGTCCCGTAGTCTAAAGCTCTAATCCTGGGAACGGTACTACCAATTGTAACTATCCCTAACCAGAGCTAATAATATCTAGATGATTCCGGCCTACGTTTTTTTCTTTAATTCCTCAGATAAATAAGTACACATAACTAGTTCGAAACATAACTTAACATTATCCAGACAATAAATCTATACTAATGAATGAAGAACTGATTAAATATATGGCCAAGGTGTGTTCGTCTAGCTCATAGTGGAAGGACCGAATATTATGAACCGTGGTAACTCAAGTTCTTTTCAGGAAATACTGAGACAATCCTATCCTAATTGTAAGAGAAATAAATTATTATAACGATAAAATTGTACCTAGTAAGCACATGAAGACAAATCTTATTCCTACTGCAAGGGTTAATTAAAATGACCCTAATACTGTTATACCATTTTGACCCCAATCCTGTCGTTACTATTAGAGATTATATTTCGCCATAAGGTTTCTATAAATTCGCAAAGCATAGATTGTAATAACCTCAAGTAAATAACTTCAATTAAACACAAAATCAAATATTTAAATGCAGAACATTTGTACCTAAGACATGGAATGACACAGAAAATTATCACACACAATAAAGTAATAAATCATAAACTTAATTAGTTAATTATTGTTAATAACTAAATGTAAATATCCATAGTTGTATTTGTTTGATCTATGATAGTCAAATGTTGTTCAGTAAAGGTAATTATTTTCATGTTTTCACCTAAAAATTAGAATTCTACGGATATTTATCATTGTAGATAACCAGAGCTAGGAAAACATTACGGGCTTGTGACCGTAACGCTGGGTTAAGAGCTCTTCACGTAATTACAACACTCTCCATTGCTTTTCTAGCTCAAATTACTCCTTTTTATACTTATTACTAACGCTGAATAAGATTTGGAAACACAATGCTGAGATAAGAATATTTTATCTATGTTTTGTTAAAGCTTTGTTACTGTATAAATAATTTGTTGCTCCTGCGTCTCATTTCACCTCCTTATTTTATTTGTAGGACTATCTTAAATTCTATAAAACAGTCACAATATCCAGACAGATAAATGTCTTCAACATAACATGATTAATTGACAAATATTTATTGAACAATTAACTGATAACTGATAATACTAACCAATGACTTGGACATCTCTAAACTGTCTTTTAGTCTACGAGAAATCCAAAGAGCAAGTGTCTCTATTCAATGATCAATTTCATCAATCATAACTCCATTATTTTAGAAGAGTAATTTATTAAGTTTAACATTTATCTTGGAGACATCTCATCTATCCGGAAAAAGTCTAAAATGCCTAAATTCTAGGACTTACGTGAGTAAACTCGTCCAACAGAATCAATCCAATCCCCTCTGGCAGGTGGCAATTCACTAGCACTTACACTTCACTTTTCAGTTTTCACAGACACTTCACTTTGAATATTTCACTTTTCACTTTATCGCGGACAGCAACTTTGGCTTCTAGACGGTAACTGGTTTGGACGGCCCATTCGTCCCCTTTTTATACTACCCAAGTGTCCGTATCTGGTCTCCAACCTGTCTCCGACTCAACCAATCAAACTCCTTGAGTATCCATTCCGACCAATAGAAATCTCGTTCCATTTCCAAATATTGATGAGCCATTATTAGCTTTCCAATTTTAAATTTATTTGAATTTAGAATAATGTACGCAAGCTGTCCTCATCTTGTCTCCAAGCTAACCAATCAGATCCCTTGAATACATATTTTGAACCTACATTCCTTTTTTAAATATTTATGATATGTTATTTTGTTTTATGAGTTTTATTTGAATTTGGAACCTGTCTCCAAGCGTTCTCGGCCTATTTACATCATTCAGCTGCCGTGATTCTGAATTATGTTAGTTAGTTAATTATTTAATTTGTTAGATTTAATCTGTTAGTTTTAAACATTTCCTAGTATTGGAAATCTATACATAGAAATGTAAGCGTTAGTTTGCTAATCGTAGGAATATTATGAATCTTAGTTACTGCATAAAACCTCTTTGCATTCACTTTGCTTTTATTAGATATACTTTTGCATAAAATCCTGACTTATTAACTTCATTGACAGGAAGTTCTATAGCTCCATGATCTATGTCTGATAGTCGGATTGAGTCTATTGAGATATAACTTTTTAGATATTTAATATTTCCAAAGGGTGATATTAGCTTAGATTTCCATCATACTGATGTATCTATATATTTGTGAACGTAGCGGAACGCATTGCGGACCGTTACAGCCGGCAGAGTATTCCACAATTTACTTACACGACACAGGCAGGAACTGCCAAACTTTTTGGTTCGTGGTAAGAAGTTTTGAACAGTATATATATATATATATATATATATATATATATATATATGCAATGCTAGGCCGGAACGAGTAGTTCGGGATCGGAATAGTGAGGAAGGGATAAGATTAAAGAGCCCTTCAGATTATTCACAGATTTGTATGGGTTCTAGGTGTTGAGTGACTTCAGTGTCTCCAGTAATATGGAATGGATATTGCGTTGCAGTCTGTCGAGAGCATCCATAAGGTACTTAGCGTATCCATCCCAGAGGTGGCAACAATATTCGATACATGGGCGCACCTGAGTTTTATAGAGAAGGCAATGCTTATAAGGAGTGCACGAACGCCTCGCTTTGTTCAGGATACAGAGTTTCCGGGAAGCTAACTTGATAATACTCTCGATGTAGTTACGCTGGTTCAGGTCACAACGGATGTCCATGCCAAGGATGTTATGATTACACTGTACCGGTTGATATTTTGAAGAGAAGGAAGAGGGAGAAATGGAGATGTTTTTGGCGAGAACGCGCACCCTTGTGTGTGTGTGGGAGTATTTTTGTATGTATTTTATACATATTTTTTTAGTCTTTTTTTAGTAACGGGCCTCATCCCAACCAATCCGTATTTAATCGAGTCAGAGAGCGGAACGCCACAACGTGAACGTACAACTGTTTCCATCGTTTCCAAAAAAGATGACCTCAAAATAAAATGTGAGGTTTTCTTTATTTTAACTGTACAGGGCTAATAAAGTAAACAATAAGTCACCTAAATTTGAATTGTCGTAAATAATGGGGACAATGGTGTAACACGTTATCCCAAAGTAACAATGCACAAATATTATGAGCTTTTTATTTTAGTGATTACGAAACGAGAACGGCAAAGTAGTCAAATGTAAAATTGTGCATATAATGTAAATGTAAGTTGTTTACATTACAATACAATCATCCTTCTAATATTTTTGACGTGAAAGATTGTATGTATGGATGTTTGTTACTTTTTCACGCACAAACGGCTGGGCCAATTTTAATGAAATTGGGTATGGAGATAGATCATTTCAGCCGTAGAACGTCCACTTCTGAACATAGGCCTACCCATAATTTTCCAAAAGGACTGGTTGGAAGCGGCCGGCATATAGATCTTAGGTTCTGGAATAACGCATAGGATACTTTATACCATACAACCATCATGATCACATCTATCACTACTAGGCTTACATAATGGAGAGAAGGTGCATATACCTGCTAGGAAAAAGGATTTTTGCATTGCAGAACTAAGTATTGCACTTTGTGAAAATATATAAATAAAAGACCTGCAATATTTATTGATATGAAACAGCTATAAAACTGTATGACTAATTTATCTACTTACATTTTTTAAAATTTAAAAAACACTTTGGGAACGATGGAACGGAGCGCAGTGAAACAGGTTATTGTATATCCATCTCTATCAATATAATCTAAAAAAAATGAACCCCTATTTCTCCTGGTCACGCTATAACTTGAGAACGGATGGAACAATCTCGCTAATTATTTCGTTGTTGTGTTAATTATTATCAGGATAATATTCTTATGAAAGAAAATCCAAGAAAAGGTGAGAGGTAATTATATAAATTGTTTAATATAATATACATATTTATAATGTTGTTGTACACGTATGTTCGCAATAATTATGTGTTATTTTTGTTACAGATCATTTTAAGGCGCGCTCGTACCCTGATTAAAGAAAATGTAGAATTCTTAAACACCTAGTGTAACGAAACAGATCGATAGTATATTATGAAAAAATACAAAGGTCAGAAATGGAATAGGAAAAGAGTTATAACCGAATAGAATTCATAAATGTAACTCTCTTTCAGCAGCAAAAAATCCTAAATAGGTCCGCAAAAATAAACTTTCACGTCCAAACTCTCAGAATTTTCAGCGATAACACTATATTTTGTTTCAAGTAATACATAGCCAACTTATAGTACTAAAGTAATAACCAGCAGTTTTTTCAATTATGGTAGTATATATCGAAGAATATAAAGAAAACGTACAAAATTAACGCATTTTGGCATTACATCGTCCAATCTAACAAGCGATTTTCAACCTTACGTAAAGCATCGTAAATTATTTTTAAATTGGGGTTGGACCGCGTCTTAACAGTAGGTAACTGATGCGATATCAAGAGCTTTACGTTATATATACATAGAATTTGGATGCCGCTGCGCCTCCCTACGCCGTACTTTAGTAGTAGGTACCCACTTATTATCCCGTTCACGTAGTAACTTCACTTATTTGTAGTAACAGTGTATTTGCGCCCTACTACTTCGAAGTAGAATATCCCTTCACGAGTCGCGCGCAGAGGCGCGAGGCTTGTCGTATTTAATCTCTCTATGTAATACATACTTCTAACATGATCTAACTATTTCTGCTAAATGAGGACACGGGAAACTTGATGTTTCATTGTATCTCAGAAAAAGTTTCTCCTGACGAAAGGTTCAATTAATAAGTACCGTATAATTTTTGAAATCACAAAACGTAAAGTAATTACATTAGAGAATATATTTCTTCAACTATTTCTTAAAATAACGTAGATTTGGGTAAAATATTTATAATTTTTTTCAACATCAAAAACGAAAAAATAATTACCAAAAATGGAACCGACTTCAATAGGTACCGAAAAGTGTGAAATAACTTGTTGAAGTCCATGATAGTTCAAAAGTAGGTATCTTTTATCACAATATTGTGCGCATGGCACCGACTTCGACAAGTTATTTCACACTTTTTGATATTGAAGTCGGTTCCATTTTTTGGTAAAATGTCTTTTTCACCATTTTTAGTGACCCTTGCTACTTACGGAATCGATTGTCATTCACAGTCAATGATGATATCATCAAGATAGGCGTAACAATTTTCAGTTTTTGGGGTGTAACTCAAAAACTGCCTGACCGAATTTGATGAATTTTAAATAGAAAAAAAAAAGGATTTTAAGATACGTTCCACAAATGGGGGAAAAATCGATTAACATAAACAAAATAAAACATACACATGAACATATAACCGCCTCCTTATTTGAAGTCGGTTCAAAATAAAGGCTGGCCGGTCACAGAAAAAAATGGGCGGGAAAGCTGCAATCCGATCTTCATTTGTTTTCCGAGTTGTAGAGTTTTGCACTTCCGTATAGCAGTGTATTCGTAACCATATAGCGATCACTTGCAATGTAGGTAGATGGTTTTTGGAGGAAGGAGGTGAAGAATTCAAGTTTGTAATGTCAGAGCAGAGCCCACCTACATTACCCCAAAATATATTCGGTAAAAGATCGACAAAGCACTTAAAGAACAGAAATATCACAAAGCAGTACCAGGTCTACTCCCAAAACTTAAGTAGGTGTACGAAGTTTCATTTGAAGGATTTCGCGTTTTCTACTGTTAAAGTGAAACAGCACAAATACAATGCGAGTAAAGGTTATGAAATGTAATGACAGGTTTGAAACTTAGATAACTATTGAAATTTATAGAGAGAAAAATTGAAATTTGAATTGAAGTGAATTTTTCTCTCTCTATAAATTTCAATGTTTGAGATTGCTAAAGCCGGCGTTAGTGCTTTAAAAAGTAATACTATAAAAATTACAAGGGTTGCGATGTCAATACGAAAGTTTAAGTATTTCTAAATAATGCTTCTTTCGGTTGGATAGTACTGTCAAATCTGTTCAATAGATGTCGCTCCGTCCCCGTAAGACGGTTAGTCAGATAGAGTAGGGAGTTAAAATTCGATGCTCGGACCCGAACCTCGGTGGCCTAGTTGGTCAATGGAGTCAGAAGACGCGGGTTCGAATCGCGTCCGAGGATGTGATTTTTTCTTTCTATTAATTTCTATATTTGAGATGGCTAAAGCAGGCGTCAGTGCTTTAAAAAGTAATACTATAAAAATTAGATAAGAATATTAGGTAAATATGTTATATATATATATATATATATATATATATTATATTATATTATATATTATATAAATATGTTAAAGTGATCAAGATATAATATGAAGCATTATGTGTAAGTAGATACGAAAATCTAAAACTTTAATATTATTTTTAGACATTGAATAGTAAGTACTCATGTCAACATAATATATAGAACATTAAACAACATTTATCAAATATGTAATATATTTATCATCTATTTGTATTTATATAAAAATGTACCCCTATTTCTCCTGGTTACGCTATAACTTGAGCACGGCTTTACCGATTTCTTTCATCTTTTTTTTAAATGTTTGCCAATTATTCGTAGAAAGTTCTTATATTACAAAAGTAAGAAAAAACGGATGTTACAACGAAGACGAAGGCCGAGCCAACTACGCGAACGAAGTTGCGGGAAGTCGCTAGTCTATTCTATAATAACGAAACCCTATTTCTCCTGGTCACGCTATAACTTGAGAACGGATGGAACAATTTCGATAATTATTGTTTTGTTGTGTTAATTATTGTCAGGAGAAGGTTCTTATGAAAGAATAACCAAGAAAAGAGGGGAGGTTATTGCGAGGCCAAAGACCGAGCCTACTACGTGAACAAAGTCGCGGGCAGTCGCAAGTTTTATAAAATTGAGAGAAAATTCTCAAACTGCAAACAAATCTCAGGCTTTTTCAATGTAAATCAAGCCTTTTCTCCAGACTTTTGATTTTTTCATCTATTAACCCTACGTGTACGTACATGGGAAAGGGCCGTCAGGGGAAGTAATTATTATGAGTTATCATATAAAACTCGTATAATGCTGCTATTATCAATTCCTCATCGATAACCGTCTAGGCGTGTCAAGCCCGAGTTCCCCGAATCAATGCTGTTCGGGCATGACCCCTGCGCGGGCGCAGCGGCCACGGCACGTACCTACTCGTACCTTACAACAACTGTTAATTAATCTATGTCCTGTCGCGTTATTGTAATGCATTGCGCAATGCCTTGCCCGTTGCCCTCTTTACCCCCCTTCCCTGCCTGGCACCACTAGTGCTGCCATATTTTGTATCAAGTTATCTCTCAATTTTAAATGTTGATAGGATGTAGAAATTTATATTTAAACGAAACATGAGTAGCTACGTACTTACACGTTGGTATACTTAATGCACATAGACAAAGCGTACGTAAGAGATAATAAATTAGAAGAGTAAGTACAAATTTTTTCAGAAGAATAGAACATTAGTAACTTTTAAATGTTATTATTGTTTGAACAATTGAAAATTAAAACAATGAAAGTATTTAAGTAGGTAACGTTATTGGAAAACAATGTAAGTGTGGTGAAATTGAAAAGTTCACGTCGCGGCACTCTACATAACTTGTATACGTGTAAGTAACTTTAATAATATCTATATATACAAAATGAACCCCTATTTCTTCTGGTCACTTGAGGACGGCTTTACTGATTTCATTCGTCTTTTTTATTTTTTTTTATCTTCGTAGAAGGTTCTTACACTAAAAAAACTATGCGACGGGAGGTTATGGCGAGGCCGAAGACCGAGCCTACTACGCGAACGAAGTCGCGTGCAGGCGCTAGTATATATATACATATGAACCCCTATTTATCCTGGTCACGCTATAACATCAGAACGGATGGAACAATCTCGGTAATTCTTTTTTGTTGTGTTAATTATTGTCAGGAGAAGGTTCTTATGAAAGAAAAACCAAGAAAAGATGGGAGGTTGTGGCCAGGCCGACGGCCGAGCCACTACGCGAACGAAGTCGCGTGCAGTTGCTAGTTTTTACGAGTAATAACATTGTAATATATTTTTTCTTTATACATATGTGAACTTACAAAACAAATAAACTCTTGCAGCATGTTGAAACATACATTTACATTTCTCATATTCGGTAAGTAGGTCCTTATTACCCCCAAATGGGGCTTGTCGATGACCAATTAGCGCTCTAGGGTAATAATGTAGCTAGAAAAAACCCTAGGGCGGTAAGTAATTAAAAAAAAATTCTTCACTCTTTCAAAAAGTTCGCGTACATTAACCATCATACTGGCAATAGACATCATGCATTCAGCCCAATGACAAAAGAGGTCGCTTCGCATTCAGCCTTGTCTTCGTATGAGTATAATAGTCATCAATTTTATTTTTGTAATGCCGGTTTTTTTCTACTTACCTCACAATCGAGATGTAAAGCAGAGTAGTTAGCTCGGGTGTAAGCATCAATTGCACCCTCGAACTATAATTCGAATATTAATATCTCGGGCTGCATTTGATGCCTTACAGCCCTTGGCTACTAATCTACTATACTCCAGACTAGTCAACAGACTACAGAAAAGTTAAGTATGCCCTCCGCTATTATCTATGCATCCGACTAAGTCTACAGTAGTAAAGTAAGTTGCGCTTAACCCGAATGAACATGAGGCAGATTTTTGAATGTTATTAGGATACGGTACAAGCACGAGGCTCTCCTTTTGTTAAGTGGTAACCTCCGCCTAAAACAGATGCATTTCGTCACAAGTAACGAACTGCACTGCGCCTGTAACCCTGAGACATGAAGTTGTTAAGTCTCATGTGCCTGTAATTTGGCCTGCACCCATACCATACAAACCAGAACACAGTATTGCGAACATTATTGCTTCGCGGTAGAAATAAGGTATGGTGGCAGATTTTGTTCAGACGAATTCATTCACAAAGGTTTTACTGCATAGAAAATATCATATTAAAGAAATTATTTCAGTTTCTTAGTGCCAATTTTCAAGTTCTACTGCGCTAGATTGCTAGTATTGAATAATTAGAATGTAATAATATTTAAAAATACTTATTTGTAAAAAAAGCCTAGATTATTTACAGAATATTATAAGAATAAATGAAAAACAATTCTAGAAGCCCTATTACTTTATTTTTTTAAGAATTTTGGTTAAGTACTATGTTCTTAATGGTAAAGTTCCGTCAGAATTCTACCTAAAATGTTTAGTTTCTTAGAGCACAATATTTAAGTTCTACTACACTAGATTGCTAGTATTAAATTGTAATAATACCTATTAAAATTTACGTAACGAAAAACAATGTTAAAGCCTACATTATTTATAGAATATAAAACATATAAATAAAAACTAATCTATAAGCCGCATTTACCTTTTTGTTAGAATTTTGGGTAACCTAAGCTAAATACTTAATCTAAAAGTTCCGTCAAAATTCTACCAAAAAAGCTATACAAATCAATTAAAGATTCCCATAGCGTCTTGAGAACGTCTTAATTTTCAACATTATCAGAAAACTTCATACCTGGCAACACTAAACAACGCTGGCCCAAGACCACTGCCCTCAAAATCAGGGTACTGTTAGATACTACCTTACTAACAAGGACCTTATGAATGCATACTTTATACCGCACGTGGACAATCGGATGTATACGCACCCCTATTTGCATTATGCATAATAAAGCGCTGTGATTTGTAAGCTTATAGACGGTGTTCTGAACATCCTAACAAATATCATAGAATAAATAACTAATATATTCATATTACTTATACTAGCTGCACCCCGCGGTTTCACGCGCGTGGTGATGGATGATGATGATGAAGAAATAAAAGTGGTCTAAGTTATTCCTTATAATATCAGCTATCTGTCAGTGAAAATCCCGTTAATCGGTTCAGCCGTTTCAGAGGTTAGCCGGAAAAGCGTTCGACAAGGTCTGGCAAGCGTTCGACAAGGTCTGGCAAGCGTTCGACAAGGTCTGGCAGAACGGCTTGATATTTAAGCTGTACCAACTGGGTGTGCCAGACAGTTCCAGTTTCAACATGCCATCAGTTTCTTACTTGTGACTGCATCTGTTATATACGAGTAGGTAGAAGTTAGGTAACGCTTAACATCAGTATATTTATTTTTTAATAATAATAGTGTATTTATGATAATGTATTTAATAAGTAGAATTTGTAGGCGTCGTGCTTGTTCCTAATGACATAAAACAACTGACAGGCCGGTTGGCGCAGTTGGTAGCACCCCTGCCTTCTGAGCCGCTACTCTTGGGTTCGATCCCCGGACAGTTCAAACGTTTGTGTGCATGAACATGTTTGTTTGATCTGTGTCTGGGTGTGTATATGTATATCAGTCATCAGGTTATAACCATATTACAGGCTCTGCCTAGTTTGGGACCTGAAGACGTTTGTTTGGATGAAAAAATAAGTGTGGGCCCAGGGTCGATCCCTGGCCGGGGCAAATGTTTCTGTGATGAGCTGAAATGTTTGTTTTCAGGTCTTGGGCGTTTCATCAAAATCCGTTCAGTACTTTGCAGTTTCAGAGAGTGAGTGAATTAATCTATAACGTATATATAAAAATGAACCTTTATTTCCCTTGGTCATCGCATCACGCGTGAACGGAGGCAACTATTTCGCTAATTATCTTTAACGTTATAACGCGATCATTATCTTTTCTACTGACTTCCAAAAAAATTAGGCTTTTCTCAAGTCGGCGTATATATATTTTGTATGTATAATCACGCATAACTTTATACAAAGTACTCCGATTTTTAATATTATTTTTTGTTTGGTAGAGTATTCGGCCAAGGTAGTCCGGGCAATCGGTTTTTGAGTTACAATCCAATAACTGAAAAATGTTTTGCCTATCTCGATGATATTGTAATTGTAATCATCGAGATAGGCAAAACATGAGTGATGAGGAAGGAATAAGATTAAAGAGCTCTTCTGAACATTCGCCATGAAACAAACGGTAGGAAATGCTTAGAGAAGCTATAGTTCTACGCATTTGTAGGGGTTCTAGGTGATGAGGGACTTCCGTGTCTCCAATAATACGGACAGCGCGACGATGCAGTCTATCGAGAGCATCCATAAGGCAATAAGCGGATCCATCCCAGAGGTGGCAACAATAGTCAATACAAAAGCCCAGCTGAGTTTTATAAAGAAGGCAACGCTAATCAGGTTTGAAGAAATGCCTCGCTTTGTCCAGGACTCCGAACGGGAAGCAAATTTGATCATGCTCTCGATATATTCTCGATATCTTTGTATATTTGATTAGTTATCTACATAATTTATATTTAACGTTTGCTTATATGTGTATATATGTAAGTCATCTATTTAATTTAAATATATAAGTAATTTTTTACCAGAAAAAAATGTTCTTGTTTTCTCATTATATTTACACCACAGTCTATTGTAGAAATTCAAAGGTAGTCTGGAAGAGATCGCTTATTAGCGATAAGACCGCCCATTGTTCAATGTATTTTTTTAAAGTATGTCTTCTAGCAGTAACATATCATTAATATGCAGGAGAAACATTGTGGGTGATAAGACGCACCCCTGCCTGTGGCGCTCCGGCATTAACCCAGCAGCCGTGCGATTCTCTTACGGCCGTTTTCAATATCCTATCTATCGTCGGTTTACCTTACTAGAGATAGATATTTGACACTATTTGTATGGACGTTATGTCAAATTTCTATCGGTAGTAAGGAAAACTATGGATGTTGGATGGAACGTTGCATCTTTGACAACATCCGTGAAACAAATGAAGAGGTGACAAGAAACGTAGGAAAAACAACCTTATGTACAAGGGCGATATCTCATAAAGTATTTGACATCGGCGAGCTCGTAGGCGAGCGCATCGACGAATCATTAGAGAATTGCACGGCTGGAATGAGCGCGACGTACGACCATCACAACGGACTCATATAGTGCGCTCACGCAGGAAGCCAGCAATCCAGTCACAGAGGCGAGAGGGCAGGCCGTATGCCGGGAGCTAGTAAAGAAGAGAACGATGCCCATACTCGATCGAAAGCCTTAGCGATTTCGAGGCTGATGGCTTGGTTATCAGCCTCGACATCGCTTTGCCATGCTTGTCTATTGTTTCACCCAAGGAGCGTGACTAGATCACCCGGAGACCGTTTCGGCTTAAAGCCATATTGCCGCTCGTTTATGATGGAGTTTTCTTCTAGGTATCGGATAAGTTAGGTATTGATGATCCGTTCTAACACCTTACACAATACTGAGGTTCAGCAATAGGACAATAGACAGCAGGGCATTATGCTATAAGCTCGATGTATCGTCGACTATTTGAAAAAAAGAAACCGCACCAAAGATTCCAATCTATGCAATCTTTTGTTGGATTATTTCCCAAACTAAATAAATATTTCCGAGCTTTTAAGGCATACTGGTATTGATTTGCTTGTGAAACTAAACTAAAATTCACTAAACTATGGTAGTTATTATTATGTTAAAATAAAATCCACATTCGTGTAACACTTAGAACGATAATTCTAAACATATGATTATTCTATTCAAATGTGGGTAGTTTTACATCAGTTGGGACTAGTTTAGAGAGCACGAACTTTCATGACGACTAAATTTGCACTAAACATACCCACAATTGAACAGAAACGGCAAATTTAAGAATTGTCACTTGCAAGCATCATACGAATTTGGACTTTAGCGTAAACAGAATAAGAACTACCATAATTTACTAAAAATAGATTTTAGTTCGCTAATTTAGTTTGGTGTTCTGAACAAGCGAATTGCTACCATTATCTCTATAGACACTTACAAGCTAATGTACTCATATGAATAAGTAAATAGCTGCGCTCTGCAGTTTCACCCGCGTGGTGATGGACGATGATGGTTATGATGATGAAAAGTGTCACATGTCCTTTCCCGGGATATAAACTATATCTCCGTGCCAAGCCTCGAAATCGCTAAAGCCGTTCACGCGTGATGCGATGACCAAGGGAAATAGGGATTCATTTATATATATATATATTATATAGATTATAGATAGATATATTAAAGTAACTAGCCACTACACTATACTACTGTAGCTTATGGACCTAATTAATGTGATATTGTGATGTCGATGAACTTATTAACATAACGATATTAATGGTTAAGCAGTGATTATCAATTTAAAAAATAAAATAAAATAAATGAACTTCATGCACTAGGATTATCTGTGTGGAAGCGGCATGAACACACACATTAAGATATTGCAAACATTCAAAAACCAAGTACAAAAATTTCTGATCATCACAAAAATATTTCCCTCACTTCGAAGGCAGGGTACACCTCCAAGTATGCTGAAGGGGCCATCATTCAAATATCACACATGCGGAGCAAGAAGTTAAGTATCTTTTCATTCACCACATTACGATACTGTCTTGTCCCGAAAAAAAAAACTGTGATTATATTTTACCGTGCGAGTGTAACCTCGGGACCTGCGTCCTTGGTACTTTCATAAGAAACGTAAATGCTATTCTTCTTAATTCTTCTTCTTAAATAAAAGAGTATAAAAACCGATGCAATTCACATAAAACTTGGATATGTCATCATCAGTCATCAGTACAACCATCAGTCATATTAAAGTTAATACGTTTTGTTTACTTTTTAATGATTAATTAAATTTGATATTTTTAATAGAGCTTTATTTAAACTACACTTTTAAATACTAATAATGTATAAATAATACTTATTACAGACAAAATTATGTTACCATCTAGCTCATCGCCTGCATTATCTACCATCTTACCAATTAAGATAAGAAGAAACTTACACATATCCGTGAGAAACTACAAGTTCACGTTTGTCGAAGTTGGAGCTTGGCGACATAAAATATGCTACATACATAGTAACATTTGGAATGCTAAGCTAATTCCACATTGTACTGTCCCAAAAAAGTATATACAAGTATAAAAAAAATGAAATAGAGACAATATCATATATCAGTCATGCCTCAAGGAATATGTGTGCAAGTAAATATTCCCGTTTTGATTTTTAGATCTCAACTGCTGCAAACTAATGCAAGTAAGTAGGTAGTAGCATACAATTAGGCAGTAGGTATACAAATAAGTAACCTAACGTTACTCTACTCGCTCGCAGCCGAGCTTGACTTCACGACCTTAACCGATCAACAAGTTAATCAACGCTTGCTGCGCTCAGGAGTTGGATGGGGGACCTCAACTGAGAGAGAGATTATTCAACGGAGCGCTTCCGTGCTTCGGACTCTTCCGAGAGCACGTTTAGCCGTCGATTGTTTGTCTTGACAACAGTCGTTAAAGTAAGCGGCCTGAAAACTTCGACATGGGTTGGCCATTAGCTTATCAAAGCCGCACTGGACCCGCGTGGTGGTTTATGGCCCAACTCCTCTCTCTGAGAGGAAGGCACGAGTCGCAGCAGTGTGAACATAATGGGCTGATTATGAGGTTACTCTCCGAACAGCAGCCTCTAAGCTATCTTTTCGAAAGAAGTGAAAATAGTCCAGAATATTTCCAAGGAATATTTCACGCTACTCCTTTTATATCATTAATACATTATGCGTATCAATGTCACAAGAAAATATAAGATATTCACTTTTCACTCACATTTATTTGTTCCAAATATTGGTAGATAGTATAGGTATCAAGTGATATCCAGTTTGGAGGCAGCCCACGAGTTTCGGAGTCCCCGCGAGCGTTGGCCGCTGTAGCGTCCGATGTTGCGTTGCGCAAGCACATTCCGAGTTTCCGTGATTCCGTTAAAGTCATCGACTGTTTTCGGACATTAGGTGCTTGTTGGCGGGAATAACTGAAACAGTGTTCGTGAAACGTAACTTTAAAGTTATTGTAATTGAAGTTCAAGGCGCGCAATAGAAATTATTAATATTTCTGACTGTGGATATTTCTCCAGCATAGTCTATTACTTATGTCTGCAGTATGTTTGGCTTAGGCTTTTCGCCTCTATAAACTGTTAGTAAATGAGCTCAAAACTAAAACACATCTAACGTAGAGTGCGTTAGATTTTTTTGCGCTTCAAGCCATATTCATATATAGGGACATACATGTCCATATCAATCCAAAAATGAGTATATTGATTTTCTATTACATATAGTATCTTGGTCGTAGTTCTATACTTATACACTACCGATAATTGTATACCTATTTCTTTCCGTGTATGATTGTCTAGAAGAGATCGCTCTGAGCGATAATACCACCCATAGTTACAATTAATTTTAAGCTTTTCATTGTTGTGTACTAACAATTTTTTTATCTTATGTCTAATTATTCATTTTCTAGTCTCTCATTTATTAGTCTCTATAATTATCGCAATGTCGTAATGTCGCATCGTAATGTTGTGTCGTTGGTTTTTATACTCTGTACAGTGGTGTTGCAATAAAGAGCTTATCTATTTATCGATTCCACATGTTCTTTTACCAGCCCTCAATATAAAAACATAAATATTACTACATCAATACTAAAGCTCTATTTTCTGTGCAATAGGCCACGCAAGCAAACCCGCGGACGGGTCAACTAGTTGCTACATAATGTTGCCATTTACTGACAAAATTTCATCAACAGCTTTTAAAAATATAATTAATTCACCATAATGGATTGGAACTGCTTTGAAATTACAAGTATTACAACCAAACTTTCAATTTAATCTCTCGGTCAGTAGCAAAATTAAAGTCTCGCTTTTGGTCTAAAGCAAATAAAAAAAGATGGTCTAGTGGCTAGTGGGGCGGGTTTAATCAACATTTCTGATTGCTTTACGATTTTTTAGCTACTTTCATTGTCTGCGGTTGAATAGAAGCAGGAGACTACGATAGCCCGATACTTTTTCCTTGTACGAGTAAGCTTGACATACTTTTTGCATCTTGAGAGTACCGACGCGACGTCACCGATCGACGACCGCCGGCTTTTACAGCAGTACCAATGTTGTTATCGACCATCTTATCCGCCTTGTTTATCTTTGAATTAGGCATTGATGTTTAGAAGGGAATGTTGCGAATTTGGGGTGAGATAATGTAGCCGTTTGTTTGCATCGATACATTTTTGTTGTAATATTATTGGAACCTTATTGCATTTTAAGACCCATGATTTATATTTGTATTTATTTTACAAATAAAAATATTGTTCGATGATAATACGAAAGATTTGTTTTGTAAAAAAATCTTCCATAGGAACTGTAAGATACTGTATAACGATAAATAATTAATCACGTTTTCATACACTTAGTGAATGTTTTTTGTATTTATTTTCAATTTTTTTACAAAATAAAGTAAAATAAATAATCATTGAAAATATTCGAAAGCGCGCACGCTGAGTTTTTTTAAATAAAACTTCTCTACCAATTCGCTCATTTTCTTCTTTGTTTTACAACATAGCCTGAGGTTATAACCCTATTGAAACAGCGTTGGACAACAGATTTGAGATTTGAGCCAGCATATGGATTTGATTATTTTAATAACCATAATTTTAATTACTTATTTGCCTAACCATTATGATGACTACACGTAGAGGGTAGACAAGGTATCGCAGCCCAATACTGGGTTAGAGTTAGGGCCTACGCTATCCTTACTTAACAATATGCTTTGGAAAGATTTGATGGATGTCGGGCACCATAAGTGGGTATGGCAGGTGGAAAGCTTTTAAGGGAAATTGGTAGGTACTTAGTTTACATTATCAACTTGTGCCTAACAAAATTGAAAATAGTAAAGACGATGATCAAATTAACTAGTTCAAAAATTGACGAGCATAACGTACTCGTATCACACGAGAACCTTACTTTCCTGCAATCTCAGTTATCTATCTCAGCATTTGGTTCAATGATAAGTATAAAGGATAAGCGGTACCGTACGTTACGGTGCGGTGCGTGCTGCACGTCATCTCAAGAATTGATGATTTCTAATCGAGAAACATCTTTCATTCTGGCTGCGAGTACCTTAGCAGGCGGTGTATCGGCCTCAATTCACCCCACTGTCTTGCAGTTTCCATTTGCGATCGCAAAAAGTTGTGAACGGTGGAGCAACGGGCGGGGCGACATCGAGTGCCATTACTCATGGCCATTTTACGCAGACATGTCACAAGAGACTCTAAGCCACCGTTTCCTCTAGGATATGAATCGGAGCGAGGGGCAGGGTAGTTCACATATTGTGGTGAGATTTTAATGATACATTGTCGTTTTAAGACGGGGAACGGTTCGTGATGTCTAGGAGTTCTTGCGTCGTCGCCTGCGCACACCGTTATCCTATTTCCTCCCTCCTTTATGATCGGCGCATTGTGATGACGGAACGTCTCAAGCTATTCGAGTTTACGGTTGTTCGTAAAAGAACCGAGTAATTGCAGTCTGTGTATTGAATACGCAACACAATCTACAAAGGCTACAAAGCTTTTTACGGTAGTGCTTGCATAGATTACCATCAGTGGCATGGTCGTATGCCCACACTAAGTTCCATCGAGAGCTTCGAGAGCCTCACTTAAATTGTTTTCTTGATTATCGTATGTATTAGTTTTACTGCGATATCGCTCTAAACTTAAAACTGTATTTGCCAGTAGACAATCGCAATGACAACGCTAAAATTTAAAGTATTCTCTAGGTGCTCAAAGATTTCTTTATACCTTTTACAATTATAATGTTAAATAAGATATACTTAACAAATTGTATGCGGCGACTATGAAATTTATCCTCAAAATAAGTAAATCGCTCGCAAGTATTATATCTTCTTCTTCTTCTCGGGGTGCCATCTTCTAATGAAGGTCGGCGATCATCATTGCAATTTGAACCCTCGACACAGCAGCTCTGAACGATGAACGGGTGCTTTTATTATACCACTGGCGTAAGTTCTTCAGCCTGTGTGTGTTCTTGTGTTCTTCTCCTACCTGCGCCTCCTAACGCACTGCGTTTGCCTTGGATCTTTCCTTGAATAATCAACTGTAATAACTCGTACTTGAGATTTCTAATTATGTGTCCGAAATATTATATCAAAGTATTATATCAAATTTCCGTTAAACCTAACACCAAACACATAAATAAACGAAAACTTTAATTTTCTTCTACAAATAGTTATATCAGCTAATTTTGAAGTAGAGGACAAAATAAAATTATAAATATATCTCATTTATGATTTACTACCTACTCTAATTTTATTATATTTGTACATCATGAATGAGAACATCGCTAAAATTTGTATAGAACAACGCTTCTTTTATATGCATTATCAAATCTTAAGTTTTATTGGTCTAATTCACTGGCCTCAGTAAGTTATCTGATTATGCAACGTACTCGAAGTGGGTCCGCCATTAGGATGGCCAAGTGCCAGGCAATAGTGACCTTGCTGCCAACCTCATAATCAGATGCAAATGCGTTCATTCCAGTTTGCTAACCGCACCCACTTATCTACGGGGAGTCCTTACCACACAGGAAGCAGTCATTCGATGGTCTAATACCATAATATATTTGTGGTTAACAAAAGGAATTTTCAGCATACTAATAATGTTATTATTATTATGCTGCATCACATTATTTTTTCTCTTATCGCTACCGGAACTTTCTTGCAAACCAATTTCTTGGTCAGTTTTAAACTTTCGAACAAGATGACAAACCTGTCATAAGGCTAAGGAGTAAGTTTTGTGGTAACCAAATTGGTTTTTGTAAAATAAATATTATCATATTATTACTAATAGTTTCTTTCTTTCAGGACATTTCTCCACTCCAACCGGGTACCTACCAATGCAAGCCTATATTATAAGGGCGAAGTGCCTTAACAATTTTGTTAGCAGTAGGTTCATAGGCGAAGCGAGTGTTTCGAAACAAGGAATCGTCCAACTACCCACACAGCTTTCGAAACATAAAAGTTTTTCAAGCTCTATCTAACTGTTCGTGATAAATCAAAAGGTCTACGAATAGATGGCCATAAAGGTGGCCACAAAAGCCGGAGTTTTAGAGCCCTTCAGAAAGTGTGTCGACGGCCCCTGCGTCCACCTCCCGCGCCCCTCCTCCCCCGCCTCCGCTGGAAAACATCCATGTATGCATTTTATAGTTTTCCGTCGAACTGAGAACGTCATTATCGTAGAGGCACAGGTAAACGCATGGAGTGTCGCGTTTCCGCACAAAATACCGTTGTTTGTCCTAGCCACTGCACGAAAGGAAGTGTTGGAAATTATTTAAGGCAATTACATATCTACCATATTCGATTTATGTATGAATGTGCCTAGTATGTGTATAAAACGTGTGCCCATAATGATATACTCGTACTAGTGGCGTGTATAAAGCGCTATAAACGCGTTTGTGTATCGCACAAAACGTATCATAGTGAGACACAGTATAAGAACATTGACAAAAGAAGGGTTGGATTTGTCATACAAACTGTTTTCTATTCTGTGCGATACACGTATGGATTTCTACATAGATGTTAGTAGAGTCGATGGCCCTGAAAATCACACTAGCCTCACAAACTAGATAGCAAGTCATCAAAGTTTATTCTTCTGTTGGAAATAAATTGATACTGGATTAACGACAAAATTATTTGCGTTGGGACGGATGGAGCGTCTACATATAGATGTTACGTATGGCATGAGCCATTAGTCATACTTATATGGCATACTATCAAGTCACGAGACGCAAACGTCAAGCGCCTGATTACAAAAGTCATGCCTACCAGGGGATATGGCATACTATCAAGTCACGAGACGCAAACGTCAAGCGCCTGATTACAAAAGTCATGCCTACCAGGGGTACCTACCAAGCAGAGCTTTACGATGAAATTTTTTGTTGCAATGAATTGAGCTCAACACCCCAAGTTATTGGTTTATGACTCTCCAGTCTCTATCCTTCAGCAATTCCGTTTTTACTTCACTTGGTTATAACACCTGCAAACCTCATTATAGAAGTGTTTTGTACACTACACAAATATTGCTTAATACTTGCTCTTTTCTGGCTTTCGTGTAACGTTTATGGAAATCGGAAAATTCTGAATTAAAAAAGTGAGATAATTAGATATAAGAAATACGAACCACGCATAATTTGCTTGTAAGTATTGTTAATGGAAACATATTCGTTATGACCTATATACATATTCGTTATGACCTATATACATATTCGTTATGAAATATACACATATTCGTTATGACCTATACACGTAACGCGGCGCGCTACGCTATATTCAAGGAATGATAGAAAAATTGTATGGACTTCACAATCTTTCCTTGAATTTATCCGTATTCAAAACCCAAGCTCGTGTCAAAATATATAAATTCTATGATTAAATTAATATACCAAAATATTTGTATTTTTATACTTTACATAGTTATAAGGACATGACTTTATAATAAGTGTAAATTGAATACTGTCGATTAACGACTGTAAGTTTATAAAAGACCGCAAACACAGCGCTATATCAGGCAAGGTATGAGTAAGGTCTATTTGACGCAAAATTACGTCTTTACCTACGCCATAGCACATTGTTTTTGTTTTGCGTGCGGTCGTTTATTTGTTTATGGTAATTAATTAGCTGTTTGTCCTATAGTTTGGTGTAAGGCGAGGTAAGTTGCATCCTACAATGTAAAAATTTGACTTAATTAACGTCGGGTTATGACATATTGCTGTCAATAATATCGGATTTGTATATCCATTTACGGATCGTTTCGCTTACGAATCGTAACTAATTGACACTTTTTTAAGTATAAGATAACTGTCAAACAGTAATGAGTCGTAAACAAAACGATCCGTTTCTGGATTTAGGAATCCGGAACAAATGTGTTTGCTGCTAATATATATTTGGATCATCACCGTTGCAGGTATCATCAACGATAAAAAAAAACGTTTTATTATTATTAGTAACACAAGTGTAGGTGAAGTAAGTACTAAGTAGTTGAATCCACTCCTTGGAGACGAGTTTATCAAAAATCTTTAATGACGGGATACGAACCGTAAGAGAGGGGAGGTGATGAAACCCGACTGACGAAGTGGTAGTAAATTTTATAAAGTATCCGCCTTGGTTGGTGCAGCTAAGACCTGGGGCAGCACTGCAACATTCTTTCATTTTCGTGGGCTGGCGTTTTGCTTAGGTTCTTCAGCATATCCTATTTATTTATGTCCTAACCTATTCTTACTACCTTTTCTTACTAAAGCTCTGCTACTATCTATATAGACATTATCCATAGTTGGGGACGGTCTGTTTTCTACTTGTATAGGGATCTGGACAAAGGTTAGGTTGAGACGACCAGTGACCGTAAAACTGGCGCCTACTTTGGACAAAAAGCTAGCATTGCCATCCAGCGTGGCAATGTTGCCAGCATTTTGGCCACTTTTCCCCTCACCATGAGCCTTAAAGATTAGTTTTTATTTTATTATATTTGTATCTCTATAGAAAATATTAAATCCATAGTTGAATTCATTGTTATATGCTGAATCATTTTATTATTATATACACTACAACCACTGACCTATTCTAGCTTTTCAAAGACTTCTGAAACGCGAGTGCTTTTTATAAATTATAAAGATATATAAATAATATATAATACGTGCTTACGTCAATAATATTAGGTAACCAGTGTACTTACTTATCTTACTATCGAGCCGCTACCGAGAAGAAACGACAAGAAACTCGGGACAGTTCAGTAGTAGTAGTAGTAGAGGCATTATTTATTATAATTATGTATCAAATTGAGAAATATGATAAATAATATAATGGGCAAACATGTGAATTTGTTCGTAATAAGGAAAACATATATATATAGTGTTCATTTTGAGAAAAAACCTTTAGTAACAAATAAAATAACAAGTAATTATTATAAACATACTGTGTTATTATTTTAAATTGAATAATATATAATATTTAGTGATTAATTGTGTACGTCATTGTTCACCCTCACATACCCTTCGGTTAATATAGTGTACTATAATAGTCACGGTAATTATCTATCATAATATTACCGTGCTATAGTGTAGAAACGTTGTATAACCATTCTAATTTAATCAACCGACTTCCAAAAAAAAGAAGGAGGTTATTAAGACAACGCGTATATTTTTTTATGTAAGTATGTTCACGTATAACTTTTTACAGATTTCCAATTTCGATAATTCTTCTTCGGTTTGGTAGAGTATACTTGCAATTCCAAGTCCCACTTAAATAATTTCTTTAATTATCCTAATTTCATCTAATTCAGTCAAGCGGATTTTGAGTTACAATACAAAAACTGAAAAGTGTTTGAAAGGCAAATCAATCCCGTAAGTAAAAACATTTTTCTCTATATAATCGTTTTAAGAAAATGAACCGTGCTTAAAAGCCAATATATAATAATATACTATAAATCTAATGAACCCGCATTTTGCCAGAATAAAAAAAAACACTATGAGGTATGGTGGTTTCTTTATGTGATTAGGTAACTGTTAAACAGGTCATCCTATATTATTTTTGTATAATTTTATGTTATATCAAAAGCACTCGAGTTGTGAATATGTGTGTGTGATGTGATGTGTGTGTGATAAAGTGATATAAAATTATAAATTTGATGAAATTATATGTATGATTAAAGTTATACAAAACAATAGACTGTACAAAAATAGAACGGCCCCTCGTTTACACCTGCATGGTGTTTGATGATGATGATGATGTAAACTATCCGATGTATTAATCCAGCGCCTCATCTACCTCTAAATTTCATCATAACTGGTATAGCCGTTTGAAGAAGTAACAAACACACTCACAAATTTTCGCCTTTAAAATATTGTGTGAATAGCTGCGCCCTGTGGTTTCACCCGCGTGACGATGGACGATCATGATAATGAAAAGTATCCTAGTGCCGAGGATGTAATCTATCACCTTGCCAACTTTCATAAAGACCCGTTCAGCCGTTTAGGCGTGATGAGCTACCAAACAGACAGAGAGATAGTGACAGAGTTACACGTTTTTATAATATTAGTATAATTTTTAAGAATAGTCCTCTATGATAACATCAGAACAAATGAAATCATGATCATCAGATAAAACCTTGACTATACCCCACCATACTACTTACACACTACATTAGTAGGTATAGAAAACTGTTTCTAGAGTCTAAATACTGCCTGCGTACAGTAGGCAGTATTTACACAGATTCAACACTAGTTACTAGGTTATTTATTCACTCAAGGCCACGATTCACTGTCGCCTGCTAACGTATCTTCCTACACTGATCAAAGGCACGGACTTTTCTGTGTCGACTACTTTTTAATTACCACGAATCATTTGTTAACCTTTATATATAATATGCAATGTTCAAGTTCACAATGATCAAAAGCCATACCCGCTGCATTTACTTCACTGCATATAGATTTCAGAATAATAAAGCATATAAGCTTAATTATTATAATACATTTTTAGCTATTAGCTTATATACATTTTTAAGGTCATTTCAAATCACCTCGGTGACAAGAAGGGAGTGTGCCTTGTTGGCCTAGTGTCATGGCGTCTGACATGGATATGGTTGATTATTTGTGGAGGAAACTGTTCTGTGGGGGAAATTGAGTTGCTTCTAAGATTACATTAAAATCTAAGCTAGCAAAGTATGTGTGTAGTCTGTGGTCCTCTTAACTAAGCTTAGAATAGCAAAAGGAGCGATGGAGATATTATATTATATTACTATTATTCGACATTCTTTGCCCAGTATAATCCTAAACGAGGAAGTATGCTGAAGAACCAGCAAATAGTCACCGACATGGCTTTTAGAATTGCCAAGAAGTTGCAATAGGCAGGCCATATCGCTGGACGAATCGATAACCAATGGGAAAGAAAGGTTTTCAGAATAGTTTATTTGCAACAACCAAGTATAATTTTAAACAAAGTAACAATTATTATTTAAAAAACGTATTTGTCGCAAACCGGCCTCAACTCAGCGTTGTGCTGATCGTTCGACCAGCGCTGATCTTCCGTTGAAGCCGCTTGGGTGACTTCACAGATGAACTAAAGTTATATAACTTATATAATTATCTACATCAACATACTTCTTTGCTAAAATACAATAATATGCAAATACTCGTATATATAAGAGTGCTAGCTAAAATTATGCATAACTGGGTACTCAATATATAGACCCAAAGGTAAGAATGTAATAACGATAATAGAATGAACGTTTTCGAGTACCTACCAAGAAACAGAAGACGTGCCGCGGGTAGGCCATAAAATGGACCGATGATGTTCACGGTCATTGTCAAGGGGGTCCGATGGATCCAATTCACAAAGCTGTTAATTGTGGCATTCAAGGTGGAAGGCCTATATTCAGCAGTGGACATCAAAAGTCAGGGGATGTCATAGGGTAAGTTTAAAATAAAGCAATAAGCTACATAGGGTTGTTTGTAAACTTTCACTGAGCCGATATCATGCAAGTTTCTAACCTTTAATAAGCATTTAGCCGCACGGGTGAATGACCTGGCCCGGCTACCTAAATAAGACGCTGCACAATTTCGATGTCTAACGTTTCTGTTCTGTCTAATTGAAAACGTGTCAAAATTGATGATGAATTCACAGTAACGATATTGCAATATAAAATTTGAAATTTAGGAAAGTAATTTAATCACTTCGAACGAAAAAATCAATAAGCGCGAGTTTAGCTCTGCCTTTAGAGTTCCATACACACTAAACTTGCAATTGCTCTGACGAAAAGGTAATTCAGACTGAAAGACTTTGGATGACTAGTGGGAAAACTTGGATAGTTTTCCCATTAATACTACATCACGGTCGTTAGTAAAGCTGGTGATTAAAGTATTTATTGGCAAAACAATTGATAAAGTACAAGTAATTTTTCCTTCATTTGCTAGAATCATAATGAGCCCATTTTGTTCCCACTACTGGGACTCGAGCCTTCCTCTCAGAGAAAGGAGAATACCTCAATAATTGAAATTTATGATTTGTTTATATTCTATTGTACCTAAATGGCAATATCGTTTGATTCCATATTCACTTAGAAGCTTGAATTTCGTATTCAAGGAACAACCTTGAATTTCGCCTTTGAGGAACCGTAATTTTAATCTGTATTTATTCCTGAGGAAAAGGGTCGGTTTGGATGGACAACAAAATGATCAGATAAGAGTTGCCTAAGTCGAGAAAGCTAAGAGGAAATGGGCATTCAAGTGCAAAAAATGCTGTATAAAATATACATAATTTTAGCACATTATTCCTTATTTCGCGGGCCATAGTTTAATAAATAATTAAAAGCATTACACTTGAATACTTGATACCTCCTAACTACCTATACTAAGTCTAATACTATATTTTCTATTCCAATCACTGGTGAATACACCAGTGTACTGCGTCATTATGATATAAAAAAGTGCTAATTCCGAGTCATGGAAGGGTATTTTCGAACGGATCCGTAAACAAAAATACAGCCGGTTTCCAAGGTCGTCTAGGAATCTTCAACGTGGCCAAAATAATTGTATAAAAATAGAATCCTTGTGCGGACATTCCATCTTATCCACGCAGGTGTGGTATTAAAAAATACCTTTATTTATCTTCTTCACAAATTCTGTTTAGAAGGGCAGTGAATACAATGACAACCCACCCTAAATATAAAGAATATTCCCATTCATAATATTAGCACGTGATTTACAGGGGTAGTAACTATTGGTAGGGACCAGTTTAAGTAGGATAAATCAATTATACCAATTTTCTACATACTCAAGCTAAACTGCTTATATATGAGACTTGTCATGTCTACTTTCTCTTTAACGAAACAACGTAACTACGTTTAAAAAAACGTAGTCATGCTTATATACCAACATTTTCATCCCAGATATTTCGATAATGCATAATATAAAGGCAACTTTTCTAGTTACTTCTCTATTAATAAATAGAAAAAAAATTATATTTTTGATAACATCCACACAAGGTCTCAAGGTCCCAAACTAGTCATAACAGCCTGTACTGTGGTAACCTGATGACTGATATACTACAGACATGACTGTTCATGTACACAAATATTTGACCTGTCCGGGAATCGAACCTGGGACCAGCGGCTGAAATGGGAGGGTTGCTGCCAACTGCGCTGACCGGCCAGTCTATTCTTTGAGAATATTTTGAAAAAAGATCGCAAATAATGCATCTGAATCGTATAAAACGGCCGCAAATTTGTCCACATGGAATAAGGATCCTAAGATTTCTATGGAACTGCCCGTTGAATCGGATAAAAAGTAGCCTTTAAAAGTAAAGGTCTTTTTAAAGTAGCTTTAGTAGTTGAACATATTCAGCGTGAAGAAGTATTATGCATACACCACTCATAACCTTTCAACTTCCTAACATTCATGTGATGACAAAAAGTTTAATTTCAAATTATTCTTTTATTACGACAAGGTACCTGTTTATAGAACAGTGGGCCTAGCACGAATAACTGCGTTAGTGTAACGTAACGTATTCACGTGAAACAGTTAAAACTGTTACTTATCTAGGGTAACTGTGACACAGTAACTCATAATTTGTACGACGAAGCGTGACGCGTTGACGTTTGCGATACAAATACTTATTCGTAAATTGTTTGTACGGCCTCTGTTTCACTGCACTCGCCAGTATTAGTATGGTATGGTAGCCAAAAAGCCATACCTACACACACACAGCATAGCGTGTCGACTGCGGGAAAACGTCGATAGAGCAGCGAGCAGGACACGCGAAGGTCGAGAGCCGCCCACCACTCTACTCGTGTCTGCCCCTCTGTGATGATACCAGGTACCTATTATTGTACTCGTATGTACCTACTGACGTACTTTTTAACATTGGATGTTACTTTTAGAATACTTTATTTAATTTCTAAATAAGGTAACAATTTTGCTTAGATATGTCCATTTGTATAGATCATAGAGATTTGTTAGTGTGATCTGTGGTATAGATGAGATTATAACTGAGTAAACCCAACTTCTCCCATGAGTTGGATCGCGGTGGAAATAATCAAATAATAATTTTGTAAACTGAAATTTTAATGATGCTAAATATTATACAATAGTTATATACGAACGTGTTAAAGCTGTAGGCGGGATAGAAGAGAGGTATACTTGACCACGGTAATATTATAGATAGATAATATTACAGTGACTTGACGTATGACAGTTAGAGATGAGACATTATTAAAAATGTTGAGTGTATCGATAAAAAAAACTTTTGACAATTATGGTTTGATGTGATAGGTCAGACATAATTATTAAAGTTCAGCCACCACGCAAGTTTGACCCTTATAACAAGCTTTTGAATATAACATTGTAAGATAATACACAACGATGCGAATTAAAAATCTGAGGCAGTGTATTCCACGACAAAAAAAATTCAATCAGAATGACAGACATACCAACAAAGCACATTAAACAAAAACTTGAAACATAAAGAACTAACGCATTAGTAGTCTTATTTTAATATCTTGAATTTAATTAGACTTTTCAAGACGAATATCTTATTTTTATAACAATATATATATATTAGTCTATACTATCACAAAACAGTGTCATCACAAATCAACAAACTGTTAAAGAAAAGTTTATAGATGCCTACTTGAAAGCTGAACCTTAAATGCTATGCTATTTTTGGTCATAAATATGTGAAAACATTAAGGTACCTTACGCATTAGCGTAACTTATTAAAGTTATTTATTATTCTGGTTAGCATACATACACACTATATATATTAAATATTATAATTTAATTATATATTAAATATTATAACTTAATTATATATTAAATATTATAATTTAATATTAAACTCTAGTTTATATAATACTTAGTAACATTCCTTTCATCAAAGATATATGGACCACATCTCATTAACAACCTATTCTACTTGAAGCGTAAATTAATTTGTTCTCAGTTACTTAGTACAATTAGCAAAGGGTTATCTAAAGGCTTATGAAACTGTCGCTTCGTCGTTTTCACGGGCGCTGCAGGGCAATGGTAGATGCTGGGAATTGGCACCTTTCCATTTGCCCTTCTAATGGATACGCAATATTTCGGTTGGTTGATTGCGTATCTGCTAGGTTTAAGGGCATGTGAGGCTTCATAGTGATGTGTTTTGAGTCTTTGTAACTTTTATTTCATAGCTATAGAATCTTTTAAAGATCCAAGAAATAATTTAGGTAGCCTTATTACAGTAATTAAATAGTGTAATCTCTTTTAAAAAGGCTTCCATACTCCTTTCGTGCCAGATGAAACTATTTGTTGTTGCCAAAAATATTCATACCTACTTCTCGTGACTCTGATTCATGAATACTGTATTATATCTTCTCTGAACAAAAAAGAAAATTATGGTTTGTACGAATACGCGTACAACCTGCGAGCCGTGAGCGGGTATGATATTTTTTTTCTCAAAACTCACTCTGATGCGCGTCTAAATAATTAAGTCAGTTCTACAACGGAAAACGACCCATGTCTTTTTACCTTATCACGCAAAAAGTTACAGCTGTATAGCGATACTACCCCAAAAATCTGTTATGTGATTTGGTATAGGTACGTTTGAAAGAGATTTTGGAAAACACAAAGAAATTGATTTGTACCAGAAAATATATCTGTGGTATAGACAATTGAATTGCGGGCGGAGCCGCGTGAGGCAGATATAATTACCTATATTATGTACCTGAAGAAATGTCATAGCACCTCGAGAATGTACGAAGTGCCCTGAGGCCAGTAATATAGAATTTAACCTCGCACAAAATTTCCGACCCAATTTTTTTGTTTTATAAGGTTTTGGGCCACTTACTGAGCTCAGTCACAAAATGCTGACAGACTTCGGTGGAGCTTCAAGTGCAATTTTGAAAAAGTTTTTGGCCGATATCTCGGAAACTATGTACTTTTAGGGGAAAACTTATTGAGACCGATATTGTAGAAAATAAAATTTCGCATCTTTTATTTCTTGTATTTTTTTTGTAAAGCTTTTACGATTTATGGCCCATTTAAAGAACCGTATAATATATAAACGTATACGTAACGTTATTTATTCTACAAGAAAACTAGAAGACCTCATTTAGGATCACTTGCAAAACTAGGACAGGCAGGATTCCGATGTCGGTTAGCTATTGACGGGCCAGCACTAACACGTGTGGAGTAGTTGTCAGAGGTTATCGAGCGTTGTGGACACGTCTATATGGAGATAATTGTACTAAAATCTTTGGTTGTGGGAATATTGGAGGCTGTCACACTAATAACATTATAAGAAATACTATTTTTTTTTATATTGTTACTTTTTCATGCAAAACTATAATTAAGTTGTTCATTTCATTTCATAAAGCTACAAGTAACAATTATTGAGCAACATTGGCCTAAAGTGCGACAGTATTCAGAACAAGTGTTTCACGTAGGAGATTTTCTACAATTGTTGATTTTCTGGCTACAATTACAAAGTTACAAATATAGACAAATTGTCTATGTTTATTGTTACATATTGCAAGAGTCGAACAAGTGTTTCACGAATAATCGTTATTTGTAGGTACTAAATATATATTTTAACTGTCATATTTTACAAGTCTACATAGCTTCAGAGTTAAGTAACTTGTAAACTTGTTTTATCCTCGGTGCATTTTTTATTTTATTTTATTTATTGTACAAAATCCACAGCCCTTAAATAAACAAAACAGGATCAGGAAACTTAACTTAAGGCCAATAACGTATTTATAAGCCAATTATATATATGCCAATAAGCATTAAATCTTAATCTATATAAAAAGATGTGGCAATTAATTGACTCCTCAGATTCCTCTGACATAGAAATCGAGTGGTTGCCCAGGCCATTTCGTCAACGCATCAACACAGAGTTTAAGACGGAATATGATTTCAATGAAAGATTTCGTATGTATTCTGAAAAAATTGAAGAACTGGTCAGTTTGCTAAGGCCATTCTTAGAACATCCAACACAAAGAAACCAGGCTTTGTGTGAAAGTTCACCAGCGAAAAGCACCCAAAAGATTTTCTTTTGTCTCGCCTACGAATAATAATAAGTCGTACCTACAGATGATTCTGAATAGGGTGTAGTATTATTTATTCTGTAACGTAGGCGCACTGCCGTGCGATTCTCTGACATCAACGTCTCTTTACTAAACTATATGTATTTATATCTGTTGGTTTCAGCCAATAGTATCCAAAACTGCTGAACCGACTTTGATGTGACTTCCTCTGGCTCATTTCTTTCAGCTGACGCTTGAAGAGTAACTTGGAATTTTGTTTTAGAGAAGCCTCTTGAAATCACCCGAGCAAAACCGCGGACGGGTCAGCTATTAATAAAACAGAATTAATACATGTGTATGTAAATATTATGTTTGTTACTTTTCAAAGCTGAAACGGGTGACTGGTTTTGATGAAATGGAGATGAGATCTATAGGTATATTGTAAGTAAAAATATTAGGTTACTTAGGCAATCATTGCTGCTAATAATAACAGGCACTAGGTACTGCTAATTTTTTCGTTAATTTACATACAAAATCGCAAGCAGTTGTTAGCCTTTCATAAATTATCTTCAGTAGTTTTAAGTATACACAATAAGAAAAAATACTTGGTAGATACTGGACAAAAACATGCTAAGTAGTGCTTCGTAGTACGTGCTTGATTTACAATTGCCTTTAGTTTTCCTGCTTGTTATTCTGGTCTACCACAGACTATGTAATAATAATAATGTATACATTGTCATAAAATTTCATGTTACATATATTTTAAGCTCATTCATTGTTTTTCTTTATTTCCTTTACGTTAATGTTTCAAATTACCACTAATTATATTAGCGTGGTAATGAAATTAAGATTCATAACATTTTCGAATTGTGTTTACTATTTTTTATGTATTCGTTTAATTCAAGCATGCAAAGCATGCAAGTATGCAAGCTTCCAAGCTAGCATGCACGTGTCAACGAGACTCACCCGCTCCCAGAGTATATTATATACTTAATATTTGTTGTTATTGATATACATTGATAATGTGTTATTAATGAATATAAATTAAGATATTAAAAACACATTATCAAATTACGCGATCACAATATAAAAATCATTTAAAGTTAGGCAGCGTTTATAAGTAAGGCCTATGAGCACTTTTTTAAACTTTCACGGTTGTTTTCAATAAACATATTGTTACTTACAGGATGAAAACCGTGGTATTCATTTATAATGAGCTCCCGATATTTCGGCACTGTTGCAAGCACCATGATCGCGGGATGACTGCCTATAATCTTAGTTACTTTTATTTAAGTATTACTATCAGTATTATGCCTTTAATATAGAAAAATCAGACAAATCGATTCGAGAACGCTGAATATACATAGGTACATATCTAACAAACATACTTTCGCATTTTATAATACACTGAGCCGCAAAGAAAGCGGGTAGGTTATAAAAATGCGATAACTTTTAAAATATTTGAGAAATCCTTTTAAAATAAAAAAATAATAAAGTTAATATGTTTCCAGGCGAAGTTCACATTGTAGGTAATCCATTATGTTTATATCCGTGAGGACCTGTAATTGGCCCTTTGTTTATATTTTGTAACTATTATATATTAAATGGCTGTTGGTCTTCCTGATAATAAATAAATATTACCACTGAAATGTAGCAAGAAGTAAACCTTATTTCTTTTCTTTTCTACCGACTTCCAAAAAAGGAGGAGGTACTCAATTCGACTGTTTTTTTAAAATGTTAATTACCTCATAACTTTCGACTGGGTAAACCGATTCTCAAAATTATTTTTTGTTTGAAAGCTGGTGTTTTCCGTGTGGTCCCATTTCATTTAGTCATCATTTAATTTCATCAAATTCGGTTCAGTGGTTTTTGAGTTACACTCCAATAACTGAATAGAATGGAATGAAATTATTCAAATTGCACTTGTTAAATTTTCCACAAGGTTTCGAAAAATGTGTATTCTTAGTGTAAATTAGTATTTTGTATTAACATTGCCACCGAGACGTTAATATAGCTGTTATACGGTATGTCATAAAAGCTTGTGGAGGCAACACACACTTTTAAATGTGTACTATTCGTTATTTATAAAAATTAAAAGGTTTTACTTCTATGCTATATCTATATCTTAATTACGTGCAAATACTTATAAACTTATGCACACTTTAATTTAAGTTTAATTCGAAAATAACTGCTCAAATATTTTAAAAGATATCCTATGTTTTACAAACCGACTCGCTTTTTTTGTGGCTCAGTGTAGTTCGGTTATATTATATTATTTTCAGATCATTTTCTTATTATATTACGTGAAGAAGCTGGCAAGTCGTGCAACCAATGATAAACACAATGCCTCTCCATGGCAGTTGCTGTGCCACAGGTAAATAGTGAAGTCTATGGAGTCTCATTCTCCCAGATTTTTTTTTTGCATTAAAGCAGAATATCTGGTACTCCTGCGCAAGACGCCTTCCACCTAGTAAGTCGGGTTTCCTTTTCCGTTACGATTCGCAAATCAAAAGCGCGACGGAAATAATCTTTATCGCTGCCACACGCTCTTTCTTTCCTTTTGAAAATGGGTATAGGAATTGATATCCTGTTGGTTTTTTTTTATTGGCAGGTACTTAAGAAAATCTTCAACATTAATAATGCCTAGCTTCAGATAATCATATCTATTAATTTTGAAACCCACGTGGTCTGGCACAATCGATTAGTATCATGACATAAGCTTGTGATAGCGCACTACGGACCACCACTGTAAAATAGTGTATTGAAAAATAGTTTGTCAATTCAAGTCTAAAAAACGACTTGACATCAATAGAACAAGGACCACCCGGTCAACTGACCGAACGAATTGTCTCCGAGCTAATTGTCGCTTAGTAACAAGCACATGTGCTCAATTCACTAGTTACTAGTGTTACCGATCCTAGAGAACTGCTCCAATTTACGCAGTAACTACCGCATCATCTGTAGCATCTGATACACGGTGCGCCCGCGCCGCGCGCCACCCCTAAGGATGCCCATTTCCTTGTGGCTGATTACTGCTCGACTCTAAAAAAGTACAATCATACTGTTCTCCGGCGCGGAACGCACTGTCCTCATTTGAATACAAACGCAATGCGCGTGCGCACACACCCTTAACTGTACACTACCAACACCCCACCTGCCAAACACGACTCTATAGTTATAGTATTTCGGTCAGGTATCGCTCGGCAGGGGGATTTTACGTGCCCTCTTTTCGAAGTCTAAAGAAGAGGGACTCTCGCGTGCGAGAACGGGAGGGCGCTATCTCTGAGGAGGACGGAGGACGTTAAGGGCATTCACCCCGTACCCCGTGGGTTGCGACTAGCGGCTCTACAAATGATGAACAAGCACATAGATGCCTTTCTCTATTTAGGTGCGCACGAGTTTCGAAATACTGGCCGTGGAACTTTTTGTTGGGAGGTGGATCCTGTTTGGGTTGCGTCAGCGCGATAAAGTTCGGCTATTGCCGCTAGAATGTATGTACGTACAGGTGCGTGCGCGATGCGACGGCGACGGCCGGGCCGCTCCGTCGCCCGCCGCCCCATCCGCAGCCTTTCCAATGACCATCTCACCTCGATCGCGACCGAACACACTGCACCGTCTTACATAGTCGACAATTGGTAAACAATCGCGTGTTTGTTTACTTTTTATATCAATTTGCATTTCCGTTTAGCATTCCGTCTTTGACACGGTCTTTATGTAAATGCTTGGTTCATTTATCACCAATGTACGGTTGTAAAACATCTTCATTGGAAGTGTCTTTTGGTAGTTGTTTTTCTGAAGTTTCAGTGAGTTTTGCTTCAACATTGTAGTAATAATAATGTCGCAATCATAACGTTACGTAACGAAACTAAAACTAAATACGAGGACATAATGTATTATTATGATTACCTTATTATTTTGTTTTTTTTAAGCTTCTTTTATCCACCTACGGTGGCGACAAAGTTTAATAAGCTACAAACAAACCAACACAACAATAGATTTATCTAATCGAAGGCCTTCTTGTAAATGGCTAATGCAAACGGTCTCCTTGACAATAAAGATTTCTTTATGGCCATTTATAGAGATTAGTTTTAGTAAACCTAATGATAGAAACGTAATGCATAAAAACGTTATGGGAGAGTTAATTGGATTATCCATAAGTCCATGCATCTTTTACAATAAGAAAACTTTGTTTTAAATGTATAAGTAAGTATGTATACATATTTCTTCTTGGTGTTTATTTGTAGCACTGTTGTTTGGCGGGTATAGTGACTTCCTGGGAAGACGGCTTATTTATTGTTGTAGTTAGAATGAGCTGCCTTCTCATGATGTTCGGGACATATTGCGAGCTACTAACCAAAGGTCAATGTCGACTGGGTTCTCGCTTGTGGTTATAAAAAAACCTGTTAGCGAATACCTGCATTTTCACAAAGTCAAATTCACAAACTGCGAAATTTCCCAACGCTTTAAATGATTCCAATATTAAATTTTGTTGAGTTAAGCACCTAAAAGATAGCCCAAAACCTGTTTAAACACCCCTTGAAAGGTATACGAAGCAATCAATCAGAATTTCAGTAGCCAGTAGCTGGCCGTAATACATCGACAACCTACTTAGGTCCATAACTCTACTTAGGTACGGTATTATATATACGAAACTCAATACGAAAGTTTAAGTATTTCTTAATAATGCTTCTTTCGGTTGGATGGTACTGTTAAACTGTCCAATAGATGTCGCTCCGTCCCCGCAAGACGGTTAGTCAAATATAGAGTTAAAATTCGATGCTCGGACCAGAACCTCGGTGGCCTATAGTAGATCCAACCGTTTATCCTCTTTTTGACAGCACCAATAGAACGTAACATGACGATGTTACGCAAAAGTTAACTTATAAATGCGAGGTTTTAAAAATATGACAACTGCTTAAATTTGCTCCTTGATCCCGTATAATAATCATCTTTCACAAAATGAGTCCATAAGTGCAGTAGTTTTTTTATAAATTCCATAAAATAACAAACGTTTTTAAAAAATTACGTTCTATGGCTATCAACATAGTGATGTTACGAAGTTACGATTGAGATATCGATATTGTTTATGAACTATTTTTACACGGGTGTTTTCCGTTCTCGGCACATAATATCGGATTTATTTTTATGTAAAACCGTTATATTGATGCGCCTCAGGAAAACATACAGCATTATTTGAAGACGTGTTTATCTCCTGGTGTATATCCAAAAAAGAACAAGGTTATGATGACTATGATGATTACAAGTACAAGTCATACTTGACGAAGCTGTTACCGGTTAAATCTGGGATGGCCAGCGAGCAACACGGAAGGGAGTAGGCATACACAGCGTTTCCCCTCTGTCAAAGTACAAGTCCGCATGGACCAGGAGTTTGATAATATACTGTGGGGTGAGGGCGGGGCTAGATTTGTGAATGGTGCTTTATTTTTTATGTGTTAGTGATTTGGTTGTGTGAGTATGATCGGCAATGGATCGGTACAGGTATGTTTTGTATGTAATAGTGCGGCTTTGCGCTAGTGTGCAACTTCCCCTCCCGCAAGAAATGACAGAAAGATTTGAACAATATTTTTTAGCTAAGGCTACTCCCTTCCGTGTTGCTCGCTGGGGATGGCAGACATTAAAGTCTGCCGTTTGGTACCAGAAAATAGTAAAGTTTGAGCAACCCCAATTCCAATTTAAGCAAACGAAATCTAATCTTTTATTTTTATTTATTTATTAATCAAAATCAGATTCATCGTTGCTGTCACTCGAGCTATTGCCGACATTTATAATTAATTGTTGACTCATATAATCTATCGCCACGTGTTTATCCCAATCTGCCATTATAGTTTCTTGTGTTTTTTGAATTACATTTTGCCAGCTTTCCGCAGTTACTTTCACACATGCATTTTTTAATAAATTTACCATTTTGTTTGCCGTGAATGGGGGTTTTGTGTTATTTCTAGCAGCGTGTCCTTTAACTTGAGCCCATATTAATTCAATGGCATTGTATTGACAATGATAGGGTGGAAGTCTAAGAACCCAATGACCATGTTCTGCAGCTATTTCGTCGATCACATATCGTTTTGGGAAGTGTTTTTTTGTTCGTAATATATTTAGTAATTGTACTTTTAGTAAGGAGTTATCAACATTTTCACCATGTCGTTGAAGCCAGTCAATGATTACTTGTTTTTTGTCGGCCTGGGTCGGCATTTTATCAATTTGGCGTGAGTGATAGGATGCGTTATCCATAATAATAACTGACGGTTCTTCCAATGATTGTACCATTTCCTTAAACCAACTTTCGTAAACCTCAGAATTCATTTCTTCGTGGTACTCAACTGTTTTTTTGGATTTAAAGGCCAACAAAGCATCTGGCATGAATCCTTTCACAGACCCTGCATGGCAAATGATTAGACGTTCTCCTTTTCCCATCGGTACTGAGGTAGTGGAAGCAGCGGTGTCATCAGTCCAGCTCTTAGACACTGTGTGGTTCGCATTCAGCCAAGTTTCGTCAGTGAAAACAACATTTGACCAATCTGTAATTTTTTTGGCTTCGCTCAAAAATTCGCAACGAGCAAAAGCTACGTCGCGACGCTCCATCAATATTTTGCGTTTGTCCGATTTTTTATAAGTAAATCCAATTTCATTCAAGACCTTTACCAATGACGATTTTTGACCTCGGAACAAATCACATTCACGCAAAGAAGCAACAAGTTTTTTAAGTGTTGGAACTTCTTTACGTAAGTAATAGTTATATATATGACGGCGTATAGCGTCTGCGTCAAAGTTGTCAACCGAAGTCACACGACGTGGTTGGCGTTTTTTCTTCGGCGTACGAAGCTTATTCTCCTGCATGCCGCTTGTTCCGTAGGCTTCGGTAGTAATTTTTGTAATCGTAGATGCACTAATACCTAACGCGGCCGCAACGCGCTCTCTCACTTGCGACAATGGTAAAAGCGGGCCGCCATTTTGATACTCTGCTTCAAAGTAATTACGAAGCTTGATCACCATTTCTCTCGTCTGTCCTTTCAGCACTGATCCTTTCGGCATTTTATAGTTCCAATATAAAACTCAGCAAATAATTACTAGCACGGGCGTCTTGTTGCGAGTGACAGTGACAAATACAAAACGGCGGTGGACCATTGAGTTTTACTACCTTGATAAAATACTACTGCTTACCCATAGACAAAAAAATTGGCAGTCATAGGAATTGCCGATAGAAGTGAAAACTTATAACTCAGAATTTGATAGCTTACCTTGGAAACTACACGGGTGTAACCGGACGGCGTGGCCTCGCCATCTGGGCATGGCCATCTAGAAATGCGTCAGCATTTCCCATTGGCTGATGCGTTTCTAGATGGCCATGCCATGACGGCCTGTCCACGCCCTTTCAACATTCCCCATTGGCTGACGTATTTCTAGATGGCCAATAGCCATGGTCATGGCGCCATTCCTAGGACTATTCTCTTTCCGCACAGACTCGATAGAAAAATGAATCGAAATCGTGTCCACTATAATCACTTGGTCACAACACTTTAACTGACAAATTAGATCTGTCAAAAAGAGGATAAACGGTTGGATCTACTATAGTTGGTCAATAGCATCTGACACGGAGAGTCAGAAGACACGGGTTCGAATCCCGTCCGAGGATGGAATTTTTCTCTCTATAAATTTCAATGTTTGAGATCGCTAAAGCAGGCGTTAGTGCTTTAAAAAGTAATACTATTATAAAACAAAAAAAGTGTGTGATGTATTAGTGCGCTCGACATGCACCCGACCTTGGTTTATGCCAAATTTGAAGATTCTAGAAACTTAAAATGTGATCTAGATCAACGGGAAGTACCCTACAGTTTTTCATTTACTTGAGAGGGTCAAAACCTACTGCATAAATGACTGTATTTTGTATATGCGTTTGTACAAACCAGATTCACACCAGATAACATAAATAAATGTAATACTAGCTGCGCCCCGGGGTTTCACACGCGTGATGATTGATTTATTGTTCATAAAAATTATGAAAATCTGTCTAGTAGTTTTAAACGTGTTGCACGGACAAACAGACAAACTTGTCTGTCTAGACAAGAAATTAAAGAAAACTGATTTAGGTTCTAACACCTTCCTACCAACAAAAATGTTTTTATTGTAATTATCTCATACTAACTGCGTTCAGGGGTTACACCAGCGTGATGATGGACGATGCTGATGATGATGATGAAAAGTACTTTACGTCCTATTCCCAGACCTGCTGAATATACACACAAAATTTCATAAGAATCGGTTAAGCCGTTTCCGAGGAGTTTTGACTCAAACACTGTGAAACGAAATTTTTATATACTGCTGACCCGCCATCCAGCGGCTTGCTTGCCAGCCTCGCGGGATGCGGTTAATTACAGTTTTTTAACTATCCCACGGGAACTCCTTAGTTTACCGGGATCAAAAGTATCCTATATGTTGACTAAGGATATAAGCTGCCACCATACAAAATTTCATTTAAATTGGTCCAGTCGTTTCGGAGATTAGCCCGTACAAACACAAACAGACAATCAGACAAAAACAGAAAAAAAAAACTTGAGTTGAGAGGTGTCAAGGGACGCCCGGATGGAACGAAGTTCCTCATCAGAACAAATAATGCTGTAAATACAAAACCATGGTAAATATTCCAATAATAGGTACCGATAATCGCGCGTATAGGGTTACTTCAATAAAACTCCTTTCTGCGTATGGGAAGTGTTCAAAAATATATATTTCTCAAAATTACATATTACATCCAGTGAATGAAATGCCTCCGCGAGCTAACTTTACCTGAGTCGCCATCTAGTATAAATTTACGGAACTAAATGGCGTTACTTGCTACGATTACAACATCTGGCTTGCTTTCTATAAGAGAGAGAGAGACAGACAGAGAAACATGCGACGCCGCACTTGCTTTCTATAAGAGAGAGAGAGAGAGACAGACAGACAGCTTACTATAGCAAAAAGTGTCGTGACAACTTTTCGTAAGATTTTTTTCCGTCTAGCCCCCTTTCACAACGCGCGATAAGGAACTTCGTTCCAAAAATTAAAAAACTGATATCAGTTCAATCCTTACATCCCCCTGACTCGATTGTTAGCAGTTTTTTTCATTGTACAGAAATTCGACCTCTACAGTTTTATTATATGTAGAGATTAGATAGGTGTACAGACACAACCTCAGTTACGGTTTTATTATATGTATAAATAAATTATGATCCCTATTATAATACTGCTAGTTACAACTATCGTTTTGCACCAGATAACATTTTGTTTGTACCTATGTAATACAGCCGAGCGATTCTCTAAGAGCAATCATCGTTGTATCTGTGACCACATCCGTGAAACAAATGATGAGCTGACAAGAAACGTTGGAAAAACAACCTTATGTACAAGGGCGATATCTCACAAAGTATTTGACATCAGTAAGCTCGTCGATGAGCACATCGACGAATCATTAGACAATCGCACGGCAGATTTGATATCAGACTTGGCCGCAAAGTAGAGTCAATATATTAGTCATTTCTGCACAGTGGGCACATGTTTGGTCCTGAGTTTGGACCGTTTCTGTAATTTAATGGTTAAGTTATAGTCACTTACTATGGTGGTAATATTTTTACTTAGAACTGTAGTTTTGCGCGGCACTTTACCTCGTCACCCGAGTGATTATTTTTTAGAGTCTCTCTCGGAAAGTATTTTCACTACAATGCCATTCACACCCTGACACAGTAATGCCTGTGCACATTTGCTTCGCGGCAGAGTACCACTACGGTGGTACTAACCAAGACGATATCTAGCACAAGAGGACTACCTAAGTAGGGTTTCCTCGCCTTTTACGATTCGCATTCTAAAGGTGGAGGGACTATTATGAGGTACTAATGTCACATGGATACGATATGGACAGGTTTTCGGTTGCCGTGGTACCGACTTCTTGGGGAACCCTTCGGCGAATTACTACACTTAGTCCATGGCGAGGTAACTTATGTGGTGGTAAATGAGATCCCTATGTGAAGAGTTAAGTAGTTTTGGCGCGAACAAACATCAAACCGAACTGATATAGTTTTACAATTATAACATTAGTGTATTCTTATTAACTTACGTCTGAACGTATCCTTACCTTGGATAATATTGCAGTGTTCAACTCAATGCAGTTGCAGTGCCACTCGGTGGTTTCTTGCAGAAATTGATTATCAATATTACAACGCAAGTAGCAATAATATTATTAATATTTTTTTTTTCTCTTTATAACAATAAATATGATAGGCTCGTGTTTACACGATATGCCATTCTACCCCCGCACTAGGGTTCCCTGTGTTGCAAGCGGCATGGACACATAATAACACATCACAGTATTCAAGATCCAAGAACAAACATTTATGCTAATCACACAAATAGTTGCCCTGGCCAGGAATGGAACCTGGGCCTCCGTACTTCGAAGGCAAGGTAACTACCAAATGAGCTAAAAGAGCCTTCAATATTGGTTTCAAATTGGGTTAACCCAATATGATTTTAATCATACAAAATTGCTTCAAGATAATAATAACTAATAGTGATGGATGCGTAATGAATAGTATTTATAGAAGTTGGTATCTATCGTACAATAGTACCTACAACACGGTAAGCCAATGAAATCCTACCAACCATATACTTTTAGCTAAGTACGTATGTAAATTTTTATAGGTAGGTATAGTCAAAGCTAGTTCATCCTAAGGTTGATCTGAATATGTTGCACATCGTTAGTTCGCTATCGATCGGCGCAGATAACTGCGGGTCCTGGAGGGGTGGAGGGTGGAAGCAGGCACGTAGCCAGGAGAGGAGTGTTTCCTCTTTATAGCACTGCAGCAGATGAAGGCCAGAGCGCTTAAAAGGTTAAGGTCACTTAAAGTAAATATGGCAAGTATCCAAAACAGTTAATTTATGTTAGAAAAAGGAATCCTTAGCTCACACTTGGAGCTTAAAAGAACGCGATTTGAAATCGTGTCGAGATCTTTACTCATATCATAATCCATAACGCGGAGACAATGAAATCACGTACCTACTTACCTACAAGCCGTCTCATAGCAAATGCTGTGCAGAACCTGATGTTCGGAAGCTACCTTTCCGTTATTTCAAGGACATTAAATAAAATAAAATAAAAACAATTTCCAAAATTATGATTTAAAACCTTGTCTGAGTAAACTCGACCATGTACCAGAGTACGTATCTCAGATAGTCACTTTATATCCGAATCGTCGCGTCGCTACTATTATAATGTGCGATTAATTAATCTACTGTTTCCAACTCGCCTATGCTTTGATTATTTATCAAATTAATTCAGTGGCTTTGTATCTCGTATTCTATGCGAGTGAAGCCACGAGAGGGTCAGCTAGTTAATATTATATATGTTAAAGTTTGTGTGTATCTCTGTCTGTATCTCCGTATCTACTGAAAGGTTTAGATGAAATTTGGAATGAAGATAGTTTAGGTTGTGAAATAAAATAAACGCTCATTCAATATATAAAATGAAACCGTTAAACATAATTAATATAGTAGGTAATGTTTATACGAGTATGGAAAATTTTCCTTTTTTTCACTCAAAACTCGTAAAGATAAACACCATGTATTTATTTTATTCCTTGGTTTTGATTTACTGAAAACTTTGAAATAAAATATGCGTCACCAAATGCTATCCGCGACTACTACTTGCAGATGGCCATAAAAGATCGGAAAGTGGATGTGACGGAGGCCCTGGACCGGGTGGAGAAAGCCGACTTATATAAAAATAAGTTATAAAAAAAAAATTAGACAAGCTTAGGCTTTTGTATTATGTATGCGTGTATACCTTGATCATTCACGCTCACTAAAAGGCTTCTTCTCGCGGCGGCGTCCTGTGGCGGGTCGTCCTCTTCCCTCAAATATGGTTGAGGAGGGCGATGGCTGGTACACGTGTCAAGCTCGTGAACGGGCGCTGCTTGCGGGAGCCGGTATGCTCTCGGTATGTACGATATTTAGAAATTAGTTAAAAGTCTATTTGTGTAAAAAAAATGTATTATGTAAGTTTAGTAAAAAAAAATGTCCTCCTGTATTCCGTTAGTAATTTAAAAAAATTAATAATTATAAGTTTAAAATATAAATGTAAGCAATGCGACGGACCCATTGAGTCTGTGAACAAAAGCAATAATAACAAAAAAAAAACAAAAAAAAAATGCAATCCCTGGAGGAAGTGCAATGCATTTCTGAAATGTATTTGTAATTTTCTACAACCTTAAGTCAAAATATTATTTACTGTAGGTAATTATTGTCTAAGAAATCAATTTCTACATGACGACTGAAATTGGGGAAAAACACTGATTCTCCACAAGAACCACAACTTTTTTTTTATTTTGAAATACCGTACCGTTACAAAATTGATTTATTTTACTTTAAAAAAAATTGAAATGACCTAATTTTTTATTATTTTAATTATCGCTGGGAATATTCTGCAGAGAGCCAAGCGCAGAGGTTACGCGGCTGTCAGCAGCCTACTCTCGGACAGAGTTCGAGCGCATAGATGAATATAATACCTGGCGGAAAGTCGACTGTCGCCTAAAATTCTAAAGTACTGTCGATTCTAAAGTTAATATTTTATTTTATTTTATTTTACAATTTTAGGAAAACTTACATCTAGGTCTAATAACTAGGATACTTAAATATTGTACTAAGGGACATTTACAAGTTTATTTATATTTACAATATGCTTAAAGTTCAAAAACCACAGATTAAATAATAGTAAGTTACAAAAATGTATCTCTAAAACAGACTCCCGAGTTGTGAGATTTGGGGAAACAGTTTTCACGGAGCGGGGAGTTACTTTATCCATATTATATTTTACGTGGGTGACAATAAAATTTACTTAGGGATAAGGTACATACTACATATCGGCCCAGCAGGGCTATTATGTATTTCAGTTGCTAACAAATATTGATTGAAATCTAAAAAAATGGCCGCTCTATGTCACTTTTGTCAGCTCCAGTCATCAACTTGCTAACATTTTTGCCTACTGGAGTTTTCAAAAATGACATAGAGCCGCCATTTTTCAAGATTTCAATCAACATTTGTTAGCAACTGAGATACATAATAGCCCAACAGGCGGCATCGTTTCTTAGGTACTATATTAACTGCATTCTAGCGCACTTAGGATTTATGAACCCCACATGTTGGGGACGTAATTTCTCAATTGAAAGCCCCGGCGCGGCGTATCGCTTACTATTCATATTATGCAATTTGCACTCATTCGGAGTTCACGCGGAGCTAAGTAGGTGGTAGGTATACATAGGTATCCGTATAATGGGTAAGAAAACCTACTTAGTCAGCCCATTATGTTCCCACTGCTGGGACTCGAACCTTTCTCTCAGAGAGAGGAGTTCGGCCATTCACCACCACGCGGGCCCAGTGCGCGCACCACGTGGTGGATAGCGGCTTGGTGGATAGGCTAGTCGCCAACTCATGTCGAAGATTTCAGGTCACCTGAAGGCCTTTGAAATAGCCTAACGACTGTTGTCCTAAGGCAAAGAACCGGGCCATCCTAAGCATAGAAGAACTTGAACAATGCCACTAGCAGTCACCCATCCAACTCCTAACCGCAGCAAGCATTGCTTAACTTGTTGATCGGTCGGAAAGAAAATGTAAACGCTATGATATGTTTATAAATTATCCCCCTAGGACGAATTGAATTCTTCAGTATGAATCAGTCTTTTTACGGCAATGTTTTTTGTAATTTAGCAGTGAAATTGAGAACTTATGCTTTTCAGTTCACATATATGACATAATACGAGTAGTTATTGGGTTCCAGTGAATTTCACTGAAATAATGAAATATTTGAAAGCCACGTTTACTCCAATCGTACTCACAAACATACTCATAATAATAATTATTATTAAAATATTTAATATAATATATATTATATATGCCAATATAATTATGCCAATATTTGTTACCTATTTGTTTCATATTATACTCGTATATAATAAAGTGACACAAAATAATGAACAAAGATTAAAAAAACACTCAAAATGTAGTAAACCATTGTTGAAGGAAAAGTGTCCAGAATGCTGGCTATGTAAATGCAAATTCTGGAGCTATGCTAATTTTTTGCGCAAAATCTGAGCCAGCATTCTGATCACCCGACGCTTCAACCAAGCGTTTGGCCAAGCCCGTGAATATTTTGTATGCGCCTAGACCCCATGAACTCAAAGTTTCTACCCCAAACGGTACAAATATGTAACCTCCATCGAGATTATAATAGCATATTTGCACCGTTAAAAGTTTTAAGCATTTGTCGCTGCCACACCGGCCTGAGCGTAAGTTTGTGGAAGATGCGACGGTGCAAGTGTATCAGCACAAGTAGCATGCCATAATTATCATTGTAATACATTATCAACTCTTAGTATTTTTGTTGTTACAAAACAATAGCTTTGATAGTTTCCACTTTAAATAGTAGTCGGCCCCGGACTAAAAGCTACTGACTCCGGTCCGGTTAGGGCGTCGCTACCTCCCTAACCCCCTCGATCGATCCGTCGATAGTGCCCGCATCATGGAGCCCACTAATAGACAGGGATGCTCCCTTGCCAGACACACTAATTTGGGACGTGAAATAGAATTACCGTCTGTCTATGTTTACTTTTGTAGAGACCCTAGTATTTAAGTTTGTCTATTTATTATGAAGTGGATGGTTTGGCTTTGAAATGATTGCTGTTGTGTTGTACTATGAATTAAAATGAAATATAATGTATTTACGACGGTGGCATATAGCATTATTAAAAAAAGTAAGGAAGAAGAGTGTCAATTTTACCGCTATGTCATAAAATGGTCCAAAATTAAAACCAGCGCTAGTCTTCCGTTGCAGCCAGTCTGTGATGTCGCGGTGGATTTATACTACACCAGCTCAAAAGTAAATAACACTACAACCGTATAGTTAATTTAGTAGCTAATAACTAACAAACCAACATTAAATTAAACAATTTTATATCAAACTTCAAATAAGACTACATATACAAAACGACAAATAAGTTACTATCAGTAAGTAGATACTCTGTATGCGAAATAACATAACCATATCCTACCTATATTTTCCAGTGTTTTATTTAAGCAATTTGAAGTAAATTAAAATTGAAAGTAGAGGTATTGTATACGATCGATATACGATACGAATAACCTTTTTTATATACACTCATGCCACAATAGGGCTCCCTTGTTGCGGGAGCCATGGAACCACAACAATCCATCACACTGTCCAAGACCCTACAGCACACATTTCTGGTGAGCGCGCAAATATTTCCCACGACCAGAGATTGAAGCTAGGACTCCTGCTTCGAAGATAGGGTCATTACCATGAGCTTGCGGGGCCGTCTCGTAATATTTTAATGCTTGAAATACTCTACTACAGAATTCCAAAATAAATAGGGATTCAGATAACTTTTTAGAGAAAAAGGCTGTCATGGCATAGTCATCTAGTAAATAAACTTAGCGTTGAAAGTATTGAAATTAAAACGACATTTTGTCTCTATCCCTTAACAAAGTATGGCAGAAATAAAAGAATGTTTCAATTTTATTGAGAGACAATGATTTGCAACCGACTAGGACTTCACGCGTGGACCAATCCCTTCTTTCCTTCTGAAATTTAAACCAATCACCGAACATGTCTATTTGTTACCTCGGAAGTAATTCGTATTTGGAATCATACGTCGTTTAGGTTTGAAGGACCACTTTTTGTGTGGAATTTGTTCTGAGTTATGCTTCCTGACATTATTTCTTCGTAGCCTAGAGTATACTTCTGAGGTGTTCAAATTTAAATTACATCAAATTCGGGCAAGCTGCCGTGCGATTCTGTAATAATTCGTCGCTGCGCTCGTCGATGAGCTCATCGATGTCAAATACTTCATGAGATATCGCCCTTGTAAATGAGGTTGTTTTTCCAACGTTTCTTGTCATCTCGTCATTTGTTTCATGGATTTTGTCAAAGATGCAACGATGTTTGTTTGTTAGAGAATCGCACGGCTGTTCATAACTGAAGAGTGTTTCCCCTGTCTTGATGATATCGTAATTGACGGTGAATGACAATAATCGATCCCGTAAGTAGCAAGGGTTACTAAACTAAAAAGGGTGAAAATTTCTTTTTACCATCACATAGAGATCGAACTCAACACTAAACAGTGTGAAATAACTTCTTGAAGTGTGTACCATGATAGTTCAAATGTACATATCATCACAATATTGTGCGCATGGTTCATTTTTTTGTTGTTTAGTCCCTTGATGAAAGCATGAAGGCTTATTAAAAGTTTAATTCACGATTTTCCGTGACCATTGGAATTCGAATAGCGCAGAGGATTTGCGAAAACGTATTCTAATCGTAATCGTCAACTTGTCACGTTTCGGCGTACAAACTGTGAGTTATCTGTGTCAGTTGCCCTACATAGATGACAGTTTGTACCATTTTACGTAAACGACACGTTACTTTTCACTTGCGCAGTTATTCGTTCTAGGCCCACTGGAATATGGCGTCAAGAAAGATTCACATAATATCGCCCAGGGCGCTTTCTATGACACTATACAAAAACTGGCGCCATTAAAATTTCGATGGTATTCATTAATTACATAGGTATATATAATAAACATACATTTCATCAGAAATTCCACGCGGAATAAGTCGCGGGTAACAGCTATATATGGTATGGCAAATTATATAATAAAAAAAATTGAGAAATTTCTATAAAACGCATGTTATGAGTCACTGGGTATGTACAGCAATTACGTTATTTGTAATTATTTCCCAAATAGTCATAACTTTAAAAATAATACCACGATATCAATAAGGTCACAAATTCCTAAAAATAAAATAATTACTCCAATTATTCAAGTATATTTTAAATTGAATAATTCATAACAAAATTCGTCCTATATGTATAAATAAATACATTTGAATAAAAATTGTGCCCCGTTAGCATGTTAAGTTCGAATTAATCAACCATAACTAATATTGCGGCAAATATAATTTACTCTATAGAAAGCTAATTCAATATCTACTGTATAGTGTACAGACTCTTCTACTTTTAATAATTATGTAAGCACAAATTCAAATTACAGTATTACATCCAAATTAAACCTTCTGTCCGATCCACTAGCTATAGCAACAAGAAGAAAATAAACAAAATGAGAAAAATAACATCCCGGTCAACCCCCTCGAGCGCAGCAAAAAGTACAAAAGCCCTCCCGCCGCCGCCGTCCGTCCGGCATTCCCAGGAATGGAAGAGCGCGCCCCCTTCTGCCGAGAATCAGGAGCGACGGGCAATCTCGTGGGAGATACCACCTTCATGGGTGGATTATATGTTCAAGACAGTTAATTTTAAGTCATAGTCGAATCGAAAATATTAGATAATATTATATCTGATGAAAAAAAATAAAAAGGACTGTGTGACTTTCTTGTCCATAATGCAGGGTAAGACAATTATTCGTCCGCCTTATACATCTATTCCTATAAAGTACATAGTACCGTGACTGGCTGATTTATCTATGTACGGCTAAGTAACCTAACCATGGATTTAGGGACTTCAAATTTGGAGTAAGCGCAGTTTTGAATACCCAGAGGTCTACTAATAAGGGGTATTTTGCTATAAGTGACAGGCCGAGCAATTTATGCATCTATTGGTATAAACTATGCTTTTCATGATGTACTTATATATATATATATGAGTATATATATACTAGCGACTTCGTTCGCGTAGTAGGCTCGGCCTTCGACCTCGCCATTACCTCCCATTTTTTTATAATGTAAGAACCTTCTACGAAGTATTAGACAACATTTAAAAAAGACGACTGAAGTTGGTAAAGCCGTTCTCAAGTTATAGCGTGACCAGGAAAAATAAGGTTTCATATTTATATATTAGATAGATATAATAATAATAATATTATATAGCTAAAGAGGAAAGATTTGTTTGTGTGTTTGAATTGAATCCGAAATTAATAATAATAATAAACTAATCCGTTTTAAATTTATTTTTCATTATCAGAATCCTACATTAACCCTGATGAACATAGGCTATATATTTTGATTCATCATCATCATCACCCATCACCACGCGGGTGAAACCGCGGAGCGCAGCTAGTGACTTTTAAAAAGCTTTTCGAAATGTAGGTCTACACTGCACTGTATTGCGTTTGTCACCTAGACACATTGGAGTTGTTAAAAAAACAATTTTATTATATATCTGTTTTAGCTCAGCGGTGAAGTAAAACCTACATAGAGGCATCAGAGCGTATCGAAGATATGAATGAACTCACTCCCCATGTCGACTTGTCACGTGATATTTGTAGGGTGATGATTTTTTTATCGGGGTCTAGTATCGATGAGACAAATATAGGCTTACGATTATATAAAAGCTGGTCCGCCAGCGGCTTTGCTCGCTTAGTCAGGATTAGGGATGAAATTTACAATATGCTTCAGGATATTAACAAAAAAGGGTGTGTACCATTCGAGAACGTTAATAATGATCACACTCAAATAAGACATAATTCAGGGGGCTACGTTTTGCGAGGTTTGTTTGGAGAAGATAATATAAGTTGTACAAATATACAGGGTTATTTTTATACCCAGTTTTAGTAGAAGAAGTAAGTCCCTATAGGTACCTAGTCTTGCACTTCCTAAAAATTTGATTGACAAAATGTTTAAAGTTTTCTCATATTTTTATGTTTCTGTTTATAATGTTCAATGTCTTCGGGTTCGCCACGAGAACCGATTCAAAATTTTCAGATGCCATCTTCTGCTAAAAATAAGTACAAAATAAGCTTATTTTTACATCAATAACGAATTGATAACAATAATGAAATTGGTACAAGTGTTTGAACTTTAGCCAAACTACCTACAAACTTTTTGTTTGGCTAAAGTTCAAATATTTCTTTCTATAATTAATATTAGGTAATTGATTTCCAAACAGAATTTAATCAAAGGCAATTTCATGAGCAGAAGATCTAGAAAAAATAATTAATGATAAATCTGAACCTAAAACTTTACTTAGAGAACTGTCAAAAATTACGAGAATACATTTTTAACAATTTTCACCCTGTGGTCATGGTGATTATGACCACGGTGTGGTTATTCTTAGCAAATTGTTGGTTGGTCAAAATTATCGTGTGTGGAGCATGGGCGAAAAGTGTTAACAACGCACTCATAGTGATCAATCTTAAGGACCCAAAGCTCGTCCGTGCACATACTAAAATAAATAACTCTTTTCTACCTCTAAATATTGTGTGTTTTTAAAGTACTACAGTTACCTGGGTAGCACTTTAAAGAACTGAAAAAATCAAAACGCACGAGTCTAGTAAACAATGTGTTGATTACATGAACAAAATCCACTGTAATAGGACAATATTAAGAGGTGGAAAAAGTTATTTCTTTTAGTATGGATAGGTACGCGCTATGCGTTCCTCTTTTAACGTATATAGAACAGCAAACTTGGATAAAATTAACGAAAATTATGAAACTTACAGAACACACTTAAAAAAGACGTCAACTGTCAACATTCCATGTCGTGGCTCCAAAGGTTAAGGCTCCGCGTTGATGACTGATTAGTCAGTCAGTCAATCAGGACAAGTAATTATATGATTAATTAAATGATAAGGACAGTATTTCAATGATATAAAGTATACATACATTTTTAATCGATCGCTGGCGTCAACAGAAACGTAGCTGACGCTGGACTGTTTTTGAATAGCAGAATAAGAGAACGTATAAAATCAGCCAGCTACGGTTGTCAATTTAGTTAGTGGAGTCGGCCCCCTTTGCTACCGCGCTTTCAAGGCATGGTCAGTATGGTCACTACCAATTGAGGTAAGGGCGCCGTCAGCCTTTCAGTGGGTCTATCACGAGTTACGTAAGCGTAACGTAATGGTATCGTTATAAAGTACAAACTATGACTTATCTATGCCACAGCTGTACTAGATAAATGATAGTGTGTACTGTATACGTCGACGATACGATTACGTTACACTTACGCAAAATTTCGTGCTAGGCGCACTGAATAGTACCTACTGAAGAATCGAATTGCAATCAATTCATTGAGACCCTCATATTTACTACGCTTGGATGGTAGAGTTAAGTACCTCCCAATCGGTAGAGTTGACGAATGCCGCCGAAAAACATTTTGAGGTGACAAAGTGTGGTTACCACTTGTTGTGTGACGGAGACACCCGAGGGGCGCAAGTTATTATCAATGGACGAGGGGAGTGTTTGCTTTATTTCAATATTAATAGCGATAAACATCTGCCACAGTATATTATGACAGTCAGTGCTTTATATCCACGCAGTCGGTGTATCGGGTTACGTTTTGTGGGGGCGTTGCCTTTAATCAAACGTATCGTTTTGGTTTGAAGTGTCGAGTGATTATGACATTATGAATTCACAGGGTCACAAGTGGTTTGTCGTCATGTTTGCTTGGTACATTGGCCAGTGAAGATGATGATGAAAGGTCCTGACGCATGGCAATAATATTTAAGAACCTTTAAATATATTCATGTGGGCTATGTATCTATATTTAGGTATATATCTTACGAAGCAGACTAGGAGCCTTTCTCAGTGCTGATGGATTTTCATTTTAGGTACATGGTTAGTATTACTGTGCCCGTGACGTACCCACGTAGAGAAGAAAATGTAGCTTAGTTTTTCCACGCCATCACCTACCTATGACATGAATTTCAGCCCAATGAGTTCAGTAGTTTTGTTATGAAAGAGTAAAAAGAATCCATCTATGCATCCAAACAGACGTACTTGTGTATGTGTGATTAGTGCGATTCACTGCGGTAGTGATACCAAATTGAATTATTTTATCATACGTTTTGCCCTCGACTTCGCCCGTGTAGAGTATTTCTTTTTCTAGATATGAATGATTGTAGCAATAGAGAGCTATGTTAAACAATATTAAGAAACACATTTTTTAAATGACTATTTATATACATTTCACATCAATAAGTTTTAAAACAAACCTCCTAAGTCATCCCTGTCAAATAAATTAAAGAACAACATTTTTTTTATTTTATATTATCTATCAAAATACAAATGTTCACACCTGTAAGTTCAAAAACAAAGTACTTTGGTACAAACGTTTTTACCTATTTTTATCCCTTAGGGGTTGAATTTAGATAATACCTTCCTTAGCCCTCCAAATATCAAGTTTCAATGACCAGCGACTACGACTTAGATTCATAAATATAAGGTCTTTGTTAATTAGTGCACAATATTATCCAGACCAGTTATCGACTCCAAACCACCCCGTTCAATATTGTGCACTAACAAACAAAGACCTTATATAAATACATAAAAATGTGATCACTAGCATAAGCAGATATATTTTAAGCTATTGCATACCTTCTACCACGGGCCTTGAGCGTGGAGACCGAATCCAGAAATTCCGTAACAAAAATAACCTAACACCCCCCATTGCGACTCCATCTATCGATGAATAACAGAACTTTTAATGACTTTTTGAAATATCACGCTTGTCTCTTTAGTTCAGCAACTCGCCTTAGATGGCATTGGTTAAATAATTATAATTGCATAAGTTGATTTGGCATCTATCGATGAATAGCAGAACTTTTAATTACTTTTTGAAATATCACGGTTGTCTCTTTAGTTCAGCAACTCGCCTCTAGATGGCATTAGTTAAATAATTATAATTGCTGCTTTACCGCGGCAGTCTCCGAGTGCCACACGTCTTTTTTTTTTAAATTGACTATAATCAACAATGTATTAATAAAAGGTTAATATTCAATATCGTATAACTCCTCCCCTGGTTCGAACACATGCGGCATGCTGAGAATCAAGTTATCCAGCATTTCTTGGGGTAACTTATCCCATTTTTGAATAGCGGCTTCCCTGAGCTCTGCCACTGTCAGGGGACGTGGCTGACGGTTCCAAACAGCTCGCTTAAGAGCATCCCACGCGAGCTATATTGGGTTCAAGTCAGGCGAGCCTAAATCAGATATCTGAAAGAGCGTAGGCTAGGACTGAAATCCTTTTTATATGAAAAGATAATTGAACTGTTTCATTGTTTTATATTCTAAATCTATATTTTTAAATAACGAATCTAAAAATGCGAAGAAATAATTATATAATCTACCGCCATAAAAAATAAAATTTCGATTAATAAAAGTGATCGCAATCTTTTTTGTTGTGTGTATATTATATTGATTTCGAGTGTATGAAGACGGCATTACAAATACTGCATACTGAAAGTTTGCAAAACTGGCTGACTTAAATTCAACTGCCGACTTTCATACCGACTATTATATTTATACATACATAGCATAATCTCGTATATTTCATGATTAAGCATTTGTTTGCTAATATGAAAACAGTGTATCGATATCTCAACAAAAATGTGTTTCGGTAGTTGTTGGTTTGCATAAATAATGTATGACAGGCAATTTTATGCTATGTTAAAAATAATAAAATTGCCTACTCAATTTCTGAACTTTGCTCTGAACTACTAGCTAACTATATAACTAATGTATTTAATTTTGTCTACGTTACAAATTTTAGCTGCATATTTATTTACGTCCGAATATTTCTTACACTAAAAAGTCAGTTGCAGAAAGCTCTTCATCAGCAGAACATTAGAAAATAAAACTTTCAAAGACAAAGTCAAAATCATTTATTCAATTTAGGCATCAAAGACGCACTTATGAACGTAAATTTTTCATTATAATGTACTTTAAAGACTCTACCGCCGCGTTCCAAAATATATAGAGCCTACCGAGACCTTTTAGTACTATTGAAACCATTATTTTAATGGAGTTGCACAATTGACAAAGTTGACATCTTAATGATCCTTTAGCTAAAGTCGGCTTTAAGCAATGTAGCCGAAATATTTTAAAAAGGTATGAACAACGAACAGATAAAACCTTCTTGGGAGATAACATTAGCGTGTTGATTCAGCTATTTTACAAAATTTGTATTAACATTTTTAAAATATTGTTGCAGTCACCGACTATAACATACTACGTATGTTGCAGTAACAAAACGCAAACTACATGCTTGGCTTGTCATTGTCGAGCAGGTGTCAAATAAAGATTTTTTTTATCTTTGTATGTTGATTCGTCGACTGGGCTAGAGTTTTGTTTGTGGTGACAAAACTTATAATATGGGAAAAACTTTAAAAAGTTTGTTTTTAATCCCTGATCTGTCAGTTTAAAGTTTCTTTAAGCACTATTGGGCTCTTATGTTTGGTGCAACTCAAAATACACGATAAAGGATAAGTTGACGTTTCCTTAGATCCATTAAAAGGAACTTTAAAATTCGACAGAATTATCGTTTGTGGAAAGATTTAATTTCGGATTAAGATTTAATGACGTCTTTAAAGGTCTTTTTAAAGATCGTTTCTACAACTGGCTGTATAAGTAGTTAAAAGAGATGATTGTATGTTTTCTCTTATTTTATGTGTATACACTATAAATGATAAAAATAATACACGTGCATTGAGTGTGTATGTATAGAAGATATTAAGCCCTGCATGAATTCTAAATCTTCTAAATCTATTCTATCAACATAACGATTATTATATAAAAAGCGTACTGTGTATTAGTATTCATCAGCTCCATTGATAGAAAACCACCCCTATGGTTCAATATACCGTCACGCATTCAAACAAGTAGCAAATTAAAAACAATTTAACAGAATTAACGATGCGATAGATATATCTATCGCATAATATTTTTTATTTCTCTCCATGGTTCGGAGAGCACTTCGGTTCCAACCAACTTTTATAAAAATATCTATGTCGCATGATCTGATGTTTAACTAGCTGCGTCCCGCGATTTCACCTGCTTGGTGATGGATGATGATGACGATGATGAAAATTCATCTATTCCACATCTATTTACTTACCAAATATAATCCAAATCCGTTCAGCTGTTCTGTTGAGTAACAAACCTCCATTCATCCAAACATTCATATTTATAGGTACTCGTAATATTAGTATAGGTATTCAGCTAGGTAATGCTTCATTTCCTCCACCTAAGCTAATTTTACTAGGTATAAAACTTTTTGTACTAGGTATAAATATTATTTTACTAGGTATAAACCTACTTTACTAGCTATACCTAAGGTTTGTTGGGTGTATTGGACACACAGATATATTGGATGGTCACGATGATCGTAAGACCAGATGAGATACAAAATTATTTGAACAATTAGTTTTATTTGCAGTTAAATTCCTTTTTTAATTGGCTTAAACTTTAAAGCAATATATAACTGTGCTCTGGTTTTTCGCTCAGTACACTTACGAGTAACTACTATAAGAGTGTAAAGCACATAAATATTAAGGTACTGCATCTACATGCAGTGCCTCTGCAAGTTGTAATCCCCGTGAGTATGTCTTTGCATAAAGCTAAACTGAATAAATACTCACCGTGCACCTTAAAACACATTCATTAAAACATAAATCGAATGGCTTCAAATATTGACTCGTTACAGACTACAATATAAAAATGGCAATCAAGGACAGGAACGAAGAGGTCGCGACGGCTCTCCTGCGATCGGTCTCGATGGCAGGAAGTTAAAATGTTATTTTTAAGTCTTATAATAGCGTGTTAATAGTAAATTAGTAAGTCTTATTGTAAATTAATGTAATAGTCAAAGAAAAAACAAAACTATAATCATATATGACTGGACTCACACTTAGTCTATAAGTCTCGTTAGATACTTGGGGTTCAGACTAGTAATTAATAAAAGGTTTAATATTGTAAGGGTACGGACCTAGTGTCTGTAGTGTATAGGAAAGAGGGAGGAGGTTTTAGTCCGTACACACTGGCTCTCCCATCCCCGCCGGTGGACTCGGACATAACCTCAGAGATACTCTGCTCTTCTGCGGTATCCATAAAGGAATTCCTCCTCCCGAATCTAAAAAAAAGGAATTAATCGCAAAAAAACTATGTGATTATCGAACCTGCTCACAAAATTTCACGAGAATCGGTTGAGAAATGCGACTTGTAGAGTCAAAGTCAAAGTCAAAATCATTTATTCAATTTAGGCATCAAAGACGCACTTATGAACGTCAACTTTTCATTATAATGTACTTTAAAGACTCTACCGCCGCGTTCCAAAATATATAGAACCCACCGAGAAGAAGCGGCAAGAAACTCGGGGCCATTCTTTTTATATGGATGTTTACAATGTTTCTACTTAGGTACTACAAATATTACATTTTATGGGTGGCAGAGAGACAGCTTGCCAGAAGTGGAGTATTCCAAGCATCTTTATCTTCTATATAATGTCGAACTTTATAGTAAGCTTTTTTTATTAAAACGTTTTTTACAGTCAACTTGAATTTGCCCTATGTGAGCTCAGTTATGTACTTTGGGATTTTATTGTAAAAACGCACACAATTTCCTAGGAATGACTTATTAGTCTTCGCAAGTCTAAAACTAGGTACAGCTATCCTATTTGTATTTCTGGTATTAAAAGTGTGGTGATCACTATTTAACTTATATTTATGTAAATTTTTACGAACATACATTATATTTTCAAATACATATAAGGAAGGCAACGTTAATATATTGATTTCTTTAAGATTATTATTTTAAGATTATTAGATATTAGAGGAGATCACATCCGGACATCCGGACATACGAATGCATTTTTGCCCAACCCATACTTATTGCAGAAACGCTTTGCTCGTAATTCGCACTCGCTCGCTCTATAAGATGTGTTTGTACTTGTTAAATTGTAATAATTTTGAAAACTGTCTCGGCAATTAATTTCTTAAAAAAATTACGCCAAACCTACTCAAAAAATTATGTTGATTGTTTTATTTTACATTTTATCTCAAAAAATAAATATTATGTAATATTTTATGAAATGTGTTGTATGTTCTTAAATTAAACTAATTAAACAATGAGTAAACACAGGCCACACGATGATCAATATAAATTTGTTACAACACTTCTAAACACAGTTAATACTAATGTCCTTGATATTTCACATCGCATCGTGTAAATGCACCCTAATGCAGTAAATTCAGTTCAATTCGATGCGACGAGAAACATACCAGTGCATGCGGGTGGGGTGCCCTTACGTGTTTTTATTTCCCTTCTCTCGACGATTTGGTGCGACGAGGGTGCGTCTTTGTTTTTTTATAGGGCTATTAGTATTTATAAAGGACGCGGGTGGAGGGTTATTCCTTTTAATTAAACCGAATTAAACGGTGCATATAAAATGCTGATAAGTTCACGTTTAAAATATTCACATTATAGACGGGGTTCGCCTCAATACCATGCATATTTTGTTTCTTGGTGTCACTTGGAACAGAGCCGAAATATCGGACACTCAAACAAAATATAACTTTTAAATCTGTGTTTGTCCCTTAATAAATATTTAGTTATTTATCAGGTACAGTGTCTGTGAGGTTGTTAGATGGATCAAAGAAACAGTTATATGCTTATTTACGGGCCTATATACAAGACATCTCCTTGGTTCCCAGAGAAGGATTCCAATTATCATTCGCTTGCAACAGACATCTAGAGCAAAGACATAAATAAGTAAAAAGAAGCGTTACCTGTTACATGACTAGGTATCTTGTTTATAATGTGAATATTTGTTATGTTTGTGACCACGATAGCTTGTAAACTACGAGTATTATTCACGTATGTTAGCGGCCACTTTTTTTTTAAGAACATGGATAAGGTAAAGGGAAAGGAATGAATGTGACAGTATTATACTTAATATACTTATTATTATATATACTTAATTTGTATAATTACCAAAAAAAAAATGGGCGGTACAAAAGTGTTAATACATTGTAGATATGTAGTCAAAATTTTTTATTACTTCACAGTGAAATAATTATTAATTGTTAAAGTTTTCGAAAATTCCATCTAAAAGTATGGACACCATCTTAACAAAAATACTACATGCCTATGTACAACTTATTAATGAAAACACATGATTCGCGTCAGTGAAAAAATATCTCTCTTACTCTTTCTTACACCCCCCGAGCGTTCGGTGTGAAAGAGATTGTCGCCTTTCGGCAGAAAAAATCATCATCAATATGATCACGCAGGTGAAACCACGGTGCGCAACTAGTATGTAATAAAACAAATCCCCATAATATATTTGGTTGCGAATCGTGAGCTTAAGGTCCTGTAATTGTATCTTGCAGATTAGTGGCATTGTTTGTTGCATAAATAACTGAAAAACCCATTTCAGCTGGACATTTAAAATATACTAATTACTAAGAAACTGTATCTGAAGCTGAGTCAATCTCAGTATCTAGGAAACTATGTCGAGAAAACTGCAAACGTTCTGAGCGAACTGTAAAACATCATGTATGCTAATAGTATTTTTTCTTTAGGAATATAAATGTATTGTCATTACAATGAAGTAGAAAAATAACTACCGAATAACGGAATCGACTTCAACACCAAAAAGTGTTAAATAACTTGTAGAAGTCGGTACCATGATAGTTCAAATGTTCAAGAGTTTTGAGAATCGGTCCATAAATGGGGAAAAATCGCTGAACATACACAAAAAAAAAATACATACAGTCGAACATAAATAGCCTCCTCCTTTTTTGAAGTCGGTTAAAAAATCTCTGTGAATAATAATATGTTTAAGAGTAAATAAAAAGATATGACTGTAAACGAGTACTTGATTGACAAAACTTGGACGGTATGAACTCCAGCTATTCAACCTCATAAAATAAACATTTAATTCTTGAACTTCAGAACAGAAGTCCTCGTTTATCATTAAAATTTTAGTAATTTTCTATGCTGCCGTAGTGTTCTATCTATTTATCGGACTTAAACCTCATATCCCCTTATAACTCACTTTTATACCCAACCATAGGAAAAACACTAAGGAGTGTTATGATTGACTTATTTTCAACGTTGTAACCGAACCTACCACAAAACGCATATTGTCACGCACTTGCTCATACCGACATTGCGGACGTTCCATTTAACATCTTTTAACATTTAACATTGAGAGGGTTCCATGGGAGAGTGACCCACGCCCTTCGCGCTCCAGTACCTTTAAGGGCTAAACAGAAGGGAAGTAGAAGGGTGCTTTATTAACTTTCTGATTTAATTGAGGAAGTCGGTCCTGTTTTTAATAATTGCTGCTAGCTGGCGATGGACAAAGGACGATAGGGGGCTAAGTGTCAAACTTGAAGTATCCATGTGAATCAAAGCACAGTTCAAGTACATACATTTTTTGGTAGTTTCATTGTAATTCTGCAGAGTTATAAATGTATAAATACATAGTAGATAAATTATGACTATGACAAGCAACAGGTAGGTAACATGTACACAAAAAGACGTGACACAATATCATTCTGCTGTCAAAACAAGGCATTTAATTTAAAACAGGGTCAGGTATCACCAACTTCATGATCAGAATATCCGTGATCGTGAATTGCCCGCCCGTTAACCTGAGCCTCGCGAATGGGCCGCAAAAGGCTACATTCGAAATACCACTTTTATTGGCCAACTGTATTATATGTTTCTCGAAATTTCATTACTTTGAGTAAAAAGAAACCAGTCGAGGTCGGGCGAGCTGCCTCTGATTCTCGTACCTGAGAGGGTCGTTAGAAGGCAAAACAAAGAAATGGAGTCCTTGCCCTCCCAGTCCGAGCCCTTGGATTCTTCACAAAGGGCTGTGATTGCGAGGAGAGGGCACGGCGGGGGAGGGGAGGTGAACGACCTCGCCCGGGGTGGCCGCCCCCTGCGTCTGCGCACGCTTGGGCGACGGTCTGTGACGTCCCTCATTCCTATACTTGAAGTAATTTATTTGTTTCATCTTGGTACTCAAAATATTTAAAATGTAGTTAGGTTTTACAAAAAGGTCATCTTGCTCATGAGCGAAAAGCCACTGGTGCATATCAATTTCCTTTTTCCTTAATATCTTCAATATTTGAATTACAAAAATATATTTTTGGTAATAAATTTATATTTTTTTTTTATGTTTCTTAACGTGTAAATCAGTAGGCCCAGCTCAATATTTTTTCGTTTATTATCGACCACTACCTGCACTAAATATGCGAAATGGTGTTCTCCAGTTTGTTGGTTGATTATAATAATATTTCTTATCCCTGAACAATGGTTATATGGGATTAGTAATTTTCCGAGCAGGCAGTGTCGCAGAAAGCTAAAAATAAAATGCCTTATAAACATCAATTTCAAAATTATTTCTTGTTTCATAACGCATTCCATTATTGGATGAAAAGTTTTTTCTTAAGCTACATATGAAGATGGTTTGGTAGCGTAACGTTAAAGAAATAAATATTGGATAAATAGTAAGCACCTACTCTATTTGTTTCTAATATTAGTGTCCCGGGGTTAGTAACTAATACTTACCACACCGACTCTACTCCTATTTGATCAACTTACTATATATTATATACATTTAGTAGAGTGAAAATTGTTACTGCAACTGTTCTATTCGGGCTACGGTCATGACATACTCGTACCTATATTCGTTTAGAAAAACTGTTAACTTTACTATCAACATAAAATATTATGTGTCCACAGTAACTCTACCGAAACTTGCAGAGTAGTACATGAACTGGTAGAGTTGTACTTGTTCACTATATAGCTCATTCTACCCGTTTTATTTACCCATGTACACCAGACTTTACTTCTAAAATGGTTCTGAGCTTGAAAACAACGAATGGTCACGAACTTGCACACCTCATACATAACATGAGCACGCAACAACACTGTACGCGGCTATTTAGCTATTATTTCTTTGTCCGCTACGTCAACAGACGCGGTGACTGAATAAAGCTATCGAACACTACTAACCAATCAAGATATGTCTAGCTACTACGGACTACTACTACTAGTACCTTCATCTAGTTGGGTATAAGGTAAGTAAATCATGTACACAAAATTAAGAGTTATTTAGTCCGTCTTGTAGTTATTTAGTCTGCTTATTCTATGTAGTCTAGGTTATGTTCCTGACAGTAACAGTTTTTGTACTGATCAGTTACAAGATAGACAAGGTTTATACAATTGCAATACATGAGGCACCAACTACCACTGACTTTTGTCAACAAGCTGCGCCCCGTGGTTTCATCTGCGTGATGATGCGTGATTTTGATGATCTTTTCTATGTAAACCACGTATTGAGACGAACAAAGTTAAAAAATCAAATAGAATTTTCGATTTTTTATAAGAAGAAGAAATAATGAAGATTGTTCCAAAACAAACTACTTACATTAAGTCTCACATTAAGAACCCCCAAAAATAACTGATTAGTAATTTTCCTCCTCCAGTGGTTCAATTATCTTAATGCTGACCATCTTGGTGTTCTCGGTCCTTCTCTCGGCATGATCTTTAGCGTAGTTCAATGCATCTGTGGTTTTTGTATCCAGCAGTTGACACTCTTGGTCTGACCAGTTTATTTGACTGCATCCTCTTATCTTTCCGGTCTTCTTTGAAAAAAAAACATAATAAACAATGGTTTAAAAAAAGATAAGGTAACAAACTGTGTACTGATAACATATCTAGGCACGTAGTATTGAGGAATATTTAGATAGATAGTGGTGATGGATGATGATGCTGAAAAACTATCCTATTTGTTATTCCAACTCATCATCTACTTACATACCAAACATAAAAATTCATTCTGTAGTTTTTGCCCGATAGAGTAACAAACATCCATATTCGTACATACAAACTTTCACGTTTGTAATATTTATTAGTAAGATTAACGGTTCAACGCGTCATATAAATAGATTATCTGCAACAAATATTTCTTCTTGTTGGTCGCACATCAAACACTAATAATGTTATAATGTTGATGTTAATGTTAACTAATAATGTTAATGGATAATGTTACTGTGACTCGGTCAGCTACCACGCCGCGTGACGCATTTGTTATAAACTAAAACTACTACATATGTATATAATATATACATGTATAGTAGTTTTAGTATTAAAAAACGTCGTTTTAGTTGTGTTTTCAAAGTTGATTGAGCCGCGTCTGTAGATGTTCTGGACAGATGAGCAATCCATTAGTTCAATCAACTGCAGTGATCCTCGTCGCCCCACCTGTGTACCCCGTCCCCTACCGGAAGCGGGGATCTGCATCACAATCAGGACCCTCATGAACAGTGAACACCCCTGCAGAACTCGCCATTCATGCGTAATCGCAGGGTGAATTATTGTTTCCGTTTTAATTTCTTTATGTATCAACAGACAGTTTTAGTGATAGAAAATAGACTAGTTAAGACCATTGTTTCTTTTTGATCTTTGCGCGCTCGTCTACTCCAATGCTATATATGGCGCATACTTCTATACGGATGTGAGGTCTGGACCCTTAAAGAGCAACTCCGGAAACGTGTAAAGCATTTGAAATGTGGGCATATAGACGAATGTTGCACATAAGCTGGACACATCGAGTAACCAATGTTGAGGTTTTACGTCGAGCTAAGAGGAAACGCGAACTCATGCAAACCACCAAAAGAAGAAAGGTAGCCTATCTAGGTCACGTGCTTAGGCACTCCAGATATGAGCTTCTTCAGTTGATAATGATGAGCAAGGTGGCCGGAAGAAGAGCTGTTAGACGTAGAAAGAAATCGTGGCTGCGTAATATCCGAGAATGAACTGGAATCGGAAGTGTCGCGAGCTATTCAACCTCGCCAAAGACCGGGTGCAATATGCGGAGTTGACTTGAACCAGCCTTCACTAGTTGGAGAGGTACTGATAGAAGAAGAAGAAATACCATTGTTGTTGTTTGTTGCAAACTTTTTGATTGATATTATTATTATTATTATTAGATAATATTATATAGCTTGACGAGACGGATAATCCGCGTGTCTGATGGTAGGGAGTAACTTCACCAGGCAATGATAGAGACAAAGCTCTAACCTAAGGTAGTTTGTAGCTAAAGTATTTTTCAAACCTTAACACTATACTTGCGCATTAACACTTCGCAAACTAATGTATAGCATTGCACTAGTTCAACAGTTTCTCTCACAAGTCTACCTAATAAGTACTACATAGTGCAAAAGTAGAATTCATATATTTCATTTGCAAACATTTATATATTTCATTATATATTTATTAGGTAAATTAAATACTTTATAGTTTTATTTGACCAAGCAGGTGTTAATGCTTCAAATGTCTTTTAATGACTTTAAAATGAAGTCTTCACATCCCAATTAAGATTACATTAATTCTCTAATTCGTCAGTTTTCTAAATTAGACAGGTTCCCAAACTCTGTTCTCTCGGACTCTCTAAATAGATACCAATAATTACACGAAAACGGACAAACATTTTTTATTATCCATTATAGGAATGCACGGAAAACTTTTTACATGTCAGATATAATGTCTATATTATACATACATACAATAAACTGTAGAGGTGGAGTTTCTGTACAATGAAAAAAATGCTAAAAATCGAGTCATGGGGATGTAAGGAGTGAAAAGGAACTAATTTAGATTATTATTTTATTTTTATTTTTTATACAGTGTTTTAATAAAATGCCACCCTTATAACTAAGCAAACACGTACATAATATCTTAAACTGCTGACGATCTACATTGAGAGCTGTATGGTACACATCGAACAACGCTCTGGCTAATTTAGATTATTTAGAAAAAAATGTTTTCTATTTGTTTGTTCGTCTGTCTGTTTGTAAGGACTAATCTCCAAAACGACTGGACCTATTTTTTGATATATTTTAATGAAATTTTGTATGGTGGTAGCTTATATCCCTGGTCAACATATAGGATACTTTTGACCCCGGTAAAATAATGAGTTCCAGTGGGATAGTTAAAAAATTGTAATTAACCGTATCCCGCGAGGCCACGCGAGCGAAGCCGCTGGCGAGTCAGCTAGTATTATATAAAGATAAAATATAGAAATCGGTCGGTGTATAATTATTAAATATTTTCATATTACTTTGATAAACCTTGACCAAAATTAAGTGTATTAGGAGGAGATCTTAAGATTTTGGTACTCTGGTTTCTATAAATTAAATTATTTTATTAAATTAAATTAAAAAATATATACATAATTTAATTAAATTAAAAAATATAACAGATGATGTGTATCACTGGCAAAACACCCACGTAAGTTGAAAAATGTGTGAGCTCTAGAGTATGTATGAATAATGTACCTAGTAATAATAATAATGTAGTAATAATGATGAATAATGCCTTAGTATATGAATAGAGTGATGGGTAAATATTGGGGAGCTATAGAGTATGTGCAGAGTGATGGGTGAATAACGATGAACTCTAGAGCACGTGCACAGTTAAGGGTGAATATGTTGCGTGAGATCTAGAGTATGGATGAATAATGTACCTAGTAATAATAATAATGTAGTAATAATGATGAGTAATGCCTTAGTAGGTATATGAATAGAGTGATGGGTAAATATTGGGGAGCTATAGAGTATGTGCAGAGTGATGGGTGAATAACGATGAACTCTAGAGCACGTGCACAGTTAAGGGTGAATATGATGCGTGAGATCTAGAGTATGGATTAATAATGTACCTAGTAATAATAATAATGTAGTAATAATGATGAGTAATGCCTTAGTAGGTATATGAATAGAGTGATGGGTAAATATTGGGGAGCTATAGAGTATGTGCAGAGTGATGGGTGAATAACGATGAACTCTAGAGCACGTGCACAGTTAAGGGTGAATATGATGCGTGAGATCTAGAGTATGGATGAATAATGTACCTAGTAATAATAATAATGTAGTAATAATGATGAGTAATGCCTTAGTAGGTATATGAATAGAGTGATGGGTAAATATTGGGGAGCTATAGAGTATGTGCAGAGTGATGGGTGAATAACGATGAACTCTAGAGCACGTGCACAGTTAAGGGTGAATATGATGCGTGAGATCTAGAGTATGGATGAATAATGTACCTAGTAATAATAATAATGTAGTAATAATGATGAGTAATGCCTTAGTAGGTATATGAATAGAGTGATGGGTAAATATTGGGGAGCTATAGAGTATGTGCAGAGTGATGGGTGAATAACGATGAACTCTAGAGCACGTGCACAGTTAAGGGTGAATATGATGCGTGAGATCAGGAGTATGGATGAATAATGTACCTAGTAATAATAATAATGTAGTAATAATGATGAGTAATGCCTTAGTAGGTATATGAATAGAGTGATGGGTAAATATTGGGGAGCTATAGAGTATGTGCAGAGTGATGGGTGAATAACGATGAACTCTAGAGCACGTGCACAGTTAAGGGTGAATATGATGCGTGAGATCTAGAGTATGGATGAATAATGTACCTAGTAATAATAATAATGTAGTAATAATGATGAGTAATGCCTTAGTAGGTATATGAATAGAGTGATGGGTAAATATTGGGGAGCTATAGAGTATGTGCAGAGTGATGGGTGAATAACGATGAACTCTAGAGCACGTGCACAGTTAAAGGTGAATATGATGCGTGAGATCTAGAGTATGGATGAATAATGTACCTAGTAATAATAATAATGTAGTAATAATGATGAGTAATGCCTTAGTAGGTATATGAATAGAGTGATGGGTAAATATTGGGGAGCTATAGAGTATGTGCAGAGTGATGGGTGAATAACGATGAACTCTAGAGCACGTGCACAGTTAAGGGTGAATATGATGCGTGAGATCTAAGTATGTACAGAGTGATTGGTGAGTGGAGTGAGTGGTGCCTCCCCACGTATAGGTATTCACCATTATGGATAAATAATGTGTGAGCTAAAGACTCTATCCATACGGACAGAGTAATAGTTGAATAATGGTGATCTGCAGAGTATGTGCAGAGTTATAGGTGAATGTTTTGTGAGCTCTAGAGTATGGAGAGAGTAATAAGTGTCAACAGCAAACTATAGAGTACCTACGTGCACAGTTATGAGTGCATAATGCGTGAGATATAATTATATACAGAGTTATTGGTAAATTATGTGGTAGCCTTATGCTACGTGCAGAGGTTATGGACGAATAATATGTGAGTTATAGAGTATGTACTTGCAGAATGATTGGCGAATAATTTATGAGCTCTAGAGTATGGATATAGACAGAGCGAAGGGTGAACAACGATGGGCTCTAGAATGCATGCCGGGCTATGAGTGAATAATGCGTGAACTCTAAGTATGTACAGAGTGATTGCTGATGATTAGGTAAAGTCTTAGAGTAGGTATGTACAAAGCTATGAACGAATAAGAAAAGAAAGAAAAAATATTTATTTGTAACTGTAACATGACACAAACACTAACTTACAAAACAATAAGTAAAGACACCTTACATATCACAAATCGGTTCCAACTCAGCATAAAATAGTTGCTAACCAGCGCTGCTCTTCCGCTGGCGTGAAATAATGTGTTAGACTTGAGTACGTGCAGAATGGTGGGTGAATAATGTGTGAGCCCTAGTGTACCTTACTCAGGTCATTATGTCCTACTTTGGTACTTTTGACAACTGTTTATCAGGAGAATAGTTTTAATATTTAATTTCAAATAATTTAACTAGAGATTCGAAAAGATACGCTTTCGATAATTCCGTGACGGGAACGCAACGAATCAATAAAACTTCCTGTACTGGTTATTTCTTGCGGTACATATTCGATCATTAATATACTAGTTTGTTAGTTAGTTTTGTTATTAGTTTTTTTTTGCGTATCATATTATTAGCACAATAAATTGTAATATGAAATGCATACGTAAAGGGCCGTGGCCCCACGTCCAAGGGTACGTTCAGTGAATCTCTACACGTGGTACTCAAATGACACCAATCACGGGAAATACTAGCGTACTAGGCGCTTCTGGAAGTCTAAACTGTTATATCTCAGGGGGACGAGCTCAGTCTAGTGCTACACAGAATTACCGTAGACTCGCCATATTTGGCCAATAACACCGAAATAAAGATTTTTTTTAAAGATTTGTCACAAATCTTACTACTTTTCCAGGAATTGCGACATGTGTGGGCATCGATCCGGGTCGCAATGCACCGGGACTCTGATCCGGGTTACCGTTACTTTACTATCAATACAACTACATAGTAGTGACTGGTTTTTCTTTTATTTGTTGTTTGAATTGTGTGCTTACATAAACAAGTTGAACGCTTTATGAAAATACAAAACACATACATAAAAATACATAACATAACTAAATACATACAAAAAAGTAAGATTATAGTAATATATTTTTAAGTTGTGTGGTGTATTATGATAGACGGACTGTCGGCGCAGGCTTTGTAGCATGTAAGTACATATTATAACTTAAAAGGTCCCCTCGCTATAGTGGAATAAAAACGTGGATAGGGATTTCGTTTGAGTACGTGTTCAGCATTTAAATAATGAACAACTTTTGGTTCCTGAATATACTTAGCTCATATCTTAAACCTTGTTTCTAGCCTACAACAAAAATGTGAACAGAGTTGTTCGAATTCAATTTTGATTCAAACTCGGATCAATTCTATTTTTACGGGACTTCAAAAAAGGAGGATGTATGTTAGCCGATTTCTCCACCTCTTTTTGTGGACCGTTTCGCAAAATTCTTGTTTTGTTTGGTAGAGTATACTTCCGAGGGACCGAATTTGTTGAATTTTAAATGGGACCACCACAACCCAACAGCCGTGCGATTCTGTAATGATTCGTCGACGAGCTAACCGATGTCAAATACTTCGCCTTGTACATAAGGTTGTTTTTCCAACGTTTATTGTCATCTCGTCATTTGTTTCACGGATGTTGTCAAAGATGCAACGATGTTTGCTCCTAGTGAATCGCATGGCTGTTCTCACTAGAGTTTATGACACTGAAGTAACGCTTGAACCCTTGAGAGAGTCTGCCAATGGGTAGGGATATGTCAACTGGATCTAAGTGGTAAGAACACATACAGCTGTTGGTACCTTATAGCCGTTACTCTACTATTACTTATTATATACTAGCGTCTGCCCGCGACTTCGTACGCGTAGTAGGTTCGGCCTTTGGACTCGGCATAACCTCTCATCTTTTCTTGGTTTTCATAAGAAACTTCTCCTGACAATAATTAACACGACAAAAAAATAATTTGCGAGATTGTTCTATACGTTCACATAGCGTAAACAGGAGAAATAGGGGTTGTTTTTTATATATTTATAGATATAGATATATATAGATAATTACTTACTCTTAATGTTTTATTTCATTTTATTATTTTTTAGCTTTTGTTTTTTGTCGGATATCCGTTTTGTATTCTGTGAAAATTTAAGCAGGCTGCTAATTACGGTAGGTGACGGACTGACGGGGTAGTCTTAATAAAGGTTGTAGGTACATATTGTGGCTTAAATAATCAGTTTTATTAAAGCTAATAGTTTTATGGGGAATAGATTTAAACCTTTTCCAATGCTTTAAAAGCGACCATGTCTAAAACTATATACTTATTTTAACCAGCCAGTTTAGTTATAAACTCCACAAGCACTTTCTATTATCGAGCAATAATATTTATTTAAAGAAGAAAGAAATGTAATTAATTACTAGAAGAAAATGTCGCACTCTAGGTACGTAGAATAATTGTAAATTAACAAAGACAATGTAAGCTATTAAAGCCTGGTGTCTATACAAAAATGAAATAAAACGACACCTACAAAACCTACCAGTACAGTAAAAGGGCGCAATTTAACGTTGGGGTACGTCGTAGCACGCTTAAGGTTAAGGTACAGTCATACGAAACCATGCGCATACGTTGACCACTATTCCTTAGGGCATAAGGCTGAAATTTATGCTTCTACTAGATTATACCAAGGTAGGATTCAGATTGGAGAGTTATCGTGGCGTAGAGACCCTGCCGTGACCTTCTGATTATTATACTTAGAGTTGCCATGATGTTTTGCTGAGAAACTACACTTGAGTGCGAAATATAAATAATAAATACACTATGTCACTGCCTAACTCTGGTATAATCTAATAATAAAGTATATAAAGTTTCAGCAATTTTTGTTAACTACATATTAAATGTAATATTTCTGTAATTTATGTGTTGGATATCAGGGACTTTTCACAGTTTATTATATACTTTTGTAGAAAAAAATACACATTTTTGACAGAAGTTGCTAAAATGTAATCTATAAAGACGCAATACAATGTTTTAGAATAAAACTACCTCAGTTTTGACTTTTAAATGCATAATGAAAAAGTTTTTTGACATAATAGTTTTATGTCATGATCAGCTTATTATGTTCCTATTGCTGGGACTCAAGCGTCCCTCTCATAGAGAGGAGTTGGGCCATAATCCACCACGTAGGCCCAGTGCGGCTTGGTGGATAGGCAAGTGGCCAACTCTTGCCGAAGTTTTCAGGCCGCACGAAGGCCTTCGCCATAGCCTAATGACTGTCGTCGAAAGACAACACCACAAAAATCTAAGTAACATAAATATTACTGCTTGCCAATGAAATGTCCCAATTAAAGCGAAATCTCAGATGGCTGGTAACTCTGTCTGTAGGACACGCTCGCCCCTCGTGTCCTGCGTGATCTTCGCAGCAAAACAATGTTGTTTCGAGAATTGAGTGCTTACAATATAATGCTGATATTTTGTATCTAGCCACTGCATATAGGTATTCTGACGCATTGTCTTTTATCTCATCGGCGTATACAAGGCAAATACTGCAAATATTGTAATCAAAGCTAGATAAATATAATGTATATACCTGCTTACGTTCAGATCTATGTGTTATGAAATCTATCTACAATATAAAAATAAACCCCTATTTCTCCTGGTCACGTATAACTTGAGAACGGAAGAAACCATCTGACTAATTCTTTTTTTTTCTTGTGGTAATTAATTGTCAGGTTCTTATGAAAGAAAACCCAAGAAAAAATGGGAGGTAATGGCAAGGCCGAAGACCAAGCCTACTACGCGAACGAAGTCGCGGGCAGTCACTAGTAACTTTTAAAATCAATATAAAGGTATACTATTACAGGCCTGTTGGTCTAGTGGTTAGTGACCCTGACTGCTATGCCGGAGGTCGTGGGTTCGATTCCCACCCAGGACAATTGTTTGTGTAATGAGTACGATCATTTGTTCTGTGTCTGGGTGTAATTTATCTATAATATTTATGTATTTAGAAATATATAAGTATGTTTATCAGTTGTCTAGCACCCATAACACAAGCTCTGCTTAGCTTGGGACTAGATGGCGTTGTGTGATAGTTATGGAATACTATCTGCAACCCATGGTTTCACCCGCGCGGTGATGGATTATTGCGGGGAAGATGAAAAGTATACTTCTATGTCCTTCCCGGGATCTGCATGCCGAATTTAATTAGGATCCGTTCTGCCGTTTGGGCGTGATAGATTAGGGCTCTATCAAGTTTATGTTTTTGTGTAAGTGTAGCTGTACTCTTGTACACTTTGTCGACACTCGTGTTTTGCGAACTGTTACGAACACGTTAAGAGGATCGCATAGCCAGTACTTGTCCATACTAAAAGAAATAACTCTTTTTTACCTCTTAACATTGTTCGATTTCAGTGTTTTTTTGAGTATACAATGAAAATAATAATAATAATCACGGCGACACCGTGGACCCTGATTCTCCCTGGGGCTAAATGAGACCCCTGACCCCCGGCTTGCCTTAATTGGCCGTCCGGGGGTGGAGACGCAAGAGCAAGTAACAAAAAAGCTCCAAGGGTGGAAGTGTTAAAGGGCATAACGCCGGTAGTAGCGCTCTAGTGAAACCGCAGCACACCTCTCGACACCCTTTAGCCATCCACACCAACGTTGCCTCTTTTGTCACAACTCATGGTGGCCTTTATGGGGGGCCCGTATAGTGGATGGCAAGTCACCACCTGCCTAAATATTTTAACATGAGACTAAAATTGGCAGTTGCCGTAGTCTCTTCCATAGCCCACTATATTCCTTATCACTAATAAGTTCATACCAATAGCCTGGCCATTTTACCCATATTTGTAATAGTTATAAGTACCATGTTACCCTTCATCCAACATTTTTTCTGTTTTCATACTCCTTTGTATTTTTATACCAAACAGGCCTCTAAGTGTTGGTTAAAGCCCCACTTATGCCTTTGTAAAGGACCGGATGAAATCCGAGATTTTGTTTTGAATTAAAGAAATAATAATTATAATTTATTTCATAATTTTAGCACTTACATAGGTTTGAAAAAAATGTTTGAAGTGTCTGTCGCCGAACTAGGCTCATCGCCTGTGTTTCAGCATACAGCGCCCTCCCCCTAATTTATCTCATGAAGCTAGCCTCATACTAATTACTAATAACCTTAAATATGTTTAAGGCGCGGTCCAACCCCAATTTCAAAATAATTTACGATGCTTTACGTAAGGTTGAAAATCGCTTGGTATATTAGACGATGTGATGCGAAAATGCATTAATTTTGTACGTTTTCTTAATATATTTCGATATATACTAATACGATTGAAAAAACTGCTGGTTACTACTTTAGTACTATATGTTGGCTATGTGTTACCTAAAAAAAATATAGTGTTATCGCTGAAAATTCTGAGAGTTTGGACGTGAAAGTTTATTTTTATGGACTTATTCAGGATTTCTTTCTGCAGTGAGCGAGTAATATTTATGAATTCTGTTCGGTTATTACTCTTTGCCTGTTCCTTTTCTAACCTGACCATTTTTTTCATACAAAACTATCGATCTGTTTCGTTACACTAGATGTTTAAACATTCTGCTTTTTACTATTATCAGGATACGAGCGCGTCTTAACTTAAATCTTAGGCATATTATTAACAATGTAAGTACATATCTAAACGAATGTACTGTTAACTAAACTTAAATAGATTAGAACATTAAATACCAAAAATGTTGAAAAACAGTTAAAGACGTTGAAATGTAAGGAGGTAGAAAAGAGTTATTTCTTTTAGCATGGACAAGTATGCCATCCCTTTAACGATTAATAACCTACTCAAAACTCGAAAAACATAGATAAAGGAAAAAATAAACGAAATTAATGATAGTCATTGTTAGGTTTTCCTGCCATCCCAGGAAATAGCTTCTTTCTTTATCACGACTACCAGCTACACATTATTTGCCTTACGGAGCTGCAGCTATGCTATGGTTTTTTATATTATGTAAAGATTATTTTCTTTTAAACAATTATATTTTAGAGCAAAGGTTGAATGGCAATAAACTCTTTTGTAAATGACATCACAAGTTTTTTTTCTCTTGACCAGTGTCTCAGACGTCTCTACTTACATAGCCAGTACTTTTTTTTTCTTTTCCTCCGTTCTGGAGGATTTGAGCCAGTATTTTATTAGGAATTATTTCTAGATCTGCATAATAATTAAGCTTCCTAAATCGATCGAAGATTTGTTCGTAGTTTGCGATCTTGACATCTCTACACGCATCTCGCGCCAATCCTGTGTCAATCAACGCTAGTAGAGAGGACGTTCTACTCGTATTTATAGATTTTTACTTACATTGGTAAAAGTAAGGAGTTAGTTATGAAGTATGGATTTTAATTTAAATAAACCTAACTAATACTATATACATATACATATAAATAACAATATACTTCCAAGATTCGTGATCCAAAAATTTTTCACATCTATACTATTTAATTATATTTTTTCAAATTATCAAAAAATATGATGGTGGGTTGGTAATAATCATGTAGATAAAGGAAAATATAACCTTCTGTAATGAACTACTTCATATCCGCTAGAAAAAGTGGTGTAAATGTAAACCTCAAGAGCTCTAGCTGAACACGTCTAACATGTCTGATAATTGATAACATCAATTCTACTTCCATAGACGACAATTTATAAAACTAAAAGTATATATAACTGACTATCTACTCGTACATGCAATGGATGAGTCAAATTCGCGTAGGAGACAGACATACAACTGTCCATGTGTGCTACCCTTGTTTAGAAACATTCGCGCGATTCTCATGACATTCTTAACCGAACGTGTAAACATAGGCTCTCCTTCTACTACACGAAGGTTCTGCTGTCGACAGAACGATATGTAGACGACCTCAGATAAATATGTCAAGTCACCAGTGATAGGTATTGGTTTGTGCGTCTAGATTATTGTCATCCAACTTTAAAAAAAAGAGATTTCAATACAATTGCATTTTTATGTGTGTTACTTCAGAGTTATTTTCTAAGTCAGATTATGACGGCTTTTTTTATTTGTTAGCCGGTCCCATTTAAATTTAATTAAATAGAGGCAGAAAATTCAAATATAATGTTCCGGAAATTTTGAAGTAATATTGGTTTTTTAGTACGATTTTTATCATCAATATCGGGTTTTCAACTTTTGTAGGTATCTTGAATAATAGAAGTCTTATCAATCGTTTATGTATATCTAATATATAAAATTCTCGTGTCACAGCGTTTGTAACAAAACTTCTCCGAAACGGCTAGACCGATTCTTATAAAATTCTGTGTGTACCTGAGAATAGTTGGTAAACTTTTCATCATCATCCTCCATCACCACGCGGGTGAAACCATGGGTTGCAGGTAGTATATATGTATACCTTTTTTCAATACTAGAACAATATAAAAATGGAAGTCAGTCACAAACTTTTAACTGTGTTTTATTTACGTACATACTTGTAGCTATAGTTAAAGATATACCATTCTGTCATGCCATTCTCTAAAAGCAAACATCGTTGCATCTTTGACAATATCCGTGAAACAAATGACGAGATGACAAGGAACGTTGTAAAAACAACCTTGTGTACAAGGGCGATATCCCATAAAAGTATTTGACATCGGTGAACTCGTCGACGAGCGCAACGACGAATCATTAGAGAATCGCACGGCTTATTTGTTGATTCAAATTTTAAAATAGTTTGGTTTTTGAAACATCTACTTCTTCTGACATGGATAGTCAGAAAACGTTTGAATCCCGTCTTAGGATATAGTTTTTCTGATGTGTTAACAATTTTATTGATAAAGTAATGGTAGATAATGGTAGATCTAGGAACGTATTATATGTACAACAAACTACTACAGCAGCAATAATTAACTAGGTCCTTAGTTAACCAATCAACGACAATTAACCAGTACAAAAAACAAGTGCAAGTGGCGTATTTCAGTTATTTATTTTATTTTCAGATATTTAAATTTCATATTTAATTCTCTACGATTCGAACACTGCAGTAATCGAGCTCTCGAGTAGAGTTGTCATAGCGAGACGTATAGGCATGGCGATAATATACTCGATGTTATAATATACTTAATGTTATAATATACTCGAAGTTATAATATACTCGATGTTATAATATACTCGATGATATAATATACTCGATGTTATAATATACTCGATGATATAATATACTCGATGTTATAATATCCTCGACGTTATAATATACTCGATGTTATAACATACTCGATGTTATAATATACTCGATGTTAATATACTCGATGTTATAATATACTCGATGTTATAATATACTCGATGTTATAACATACTCGATGTTATAATATACTCGATGTTAATATACTCGATGTTATAATTTTACTCGATGTTATGATATACTCGATGTTATAACATACTCGATGTTATAATATACTCGATGTTAATATACTCGATGTTATAATATACTCGATGTTATAATATACTCGATGTTATAATATCCTCGACGTTATAATATACTCGATGTTATAATATACTCGATGTTATAATATACTCGATGTTATAATATACTCGATGTTATAATATCCTCGACGTTATAATATACTCGATGTTATAATATACTCGATGTTATAATATACTCGATGTTATAATATACTCGACGTTGTAACATACTCGATGTTATAAACTACTCGATTTTGTAATATACTCGATGTTATAATATCCTCGACGTTATAATATACTCGATGTTATAATATACTCGATGTTATAATATACTCGATGTTAAAATATACTCGATGTTATAACATACTTAATGTTATAATATACTCGATGTTATAATATACTCGATGTTATAACTCGATGTTATAACATACTTAATGTTATAATATACTCGATGTTATAATATACTCGATGTTATAATATGCTCGATGTTATAATATACTTAATGTTATAATATACTCGATGTTATAATATACTTGATGTTATAATATACTCGATGTTATAATATACTCGATGTTATAATATACTCGATGTTATAATATACTTAATGTTATAATATACTCGATGTTATAATATACTTGATGTTATAATATACTCGATGTTATAATATCCTCGACGTTAAAATATACTCGATGTTATAATATACTCGATGTTATAAACTACTCGATGTTATAATATACTCGATGTTATAATATACTCGATGTTAATATACTCAATGTTATAATATACTCGATGTTATAATATACTCGATGTTATAATATACTCGATGTTATAATATACTCGATGTTATAACATACTTAATGTTATAATATACTCGATGTTATAATATACTCGATGTTATAATATACTCGATGTTATAATATCCTCGACGTTATAATATACTCGATGTTATAACATACTCGATGTTATAATATACTCGATGTTAATATACTCGATGTTATAATATACTCGATGTTATAATATACTCGATGTTATAACATACTCGATGTTATAATATACTCGATGTTATAACATACTTAATGTTATAATATACTCGATGTTATAAACTACTCGATGTTATAATATACTCGATGTTATAATATACTCGATGTTAATATACTCGATGTTATAATATACTCGATGTTATAATATACTCGATGTTATAATATACTCGATGTTAATATACTCAATGTTATAATATACTCGGTGTTATAATATACTCGATGTTATAATATACTCGATGTTATAATATACTCGATGTTATAATATACTCGATGTTATAATATACTCGATGTTATAATATGCTCGATGTTATAATATACTCGATGTTATAATATACTCGATGTTATAATATGCTCGATGTTATAATATACTTAATGTTATAATATACTCGATGTTATAATATACTTGATGTTATAATATACTCGATGTTATAATATACTTAATGTTATAATATACTCGATGTTATAATATACTTGATGTTATAATATACTCGAAGTTATTATATACTCGATGTTATAATATACTCGATGTTATAATATACTCGATGTTATAATATACTCGATGTTAATATACTCAATGTTATAATATACTCGGTGTTATAATATACTCGATGTTATAATATACTCGATGTTATAATATACTCGATGATATAATATACTCGATGTTATAATATACTCGATGATATAATATACTCGATGTTATAATATCCTCGACGTTATAATATACTCGATGTTATAACATACTCGATGTTATAATATACTCGATGTTAATATACTCGATGTTATAATATACTCGATGTTATAATATACTCGATGTTATAACATACTCGATGTTATAATATACTCGATGTTAATATACTCGATGTTATAATTTTACTCGATGTTATGATATACTCGATGTTATAACATACTCGATGTTATAATATACTCGATGTTAATATACTCGATGTTATAATATACTCGATGTTATAATATACTCGATGTTATAATATCCTCGACGTTATAATATACTCGATGTTATAATATACTCGATGTTATAATATACTCGATGTTATAATATACTCGATGTTATAATATCCTCGACGTTATAATATACTCGATGTTATAATATACTCGATGTTATAATATACTCGATGTTATAATATACTCGATGTTATAATATACTCGACGTTGTAACATACTCCATGTTATAAACTACTCGATTTTGTAATATACTCGATGTTATAATATCCTCGACGTTATAATATACTCGATGTTATAACATACTCGATGTTATAATATACTCGATGTTAAAATATACTCGATGTTAAAATATACTCGATGTTATAACATACCTAATGTTATAATATACTCGATGTTATAATATACTCGATGTTATAACTCGATGTTATAACATACTTAATGTTATAATATACTCGATGTTATAATATACTCGATGTTATAATATGCTCGATGTTATAATATACTTAATGTTATAATATACTCGATGTTATAATATACTTGATGTTATAATATACTCGATGTTATAATATACTCGATGTTATAATATACTCGATGTTATAATATACTTAATGTTATAATATACTCGATGTTATAATATACTTGATGTTATAATATACTCGATGTTATAATATCCTCGACGTTAAAATATACTCGATGTTATAATATACTCGATGTTGTAAACTACTCGATGTTATAATATACTCGATGTTAATATACTCAATGTTATAATATACTCGATGTTATAATATACTCGATGTTATAATATACTCGATGTTATAATATACTCGATGTTATAACATACTTAATGTTATAATTTACTCGATGTTATAATATACTCGATGTTATAATATACTCGAAGTTATAATATCCTCGACGTTATAATATACTCGATGTTATAACATACTCGATGTTATAATATACTCGATGTTAATATACTCGATGTTATAATATACTCGATGTTATAATATACTCGATGTTATAACATACTCGATGTTATAATATACTCGATGTTATAACATACTTAATGTTATAATATACTCGATGTTATAATATACTCGATGTTATAATATACTCGATGTTATAATATGCTCGATGTTATAATATACTTAATGTTATAATATACTCGATGTTATAATATACTTGATGTTATAATATACTCGATGTTATAATATACTCGATGTTATAATATACTCGATGTTATAATATACTCGATGTTATAATATACTCGATGTTAATAGACTCAATGTTATAATATACTCGGTGTTATAATATACTCGATGTTATAATATACTCGATGTTATAATATACTCGATGTTATAATATACTCGATGTTATAATATACTCGATGTTATAATATACTCGATGTTATAAAATACTCGATGTTATAATATACTCGACGTTGTAACATACTCGATGTTATAAACTACTCGATTTTGTAATATACTCGATGTTATAATATACTCGATGTTATAATATACTCGATGTTAATATACTCGATGTTATAACATACTCGATGTTATAATATACTTGATGTTATAACATACTTAATGTTATAATATACTCGATGTTATAATATACTTAGTGTTATAATATACTCGATGTTATAATATACTCGATGTTATAAAATACTCGATGTTATAATATACTCGATGTTAATATACTCAATGTTATAATATACTCGGTGTTATAATATACTCGATGTTATAATATACTCGATGTTATAATATACTCGATGTTATAATATACTCGATGTTATAATATACTCGATGTTATAATATGCTCGATGTTATAATATACTCGATGTTATAATATACTCGATGTTATAATATGCTCGATGTTATAATATACTTAATGTTATAATATACTCGATGTTATAATATACTTGATGTTATAATATACTCGATGTTATAATATACTTAATGTTATAATATACTCGATGTTATAATATACTTGATGTTATAATATACTCGATGTTATAATATACTCGATGTTATAATATACTCGATGTTATAATATACTCGATGTTATAATATACTCGATGTTATAATATACTCGATGTTATAATATACTCGATGTTATAATATACTCGATGTTATAATATGCTCGATGTTATAATATACTCGATGTTATAATATGCTCGATGTTATAATATACTTAATGTTATAATATACTCGATGTTATAATATACTTGATGTTATAATATACTCGATGTTATAATATACTTAATGTTATAATATACTCGATGTTATAATATACTTGATGTTATCATATACTCGATGTTATAATATACTCGATGTTATAATATACTCGATGTTATAATATACTCGATGTTATAATATGCTCGATGTTATAATATACTTAATGTTATAATATACTCGATGTTATAATATACTTGATGTTATAATATACTCGGTGTTATAATATACTCGATGTTATAATATACTCGATGTTATAATATACTCGATGTTATAATATACTCGATGTTATAATATACTCGATGTTATAATATACTCGATGTTAATATACTCAATGTTATAATATACTCGGTGTTATAATATACTCGATGTTATAATATAATCGATGTTATAATATACTCGATGTTATAATATACTCGATGTTATAATATGCTCGATGTTATAATATACTCGATGTTATAATATACTCGATGTTATAATATACTCGATGTTATAATATGCTCGATGTTATAATATACTTAATGTTATAATATACTCGATGTTATAATATACTTGATGTTATAATATACTCGATGTTATAATATACTTAATGTTATAATATACTCGATGTTATAATATACTTGATGTTATAATATACTCGATGTTATAATATACTCGATGTTATAATATACTCGACGTTATAATATACTCGATGTTATAATATACTCGATGTTATAATATACTCGATGTTATAATATACTCGATGTTATAATATACTCGGTGTTATAATATACTCGATGTTATAATATACTCGATGTTATAATATACTCGATGTTATAATATACTCGATGTCATAATATGCTCGATGTTATAATATACTCGATGTTATAATATACTCGATGTTATAATATACTCGATGTTATAATATACTCGATGTCATAATATGCTCGATGTTATAATATACTCGATGTTATAATATACTCGATGTTATAATATGCTCGATGTTATAATATACTTAATGTTATAATATACTCGATGTTATAATATACTTGATGTTATAATATACTCGATGTTATAAAATACTTAATGTTATAATATACTCGATGTTATAATATACTCGATGTTATAATATACTCGATGTTATAATATGCTCGATGTTATAATATACTTAATGTTATAATATACTCGATGTTATAATATACTTGATGTTATAATATACTCGATGTTATAATATACTTAATGTTATAATATACTCGATGTTATAATATACTTGATGTTATAATATACTCGATGTTATAATATACTCGATGTTATAATATACTCGATGTTATAATATACTCGATGTTATAATATACTCGATGTTATAATATACTCGATGTTATAATATACTCGATGTTATAATATACTCGGTGTTATAATATACTCGATGTTATAATATACTCGATGTTATAATATACTCGATGTTATACTATACTCGATGTTATAATATACTCGATGTTATAATATACTCGATGTCATAATATGCTCGATGTTATAATATACTCGATGTTATAATATACTCGATGTTATAATATGCTCGATGTTATAATATACTTAATGTTATAATATACTCGATGTTATAATATACTTGATGTTATAATATACTCGATGTTATAAAATACTTAATGTTATAATATACTCGATGTTATAATATACTTAATGTTATAATATACTCGATGTTATAATATACTCGATGTTATAATATACTCGATGTTATAATATACTCGATGTTATAATATGCTCGATGTTTTAATATACTTAATGTTATAATATACTCGATGTTATAATATACTTGATGTTATAATATACTCGATGTTATAATATACTTAATGTTATAATATACTCGATGTTATAATATACTTGATGTTATAATATACTCGATGTTATAATATACTCGATTAATCTGTTTAAAGTATTATGTGAAATAAATTTCAACCTGACAAATTTTTACTTATGTTTAAACGGTAAGTATTGTACGTTTATTCATGGTACTAGCATTGAATGTTAATTAAGCTTCTACGCATACCTAATCTACACAGATAAATATAATTGAAGTGTCTGTTTGTAATTAAAAATTAACAGCTTTTCACTTAATTCATATGAAAGTACTTATACGGTACTTACATTATACAAAACATTTTTTAAAAACATTTTGTCTGTGTGCCTGTCTGTCTGTTCCGGCTAATCTCTAAAACAGCAGGACCGATTTTAACGGGACTTTCACTGGCAGATAGGTGATGTTATAAGGAGTAACTTAGACTTTCATTTTATCATTATAATCATCAAAGACAAAGTCAAAATCAAAATCATTTATTCAATTTAGGCATCAAAGACGCACTTATGAACGTCAATTTTTCATTATAATGTACTTTAAAGACTCTACCGCCGCGTTCCAAAATATATAGAGCCTACCGAGAAGAAGCGGCAAGAAACTCGGGGCCATTCTTCTTATATAGATGTTAACAATGTATCTACATAGGTACTACAAATACATCATCCATCACCACGAGGATAAAACTGCAGGGCGCAGTTAGTATGATAATAATTCAGTAGATGGTAAGGCAGTTATGCAAGTGTCGGTTTTGGTAGGTACTACCGCAGTAGTAGAATTATTCTACTTTAAAAAATTTGTGTATAATACAAGTACAAGTACAATTTTCATTCGATTCAGTTATTGGAGTGTAACTCAAAAAGTACTGGACCGAATTCGATGAAATTTAAATGAAACCACCAGCTTTCAAACAAAAAAAGAATTTTGAGAATCATCCCGGGACCCCGTATCGAATGTTATGAGGTAACAAACATAAATATAAATAAAAAGACGTGTGGCACTCGGAGACTACCGCGGTAAAGCTATTGCATAGCTGTTTTTATCAACTTATGCAATTATAATTATTTAACCAATGCCATCTAGAGGCGAGTTGCTGAACTAAAGAGACAAACGTGATATCTCAAAAAGTTATTAAAAGTTCTGCTATTCATCGATAGATGCCAAATCAACTTATGCAATTATAATTATTTAACCAATGCCATCTAGAAGCGAGTTGCTGAACTAAAGAGACAATCGTGATATTTCAAAAAGTCATTAAAAGTTCTGCTATTCATCGATAGATGGAGTCGGAGTGTTAGGTTATTTTCGTTACGGAATTTCTGGATTCAGTCTCCACGCTCAAGGCCCGCGATAGAAGCTATGCAATAGCTTAAGAAAAATACAGTCGAATTGAGTACCTCCTCCTTTTTGGAAGTCCATAGAAAAGCACTACTGTACTTTTGAAAACGAACTACGAAGTTTCGGTTGACGGATTTCTAAATGTCTACTGTGAAAGTGAAAAAACACAAATACATTCAAGGGTGATGAAGGATTTTTTCGTTACGATTAATTGTATTTGTATTTAAGCAGTGTGTTTTATTATAGGCGGTTACTGATTGCCCTATAGATCTACTATGAACAAAGTATTTACTCATACCTAATACTATGTAGCAATTGTTATAGTTCAAGCATGTAAATTCACTTGTTTATGTTGTACCTACATGTTCTTTATAAGTTTGTTTTGACATGAGTACCAATCAAATTCATAAAAAATAATATTTTTTGGAATTTGATTGGTACTCATCAATACGGTTTACGCACTTACACAAAATCAAACTTAAACAAATTACACATTATGATGTTCAGATTTCTTATTTCATCTTCACTTCAACATAAACCACTAATCAAGTGATTAGTGTTTCACTAATATGTCATTGCATTTCATCACCCTTGACTGTATTTGTGCTTTTTCACTTTCACAGTAGAAATCGTGAAATCCGTCAAACGAAACGTCTTAGTTCGGTTTTGGCAGTAGGCCTCCTGTTACTGTAATTGAATTCGGAGTGTTAAGCGTTGTAGAGTGTCTACAGAACTTTTAAATCTGGTTCACAGTGCAATCATTAGCAGGACGCTTACCATCAGGCAGAGAACTTGGCTGTCTCATTACGTATCTACTATATACTAAACAAAAATACTATATTAAAATGAACCCCTATTTCTCATTGTCACGCTATAACTTGAGCACGGATGGAACAATCTCGCTAATTATTTTTTGTTAACTATTATCAGGAGAAGATTCTTATGAAAGAAAAACCAAAATGGCATGAAGGGAGGTTATGGTTATAGCCTACTACGCGAATGAATTCGCGGGCAGTCACTGGTCTATATATATATATATATATATATATATATATATATATATATATATATATATATATAAATTATTACCTCTCGCTCACGCTATAACTTGAGAACTTGAACAATCTGGGTCTGGTTTTTTGTTGTGTTAAGGAGGTTACGAGAAGGTTCTTATTAATAACCACGAAAAGGTGGGAGGCAATGAAGAGACTCAGTCGCTAGTATATATATTAAAATGAACCCCTATTTCTCCCGGTCACGCTATAACTTGAGAACGATGGTAGCAATTTCATTAAATATTTTAATGTTTTTTAATACTTCGTATACAAGGTTCTTGCATTAATAAGAAAATAAGAAAAGATGGGAAGTAATGGCGAGGCGGAAGGCCGAGTCTACTACGCGTACGAAGTCGCAGGCCGTAGCTAGTATAAAATAAATAATTATAATTGGGCATTTCTGTTCTATAAACAACTCGACCATAATATATCATCAAATGTTTTATATTTATTAATCAAAAACTGTTTTCAATTCTTCAAATATATTGTTACTTTGAAAAAAACACATAGTTCGACAGTAATTTCTTCGACAGGGCATAACATAATTATATGCGAAAAGAATTGCATCCCAAAAGTGCTATTTTCTTTCGTCATTTTCTGCAAGTAATTTCAAGGATTTCCTAATGACGCAGTTGGTAATGCTCATATTATCTCGTTTAGCTAATTTTTAGGGGTATTATGTTACGCCTTGCTGCAATTTAGTGGTTGGTTGTTTGTCGTACAGCTCACCGGGCTGGGGTCAAGGCAAACCAGTGTTTTTTACAAGCCACATTGATATTTTTGCATCAGACTTTGACCACCACAATTCTGTACCGATAGGTAAATTTATTTGAGAATATCGGGGTTATGTTTTACAAGTTGTTTAGGGTGATGTTATTTTTATATTTAACTTAATTAGCCGGTTATTTCAGCCTCTACTTTTCGTTGTCTATACTCTTATTGTACAAGAGATCGCCTTGGTCAATACCACCGCAGTACTAGATATTCTGCCACGAACCAGTAAAGCGCAAGCGTTCCTACGTTAAGATATGAAGGACACCGTAGCAAGTGAAATTACTGCGCGAATGCCATTGAAAAAGTTTGTGTATCAAGGTGGCGAGCGCAGTAGAGTACTACGCCAAACTAGTTCTAAGCTTCGGGTGACACTGCAACTGCCATGGCCAAACATGGTGCTTATCATCAGACCCACGACTTGCCCGTTTTGTCACACGATAGTACAAGCTATTTATATTATTTTATGCTGTGCAGTATGTATTTACAAAGTAGGTAGTATCTGCAATACAGTACTTAAGTATTACTTATGTAAGTGCAATATTGTATACTTTTACTTTAGTACCTTCTCAAGTACGAATATACAATCATTTTCCTGACTGTTGCAAAAGTACCTAGGTATGTACTAACATGGCGTGTTATTATTATGACCGCGTCATCAAATCAACAAGATACAATTTTTCCTGCAAGTATGTGGTGGGGGGTAGGGGGAGGGGGCTGTAACGCGCGGGTGAGGTGCGCGGGGCGCGGTTCAAGGCAGAGGGCGCGGCGGGCGCGCGCACCCGCAGGGGCCTCTCGATCGCTGCGCCCGCGCAGCTATTCGCCCGCAATCAATGACGCTGCCGCCGCTGGGCTTGTCGATGCCACCGCCACGCTCGAGGGCGACTCTCCGGGGGAATGTTCATTGTCACGTTGACGTCATCCCGATTCAAATCTATTATGGCCATAACTCCGGCTATAACCGACAAAATATGCAAGCGCGACCTCCGCGGACATCTGACAGCATCCGAAACGTCCGCGCAGAGTACCGTGAAGCCCTTTCTCTAATTAAACATTCCTACTTTTACGATATGAGCGACTATAATACCTGCTGAGAAGTAGGAAAACTAACGGTGAAGTGAATGATGAGTGCGCCTCGAATGCACACGTGGGACGCGTTTGCGCAAGGCAAGCTCCCAAAATGCGGACTCGTCCGCCTCGCGGCCCTCCGCCACAAATTGTGTACCTACTCACCACGGAGTACGTAACCTCACTGGCCACAAGTATCTAGGTACTTGAACTAAAAAGACTCGGTTTCGTAAGCCAGTCATTTGATAAAAAATGTTCCCTCCGATAAATTATTGGATTTTCTACAACAACTGAACGGGGTTTTTTCGTGGGGATACCGTAGCTGCATTTTTACTAACATGACTTTACATACTTATAAGTACCTACCTTGGCGCTACGTTTTCCTGAGTTCTCTCTGCTATCGGCTAAACGAGGGAGTTAAATAACTTGTCAATTTAGATTTTTTAATGTGCTCCACATTCAAATGGGTTCAAAAAATACCACAAAACAAAATATTTCAGAGCAGCTACGAGTATTCTAACGATTTGAGAAAATAAAATAGATGGGATTCCAATAAATCCCTTCCCATGCGGATGGCCTCAGCTCACCTGCGCCGCTGCACGTGGTCGCTGCTTGCGCAATGGGCCTGCGCTGCTTTCCTGCGGTCACTACCCTTCACGCAGGAACAGTCACCAATGGCTGTGCTGTGGGCTCCTTACCATCATTCATTTGTTTGTTTTGGCTCTTAGATTCACGTTGTAAAAACACCTTCCAGTTCTTAATGCAGTGATAGACAAGGGGAGGAGTTTTACTAGATGATAGTCTTAGTGTCCATAGAAAAGAAAAGTAACGATAGGTAAAATGGGTTAATACCTAGAGGTACCCATTACACAATATGATGCGGGTAGCATATAACTGGTGAGAATTATGACGTAGATATGAATTTCTTTAAAATCAACAGCGTAAAATACAATACAATAATACTTTATTGCACTTAAACAAATAAACAAACACGTAATTTACTAAATATACTCTTCAATTAAGAAAGTTCAATGGGTCTTAAAGCTTACATCGATTTCTTCCGGATAACATTTGGATGGACTACACTATTAGTAGCAGTCGATGGCGCAAAATATTGTGTTAATTAACACGAGTTTTTGCGCCACCGTCTTCTAATTGTCCGCGGAAGTACTTGGCGATCCAGCTGCAGACATACCTATATGTACCTACTTTTATGCAGCAGCCATCAAGGAAACGTCGTAGTAGATAGTATTAATTAGACACGCCTTATGTGATACTCTACTAAAAAAATTAACGGCAGTGGATACCGTTAGCCGGACACCAGCAGCCCGATTGCATAATTGTTGGCCTAAATAAACAGTGTTCTTGTATTGAGCTCTTAGGCCCCGCCACCACCGAATTATGTCGTGCATTAGGGTTGTACACCAATGTAGTGAAGGTCATGATTATCATACAATGGCAACGAACCGATCTGTATGTCACGTTGGCGTCCATGACGACACGGGTTATGCAATGCCGAGTTCTCAGTCTCTGTAACAAGCAAAATGAGGATCTTTTTGATTTGTAAAAAAGTAATCGAGGTTGATAAATGATGGAAATAAAAAGTGTTTTAAATACTGATGGGTTGATAGGAACTTGGATTTCATAGTAAGGAACTCTTTAAGGCGAAATGGTAGAGTCGTATGCCCTTTTATAAAAACCCGTTTACGTAAGTATTCTAATGTTTGTTGGGATAACAGACATTTTGGTTCGTATTTTTTTTTTACGAAAATAAATGAAGTAGATTCATTCCATCGACGGGACGTCCTCATAGTTTTTTGGGAAAGTTTAGGTACGTTTTTTATTTATCGAGGCAAAATTCTTTAATTGTGTATTCGTGACCGAATAAATTATTTTGTATTGTACCTGTTACACAAAAAAGATCGTGTCAACTGTTTTCAAAAGACTAACTAGTATTAAATATTTTTGAGGATAAAATTTGAATCATAGATCGTCTTAATGAAATGTAGAAATACTTAGTTTTTTATTGATTAAGGTCAAAGTTTTACTCATGTGCCTTTTTGTTTCACCTCAATAATAATAATTTCTAGTAAGTAGCGTCATATCTTCGTCGAAATAATTTTCGTGATTTTAAATTAAGTATTGCAATAAACTATCACAGTCGTATATGCAGTCATAAACGTGCATATTCAAAACCAGTTCACAGGCTTGTCCCATGTCTGATTACATTACCTGTGAGAAGATTCTTCCGGCTAGCAAGACACAAATTTTGTCCCAAAATCCAAATTATAAAAATCACCGATACGCGTGTCGCCTTGTGTCATTGACCCCACGTGGAACCACCCTGATTTCACATTCTCTATCTCTGTCTTGTCTGAAGTCGACAGGTATTGCTACATCGCTCGTTTCGTCACAGATTAGGTAAGACATAGTTAGTAGGTTTTGTCCATTCTCACGTGCGCGCGCGCAGATACGGAGCGCGGGCTATCAAAAAGTTCTATCCCTCTCTAGGATTGAATACAGCCTTTGCTCGCGACGTCATGCGTGGGTTTCAAGGTCTTGTGGACGGACGCTCGTATTCGGGCGCGAAAAATACCGATGACAAGACAGCCCATACAATAGACAATACATACTTAAACAAGTACCATCTAGGTACTACAAAATTATGTAGCAATTTACACGAGATGTAATAGAATCGAGTCAGCGATCGTACTTCAACATAATAAATACTTTTCATTAAAATTTTTGATTTAAAAAAGACTTTAAAATATATTATTGTTCAAAAGAATTAAACAAATTAAGTAGGTAAGTATTTTGATATTATTTAAATATAGGCTAAGTCGCTGCGTGAAGCTGTACTAAGTAGCACTAATTATGACTTAACCAGTGTTTAAGCACTCACAAATCGAGAACACACCGCAACCCTCCGGCCTCTAAAGAAATGCATTAATATCAGTTCTCATGCGTATCCGATCCCTATTCTATAGCACGGAGCGCGAGCGCTCACCTCACCGTGGAAAAGCAAGAGAAAAGGCACACTTTTTTCTAACACCTGCCCGCCATTCTTTTTAATTTATTTTGCCGCTCGAGCCTCTGAGAACGCGGTTACCGCTATTCTAACTCGAATTTGCCCGAGATAATCTGTTCTCAGTTAATTCGGTACAGTTTATGGGTGCTAGTGGTGATTACAAGGAAGTAGGTGCTGCTTTATTATAGCTGCGTTTCTAAAAAGTATATACTTACTTTGTAACAGTATGCCGCCAAAGGCAACTGCTCTTGCATTCGTGTTTGCTACTTTTGACATTGATAATAGTATATCTGCCTGAATTTTATACGTGATTACGAAAATTGTATTCTTTTCTTTTCTTGTATTAAGATATATAAAAAGTCTGATACTATTTAAACCATACAATATAATTGAAGTCCAATTCATGGTAAATGAGGTTACATTATAAGTTAAGATGCTTGTATATGTAGCGCGTTAAAATTAGATCTTGGAGAGATGCTACGCCGTAGCACTTATCGATTTATTTCTCAAATTGTACCTTCATTTAATTGCCATTCAAAATTTTGTGTTTCTGTGTTCATTTCTTATTAAATACTAATAAGTATTATGTTTACAAAAAGTTCATGCTTCAGCAAAACCTGGCGCACGGATCCAAAGAAAAACTTCGTAGTCTTTAGCCTCTTTAAGAATATTTGTCGTATTCCAGAAGTATGGTCTATTGTTAATGTGGACTTGAGTTCAGATCTGAGTTATGAGTAAGGCATTTACTGGCAAATATCGACTCGAGTAGAGATTATCGACTGTTTTTTTTTTAATGTACGGCAGCCTAAGTCCTGGAAAAATGACCAGAAAATTAGAGCCATCCTATCCGTGAAACAGTAATAATATAATGGAATGATTGTGTTAATTATTAATAATAATTATTCATTACGCCCTCCTTCAATAATCACAACTAAGTATATTGATATTATCAATGCGAAAGCGAATTTGTTTGTATGTTACGATTTAACGCCTAAACGTCTGATGGGAAGACGTCATGAAATTTGGCAAAGAGATAGATTACATCCCGGCGAAGGACATATGATACTTTTTATTATCATCATCATCCATAACCACGCAGCTGAAACCGCGGGGCGCAGCTAGTATTTCTATATAGGAAAAAATTTCTGGCACACCAGTGTATCCGTAGGATAGCACATAATATTAAAAACACTTTGATATTAAAATCATAGTTAGCAATAACATTTAGTATTTTGTAGATTCTACTAGCGATATTACGAATCAAAGTAAACGAATAGTACGTATTCCATTTGATTTTCTCATTATGAAGCACAGGTTTGCGCTAGGTTGTGTGTAGTCATGGCTTGATAAATGAGGTGGGCAGGCGCTCTTCAAGGTTGAACTCTGTACGGTGGTGAGATAATCTGTATTTACCTACACGTAAACACATTACTACATGCCGCCATACCATATACCTGCGATCTCAAATTGCTTGTTGCTTGATAATAATATTAACTATATTGTGACGGATCTTTCCTCCATCTAATCCTTAGTTATATTCGTAATTAAAAGCCTTTTGCTTTCTTTATCGGTTATTTTAAATCAACTAAACAAAGTCTAGTCTACATAAAATTTATATATCTAGATCTTTTATACACAGCGTCTGTGTAAGTAAATTTCTTTCAAAGTGTGTTACCATAGAGTAATAAATATTTTCTGTAGTCCATACTACACATACAAGATGATTTTGTTAAAGATAATCTACAACATATATAGTACCTCCACGTGAACTAGGACTAGACGTTTTCCAGAGGGTAAAAGCATAGAATAAATAGGAATGGTCACATTTTTATCAAACTCTGAGATTGGAGCCGAGTGATAACCAACCCTCATTATACGCGTTAATGATATCAGTATGATAAAAATACCTAACTACATGTTAGCATCTATATACTGTGATGTCAAAGTCAAAGTCAAAGTCAAAATCATTTATTCAATTTAGGCATCAAAGACGCACTTATGAACGTAAATTTTTCATTATAATGTATTTGAAAAACTCTACCGACGCGTTCCAAAATATATAGAGCCTACCGAGAAGAAGCGGCAAGAAACTCGGGGCCATTCTTTTTATATAGATGTTTACAATGTTTCTACTTAGGTACTACAAATATTACATTTTATGGGTGGCAGAGTGACGGCTTGCCAGAAGTGGAGTATTCCAAGCATCTTTGTCTGTTTAATGTTGTCATTCTGTGATGTTGGTCTACCCCTGAAATAGCAATGACTCTACTTTACGTTTGTAACGATACAACGGTCAATCGGAACTTGATTTCAAACACTCTTTTTAAATGACCATTTATCTGTTCCCCTCTATAATTTGACCCAAAAAAGAAATGAAGTTTCTGGCACACTTTTCTAAAACTCAAATTGAAATGGCTGCTATACATGATATACAGCGTAAGGTGTAAGAGCATCGGATATTATTGTTGATTTCCAAATTACATACATTATTAAATTTGCGAAAAAATATAGCATGCATGCATATAGCTTGTTATAATGCACTTCTGAGTTTCGTGCTATATTCGTACTAGAAAGTTTAAATCGTTTCAGCTACATAATATATCATAGACATCAATGACACAAACAACTTACCTATATGATACAGAAATGAATTAGGCAGCTATATGAATAAAACTTCAGACGAGTCCTGAATCCTACAGGCGCGCGAGGGTGTCAGATATGTACACCTAATCTGAAACTGTAGGATTCGAGGAACTGTAGGACTGTAGTAAGTACGAATTTATTTTGAAATGTATGTGAAGTAATAATTATACAGATATTTAGGCGACTTTAGTGACTAATAGATCGAATATAACAGATTACTGACGCCCAAGTTACACACTCTACTTTTTACCACAGATACCAGGAAATAAGAAAAAAATACACAAAGATTTCACTTTAGTCCGCCACTTTATAAAATAGTAGTTAATTTTTTTTTGTTCTCGGAGTTTCTCTATGGCTATATTCGGGTTTACATTAACCGCATCAAGCGCCAGTAACACGGTTTTGTAAGAAATTTTCCGTACAACCAATTTTTTTATACACATTATTTTTTCTTGCTATCGTCATGCTGGCCCATGTGATCTTTTATTCTATATCGTTTTATTTAACTAAGAACTGTGTAAATGGGCTTCCTTTAATTGTCAAGTTTACCAATATATTATAGGGATGTAGATCGATTTACCTCCCGCATTTCGAGTTACATACGATTTACTTTCAATACAGTGGCATGGTGGAGGAATAAAAAAAATATTGATGGCGATCTTAGTTCAACACAAATCAAACTTGCCGACATCGGTACAACCTTTGATCACCTGTCCCAACTATGTATTGAATCACAGTCTTCGATTTCACTGTTTAATCAGCCCGCTTCATCATAAAAGCGACCATAAAACGTTCCTTTAAGCAAATTGCAGGTGCATTATCATTAACAGTTACTACGCCTCAGTACTTCGGCGTTAGTTGCAATACTTACAAAAGTAGTTACACACAAGATGCAACACAGTACCGTACATGTGAAAGTCATGTCTATAGTAATAAAGCCTTTTGACGAATACATATTTATTGTAGATTAAGAGGCTCCATCGCTTCTGATAATAAAGACGTCCGATTTCACAATAATATCTTATTAGTTCCCAACTCTATATAACATTGAAATTTATAGAGAGAAAAATTCCATTCTCGGACGGGATTTGAACTCGCGTCTTCTGACTCTCCGTGTCAGACGCCATTGACCAACTAGGCCACCGAGGTTCTGGTCCGAGCATCGAATTTTAACTCTTTATTTGACTAACCGTTAACCGTCTTGCAGGGACGGAGCGATCCTATTCGGATATCGGATCTATTGGACAGTTTAACAGTACCATCCAACGGAAAGCAGCATTATTTAGAAATACTTAAACTCTAAAAGAAATACTCTAACTCTATACAGGGTGTTTGGTAGAGGGACCGACAAACCAAATGAGCATGTTCGGGGCCCACTTGGAGAATACAAGTTGGCCAAGAAAAATCCCCGACACCCCAAATTTTTTTAACTTTTTTTGTGAATTTTCTCGTTTTCTCCAATATTGTACCAATTTTGCTTTGCGTGGCCTGAAGGTGTATTAGAGACCAAATTCAACTAAAAACATCCGGTCTAAAACAGATTTTACAAATGTTATGGTGGTAAATAGGTACAATTTCGGAGAAAAAGAGAAATACACAAAAAAAAGTTAAACATATTGAGGGGTCGGGGATTTTTTTTGGCCAACTTGTATTCTCCAAGTGGTCCCCCGAACACGCTCATTTGGTTTTTCGTCCCTCTACCAAATACCCTATATAATGTACTTGGGCATCGGTTTCAATACTGTGGGAAAAAAGTAATTTACTTAGCAATTTAGAGAGACTAATTTACATCCTCGGACGGGACGCCATGGCCGCGCTAGGCCACCAAGGCATACCGTCCGAACATGGAATTTTGTCTCTCTCTATGATTTTATTCATCGTATTGGGACGGAGCGACATGAACAGTTCCTTGTCAAAAGACACGGGTTCGACACCCGTCCAAGGATGTATATTTAACTTTATAAAATAGCAAAATTTGAATTAAAAAAAAACAAGATATTTAATTTAGGTAGTTGTTAGATGGTAGGTAAAATTAGGTAGTTCAGGTAAACCACTTAAATCCTATCCTTAAATAACATTTGTTATACCTACCTATTCTACTATTATTATATACGAAAAAAGTGTGTTTGGTTGGTAATACCAAGGATCATATTAATAGTCTCATCCTTGGTAATACTTAGCGGTGAAGTAGCTGGATATATTTATGAAATTTCGAATACTCGTAGAAATAGGCCAGCAATCCCATAAAGGCAACTTCTTAGGCTTTTACTTTCATGCATGTCTCTAGATGACTGATCTGGTATAGTGAGATCGGGGCTATACAGAACCCCACCACAAAGAACAAACACAGGAATAATTATATAGGTACCCAAACATTTATTTATTTATTTATTATTTATTTATTTATTTATTATTAAAACGATTATTAAAACATGTTTGAAATATTTAAGCACGCCTCTTAGCCTATGTTTAAAAACAAAGTAGACAACTAACGGTAATTTGTGTTGGGTTTATTGAATGCAACAGAACAATCGTACGCAAGGGTCATATAGGTGTCGATCAATTTACTCAACAGTGCTCGTCTTGATCTTTGAGCTTTCCTTGATTGATCATCAATATCTTCCAACAGTTTTTTAGCCCTTTCATAGTAGTATTATTCAATCCTGAAGCAGCAGAGCTCTAAGCAGTCTTTTTATTGACCGAGCCAGCGAAGCGTCTCTGCTTTAACTTGCCAAATTGACTTGCATCTGTCCATATGTTTGTTAGGTCATATGTTAAAATGTAACCTGTACAGGTGTACCGGAGGACTCCTGTACAGGTCGCATTTTTCAACCAATCTTGACGAATTTTGGTATGCATGTTCTACTATTCAACATATTTTTATTGTCGGTGGCGATGTTTGAGTGAGGGGGTTCCAAAAAGGGGGGAAGTTTGCGCCTACAATACTACACAGACTGCGAAAAATTGCCGCTGGTATGTGCCCGCGAGGTCTACTGTTCGCAGAACTACAAGTTGATTGATAGTCTAGGGTTCGACTACTACTTGATGGTCAGCGGACGGAGCAATCGGAGGTAGCTGCCAGAACCACTTCTCTAGGTCCTTGGCGACCAATTTTCAATAGGACACTTCGACGTCTTCTACCAGAGCCATGCCTTGGAACGCTCACGCCTGACGCTGACCGCCGTGGGTTTACGTGCATCGAGATCGTGAGTTCCCATTGTTGTTCTGCGACAACATCCCTTACAACACTGCAGGGACATTAGGGCGGTTAGAAACGATATTGGTGCTAGGCCAGGTAATATCGGCATTTTTTCCAGCCATGCCAACAACGATAAGATTCCTACTTGTTGGTTAGATATAGGTAACAGTATACCAATTGAAAAATATCACAGTGTCTGCCGTAGATATATGCACAGCCGCAGCTTATCTGTTTTCGTTTCATGGGGGGGGCCATACCATTCAACATAGGTACTAACAGTGGTAACTCTTCTACAACTGCCCGTTTTGGTTGGGTACTACCGCTGTGCCATTTACCTTACCTCCCAGCTCCAGTATGTGTAAACATAAATCAGAAGGAAATTGTAGCAAATCTACTTTGTGAATTAGCAATTAGAACTACTTATTACTTGGTGAATAAGCAGCTTTCCTGTGATGAAGAGCTGAGGGCTTTCAAGCTTAAGGTCCGGATTGCACTGTAATTGTCGTGTACAGGCGAGACCATCACCCATGAACCATCAGGTAAACGACTTCACCATGTCGTCACGTTACCAGTGTAAAAAATATGATAGGATTGATTGACTAGCGTTTGATATTTACCTAATTCGGTAGTCTGGGATGATGCATCGAAGACTAGATCTACTATCTGCACTAAAACTATCTGGTTCTGAAGAACATATACTTGAAGACATTGCCAGATATTTTATCAGGCCGAAGTGGTAATTGAGTACTAAAAAGTTCGCATTACGCTGTGAATGACACGAAGCATGTTTCATCGGTACCTCAGCCTGATGCAGGATTCAAACCCATGACTACCAGATCGGCAACAAACTCCCATCTCTGAACTATCATTATCATCACTTCAAAATTAGATAGTCTTAAACTGGAAAGTGTTGAAAACTAAAACGCCAGACGAAGTTTTGGTGGTAGGTGTTCACGAATTCTAGATCCTAGTAATGATCTTCACAAGGACGATAGAAATATATAGGTAAAATATTCATCATACTTATTTAAATACTGGTTTGGAAGCTATGTTCTTCCTTCTATACCTTTACCAAAAATGACTGTAATCAAGTAGGTACTCATTTACTATAGATAGATAAATTTTATCTCGTTCTTGTCCCATTGCCTTACGTCATCGGAATTCAGGGTTGTCCGTAACAAGTGTTACAATACGTAATAAAGTCATCTGTTAGGTTTAGTTCTATTAAATTTAGTTTATATAGCATAAAATCCTCCTTAGCGTGCACATGTGCATACGTGAGTATACTTAGAGTATAAAGGCATAAACTGCCTTCGTAGCCCCAGCGGGTAAGGCCCTGTGTTGATGAATAAGTCAGTCAGACAGACTGACTTACATGTATAGATTTATATATTAGATGACATATCTCATCACCCATCAATGTACAAAATCACACATAAAGAGAAAATACAAAGCAGTGACAAATAATTACCACACTTTAAATAAATTATTGTAATTTTAAATATGTTTCGTATATTTACATTCGTATTCATAGCAGGTAGGTAGGGTAGCGCTAGCTATAATAGTGCCTCCCAGTGCAGACACACTACATTATATTATGGCTATTAAAACTATCACCAATAAAATCCAACAAACCCCAAGACGTTATAAATGAGCATTTGAAATCGATCGAACTGTAAGCCAGACGCCGTTTCCAAAGAGAAACCGCTGTAAAAAACCTAGGCAAAGATTGCAAAGATGAATTGCGCGATGAAAGGTGAATGAATATGCAATAGATTTTGTATGATGTAACTGAAAAGAACCAATTAAAGATTGCCATCCAAATATTTGATAAATTGCACGTCAAGATCGTCGCGGAACTTAATAAAAGTATTCACGCCTCTATGACAAAATCATATGCAAGAACAAAACAAGAATCACAACTTCGAGAACATCTAGTGGGAGCGATCCTTCGAGGCTGACCTTGTCGCGTGGGAGCTGAGCTAGAAATCGGCCCCGTATTATGTACTGACAGCTAAATAATCTGTGTATCCATGCCATAGTAGTTACTTGTTAAACTGCTTGTGCCACACTAACTTCTGGCTTATCTATGCCACTGCGCTTACGCAATCTCAACCACTGTCGGCGGGCGCGCCTCGTCGTTAGTAACTAGTTCCTAATCTGTGACTCGTTCGCCATGATGGCACGTCGTACCTACCTCAGCCCTCGCCACTTATTCTACTTGACATGTCCTCTACGACAAATATATTCGTTGCAAAGTCCATCTCTTCTGAGTATTTTAAACGTATGTATTATTTATCAGAGCAGACAAAACTATTTTCTCAGCTGTGATATTACAATGTTCTGGAACTTTTTTTGCTTACTATATATTATAGTCCTTTCCAAATCCTTTGGTTTCAACATTGCGTCAACGATTGTTTACTTAAGCAACGTGAAAGTAGGTGCTATGGTGAACTCTACCTACTTGATAAACCTGAAATAATTTTGTTTATATTTTTCCTCATCGTAATTTTTATAGTTGAAATAAAAAACTTAAAAAGTATAGGTAACATAGCTGCAAAAGGTATCTGATTAATAAAACTAACCGTTCGCGTGTTCTAGGAGCTGCATGAATAGAGAATGCTCCAAAAACTTAAAATGGAATGGTCATAGCGACTCGTACCGGAAATTATTTAGGGTTAATCGATTCACCGGCCGACTCGAGCTTTCGTCTTTCGTGAGATGGAATTAGTGATGAGCAGCGTAACGGACCAGCCCGCCGAACTGTACTCCGCAGCCCTATTTGAGATCTGGAGATAAAGACGCTACATGCTTGGGAAAACTTGCTATAAAATGAGATGCATTAGCCCAAGAGCGGAGTTATCCTAGACAAATCATAGGTGATATTTGACGTCTCAGCGTTGGGGTTTTAAACTTACGTCAATGGACCTCCACACGTATTAGATTAGAATCGATCATCGTCATGAGTTCGCATTAGATTAATCTCATTTTAGTCATCATAGAGTGCAGTATATAGTGAGAATGGAAGACAACAGAGCTGTAAAACTCTCTCAGGTTGGACTCCACAACAGTCACGACCACGGGGCAGACCCAGAAAGAGCTGGATTAACTGTGTGGAGGAAGACCTGAGCAGAATGGACAAGCTCACAGCATGGCGGAGGTCAGCCAAAGATAGAGCAAAGTGGTGGAAGTTGGTAGAGGAGGCCAAGACCCACATCGGGTTGTAGCGCCGTAGGAAGAAGAAGAAGAAGAGTGCAGAATAGGAGCATATATGTCATTGTTTTCCTTTTCTCCTTCTCAAATTATGGTCTACAGTTAAATAGATCAATGCAAAACGTTTGATCTCGCGTCGACATGACACCTTACTTTGAAACATAATATAGGTAAGGTAGAAAATATAGTTATAAAGGAAACTTGAAACTTGAATGACTGATGGTGCCTAGAGGTGCCAGAGGGTTCAGAATTAATATTGAACACAATTACTAAGGTGCAGATATTGTCATACAATTTGCAAACTATTTTACTCAGGGCATTACATTTTGGTCTTTGAAAACCCCGATCTATAACACTATTTACTTCCTAAAGATGACCTCAGATTAATGTGACAGCTGTTCAGATTTAAGAACTTTGGGCCGATAGCTGTGAGAAAGTTGACGTATCAGATTGTATCGACGAAATTGTAACGATAATACAATAATCGATAACAACACGGTAACGTGCACTCATTTGTACAGGTACTTAGTAAATTCTTTAAATGGCTAGTCCCATTTAGGTCAACAAGCGACGTAGATGTAAAGACATAGCTTTGCATAGTTACCCATGTCCTTATTGTGGAATTGAGGAAACAATTTACGCATAATGCACAATAAAGCTTAATCGATTCTGGTTCTGTAATTACTCATTATTATTAACAACATCATTTAATGATAGTGAAACGTTTCTATTATTTCATTTTATAATTGATGAAATCGTTATATATTAAATTGTGTACAATACAGATCGACGTTATGAGAGTAATAAGAATAGACTCAATTTGTCTCATACTACAGGCGGCCATAAGCATTACAACCTGACTTGTAATAAAATAAGTAGAATAAGTATATTTATTCCATCATACGTTTAGTCCTAAAGGCAGCATGGTGTAAAATTGGCCATATTTCGTCAGTTACTTTAAAGGTATCATTTATAGAAATTCTATTCTGTTATAGGATGTCTATTCTATTCCTTATTTGGCTTTTACATTTCATCTATATAGGGGAGCTGCAGTCATATTATATATTATATTGTACAGGATTTATTCCTGTATTACGTTTATTATAAGTGGTATATGTGTTGCTGGTATAGATTAAATTTTGAGAGCTGAAGATAAGATATATCTTGAAGGAGGCAACGCCTATATAGTATCAGATAAAAGACGCAAATTTAGGATAACATGGGTGTGTCTGAAGTTATACGCTCAATTTAGCGTATCAAATCGGACAAGCCATATATTAAACACTAGCTGCTCTCCGCGGTTTCACCCGCGCGGCGAACGATGATGATGATGAACCTTATATAGCCTTTGTTACTCAGGGTGAATGTAGCTTTCCAATGATAAAAGAATTTTTGAAATGGGTCCAGTACTTTTTGAGCCAATTCGTTACAAACATACATACAAATCTTTCCTCTTTATAATATTATATAGTATAGATTTGAACTTAATATATCTCTCAATCTGATTATATAACTAATGCTGAGTCTCTGAGTTGTTTTTAACTGTAGTTCAGTTATTTAAATTAATGTTGAAGAACTTTAACTGTTAAGGTTATTATAATAATATATTATAAAAAAGAAGTAAAGTAAGTTAAGGTATCTCGGAAACCCATAGCATACCTAAGTTCAGGGAGCAGGATAAACAACTTAGATGCACAGGACAGATATAGCGATCAGTAATGGCTTGTAAGTAGCAAGTGGTACCTACTCTCACCCTGCCCTTCTCGGAATGGGTGTAGTCTGAGGAATCAGACCGCTCCCTCCACAAGCCGTGACACACTTCCAAGCCACTCGGTCTTGTCATTTAAAATACGATACGAGATGGTTTGAATGCATTTTTGCAAGATTTGTTCTCGAATGTTTGCTGCGTATAAAATTGTATTGCTGCTGTTTCTTATTCTAATTGGTAAATATGCTAGAGCCTCTATGTTATCCTGTACACCGAAATGTTGAAATCGGAAATATTATGAATTATGATTCGAAACTCTTTCTTTACGAAATCTTCATTTCAATCCAATAGAATGATTTTCTGGTTGTTTTCCAATTAGCATAAGAATAAGGTTCTTATTAATATAAGTAAGTGAACGAAATATATGATAATCTTGTACAACGAAATGTTGAAATAGAAAATATGAATTGTGATTCGAAACTCTTTCTTTGCGAAATCTTCGTCCTAGTTTTTTTCTAAATTTCAATTAAATAGGATGATTATCTGGTTGTTTTCCAATTAGCATTATAATAAGGCTCTAATTAATAAAAGTGAACGAATAATAGTAACGAATACACATAGTTACCTCAGTTATAAAAAATATCGAATAGTAACGATCATGATATGAATTTCTCATAATTTTATTATTAAAATGCCAAGAGCCAGGTAGGTATATCGCTATAAACACTACAAGTGTAATTATTGTCGACTAGTTCGTAGTTCGTCCATATTCCGATTCACCTATATTCCAACGGAATTGAAAACCACGTGAGATGTCGTGGTCCACCGACTCTGGACACTTGTGTGTTATTGCCGGCAGATACTTATCTAACAGTACCCGGCGAAAATTGAGCGTCCGAATCGAGTCATTGAACCGAAACCCGACCGTTAGGCGCACCGATTCCACCAGGACAGGCCCTTTGCTGCCTACTCTATGAACTTTTAGAAAAGAATTCACAAGTCGTTTTGTGTGGGAGGAGAATTCGGAGCTTCGGTCGATTCGTAGGGCGAACTGGCACGGCCGTTTACGGTAAAATTACGAGTAACTGCAACTGAATCAATGCAGCTGTAGGCTTTTTCAGGGTAGCTCCTCAAAGTAATGCGATTTTTAGGTTTGTGGTAGGTATTCTTGTACGATGGACGAGAAAAATAATAATGGAAAGAAAAGACGCATACAGTACTTTAAGTTGGTTTATGTACGTTCATTGGGAAAAATATTAAGGATATGCAGAAGTGAACTGCAAATTAGATTAAATTAAAACTTTTATGCGACACAATTGAAATGAAGACGTTTTAGTTTGACAAGCTGAAATAACAACCGTGCTTCAGAGGCCAAATGTACTTATAAAAACAGCGATGAGAAGAAGAAAGTCAAAAATTATGTTTTATTAAATTCCAACATAATCTAATCACTTCCTACTCGTACATACGAGAAACAACACGCTCAAGTGTCAATTGCACTTAAAGCTAAGTAGATATCTTACAGTTACACACAAAAAGGAAAGTATCACCAGGCGGCTGCAGTCCTGGAGAAATTTTATCCACATATCCCGCAATGCAGAAGTTCTCAGAATTGAATTTCCATTAGAATAACTTACGAAAGACGATACCCCATCTGTCCAGCTTCCAATTGATGCTCAATGAGTCTCCACATTGATCATAGATCAGTAAATAGTAACTGTGATGTGCACACACGTCTCAGCTCAGCTTCAATAGAAAGCAGAAGGATTTCTTTTTGTTCGCAGCTTTTACCAGTCGCGTAGTTATAACAGTTACCGACCGTTCTGTGCGCCGTTACGGCGAATCTGCTTATTCATTGGACACTCGAAACGGCCAAAAGCAGAGAAAAAGCTTACACGTATAATTTGTGCAGGTGCCGTTATCCGCGGTTTGTTTAGGAAATACGTGATTCGGAGTTAGGTAACTTTAATACATTATGTTTGTGCCGTCAACATCTCCTCGGATCGACAAATCAACAGTGCAAGTACCGTAATAGTCGTTAAATTTTTCGTATCGCTATGATCGATAAATTTAAAGAATCGGGCCCGAGCAAGTTTGGAAGTCATATTGACGACTTATACAAAAGTCAAACTGTCGACAGTATGTTGATTATTATGAATTGTTTGCATTCCACAATGCGTCCTTCTATCATTTGAATATTTCTACGAAAATTTCGCTCTTCTACGATCAAAAGAAGGCCGAAGTACATTTTTTTATTGAATACTAGTTGCGCCCCGCGATTACACCCGCATGGTGATGGATGACGATTTTGATGAAAATTATCCTATGTGTTAATTCAGCGCCTCATCTACTTATCTCCATGCGAAATTTCATCTAAATTTGGCCAGCCGTTTGTGCGTAAGAGAATAACAAACATCCGATCATCCATACATACAAACTTTCGCGTTTATAATATTAGTAAGATCAAACGCAACTGAACAATATCCCCATTCCCGTCGCCTGTCGATAAGCTATATCGAGGTCGTTTTCAAAGCTGACAACAAAATCGTTAAAATCGATTAAATAGACGATCTCAAACGTAATTTTACAGTTCCATGCTAGGGTTACCATTATAATCGTAAAAACTTATAGATTTGTCTACCCGATAATAATATTGCAATAATTGACAAAAGATCGATATAGCCATTTTTTCGAAGTATGACGAATTAAAGATTCAAATTTATCGATCGGTAAGTTCGGTACTTGCACTGCAGATTCTTTAATGTACTCTATCTATATCGTCGATATCTTGCATAAGCATATTATTTCATAAAATTATCTTTATATTATCTATATATACAAAAATGTATATTTAAATTATTATAAAAGCTAGCATGTCTGAAACATAGCGCAAAGCTAGCTGCGCCCTGCGGTTGCACCTGGTGATGGATGATGATGATGATGAAAAATATCCTGTGTTAATAAAGAGCCTCATCTACCTCCATACCAAATTGCATCAAAATTGCTCCCGCCGTTTGAGCATGCATGAAAAAGTGACAAACATACAGAAACGCACAAACTTTCGTCACTGTTAGTGTTATACTTTTTATTTGTACTTGGGGTTGGCGAAATTCAATCGCTAGTGGAATGATATAAGATTTTCAAGTTTGGAAGAAAATAATAATAATTATTATTATTATTATTACTTCCAGACGTCTCAAAGAAATTACGGGTGACCAACGAGCTGGTACTTTTACCTCGGGAAACGTATCAGCCTGGCTATTCAACGAGGTAACGTTGCCAGCTTTTTGGGCACTCTACCCGTAGACAGGGACTTAAATGCTGTTTTTTATCTATAATATAATTTATAAATATTTTAGTGAATTAGTTTTATTGTAATATGTAGATTTATTTTATATCAGTAACTTTGTACTTAGATTAAATTTATTTATTGTTCATGAAGTAATAAATGTTATTATAACTGTTGATTATGTTAAAAAAAAATTGTAAGGTTTATACAAGAATTCCGAATTTAACGTTCATTATCTATACTAATATTGTAAAGAGGAAAGATTTGTAATTGTATGAAAGTATGTTTATAACGAAATGGCTCAAAAAGTACGGGACAGATTTCAAAAATTCTTTTACCATTGGAAAGCTACATTCACCCTAAGTAACATAATGATAAACATAAAATTTCAATACTGCAGCTTTTTCAAATAATTGTTTTTGTATTGTGTCTGCTATACAATTTATTCTCGTGGACAAATTAAATTGAACTTAGTACATACATACCTACCTCACAGAAAATAATGCATCAAGTATATAGTATGCTTAGAATTGTCTATGAATGTATTTTCTTCCGTATAAAATAGAACAAGTACAATTTAAAAAAATTAATACTGACTTCCATTCTATGGAGTTATTGGAGTGTACCTATCTCAAAAACTACTGGACCGAATTTGATGAAATTTAAATGGGACCACACGGGAAACACCAGCTTTAAATAAAGAATTTTGAGAATCGGTTCACCCTATCGAAAGTCATGAGGTCACAAACATAAAAAAAATATATAGTCGAATTGGGTACCTCCTCCTTTTTGGAAGTCGGTAGATAAAATAGAAATAAAACATTCGGGGCGATTTCCGTCAAAAGTAGAAAATTAAACAAAACTAAAAATGCAGTAATTTGTTTCTTACTCAGTTTAACTCGAGGGCATGATTCCTTTAACGACTTTTATCTATCTCTCGTGATATCGGACTTGGGCATCACCGCCCTTCTTAATAAACCGTTGTAAATGTATACTCTATGGTTCTGGATTGATACATTTAACCACTAATGGAAAGGCGTATTGATGTTTGGTGTAAGCCAAAGTTTTCGTGCTAATTTTGAGGTTTGACATAGTATTAGTATCATTATACGCCAGCGGGTTATAATAAAATTCAGTACATTATTACTACTCTAGGGATATTATAATTAATTACTTACGGTAAAGCTCGCCTGATTAAGTTTTAATAGAACATATATTTGCTTGCTATTTTGATTTCAAACTTACAGGTCAATCGAGTTGATTCTAGTGAGTTTTTTGAATTTTATAACCTATCCAAGGTAATATTTTCTAAATGGGAGAACCCATTTAAAGAATGACATCAAAAAACGGCTCAAAATTTTTGAAGTTATGCCCAATAATAGACGAATAACGTTTGCATAGCGTAAAAAACTGTTTAACATATTTAAAACCGATGTTTTTTTATGTGTATAGATAGGAGACGGTACAATCACGAGACCCACCTGGTGTTAAGTGCTAACCTCTGCCTATAACAGATGTTTTTCGTCACAAATAATGCACTGCACTGCGGCTATAACACTGAGACATTAAGTTATTAAGCCTCAATGTGTCTGTCATTTCGCCGGCACCCATCCCCTCCAAACCAGAACACTGTAATGCCAACATTACTGCCTAGGATAGAAATAGGTATGGTGGCAGTTCTTCCCCGGACAAGCTCCAGTATGAAGAGTTCTACTGCATATATGCACCATAGTCTCACTGTTTGTTGTCTCTAGACCGTTCATATACCTATATTTTTGAAACTGTGTGCGATGATAATCATAAAGCCTGACGCCCAGCCCTAGCCGGGCCTCAAATGCGGCACCTTTATTCCGGGCCATGTTTGTGATTAAGGGAAAGTATGTTGGCAAGCTTTTATGCACCAGGCCGCCTGAAACTAGGTCAGTCCGCTGTAAGGACTTCAGCCAACACTAGCACGATGACCTAGGTCAGGTCACAGAGTTATAGGTAGGAGTCTAGCTAGGAGGTATAGGTAGGTCTCGCTCCCCGAATCGATATTTAGCCGAGTTTACATCAGGTGGGAGGCTTTCTGATTGGATATCTGATCACAGCAATCAGTGTTGAATTGAAATAGTCAGGAAGAGTTCGCGTTCGAGAACTGTGGTACTTCTGTTTCAAGAGTACTTTATGGTGAGCTTATAGTTATTAGTACCTACTAACTTAACATTCCATTATCATCATACTATTTAAATTGCAGGTAATGGACTCTTAGCGGTAGGCGTAGATACACGCACAAAACAAACATGGGTAGAGAAATTCTGCACCATCCCACATAATTACATATCTAATGCTTGTCAGTTTGGTTATGGTTTTAAGGTGACCTTTTTGATGCCTTTTTTATTTGAAAGCTTAGGGAATTTTTGTTATCGGCGGAAATTGATTTGGTTTTTGTCTTACTTTGTGTACTTAGGTAGATTAGTTTAACCAGTAGATTCCTCGTATCAAGATGTTGTTATCTACCGACTTCCAAAAAGGAGGACGTACTCAATTCGACTGTATTTTTTAATGTTTGTTACCTCATAACTTTCGATAGGGTGAACCGATTCTCGAAATTCTTGTTTGAAAGCTGGTGCTTTCCGTGTGGTCCCATTTAAATTTCATCAAATTCGGTTAAGTAGTTTTTGAGTTACACTCCTGAATAGAAGTCTGTATTTAAATTTTCCAATTGTACTTGTTTTTGTGTAGTTCTTATTAATTTATTGACACCGATTACTAGAAGGGCATTCGACATATCTAAGTAAATGTTTTTTTTTCAACCAATACTGCTGAATCTGTTTTTTTTATATATTCTAACGTTATTTCTGTTTAAAAAACACAGAAAATAATAGTACTACGGGTTAACGTCTGTTTGTTGGCCGTGGACTAACTGACGTAGTCTAATTGAATAGACGCTCTAATTTCAGCGTTGGTAATTCTGGACATGGTCTTAATTAAAGGGTAGGCTAGGGCGTTAAATATATCTGTTTGTTGCTCGTGGTCAAACTGCAGTGATCTAGGTTTTGCTAGTTCATATTAATCGTGTACTATGTTCATACCCCGTGGTGAAGAACCACAGACCAATATATCCACATATTGGTCTGTGGATATATTGGTATGTGCGAAGAACACACACGGACTAACAACTATATTTAAAAAATATACAATGTTTCTTTATTATAAATATTTTTTCAGCGGTGTGTGCCCATTACACTAGGCGGGAAGCCTGTATTACAATTATTATCTTCCTAGTTTGAATTTTATTATCTTTCAGAGGAATAAAAAGAAGGTATATAATTCTAATAAAAAAAATAAAAAACTCTCAAAAAGGTTTTATATCCGATAATTAGAAAATAAAGGTGGGTATTGTTTTATTGTACTCGATTTTCAATGAAAGTCTTGAAAAGAGGCTAGCAACCTCCGCACTACGAAAGAAAAACATGGAGGCTAATTGTTATGTATTGTTAAATTTAGATTAAGTAGTTAATAAAGGTACGATGGGATGAAATAACTACCGTTTTGAAGAGCAGTTAAAGTACTTATAAAAAGACGTACTTAATTAATTGCGGAATGAGTAACGTGCTGACTGCTGATGACTATATGCTTCAACCAGAACCCGATTGCGAGCTTAAACAAATTCCAGTAAAAACAATAATTAAATTAAATAAATATGTGTCAAGCGTACGAGAATTTTCAAACTAAAAACAATACAGCCCTCATTGAGAAACGGAATTGTTTTAAATAAGGCTGTATGTACTTCGGTCGGTAGTTATTTGTGGTCTTAAGTCTCCACAATTATATACTTAAAAGATATCCCTATTCATTTCAACCTGAGATCTGTTGTGGGTGCAAAACATAGTTGCAGTCATTATAAACAAATGGATGGGTGACTATATATTGATTATTATTAAATTGTATTCGAGTGTATGGTCCGATCGTGCAATATGACCGTGATCTGTTCACGAGGGATGTCGTCCATAATGATTATATTATCAGCCGTTCGTGTTATTAAAACAATCTCAATATCACCCGATATCCTGTATGGATGAAATATTTTGTGAGCGCGCAATTATCAACAACGTGACGGAAATTGGAGATAATTTTAATTCGTTTTGGTTTCGTTTCTTATTTTAAACTAAAGTGTTATCTTTCTAAAGGATCACTCTAATAGTGATACAAACACATGTGGTTTCTAACGATTTTATAGTTTACCATGAGTTAGAAAAGTATGCAATATCGGTATAAGAGCAAAAATATAAAATATGATGAAAAGGTAGGCACTGTCAATACCTTATTATCATGACTTTAATAAGTATTTCGTCTACACTTGTATGTTCTTAGCGTGAATTCTACGGTTAACGTGAATAAAGCATCGCGGAAGCAGTAAAAAGACCCATGATTTCCCCGACTCCTGGTGGTGAGATTGTCCCACGGTGCTGTCGCTCCCAGGACGCTGGCGCGTTCGTGTTTTCCACGATTCACTTTTGAAACTTTCTAACCCTGTGTCGGAGTGCGGCGGAGGGAGGGGCGCGCGCGGGTGCCAGAGAGAGGGTACCGACCTCATTGCCCATTGCCACTCCTCCCGCCGAGGCGGCAGGCCATTTTTATTAAAAACACTTCCGAGTCTCAATAACGCGCGCGGATTTTTTCTCAATATCCTGATACTCATCTTCAAAATTAACATAAAAATTCAGTGAAATAGCAGAATAAACAATAGGATTTTTCAGATGGACATTCGACAAAAATTGTGATTGTTGAAGTGAATTTCCGAACTTTGAAAAATATCGAAGTGCGCCCCGCGTTCTATTTTCCGTGTGGAGTCGGGTGGTCTCGGTTGCGAAAAGTGGCGGCATTCGGCCGAGTTCGGCGCCGCTCGTCGCGAGCAGGGCGTCCGGCCAACCCTCGCCGTGGGAAACAGAGACAGAAAACGCTGCTGACATGGCGACAACAAGAACGGATTGATGTTTTCACGTGGAAAACTCATCCCTCCCACTTATTTATGTAAAGGTACGTTGATAATCATGAAAAGTACACAATTAACACTAGACTCAGATTATACGCGTCTCAAAACGTGCGGAATTGTTAATGATCTACGACGGCCTACGGATAATCTGAACATTGCATGTAGAGTAGGTACAGTGCAATTTCTTGTTTGACAGGAACCATGACTGTCGAAAAGGCTTATTCATGATTTTTTTGCATGAAATGTGCAGCAAATTTTTATAGTTCCACGGCAAGTTTAATACTATACTCGATATGACTGAGTCCATATTCATCCATATATCCAATATTATTAGGATCATAATTACATTGCACCATATTCATGCATTTGGATCTGCTCTGAATCAACCCTTGTCAGCCAAAATTATCGATTAAATTCATCAGCAACCATCTATCTACTTATTCACAAATAGAAACAGACTTGTAAACTATTAATAGCGCCACACTAGAATACCGGGGCGCAGCGTCCCGCCGGGGGTGATATTCCTTGCAGGAGGGAATAATGAATATATTCGATAAATCAATATTTTAGCGTGCACCCTGCGCTGTATATGAGGTGCCGCCATTTCGATGATGACGGCGTATTTTTTGTGAGATATTCGAGTCGCGAGCGAGTGAGTGCCGTGGCGCGGGGTTGCGGGCTGCGACCGCGCGTCAGTCGTCGGGCGAGCGGGGTGCGACGTATACGCGGACTCGGACTATGGCGGAAGGGCTGAACCTCATTCCCATAAAAGGGTCGAGTTGATTGTGGTGCAGATACGTGTGGTATGTTCCCTTATGTGTGTGCAGTGATATAATTACGCTAAAACCGTGCTTATCGCGTCGTATCGCCGGAATTAATGTGGATATCGGAGGTAATAATGCCATTGTGATGACGTAATGTAACGCGCTCGACTGGGTGCGTAGTAATAATTCGAGCGCCCGTTTATGCCGAGCCGAGATAACGTTTGTGGTCAGCACCTGTGGATACAGATCGAAATGTACGTGTTTTTGTAGCTTCGAGTTTAATTCGAGACTGCCTATTCTTATTGGATTCTGATTGGATTTTGCCGCGCGGTGTATAAATTAGTTTTATGGCAAAAGGATATCAATAGGATTTGATACTTAGCATTCAAATAAGTAAAATGTAATAATGAATGTACGGTCATTGGCAGACGTGTCTATACTAACACATCTCAGTAATCTGTGCTAGTGTTTTATCTATGTTATCCGTGTTCCGTGCCGTGCTGTGGTGCACTGCGCTGGTTCGAGTGCACGGCATGGTCCGCCTGACGCCTGACGCCTAGCCAGGGCTAGGCTATACACTACAGGCGTCTCTATATTTCAACCTTGATTGATGTAGAGTATTGAATTCATTCAAACGTGCTGCTTATATTATAGGTAGGTACTCTGTTTTTACCTACATGCTGGATATATTTAATAAACTAAAGAGAACGTAGGATTATTAGATATATCAAAACAATACTTTCGCTGTGATACCTACGTATGATCTGAAACTGATGTTTTTATGGTTTCGTTATGTTATTGTTTTGTTTTGCTACGTTACAAGCTAGTACTATCTTAATATATGTAATTTATGTCAATGTATTGTTGTTGCTTAGGTTCAAATAGATATTTTAATAACTGCAGGTAAATAACGACCTACCTATACCAAATTGTGTCATCTTTTTCTTTCTTCTCATCATAATTTTTATCTGTGTATTTTAATGAGATTAACTAAGTATATAACATCATTAGTGTATTTATTATATTTATTTATTTTATCATTTTCTTGTTTATGTATTGAGTTCCACCCTTTCATCCCTTTCCTAGTGTGTTCGGACAGTAGATTAGACAGTACCTAGATTGTTCAAGAATAAAAGAAAAGAATTCAAAAACCTACCTGTTAGTGATATTAACTTTATTTTAATAGTCTGAAAATTCATAAAAATGGGCAATAACTTTGTGTTAAGTATTACTTAATATTAAAATAAGATAAACTTAAAATACCTAAATTACCTAGGTGCCTGCCAACTGATTAATATACATAAATATCTATAAAATGTCAATACCTACAACAATCCATCGTTTATTTATAATAAGTTTATTATACTTAAATAAAAGAATAAATAAAAGATGGATTGTTTGATTTGTTCATGTTGAAATTTTATAGATATTTATGTATATTAACAGCTCACCTGCCCCAGCGGTTTTCGCTCGCTTCACCCCCTGTGAAATGTAATTTCCAAAAAACCTTCCTTAATGGATGTTTACATTACAACAAAGGCACCAACTGCCAAAATTCAAGTCTGTAGCCTCAACGGTTTAAACTCCTTGTTGGTGAATCAGTCACCCAGTCATGACTATATATATATATATTTATATACCTACCACTTATCATACTCTATATACCTACCTACCTAGTTATAGTAAATTATTTCAGTTCAATAATTTACGTAGGTTAATAAACCAAGCACGAAACTACTTTAAATACTTAATAAATTGTAAAATGTAGCTACATAGTTAATTACTCGTACTACTATTAGTAGGAAGGGTCCAGAAACAACTAGAAAGTATGTCGTTAGGTGTAGGTGCCTAAGTAATTGTACTTCATTTCATACGGTCTACCTAAGTAACATACCTAATAAAATTTAAAACTGACGTGAAAACGAGTGATGAGATCGCGTGAATTCCTCCGTGAGGATACTAGCGTGACACACACACACAAACGCTCATAATCGTAGTTTTAATCACACACTTACCTGGGACAGGCAATTGCCTAATTACTGCTTGCACACGAAAGCAGAGAAATCTAAATGAACCACAACTTTCAGTTTCAGAAGAGATTTCAATATACATCATTCAAAAATGGCCCAAAAATAACTTTTTAGGTGTAATTTCTGATTTCCCCTTTTACAGATGTTAAAAGGATATTCTTCTCTTTATTTTCAGGTTTCCCCGCGCCCGTCACACAAACAGCGCTAAGCACTATGATGCACACAAATTAAAATGGCTTTTAAAAAGTAAACATTATCTTTTGTTGATGTTTTGTTTTAACGTTCATGGAACAAGAGAGAATTCTTATCTATGTATACAACATTGAATAATTGTTGGTTTATTAGAGTATAAGGTCGGATTGGTGAATCATATCTTCCAAAGAAATATACACGAGTGCGAAGATGGCGACACAAAGATTCTGCCTCAGGTGGAACAACCACCAATCCAATATGTTATCGGTATTCGATCAGTTGCTACATGCAGAAACTTTCACAGACGTGACGCTGGCCGTAGACGGGCAGCTGCTGAAAGCACATAAAATGGTATTGTCTGCATGCAGCCCCTACTTCCAGGCTCTGTTTGTTAATCACCAAGAGAAACATCCGATCGTCATATTGAAAGACGTTCCCTATGCGGACATGAAGAGCTTATTAGATTTTATGTACAGAGGTGAAGTGAGTGTTGACCAGGAGCGATTAACTGCTTTTTTGAAAGTGGCAGAGAGCCTAAGAATAAAGGGCCTCACGGAAGTTAACGAGGAGAAGTGTGATATTCCAGCTCTAACAAATTCGCTGATCCAACAGCAGAGCAATGCGACCCCACACACCCCTCCGCCACAACTGCATAGAATTCATCCGTACATGCATCAAAAACGACCAGCGTCCGGCATGCCAACTGGGGGAGCACCACCCAATTTATTAATGCCTTTATTGGGCAACGCCCTAATGCAGCCAAAAAGGAAACGGGGTCGGCCGAGAAAGCTGAGCGGTAGCTCGAGTGACGCTCTCAATACAGCGGCCAGCCCACCTGGAGAATTCATCCCGGAAACCGCATCTCACGCTTCCACAAATAGACCTGGCGACCAACTTATCAGGGGCTCCCCAGAAATGTTGGAAGTGAAAATGTCAATGGATGGGTTCAATGCTGAAGATGGTGCGACTTCTGGCGGCGAGGAGACTGGCGAGGCGCTACTTATTGACGAGGGCGACGATGCCCAGTCAGGGGAGGCACCAACTGGCAAAGACTCTGAGTCAGCAGGTATGTCCTTTTGAAAAATTATAAATACTGTATATTTTTGTAATAAAAAAACAAGTATTCCTACAATACATTTCAATTTTAAACTTAAGTAGTTTGTACAAAAAATCAACACTACACGTCGAATTAAGTCAACTGAAGTTACCTGTGTAAATTAAAACCTACTCAAATAGCGGATGCGGAAAACCAAAGTGTATTATGCTTACCTTTTGTAAATACTATTAATCTTCCTTTCCAATGATCTAACATAGTTTACGTCAGTAAAATTTTAAAGAAAAAAGGGAAAAGCTAATGGGATATAAGCTTTGATGTTAGGAAATTTCATTTATGAGTGAAAAAAGTGCAGTGTATTTTCAATACTATATCTGTAAGATTAATGTTTATCAAAAGGGGTAAGTGAAAATTCTATGAAATTATTATTGAACTTTACAAATAACAGACGCTTATTTCTATCATAAATCGTCGATTTTAACTATTGCTTGCTTTTCTGCTTTCGGGGAGAGCTATTAGAGGAATGGCCAGGGGCAAATCCGGTGTGGTACTTGAAGGTTTAATAATTATTCTCTTTCTATTTACTTCTTCATATAAATAATGAATAAATCAAATAAATCGAGAAAAGGGAAACAAACAAGGCTTATTCCCAATAGCTTTCCTTCGTAATTTAGCAACTGGAAATATTTCAGTACTGTATACTATAACCTTACCGAGCATTACATAAAACAAAAAAATACCACTGAAATATTTCCAATACATATTATAATGATAAAATTGTTAGTCACAAATAACTTCATAAATATGAGGCCTGAAATTTTATCATTTCAGATCCCGATAAAACACCAAAAGAAGAAACACAACAAAATTACCCAACAAACGGCCCCACACTTTCTATCGAAAACGGATCTATTAAACAAGAGCCCGCTGCTGAATCCAACGACGGTTACAATGAACCAATCGAATACAAATACAATCCCGATAGAAGCCGTGAAAACTCTAACTCTCTAGACGGCCCCATCAAAGACGCCGATGACAAAAACAGATTAGGTCGTAACTTAAAGCCAAAGAATAGTAAAAAATTACTCCCCCAAATGTCCAAAATTAGGGCTCGAAACTTATTCAATCAGCTCTCAGGTCTTTCGAATTTAAATCCCGCTCTCAGTACATTTGACAAATTCCCCCCTGAAACGGTACTCATGCCCGCACTGGCCACGCAATTGTTCGCCGCTGAACTGGAGCAAAACAATCTTAATATCGCGAACAACGAAGTGACAGATTTATCGCAAACTAACTGGGAACACCGCATATTTCCATCGCCTATTAGGAAAAATAATATGGGGAGCTTGGGAAACTATCACGAGGAAACTAACGAATCGGTGAGGGATTACTGCATCAAAGAAGGCGAAAACGTGTTCAGGTGCAAAATATGCGCAAGAGTTTACACTCACATAAGCAACTTTTGTCGGCACTATGTCACTTCCCATAAAAAAGACGTCAAAGTTTTCCCATGCCCAATTTGTTTCAAAGAATTCACTCGTAAAGATAACATGATAGCTCATTTGAAGATCATACACAAAAATCAGCCAAATTGTAATGTTATTGAACATATGACTAAGCAAGAATCTTAAATTCTTGAAGTGATCATAATAAACATGAAATGAAATATTAATAACATACATTTCTTAGGGTGTACAAAAGATCTGATTAGTCGAGTGGGATGAAAATCCTTTTATTTAAATTGCAATTCGAATTCTAAAACTAGTTAAAACACTGTAAGTTTCTATTGGATAGGCGTTCGGGCCCTAATCTAAGGTTGACACGAGATGTAGAACTAGATGATGTTTATCGATTTGTCTGTACCATTTTAGTGTCAATAATGTTATTCATTATATCACACTCTTTAAGGTGACAAGTACATCTTTAACTTTGATGGTGTTGTGATCACCGATTACATACTGCGAGTGATGTCTGCTGATCTCGCATCTCGTACAAACCAAGCTTCGTATTCAATGATTGTACCAATAAGTTTGTTGATATTAGACGATTTAAAGTCGTTTGTTGTTAATAATTATTATCTATTTATTTCTGTTGTTCCAATTGTTTCTCAGAGTGCTAACTTCAAGAGATTTATAATATTTTCTTTTACTTGTTATTTTGCACTTGTTACTTAATTTTATTACTTACAAAATTTTCAGGGTACAAAGTAAACTACACGTGGTGATCATTATTTCAAAAATAAGTAGTTGTAACATCGATGACTGTTATTTTGCTGATAATTACTCGCAATTCTCATTGAACTGAATTAGTTTAGGTTTAGTTGTAGTAATTTTATGGGTGTAATATAAATCAATGGCATGGTCTTTATGTAAATTACGAATATTTGAAATCTTCAATTTTATTTATTTCTATTCAAAATACATTCGTATTTACTGAAGAGGCTATTAAAATAAAAAGACTCGATATAATTATGCCATTGATTACTAAGTAGTGGTCTAAAATGCATTTTCGTTAAACTTGCCTTATTAGTGATCTTAGATTTAAATGATGATTTCACTTCTTTGAAGTAAAACTCAACGCAGGCTATGATTTTATTTTCTAGATTTGTTAGTATAATTTTGAATAGTTTATTTATGTTGAAAAATAATAGTTGGTTGTATATGTTACGTAGCATATTCGGATAATTCGGACAATCATCTGATACACTGTGAGTTGCAGCTAAATCTTTGTTTAACTTATTTAAATGAATTATATGATTCAAAGTGAAGCATTATACATATAGTTGTTGTTGAAGAGCGTTCAGTTCCTGATCATTCAGAGCCCCAAATCATAACGTTTATTGTTAATGTTAATATTTCAATTCCTATCATTGTAACTAGGTGCATAAAATATTTATTTGTATACACATGTAAGTAAATTAATTAATTTATAAAAGATGTTTCTATATATTTGTAGGAGACGATACAGATAATTTATCATTATATTATCATATTTATTATTGAATATAGTGTTGAGCACCTGCATGATCGACGTATAGCGGCGGTCTAAGTACCTTAGGTACACAAGATAACATATTATATAGATAAAGTATTTACATGTAGCTAGATTCAAGATCATGTGGGCACTCTTAGTGTTCAAGCACTATAAAACAAAACACCTATTTATGATTTCTAAATTATGGCATTAGTTCGAATATAAATTTAAAATTTACATAATATATATACATTATGAAGGTGGACATTATGATATATTTCGAAAGAAGCCGCCAAGGCGATGTTGAAGTGATCTTAGCAAGGTGCTTTGAAAGAAGTATATAATTATATATATTTAATGGAATCATGAGATGATTTGTAAATTCTATTTTAGTAGAAATCAAAATGCCTTAAATAAATTAAGAATTGTACTTATAAATTGTTTAGTTTAAAATTAGAGGCAAAAGTAGTCTTCCATGTAAAGATAGCAACATTCACTTATTTCATTTGTTCAAAATGTCTATAAATTTAAAAAAGTTTGGTTATTTGAATCTACTCAATATTCTTATATTCATAATAGGATTCATTATGAAAATTTATTGAACTTAAACCCAAAATTTCCCACAAAGTAAAACGTAGGTCCAGGGAACGCTTGCCTATTAGTGTGCCTTTACTTGAATAGTAAATTAATTAAATATTTATCTACTATTAGACTATTATTAAGAACTTTCAAAGACCTATGTATTGTTTATTTACATTATTCAGAGTTTACAAAATCTACTTTTAAGACGCTTTCTTAGAACAGTAGAAACGTTTAGACCCAAGTAGATATCTAAGGATGTATTTAACATTAGGAATATCATCTCATGTTTCCCGTTTTGTTTTGAAATATTAGGAAAATATTGAGTGTTATGAAATAAAAGTCAAATAACTTTGAGACGATCAAGTCTTGATAATCAATATTAAGACTGTTAATATTCATAAAATCAAATACGAATTTATTGTACCTACCTTTCATAATCTTTATATGAAATTTACCTTGAACATTGATGGGTACTTAAAAGAAAACTTAGAATTTAAATAAGGTGAGGCTATTATTGTTTCGAAAATCCCTTACATATTATTATAGTCAATTTAGCCAGTGCCTAAACGGTTGGATACTTATTACTACTTAAAAACTAGATAATTATTAGATATATATATATATACACCTATTACTTGCTTACTTCTCAAAATTTATGTTTTATGAAAGTGTAAATGATATAATCTGTTAATATTTCAGCATTGTATGTTTTCCATTGTCTAAATTATAAAAAAGTTATTTGTTAAATGTTATATCATTAATTGGTGCTAAATTATACTTAAGAAAATGTCGCATTTGATGAGATGTTGTCCTTGACCATTGTTCTGAAAGTACCAATGTAGAGTTTGATTTTCACGGGTGATCTACCAAATATCTTTATTAATTCGTACGAATACATATTGCAGTTGACGAAATTTACAAGACGCTGACATATGTAAGTAAAATACTTAAGTATATGAAATACAATGAAGCACAGGCCATCTTGGAAACCCATCAGATCAGGTCACACAAAAAAGTTTCGTTTCAGATTTAATTCACCAAAAAAAGAAACCAACGTTAACATCATATGATTTATTGTTAATTTCGCAATTATCATACATACTTAGTATTTTATTGAAAAAAGAGTTACTTATTTTTTATGTAGCGTCTGGCAAATATATACTCTACTGGTAATGAAATAATAATATGTATATATGATTAATTACAAAAAAATAAGGATAAAGGTTACATTTGAAAAATAATTATTTCATGTATTAGCACATTTGTTAAAAATCGCAAACCAATGTAATATTTAATAGAATACGATTTGACATAATGCCAATTAGTTGTTTAAAATACATCAACGTTGTAATTCATTTTTTCTGATCTAATACAAGTTAAGAAGTTACAAGTTATAAAATTATAGTGTTTTTGTGAACATGAAGTCACTTCACAAAGTTATAATAGAAAGTAGCCAAATAATTAATCAAGAAGTTTATATTTTATGTTATTCGCACATAGACAATAGCATTTGCAAAGAGTAATGGATAGAAAAATATAGAAACGAAGGTTACACCATTCAATTAGATTTTATTTCTTAAAACAAATACATTGGTATACAATAAGGTGTTAATTACTATTTTTAGAAACTTTAAAGAAATAATAAAAGTTACAGCAAAATATCGAATATTTTCATTGGTTACTGTTGAGTTGTTATGTTGTAATATGATTTCAGACCTTTATTGAGTTATAATTTATAATTGTATTTTTTCCCTGTTTTGTTCTTCTATATGTATTGTTAATATTTACCTACCTACGTTTACTATAATTTGATATTTTTTTGTATGAGATTTGTCATCTTACATAATATGTAATATCATATTATATATAACTCATTTGAACTTTTTTTATGTAAATATTATTATAATAAAATGTGCCCACGCGTCTTGCCATTTGATCTTGTTTCAATGAAATGGACGTTTCGTGTCAGATTTGTGTGTCACAGATGGTGATTTATTTATCAACGACAGAACGCTTACCTACAGCATAACATTTAAATTATATCGAATACTTATTTATACTTTATAATATTGTAGCAAAGTAACAACACGGGTTATTATTAGTAAAGAATAGTCTAAAGCATAAAAAGTAAGTTATTTATATTTATAATAATATAGAAATAAAATAGTGGTGTTGTTATTAATGGAGTGAACTTTCTTTTAAATGTATAAAATGTTGATTAGTCACGAAGAAAGGACTGTCCAGATAAGGTATGTGATCTAATTTGGCCGGTTCTCAGTAACCCTATCTATCCGTATCATTATTATTACAACACTCATTATTATTTAAGATATATAAAAGCAGAGTCAAATTACTTACGAGTCGTTTATTTACAGTTCCATTTTTTTTAATTGGTTACTGGGAATCTAGCCTGTTGTAGATGGCGTGGTTAGAGCTAGATTACGTTTAAATGCTTTCTATGTTGCTCAATTTGATGCTCTGCAATGAACGATGTATTGTTGGTCCAGTACAAATTATTGCTTTTTTATATTTTATTTTGACCGTAGATAATCCTGATGCAATATTTATGTGTAATGAATTATGTAATGAGGCTAAATTCTTGTTCCTTATATTTTAACTCATTCATTTTATATTTTTATCATTCGGCTTGTTTACCGTTGTTTTTTATAAATATGGCAGCTAAGCTACGTTTAATAATTTTATTTTAAAATGTTACGAATATAAAATTAAACAATTTACTTTTTTTAACAACTTTGAACCCACCTTACGTGATCTTAATAACTAAGTTTACTGAATTGTTATTTTTTATAATTGTAGATACCTATATGACTATATACTGCTTAAACTTGCCGAAACAGTTCCAAATGCAACCACTTGAGTCCTATTATATTATAAACATCTCTTTTTTGTTTTTATTTCTTAAATTATTGTATAATTTATTAGTTAATGACATAGTTTAATACTTTCAACGTTGATCCAGTTCGTGGTCTGTCTAGTTTAGGAATCGATTAATATTCAAAATTTTTGTAGTTATACATTCTTTATATTTGTAATCATAAGTTCCTGATAAAATCGTTTCTTTTTAATCAAACCATATTTCGTCAAATTGCTGATGGATAAATTTAATTTATGTAGATAATAAACTGTGGACTGTCTTTTCAGCAGATTTTGATTGTTTACATTTTTGGTGTAACAGGAACGCACCAGGTGTCGCTATTTCTACCAATTGGATTTATAGAGAAAACAATTATGTCCCTATAACATATTAAATGAATTCCAAGCCTGATATTACTTTCTTTTACATAGTTATTATTATTTTTTACTTCTGTTTTCTTCGTGGGCAAGTTTATGTTGAGGCAATCAAAATGTTCTCAAAGATACATGGTGCTATATTTTATTCAATGACAGAAGTGTCAATAAATGCCGATAAACTTGTCTTCGAAGTATTTGTTTATTTTTTGTTTTTGTTTCATGGTGTAATTAATTTTTGTCTTTCGATTTGAACAAATAAAGTTTAATATATTTTCTTCATTTGTTTTTATTTTATCTTTTCCTTTATTTTCACCTTTTCACATGAATTGTAATGAAAGCGACAACAATTACCAATATGGTGAATACACTCCTTTTTATCGGTAAATTTTATTTTTTTATGTATGTATTGTGGCTAGGCTGTGTAATATTCGATTTAATCATTCTTTAGTTTATGTAGGTTTTAACAAATATATTAACTTGTCTGAACCTAATTTTTATTTTTTTATAATAATTATTTAAATTACTTTTACACACTCATACTTGAACTAGGAATCCCTGTGTCTTGAGAAGCAACACACGACAACATACATCCAAGACCCAAGAACAAATATATCTGCTCACAACACAAATATTTGCCCCATCCAGGGATCGAACCAGGACCCCGCAGGTTCACTACCAACGGAGCCGCCACCTACGTATCTATTAGACATAATGCAATTTCCAAGCTATTTCAAAATTTGTTCATCACTTCCTATTTGTACTAGAAAATGTTTACTAAATAATATAAGAATATACATAAGAAATCACGAATCGCAAAATAATGTCGACTAATTACCAAGTCTAGCCGCAAAGCCGAAAATATTTTAAAATTTTCTTGATAGTCCTTTAGAGAACTTAAAATGTGCAAATAATTAAAACAGACAGTAAACATAGAGTTACTCATAGAAATTTTATGTGGTTTGTACACATTTTTATATGTAAAAAAGGAACACTAATGTTCTTTAGTGTTTTTTGTATTAAAATAATCTCGTATATTTTGTATTTTATGTTCATGAAGGTTAGCACAATAAGTATCCATTTATCATAGTGATTTTTCAACTACCTGTAAAACTACATTGCCAGTTAAATAGTAGGTACCTAATAGCTAAAGCTAGCGCATGTTTCGTGCGTAAACAGCTTGATATATTATTTTGCACCACCTGTAGGCTTTCGGTAATCAGTGTCATCTATGTAAATAGCTTCATTTATTTTCACTCATTTGCACCAATTTAATATACCTTTACTCCGATCTTTTTTCAGGCCGTGGCTCCCCTGATTCCGAGAAAGATTCCAAACCATCAATGTCTCCCACGCATGATCCACATGGAAAAATTCGTATAAACCCAGCGATGCAAGCTTCTACTTCCAATGAGTACCAGACCGACTCTATCAACAATAATACACTACAAGTTGGAGGCAATCAGATGCAGAGGCCATCCGTTCGCAGGCGAATAAGAAGACGGGCTAACTCTGCATCTAATGATCCAGCAGAACAACTCACAGAAATGTCGGTCCGCGGGTTGAACCTCTTCAGATACGCCTCGGTTAACGAAGGAGTCTACCAATGCACTGAGTGCGCCAAGGAAAACATACAGAAAACCTTCAAAAACAAATATTCATTCCAAAGGCACGCATTTTTGTACCATGAAGGCCAACAGCGGAAGGTGTTTCCCTGCCCTGTTTGCTGTAAAGAGTTCTCCAGGCCCGACAAAATGAAGAACCATATGAAGACGACGCACGATTGTTATGTCCCTAAAGATTGCGTGTATCCGTCTAATGCTTTTTTCATTGGATATGAGCAGATTCCTCCTGGGTTGAAGATGGAAGCGATTGGCTCGGCGTCCCCTCGTGGGTCTACGCCCTCACACTCCTCGCCAGACCCTGCACAGGTTTGATTCGTTATTAAGGACATAGATAGCATTAATCTACCTACATTATACAAGTATGTCAAGTACCTACTTTTAATAAAAAATTAAAGTGCCTTCAATACGAGTTTCAAAATGTAATACCTACGTTTAAAAGTAGATATAAAAATCTGGTTCAATTTATAATTAAGCTCTATTTTTGGATAAAAATTTTATGAACCTAACTAACTAGGTTATACTAAAAGGAAGCATTATAGGATTTATAGGATAATATTTTTATGTAGATATATTCCCAATGATACTGTTATGCATTTATATATATTCGTATGTTTGTTACATATAAATTCAGTTACATGTTATGTACTTGTATAAAAAGTATGGTTGTGCAAATAAATATTAGACAATAATTTTACAGTAATTATTATACTTATCGAGGCCAGTTACTGCGTTTTAAAGTTTTAAGAAAAGTATATGAAGCATTAGTATGCTACCTATGTAGTAAGTCTGAGATGTGCCTTCAGTAGATGAAAAACATAGTTAAGTGAAAAGTGTTTGATACATTTTCAACGTGCCTTTTTTACATCGCAGTACACCAACCAAAGACTGTAACAAAATATAGTTGATCTTACGACCCACATGTGCCTGTCTGATGACTCGAAAAACACCCTTAAAACAGGGAAATCTGACGCTGGGTTCCTTTAACTAGAATTGAATCGTTTTGCTTACGCACTTTTTGTATGAGAGAACTGTCAAAAAGTAACGAGTTGTAAGCAAAATGATTTCTGGATAAAGTAATCTGGGGATAATATTCATATTTCAGTCATCATATGTGAAATCTGGCCTTACAAATTATGAAAATAGTAAACGGGAAATACGATCTTCAATTTTACTTTGCCTACTTGTTAAGATTTAACATTTTATTACCTATTAAGTATATTAACACGTAAGCTGAAGCTTTTTGAAATTTTTCTCTGTTAAAAATATTTTAATTGTCTAACATTTCTATCCATTTCAAAGACTTTTATAAAATAGAGTTTATAAAGTAAATATAAAATATTTGTGAGTTGATTGTTACATAAGCTAATATAACTTTAACTATATGATGTTATTTCAACTTTATTTGAGTATAATAGAATGTTTATCTGGATAATAATATAAATATTATAGTGCCATAGCACAATCATTTCTTTATTACAAATGTATGTTTCCAATTCTTAATACCTTGTAACTTAAGGAATATGTATAGCGTTAGTAAAAAAAGTCCTAGATTCACTAGGACATATACAACAAAAATCAGTTCTTCCATTGATAAGGAAATGAATAATGTGTTATATAGATTACGAATAATATTCTAAGTTACGTTGGACAGATTGTTACTAATCTCCTTTTATATATAAGTTTATTTCAGGAAGCGTTTGTATTATTAAGAGCAATTTATAATTAGTTAAGTATAAACACATAAAACATATTAATTTGTATATCTACTTCAATGTATATGGAATAATTGAGTTTTTGTATTTTAGCGCACAAGTAAGTTAAATGTTATGTTTATATATAAGTTTTTTGTCCCACATGTAGTTATATAATAATTATTTCCGGTGTATAAGTTGAATCATTATAGGTTTAATAATCGCCATCGAGGTATTAACAAATACGGTGTGATTTTTTTTATAGATATAGGTTCGTCTGCGCCAGTCATTCGCACAAAACAAATTCACAGTTATGTATACCTTATTCTAAATAATGTTTTCTAGATATTACGAGCACTTTCTTTTATTATTATTATTTAAGTTTGTTTTATTTTCTGGCTCTAAAGATTTACGGTTCTAGAAATAGTATATTCAAAGGAAAATCACTCTAATAGTTTGTCATTAAGTATTTATAATATCCTTCATACAAAACACTTCATTCATTTATGTTCACAGTAACGATGTTAGGTTGAGTCAAGCATGACTCATGACAGCATTCAAAATAAAGGGCTTTTGTTATTTTATGACTCGTTTGTTGACATATATTAATTTTCAGTTTTTAACCATAATGGTTCTATCTATGAATATATTCATATATTATGGACAAAAGGCCTTTCAGTTTTAGAGATGGTACTGGTATTTGCTGCGTGATTACATATGGTTTTAATTACAAAAGTTAATTTTCTTTTTTATACGAGTAGTATTTGCATAGTTCGGAATATACATTTTAAAAAAAATATTGCAAGATGTCTATGTATTAAATATATTTACGTAATAATTTTAATATTCATCATTAAACATTAAATTCCTCAAATTCACTTTTATGCCCATTGTTCAGTCTCGTAGAGTCGAAAGTTTTTTTAAAAAAAGAGCCAGAACTTTTTATCTAAATATCTATGTAGCTGTTACTTCTTTACGACAAGTGGTCATGTTTTATTTTATTTTTCTTTCGTCTTTTTTGTAGTATTTTATTTTGTGATATTAGAGCTAACTAAGTTGGCAAGCATAACTATTCATTGTTGAGTTATTGTAAATCATTCTTTTACTTTTTTCTTTTCTAAGCACAAGCTGCATGGCGGCAAAATGCGTATGGTCTAAATAAATTTGACTGCTGTCTCGTTCAACAATAGTGAATGATATTTTTATGAACGAAAAAAGCCTTATACTCCACAGGATTATTATTAAGTGTATATGAGTATAATTATTATAAACATTGGCACTCTCTGGATAAAAAGTCTTTAAACAAAAATTTATAAATGTTTAACCTTGTTGATATGATAATACGATCTCCAAAAAATATCGTTCACTATTATTTAACCACTCTGTATAAATTTTTTGAAAGTATTAGGGACGACTTAGTTCATTTCTTTTTAAGTTTGGCGATTTAGTTATTTTGTGTATTTTCTTATGTCTACAATAGTTTCGGTTAGGTTGGACAATGTCACTATGCACATGGTTCAATTACCTATTCAGTAGACATGTCACTTTGTGTTACATGATTATGTTTAAGAATTCTCACAAATGAAATGTGTAGTTTGTTAGTCAAATAACAAATTTAACATTAATTTACAAGTGCAATGAACGATGATTGTAAGAAAGTTGTTTAATTTTTATTTTTGAAATATAGATTCTATTGGTCCTTGATTTAGGTGTCATGGCGTGTCTTGTTTTATTTGAAATATAGGTAGGTACCTAGTTTAAAAACAGAAAACAGTTAAATATAAATAATATTATTCTTTATTGTGTAAGTTGAACTAAAAAGTGACTAAATTTCAAGTAAAAGAACTTAGTTTTTTTATATGCTTTTTGTTACGATAATTAAAAAAAATTTAAGTAAATTTTTGATAGATCTTTTTCCATATTCAAAAATATGCTTAACACGCCTAATTTAATAATTTTATTTATATAATATTTATTATTATATAATATTCGATATTAACTAGGTACCTAATCGTTTATTTCTTTGATATATGGGCCATATAATTATAATATATATTCCTAAATATTTATAATTATATTTAGGCCGTCTTGAACGGCATATAGGTCCCTTTACACGACGCACTATAAATACGTTTAACGTTTAACTAATTCAAGTCATCATTCATTTTCTTTTTTTTTTCTTTGCTGATTAGTACAGAAGGACGTTTTAAATACTTTTGAATCTGTATTTAGTGGATCCCATGCATAATGGCCTTACTAAGTACTACTTTTGAACTACTGCTAAGTAACCTTTAAACATTTTTATAATGTCATTCTGCTCCTATCAGTTTTCAAACAAAAAAAGAAATATAATGATCTTTAAATGGTGTTGTTAAACGTGAAAATGCGCTGTCGTGTAAGTGGCGCTTAGTCAATAAGACCGTTAGATATTCGATAGTCTACTTATGCGTATTAAATAACAAAATATATGATTAACAAATCTAATACCACAGTTTAACTGGTAAAATGTAATGACTAACTGTAAAACATAGATTTATGTGGATGAGAATATGAAAGCTTTAACAATAAAATGGAAGCGAGATGAAAGTAGATATATTTTTATTCATAAATGGATATTGCTTTGTTCTGGATAGATCTTACCATCTGATTAATAATTGTGAAAGTATGTAGGTATATACACATTAAAGTTTATTTGAAAAAGTAATTAAGTATGTGTTTGTTATCTCCTTACGGTGTACTTAGTACCTGCGTACCTAGAGTAAGTCCACACGGCGCGTGGCGTCGGCGTTGCGTCGACGTAGCGCTGTCGCTCCGTCGTTTTACATAAGTATACTAATAATCATTGTGTACTTACGATGCGCTGCGTCGACGCAACGCACACACGACTGAACTGTAGCCCCCGAGACGAAGCGGGCGGGGTGTATAGGAATACTTTTTTACGTATTTTTTATTTAGTTTAATTTGCAGGATAAAATGGGTACCATTGAAGAAATTGACATGGATTACTTCATTACGTTAATTTAGGAAAGATAAATTATATGAAATAAGTCACGACAGTAAATTTTGTAAACACTGCGAAGTTTTTACAAAATGCTCGCCGCAACTGTGCGTCGAAGCTGCGACGACGGAACGTTACGACTGCGTCGTAGTAACGCTGCGACGACGCAGCGCTTGTGTGGTACGCTATGCGTTAAAATGTTCACGTTGCGACGACGCAACGCGTCGTGTGGACCGGCTCTTATACAATTTTCTCAGGCTCTTAGACAATTCTGTAAGTATAGTACCTTATCAGGGATGTTACATCTCCTGTAAGACTAGACTATATGACTTGCAGCATTTCTATTGTCAGGTAGGTACGTTTAATGCTAAGTATTCAACTATAATACATATCTAAAGAAAATGCACATTTAATATGTTATAAAACATAAACATTGTAAAACAGAGATAAATTAATAAATAAGGGTTGATGATTTTAAGAGTAAGAATTGATGTGGCGATTGACATAATTATGCTTAATCTAAAGATATAATTTATAAAATCTATACCTACTTATATACTTATAAAAATGAACCTCTATTATATTTCTCCTGGTCACGCTATAACTTGAGAACGGATAGAACAATCTCGCTTGTTAATTTTTTGTTGTGTTAATTATTGTCAGGAGAAGGTACTTATGAAAGAAAAACCAAGAAAGGTTATGGCGAGGCCGAAGGCCGAGCCTACTACGCGAACGAAGTCGCGGCCAGTCGTCACAGAAAAAAAATGTGATGAAATTACCGGGCGTCTGAGATTCAATGACCAAGCCTCGGGGTGACACGCGGAGTGCGTTGGGCAATGCTACGCGAACGCTCTGAATGGCACTGCAAGTACAGTAGAGCGTAGACTATTCGATTATTATTCTATGCATCTGCAGCCGAAGAGTGGGCTTTATGCCGTTGGCCTTCCCCCATTAGGCGCTAACGATGAATATGCCCCGCGCAGGCCCCGCACTCCTGATATTAATTACGCGAAGCGCGTATGGCAACTTAGTATAAATAACTATTATTTATTCTGTGGTATGGCGTCCGAACGGAAAGTAAGGACGGACCACGCCGCCGCGCGCCGTCGTCTCCACTATTTGTACATAAGTACTAAATAACTTGGATTCTTTCCGTCTATTGTAATCGTAACGTGGTCTCTTACTATGGGCCTCATATATAAGCTCAAAGTCGCAAAACGAGCTATGGAGAGGGCTATGCTCGGGTTTTCTATACGTGGTCGAATCAGAAATGAGGAAATCCGTAGAAGAACGAAAGTCGCCGACATAGCCCAGAAGATTAGCCTGGCAGTGGGCAGGGTACATAGCACGCAGAACAGATGGCCGATGGGGCCCGGAAGGTTCTGGAATGGAGACCACGTACGGGCAAGCGCAGCGTAGGTCCTCCACCGACACGGTGGACAGGCGACCTGATAAAGGTCGCAGGACGTCGTTGGATCAGGCCGCTTCCAACCGGTCCTTTTGGAAAATTATGGGGTAGGCGTATGTTCAGCAGTGGACGTCCTACGGCTGAGATGATGATGATGATGATTGTAATATAAGAAATGTATCTCGACAACGTTATTATTATTTAAGTTTTTTTATTTACTTATACTTGTCCTGTGAGACCTTGCTTCTTACCAAAGTTATCCCGACTTGAGTGACAGTAATAAAATTTTACAGTAATTATAATAAAAAAAATACTCAGATCTTTTATTTCCTATTTAACGCACTCCTGGAATACGGGCCTAAGTCAACGGGACTTGCAGGGTATAAACCCTGTAGGTTAGAGTACGGGCCCAAGTCAACGGGACATGCAGGGTATAAATCCTGTAGGTTAGAGCACGGGTCTAAGTCAATGGGACTTGCAGGGTATAAACCTTGTAGGCTGGAATACGGGCCTAAGTCAACAGGACTTGCAGGGTATAAACCCTGTAGGTTGGCGTACGGGCCTAAGTCAACGGGAACTGTGGGATATAAGTCCTGTAGATTTTATTTATGGGTGAGTGTCAAAATATGCGGTATAAATGGCCGTAATTTTATTTTGCTTAGTATTAGCAACTTCATTGTTTTACAGCTTAAAAAGAGGCCGTAACCTTCAATGAGTATTTAATAACAATATATCCAGTTGGATACATCTACGCGTTCCTGTGAAAACAGGTCTTACAGATAGATTCAAATTCGAATGCTTTTATTCATTTTTAGTAAGTACAGCGTTAAAATTTGCGGCTACTAAAACTGCGGTGAGCATGGACTGTCGATAGGATAAAATTATCGAAAATCATCGGTAAAAGACAGCCCGCGATATAGCTATCGTAGCTAGATCCATACTAGAGACAAGTTAAGATAGCTAACAAGTCAGTTTATCGACTCGACAAGTTTATCGAGAGATCTATGCTCGCACAGCTGGGTATAGATACATCCGTATCTTGGTTGGTAGTTCCTTTCCTAGAAATCTGTAGAATACGTATATTATATATATATACAGTCGTGGTCAACTAATTAGGGACATGCAAGATAGTGAAGAACAATAACCGGTTATGTACATACAAATATAAAACCCTATTGATTTCTCAGTAACTATTATTTGCATAATTTGTCCGATTATTATGCATTAAATGGCTGTAAATAAAAGAATAAATAAATAAGAAAAGAAAAAAAAAAGTATTTAATATCAAAGGTTGAACATGTATTCAATTTTAAGGTATAATTCTGTAGCTGGACATTTAATTAAGGACAGTAAACTATAATGAAAAATAGAGTTAAACAAAACTAATAATCTGCAGTATTATAATATCTTTAACAGCTCCATTTTATTACGTGTAAAATCAGTACCCAGTAGCAAAACCTTTGTTAGTAATTACCGCTTGACACCGATGTGGCATAGACATTATCAGTTTCTGGCATGTTTCGACAGGAATGTTTGCCCATGCCTCACAAAAAGCTTCATTAAATTCATCTAAAGTTGTGGTACGATAAGTGGCTACTTTTTTCTTGATTTCCTGCCAAAGGTGCTCGATTGGGTTAAGGTCCGGGCTATTTGCTGGCCAATCTAGCACCGATACTGACTGACTGGTAAGAAACGACTTGACTGAACGGGCGGTATGTTTCGGGTCGTTATCATGCTGAAACGTCCATATAATAGGGAGATGCTCCTCAGCATAGGGAAGCATCGTTTCCTCCAATATTGCCTTGTATTGATGTTGGTCTAAGTTACCCTGAACTTTCCTCACAGGTCCCACTCCACGTCCAGAAAATGAACCCCACATTTTAATGTTTCCACCGCCATGTTTCACCTGCTTTTTTGTGAATCTTGGATTCATTTTCTTTTACTGGACGCCGTACGTATTGCCTTCCATCTGAAGAAATCAAATTAACCTTGGTCTCGTCAGAGAATAATACATGTTGCCATTGGGCGTAGGTCCAATGTCCATATTTACGTGCAAACGCCAAACGAGCATTTCTATGTTCTTTGTTCAACAACGGTACTTTGCGAGCCACTCTTCCGAACAACCCTGCTTCTACCAGACGTCGTCGAACGGTCCTCGCTGAGACACCAGCTCTTTCGTCTGTCCCAAACACTTCGTGTTTAATTAAAGTAGAGCCTAGAAACGGATCTTTCTTAGCTAACCTGGTTATCACTCTATCTTCTTGCGGAGTTGTTTTTCTCGATCTTTTTGTTCTGGGCACATTTAAATCTGTGTTATTGCGTCTGACATGTTGCACTGCATTGTATACCATAGTTTTTGAACAATTTAAATGTTCTGCTATCCTTCGGTATGGCCAACCATGCTCGACAACAAACTTCATGATAATTTTTCGTAGTGTTGGATTGGATCGCAACTTTTATTTTTACCCATTTTTCTTCAAAATATTTTTCAAAACTTAAAATAAATATCGGGATTGCCGCCAAAACTACCACGAAACAATAAGAGAAGAAGTAAAAAAGTATTGAGATTCAAATTTTGAAAATAGAACGCAATATCTCAGTGTCCCTAATTAAATGGCCAGCCAGCATTATTTGAACAAATAGCACTACGATAATCTATCAGCTATACTGTAAAGAGGTTTAATGTTTAAGAAGTTGTTATTGTTTGTATAATCGGGCACATAAATGACTAATTATACTTACATGTAAGAGATATGGAATATGGTTTAGACTCTTTGGAAAATAAAAAATAAATTCTCAATTCGCTTTAACCAAAGAGTGTCCCTAATTAGTTGACCACGACTGTATATATATATATAGCTGGGAACTAGATTGATCATAAGTATTACAATAACATTATAAGTATTTATATTATACATTAGTTGACCCGCCAGTGACTTCACTCGCTTGGTCTTGTTGTAGTGGCAAGAGAGTTATTCTTTACTTTTTCTACCGACTTCCAAAAAAACTCCTCCTTTTTTGGTATTGATTAATTCGACTGTATTTTTTTTATGTTTGTTACCTCACAACTTTCGATTGGGTGGACTGATTCTCAAAATTCTTGTTTTGTTTCAAAGCTGGTGGAATTTCATCAAATTCGGTCCAGTAGTTTTTGAGTTACGCTCCAATAACTGATTTTTACCAAAGTAATGGAATGAAAGTCGGTATTAAAGTTTTCAAATTGCACTTGTTCAATATTTTTTTATTGATCCGATTGACTTCAAACAAAAAAAATATGAAGTGAAGATTACCACAATATATAAGTGAAACCCGCATCTAAATCGGATAAGCCGTTTCTGAGATTAGTCTGCACAAACGCACAAACAGACAAAAAATCTATCAAATTTTTTTTTTACATAGGTACTAATTTCGATTTTAAAGTCCTAATATATTTTTTTCTCATATAAATTCTATCATTAGAATTTTATAAACTTAACATTTCTAAGTCGTCAAATTAAATCTATCTGAGTGACATCTGTGGTTGTGTGTGTGTGTATGAGAGAGAGAGATGTGTGTGTGAGTGTGTGATCATACAAAATATTTACCTATTCGACACATAGGTAGGTACCTATTTACCGACGTCCACGCACGTGCGCTCACGCGCTCAGACGAAAAAAAACCACTAAGTAGCGGTCACCCATCCAAATAACAACTGCAGCAAAATTTGATTCTTAAACTAACTTCAATATATTCAAGTCGAACTCCGTTAGGAGTCCAATAGTGTATGCTTGTATTAAATTCGATTTTATTATGTTCACACTCCACATTTACCTACCTATTACTTTCCTTTATACCTATATGCATTTGATTCCAGAGTACCATTATTTCGAAGACGATGTAGACGGCATGCCTATTATCACACTGGAAGTGATGCCTGACTCCTCCATCGCAGAAATGCCTTACGATCCTGCCTTCTCCGATTCTAAATCAAATAACATAATAGATGAGAGCACTATAGATGAGAACATGAACGATTCAAACGAGATGCCCTGCCTCAAGCACGATGAGAGTGCAGGAATGCACTTTCTAGTGGATAAGTCCGAGCCAATTGAAATTGAAGAACAGAACACAGGTTCTTATGTAAATATGGTGAACTTAAACGTTCAGACAGATCTTCTAGAGTACACCGTCAAGAGCGATGGAAGCGTTATCTGCAAAGTCTGTGGACAGTACATGGCAAGTCGTAGACATTGGTATAAACACAAGTACAAATTTCATACGGTGCACCCGGTACATCCAGCACCGCTTTTCCAATGCGAACAGTGCCTCATCTACTTCAAGAGCAGGAAAGGTAAAAAAAATATAGACGTATGTTCCTTTTTTATTATAAGGCTGGCGTTCTGCCACTATTCTCACATGATGTTCAGTGATGGTGCAGTCATTATGGTAGCATTTTAGACCTGGGGGCCTACTCCCACCTTTTCCGAAACTATCTTAAATCAGGAGCGTTTTGTAATACGCATAGAATAATCATACTTACTATCGTACTCCCAGCAACACAATACGGTCGAACATATAATTTCAATACTATTTACGGCTTGTTCCTTTTTAGCCGAAATCGATCCTAATGGTGCGATCCAGGATCAATACCTATAATGCCCAACCCGAATAGAACACTAACGCAGTTGCAAAGTACGCGAATTGAGTGCACTATTTGATAATACGTCATCAAAACGTCTATTGTAATCCATTATTATTTTAAGCTTGCTATATTGACGTGGTGGTACCTAATTTTATTGTAAGGTTTAAGTATGACTACTTTAAGAGGTGGTAGTAGGGCCCCTGAATGGGAACCACTCTTTAGGGTAAATGAAGTAGGTGCTTGACGACAGATAAATATTATTTAAGTATCAGATATCCCATTTATTTACAACCAAAGAGATATAAAGAGTATGCGTATATAGGTACACAAGCTGTGCCCCACGGATTCATATGCGTGGTTATAGATAATGAAGACGCCAGCGCCTCATCTATCTACATACCAAGCTTCATTAAAATCCATTCAGTAGTTTTTGTGTGAAACAGTAAATACCCATATATACAAACTTTCGCGTTTATAATATTAGCTATACTTACTACTTAATAGAATTAGTAGGATATACCAATATTTTTGGTACGTGGTATTCAACTACGCTTTTACTTTTATTTCTACACGCTCGTGGTTAGGTTAGGTCCTACGGTCAACGGTTCGACAGTATACTTACATAAAAGTAAGTGTAACTCGAAGTTAAAGTATTAGATAAGTATATTCAATAACTTCAAGGTATAGGTAGGTACCTTACTACTTTCATAACACTAACTCTACGAAGAAATAATTGAGCACTAACTACATCAAGGGTTATAATATAAGACATCCTTGCAATAGGTATACATGCATAATAGGTACCGTCATGCACAACCTGCGGATAGGTATGGCATCTACATCTACACGTGTAGGTACATTTAGAATGTACTTTAAGCACTTATGAACATTCCTTGCATCACCAGTATACAAAACAAAAATGTTTCAGGGTACATCGGCCACATTGCCAGCAAACACAGCGAAACTTTGCAAGACGCCAGCCCTGTCCTAACAAATGCACAAGCAGAAGCTCTTGCAAAAGAAAAATCCGTAATCCAGAAAAATCCAGTACAGCTAGAATTCAGCCAGCTAGAACCGACTCAGCTAAATCCAGTTAACCTAGAGCCGTCACAACCTGATTTGTTGGTAACTGAAGTAAAGAAAGAACCAGATCCCGAGTTGTCCATTCCAAAAACAATCGTCCCAACGTACCAAAACGTGACTGGAATGCAGACTACCGCACGGACCAGTGCAGACATCCCTCCAAAAAGGACCAGAAGTATGAGGCAAAACTTGCCTCGCGGTCTCAATGTATTAGGTGAGAATTTTTAAATTGTTATTTAAGTTAGACATACTGGAATCATCTTTACCCGCAATCAACAACGTTTTACTATGCATTGTACCAGCAAATAATAGTATAGTACCTAGATTATGCACCAAATATGCAATAAAGTAGTGTCTGACATAACGTGCGACATATCGGACCCGTACCTAGCGTAACGAGTTAAAATTTAAAAGTCTTCCGAGCAAAGCGATGGAGTTTTGTAGTCCTGAGTGCAGCGAGGGTTTAAAAGTGAAGTGAAGCAATAAATATTTTTTTGGGGTTGGCCATGCTGCCAGATCTGACAATATTACAAAACAAATCTCAAGGTTCCATCTTGCCATAGGAATACTTTTCCCCGAATTATCGGGTAATTAAAATATGAACGGATTGAATTATGGGAAAAGACTATTTGGGTTTTCCAACCATAGGATCGAATTTAATGTTATTAAAATGTGTGTTGTGTGGCACATTAACACAGGTAAGGAACATTAACATTGCATAGCTGGTATGTCTGTGTGTTTGTTTTTCCTTCAAGCTAGAGTAATTTGCTCCTTTTTTCATCAATATTATAATAACCACTCATTACACAATAGTAGGATATATAGTATTCTAATAAAACCACTTTGTTAAGTACTAGCCGCGCCCCGCGGTTACACCCCATAGTGATGCATGATGATGATGATGAAAAGTATCCTATGTGTTAATCCAGCGCATCATCTACCTTCATACAGAATTTCATGCGGAGTACCACAAAGTTCAATCTTAGTCCTGTTTTGTATTTGACTTGATCTTGTCAGCTCATTGATAAAGTTTGTTTTACAATCATTTTTATCCCAGTTTTGGTATCTTAACCCTTAATCTTAATAACCAAAAGTGTAATAAAATCCAATTTAGAATATAATATAATACTAAAATAAATAAAAAATAGTAGCTAGATGTTTTAAGGCTATCCGATCATAAAAAAAACAGATATGATATATAAAACAGACAATACAATATTACAGTACTGAATATGATAGTTGAAGTCAAAACTATGCTTTATTAAAATTTTTGCCGTTTTAGATAATTATCCGAAAAATATCTGTTTATCGTGCCTACGTGAAAATTAAAAAAACAAGTCGTACCAAACAAAATGTTAGCCAAAGTTTGAAAATAAAGCCGGCAATCTAAGATATTACTAATGTGCAATAAATTGTCTCTAAGAGTTACCAATCTACATTCTACCTACCTTGTTCTTAAAGAAACTTGTTTCTTTTTCTTGTAAAGTATAGCACAAGTATTTTATTTATTGATATGATCCAACGTGTATCTATAAATGGATCTTTTGAAAACCCAAATAACATCAATCGGGAAATTAAATAAGTCAAGTCGAGTGGTAACACTAATTCTGATTTGCATTTATATTAGAAAAATCTCTTGAAAAACACTTAAAAATAATTGTTGGTGACTACTTATGCGTGAAGGGAGACCGTGGTCTCCTTTATTTTATATATCCTCTAATTTTTACGCGATCTAATCGCACAAAACTGTATTTTTAATTTTTGATTATACTTAGGGTGCGTTCCGGGAAGCGCCGTCAACGCTCACAACTGCTGTCGCTGCTCGCGCCCTGGTTTGCCGTTCCCTTTGGTTGACAGTGAAAGCTCGCAATGATCACGTAGATCACCTAAGATCCGCGAGCGTTGTGAGCGCGGCGTGAGCGTTTTCGGTGACGTCATTGATGACGTATCGAGCGCCGCGAGTGATTTCGGTCCTTCCCGGAACGTAGCCTTAGTATCCACAGCGAGTGACACCATAGATGAATCAGACTATATGAGTGACACTCGCAGATATATAGTCTGATTAATCTATGACTCGCAGATTGATTTTGAATTTGACAAGTGAAATCCAAGCTAGGGTTATATTTTTTTGCTTCATCAATTTTGACGTATTAGGCATCTGAAGATCTATCTATGGTAATAGCAATCCTATAGTATCAACCTTGCAGCACACCTATGGATAGAGATTTAAAATTCTACCACAGGCAATGTAGAATTTTTAGACTGTTGCCAGAAGAATAAAACTTTCTTGCCAAGCTTGTTGTTTCCTAATTCATAATAATAATAGTGTAGGTAGTGCAGATGAAAATCGTATATAAGTATGATGCGTTTGGCCACCCTCAAAGAAGATAATATAAACTATTCAATTTGATCTGTTCTATCTAGATTATGTCCCTTACAGTTACGATGACCTATTTTTTTCATTCTGCTTTCAGAATCCACAAACATAGAAAATAAGAAACAGTGGAAAGAGAAACGTTCCCGAGAAGAGAAGTTGGTAGCTGATATCATCGCTCGGGTGCGGCGCGAGTGTGAGGCCCAGGGCTCAGGGGGCGCCGCTCGTCGCGGATACTCGCGAAAATCGGTGCGAACATAGTGTGGACCTGCACTATTCGTAATTACTACTAAAAGTTCCTTTGAAATTTGACGTGATAGTTTAGCACTAGCAGTATAATTGGATGAGATGATCAGATGAACATCATAGTATGACAGCAGAAAGTTTATGCAGTAATAGTCGACTTCTAGTTATTTAAAAGGTCATTAAACCCTGATACAGAAAAGACTACTAGAACGCAATTGTAATTGGAAGGGATTTATGTACTTAAAACAAAACACGAGCGTCTACTTTTTGTCCTAAAATCGTTTAATATGCTATCTGTATATAATTCTGAATATGAATATTCTATGTATAATTCCGAAGATAGGTATAATTGAATTAATTGATAACAATAGACGTCTGCCACACCGTTATATGTTCGCAGAATCACAGTAAAGTAAATACTTACCCAAGGCACTAAATTAACTATTATAATTACGGGAGAACATACGATAATTCTATAACTATGAATAACTGGGTGAATAATAATACACTTTTGTGCTATTATCCTTAGATGTTATTGACGTACCTTAGTGCCCAATACTTTCCTCGTTAGAATGAACCCAGAACTTTTTTCTAACAAACAAACATGCACGGTGAACATACAAATATTGTTATATTACTTAATTAATTGTTTTCTATGATATAATTCATTGTACATGCGATTCGGGCTAAGCAATCGGCCCTATACAATTTTATGTTAGAAAAGTAAGTGATTATGCTCATTTTGTGCCAATTTTGTGTAAATAATGTGCCAGTATTTAAATAAATTAGGTATAGGTTATAGTTATAAAATTGTCATGCATCATTAACATAATATATTTGTGTGTAACATAAGTTTTACTCTACCTGTGTAGTAGGTATAAGTAGGTACCTACGTACTCACGGAATTATAAAAAACAATCGAAGATAAAATTTTACATTTGCATTTTGGCCTGGCCAAGTTAAGTTAAGTATTAATACGAAAAGTGATGTACAACCCGGTCACATTGTCTCGAGACCTCGCTGGAAAGCGAACCTCCCGCCCCGTTCCCCTTTCACCTCCCCGCGCCACAGCGCGTCAGTACGGTTAGCACTTTCGTTGCCGATACGCGTCATACGCGTCGACTTGTTTTCGTGGTATATTTTTAAACATTTCATTGTTACGTTTGGACATTGGACTTTTATTGTTACTATGCACGTTATTTTTTATTGCTGTTACGTTAAAATATTGTTTTTGTTGCAACGTAGGGCATTTTTGTTAAGTTTGTACATTTTGGTTTAGTTTGGACATTTTTGTTACTATTTCGTTGCTTTGAATTGGGACAGTGAAAGATTTTTTCAAATATGGGAAAACCTATTCACAGTGAAGCAAGAAATTTAATACTGAAAGTTCTCGCTTTCTTTGAATCAGAGAAAGCTAACACGCAATTCGTAATACCTGTAGATCAAGTTGTTAAACGAATCTGTGCCTTAACCAAGATTGTTTCATTTATTTTTCATCATTTTAATCATATCATTATAATAATATTACCTACATTACATTAATTAACACATTATTTGTTTTGTTGGAAATCTTATAGTTTATAATAATATCCTACTAGACTAGATGATGCTTGTTTTGCGCACCATATCAGAGCGCCGACGCGACGTGACGTCATCGACGCTAGGTCTCGAGATAATGTGACCGGGTTATAAATATTTTAAAGATCCATGTTTTATCTAATATAATAAATGAAACAGGTAAGTAAGTTAAGTCAATATAAGTGTACAGCCAATACATATGTACTTAGAATGTTCCTTCCAGTACTTATGTATGTTGTAGTAGAAATAAAAATTCAATGTTGTGATTTTAACTATACTTACACTATATGTAACTTATCTCTTTAAATATGTCTCATCGTATTTTCGTGTACCCTTGATAATATTTAGAATATGTAAATAGGGATGTTGATTGATAATCAAAAGTGTCACTATTTGTTACCAATGTATGGAACTGAGATTACAAAAAATAACAATACTTACATGAAAACAAAGTTGAAATCGGATTACAAGCAAATAACTGTAGATACCTAAATTGAGTAAGCAAAAATCGAAGATTCATTGCTGTGGCATCCTTGCAAAACACAATTTAACGCGTAGTAATGTATGTATGGCATTAATTGTTTTATTTTACTATATTTTATGTGACAAGGTTACGGAATATTCACAGGGCCCACCTGTTTCCACTCTGTTATATGGGTTACCGCTAAACACCGTAAGCGGTAACCACTATAGCAGTCATATTTCTGCACAAGTGACAAACTGCACTGCGCCCATCATCCTGAGACATAAAGCTGTTATGTCTATCTATATGCCTTTAATTTTACCGGCACTCATAACCCTACAAACCAAAACACAATGCGAACATTACTGCCTGGCGGTAGAAATAGGTGTGATGAAAGTGCTCTTCCGGTCGAACTCTTGCACAAAAATGTCTACAAACTTACTACGTTACTTGCTTGTGTTTCATTATGACGCCATAACTAGCTTGTTATGACACTTTCAAACTAAAGGCTATACTCATGTCATTGTTTTTCATCACTCAACATAACCTTGTTATTTAAATATTTTACTATAGATCAGGTATGTAATATTTATTTATTAATATTATAAAGGTAGGTTATAAAGTATGTACAGTTTTACCCAAAACATGTCTCCCTGAAATGACGTGTCTCTGCATGCATACAGTGAGGTCCCAATCAAGCCATAATCGATATTAGCGCGATAACAGTCGGTCCCTTTCACCGTGAGCGTGATTACGATGGCCCACGCTACGTCATCGATGAAGTCTTAACTGCCGTCATATTGACGATTACATGAACCATGCTCTACACCATAATCGTCGTGAGCGTTCTGTCAAAAGTGACAGGTGTTTGTTTATTTCTACAAGGTCTTTACTGGTGTCCATTGTTTTAGATGTAAAAGTTGTAAATACTGTCCATCCATTCCATTATTTCTTTTTAATCCACACACCACATAGTTAACCTTCACACTATGCACGTTATTTTTATGAATTTGTTTTTCGCGCGCAAATGGTTCGTTATTGCACAACTCTGGTCCGATTTATCAACACGCTTACAGTGCCACGAGCTGTCATAATCGCGATATTTGTCTCGAACCGTCTTTGGTAGACGATAGCACTGTAAGCAAAAATATCGCGATACGGACCGCACTAATACTGACATACTTCGATAATCTGAGAATCTTTAGAAGGTAATAATAGTATAAGTAATTTTTTTCATCAAATAAGGTATTTGATGAAAAACCTGTAAAATTCTGACAATATATGATATTCTTCCTGATCACGGCCTTCATTAAATATGTTTAGTATACTTTTCCTAATGTCGCGTTTTTCGCATGCTCACGAAAACTATGGGCCTATATTTTGGGTAAATCTGCAATAGTAATTCTGAGAGATGATTTGACGTTACTCTTACATCGTGTATATTAATAGAGCGTGTGTTTTCCTACTCTCTAAATCCATCCCTAGACAGTTATGCAAAAAATATTGAGATCACTGAAATGAACGTGCGGAGTGTCCAGCACAAAGTGCAGTGCTGCATCAAGCATCTCGCACATAACTTAAACCTAGACAGTACTTATTCGATCTTAAGATATTACTACTAGATTCACTTACTCTTGTCACACATTTGAAAAAAACTAATGTTGTATCAAGTTAGCCTAACTCTTCAAGTATAATTAACCCTAAGGTACGCGATGCTGCCCTGTTACCTAAGCATTGATCGCGAGAGACATGAACATACGTTTACATAGGTACTTACCTATCACAAATATACAAGATTTGAGAAAATACCTGCTCAACACCTACCTACATTTAGCCCCGGTTAGAGATCAAACCTAAAAACCATCGCCTCGAAGATGGTGAAACTAATAAGCTTCTGGAAAGTGATTATTATCAGGAAGAAGGTCACCTAAGCGAATTACAAACGTGGATGAAAAAACCCGATAGTAAAAAGGTTCACTATTTGTATTCATTTATTCAAATGTACGTATTATATGTAGATTTATTTATATATTTTATTCAGAATAGGTACATAGTGATTAAATTAAATGAACAAGAAAAACTAAGATACACAGACAAAATAGGTAGAACTCAATTTATAACCCTCAGTCTGAAGATACTTTGCACTAGATACATCAAAATTAAAAGCGCACGTTTTCTATCATATGGATAATATCAAGCAACTTGCCATATGACTATTATTTCTTAACTTAAATTGTTAAGCTTCTGTTGGCACTGAAACTATAAGTAATGGGCAAGACGTGACGCTGCATACCATCAGGCGATTTTTTATGACATCAAGCAACCACACGGTTGCGCGTCTCCAGTTAAGCTAACTAAGCCATAAAAACTGCAGTGCCATCCAAAGCTAACAACTGCAGTTTTGCGAGGTATACTGCGCTCTTCACCCCGAGAAGTTGGATTTTGACTTGTTTGACCAGTGGTTCCACTTGCTGCAGTTGCTTGCGCACTATTGCTTTGCAGCAGAATATCTGGCACTGCAGTGGTACCAACCAAGACGTATTGTTGCGCAATAGGCCTACCACCTACTGAATGTCTATAAAACTTACCATGCTCGCAGGACAGAAATGGGAGGAAGAGCTCTTGCGGGTGCAAAACTAAACTTAATTTACTTTTTTTTTATCTTTGATTTGTGGTTTATAATCAAATCTGTCCGGCAATTTTACTCATGTATTTACTTAAAGTTAAAGAGAAGTGAGACTGGATAATAAAGGAATAAATCATCAGTGTACGAAAATTAAAAGGTTTTTAATTTAATAACCTTTAATTAAAATTAATGTACCTACATTTCGCTCTTGTACTAGCACAGTTTTAAAAGTTGTTATTTACTTTAAGTTATTAGACAGTTTACAAAAGGCTTTTTTTTTTTCATAACGAGCCGACTCTCTCTAATGTTTTAATTGTATTATACCATTTAACATATAGCACAAACAAAATTTCCCAAGCTTCCATCCTCGTTATTGTAGGGATACGATTGACGCATGTGCTGTCATTGATGATGGAATAAAAAACATCACATGCGTTAATTATGTAAATAATAATAACGAGAATGCAAGTTATGTTCAAGGAATGCACCGAATATGTGTACCGAATACTATTACTAAAATTGACACAAATTAAAAATAATATGCCCAAAATATATTCCATTGATTTCATACTGATATGTCTACTAACCTTACAGTACTGTTAAACAAAATATTCGCTAGTTAGAATGCATACCACAGTCAAGCATTGTATTGAAGAGGTTTCATTCACGCAAAACGTATTGTTGTTTTATTTTAATTCAACGAACATGAATGTGTTTTTCTCTACAAGAACTATGGCTAGTTTGTTGTAACTACTAAAATATAAATAGCAAAATGATTTTCACTCATTTCGACTACATATATAAGTAACAATTGGAATCCGAATAAACAGGTTAAAATAGAGAAAAAATTAAGACAGTAATTTAAATGGCCAAATTACTCTCTATTATATACTCTTTGCAAATTACCATAATCCCAGCGTTCTATTATGTAATTTGTGCCTCAACTGTACTTCCATTGTGCATTTATGGGGCGCGGCACACCAGGTTTGATGCCATATCTGATACCAGCTACATAATGCACAAATTAGCAAAATAAATTTTGTTACCTATTAGTACTATGTCTTTATTCAAACCAACATGAATGGTTCTGGAATACGGGCCTTTGAAATGTGTGAAAACGTTTTGGTAGATAGGCTAGTGGCCAACCCATCTCGAAAAATGACAATTTTGTTTAACACACATGACTAGTTTTTGGAAGTTTGTTTCTATGGCTGTGTCCTGTCCCTGCACTGTCAGTCAGTCGTCTAATATGTTGTATCCTATAAACTGTGATTTATTGGTTAAGTAGTATTCACAGACTAACAGATGCTAACGCATTCTATGTGTTATGCCAAAGAGTACACTAACGCGTTTAACGCTCAGAGTAAGTATCAATTTCAATAAATTTGATACTTCTCTTCCCCACGTTAAAAAGCCACAGAAAAAGAAGAAGCAGAAGATACTACTCTGAGGTTTATTGCGTTAGCCACATACAGTATAGGTACGTTCTGGAAAGAGTCGTCAACGCTCACTATTGTCGCGCCCCGGTTTAGCGTTCTGCTATGGATCAATGTTCAACCCAAACGGAACGGTTACGCGGTCGCGAAATGGACGCCAAATTTTTTGTCAAAAATCGAAAGAATCCTATAGGTACTTATTTGATGCTTTGACAGTGACAGCTCGCAACGACCGCGAAAACCCACCTTCGAACCGCGAGCGTTGGGCCGCGTTGAGAACGTCGGTGAGAGTCTCTTTGGGTGAGAGCGCACTTGGAGTGCAACTTTTCGCACTAACGCCGTTCCGAACCTCAGGGTAAAGCACTCGGTTGTTCTAATTCGAGCGTTCCAAACCTCGGAGCGTCGCAACATTTTAACCATCAAAATCGATCGGTAAAGGTTGCAACCCGCATCTGACATAACTTCGACCAATCAGACTACAACAAACTCCTTCTTCTTCTTCTCTCGTCTCAAAGAAAATTAGGTAAGGATCAAGTGATCTGTCAATGTCCAATTTGTCAAATTCTATTTGAGATTAGATTTAGAAAATTTAGATTAGCGATTTAGAAAACAACTAAACAACCGCGCTCTGAGGTACGGAACGACCCCTTGTGGTCGCTACGTGAGTGGTTCGGTGACGTCATCGATGACGTACAGGCTCGCTCACGATGATCGTGGGCTAAAGCTCTCTACACACCATGCAATTTTGAATGCAACATGTTGTAGCAATCTGCTGTGATCCAGCAAATTGTATCGTATGTAGGCGTGTTGTGACTCCCTTCCAACATGTTGGACGTCATATCGTACGTCCTAGCATCCAGCAGATTGATACAGCAAATTGTAAGCCGCGTTGTAACGTGAGTAGTGCGATTACATGCAATCTGGGCTCAGTCGCGATCGTGCCGCCGCCCGTGGCTAGCGTCGCTGTGAATTTTATTTAATGAAATATGTAAATGATGCAAACATTTATACTACAGAAAAAACTATATTGATAAGAATTTCAGAAATCTATTGATGACTTGCCACATTTGTGGAATAAAATAGTTGTGGCGTATTTTTACTTTTCTTAGCAAGTGATGTTTTTTCTTTGTAAAATAATTGACACGCCATTGTTCCTTCCTATCCAAATTTCTCTAGGCTAGAAATAATGATTATAATTATTAAATAACATAATAATAGGTATTATATATTGTAGTATTGTTGTGCATCTATTAATGTTCAAAGTAAAAATTAGTGTTTATTGTCACTAGGAGTTCAGCGAACTCAATTTCAAGACCCGTTTTTTAATATTTGGACAGCATTTGAGCCATTTTCATACACGTGTGCACGCTGTGGCGATCCAACGCGGAATGAAATTTTAATCGCTGCTACATACAACGTGTGTATACTGTATAGTACGTCCAACCGCGACTACAGCAGATTGCTACAGCATGTTGCGTTCGGGGATGCATCGTATATAATAATAATAATAATAATAATAATAATTTTTATTTTCCAGTTCACAATACATGTAAATTAAGGTAGGTACACTTGGTTCCACGAACATCGGCTATGAGATTTAAACACTAGAATTCAGCAAGACCCAAACTAGGCGTTAGCCTGTGTCTTGGGCTTAGAGTACGGAATGCAACGATACACATGGTTGTATTATAGTGAGGAAAGTTAATGTACTGAATCTTACAAAACTGGAAAAGTATTAAATTTTAGAGTGTTTAGAACAAATAAGAATGTAGTTGTTAAACAGAAAAGTATGATAATTAGTTTCACATGTTACATTTCGTTACTTAAACATTTTAACATATAAATTTATTAAATGTAATGTTTTAGTTAAACCTAAATTACAGATATGTGTGTGAGTGATTGAGAGTAAAAGTGTGTGTGAATAATGTGTGAATGTGTGTATTAGGATTGAGTTGCCTCAACTGTACCACCTGTATACTAAATTTATATAAGGTTTTCTGTTTCGTTATAAGAGAGGGTGTATAGTAAATTCCTGACTAATTTCTTACATACGAATACGCTAGAGTTTTTAATGGGACACATTTTGCAGACTTTATTGTAGGTGTTTGCATGAGCAAAGCGAGGACTTCTTCGGGCTAATAGAGATGAGGCAAGTGGTGTAGGTAGTCGGTAGATTCGTTTAGAAACTAAGCTTTTATAGTCAAGGTGGTTCTGCATGGTTCTATGGGCTTTTATAGTTGCTGATAGGATGAACAGCTGACGCATTCGTAGTACCTTGAACTCTTCATAGAGAGTATCTGTTGGGTACCTGAAAGGTTTTTTTAATATAACTTTAATTAGAGCTCTTTGAGCTCTTTCTACTAAAATGAAACAGCTTTTTCCAGCGCTGCCCCAGACAGATATGCTATATTGCATAATTGATTGGCATAAGGCCATATAAACTTGTCGTAGCACCTCTGACGGCATGCAGTCCCTTAGCTTTTTCATTACGTGCATCAATTTTCTTATGCGACCTGACAGTTGTGATATGTGGTCTTGATAATTTAAATTCTCATCAACAATTACTCCTAAATACTTTATTTTACTCACACGTTCGATTTGAGTACATAAACACCCAGATTTTAGACTTGCTGTGAGTACAGCCCGCTCGTCTTGAGAACATGAGTGTATTTTAAGAACACTTTCATCCGGAGGGCTACCAACACAAGTTTTTGAAAATGCTAGGTATTTTGTTTTTACTATATTTAGTGTCAACAAGTTTTGATCAAGCAAAGTTCCAATATTACGTAGTCCCTCCTCAGCGCAACTATAGACACTTTTCCATTCTTTACCGTGATATACTATGACTGTATCATCTGCGTAAGAGATAATGTCGGCATTTTTTTGAGGACAGCATAGTATATCATTGACATACAACGTAAAGAGAGTCGGGCCAAGGATGCTACCTTGGGGAACTCCGAAATGAACGGGAAGCTGACTGCTACAGTGGGATCTTATTTTAATAAATTGCCTACGGTTGCTCAGGTAACTTTTAAACCACTCATTAGCTACCCCTCTAACACCCACAGCTTCCAACTTTTTAAGAAGCAAGCCGACTGAGACCGTGTCAAATGCTTTAGCCAAATCTAAAAATACTGCTATACAGTTATCTCCACTTTCGACGTGATTAGAGACAATATTAGATAGCAATGACACGGCATCTTCAGTCGACTTGCTCTTCCGAAATCCAAATTGTCTATCTGATATTATCTGATGTTTTCCAAAAAATGACGATAACTGATTACTCACAACCTTTTCTAGAATTTTAGAGGTAATGCTTAGTAGAGCTATTGGTCTATAACTGTTCGGAAGATCTGTTGGTCCGCCTTTATATATAGGACAGATAGAAGCAGTTTTCCAACACTCTGGGAATACGCCCGACGCTAAGCTGAGGTTAAGTATATGTGTTAGTGGAGCCAGTAAGGATGTCATTGATTTTTTAAATAAAAGTGTGGGGAATTTGTCAGGTCCAGAAGCGCTGTCAGTTTTTAATTCGGATATGATCTTTGAGACCTCGAATGTATTTGTGGGGTGAAGAAAAAAAGAATGGTTTGTTGAAACAGTGGGTTTGTACGAAGATATCAAAAAGTCTTGAGTTACATGAAGTTTGTTTATAATGTTATTCGCTAGATTTGAGCCAACTGATGCAAAATGTTGATTACAGTCGTCAAGCGATGAATTGTGATTTCAATAGACTCAAATTTATTTGACTGTGTGTAACAAATGTCTTTAATCGTTTTCCAAAGCTTTTTTGTGTCATGACTGCTTTCTTGTAGCTGTCTGGCGTTGTATTCATTTTTTAGTTTTTTAATTAGTTTATTACAGAAATTGCGATAACGGGAGTAGACTTTGCGGCACACCACATCATCCGGGTGTGATCTTGATTCAAGGTGCAACCTATCTCGGTGCCGCATGCATCTTATTAATCCTGGCGTGATCCACGGCTTGATTGCAACCCATTTGCGGCCAATCTTAATTTTACGAGTATGTTTATCTACAATTAACGACAACATTTGGTTAAAAACAAGCACTGCAGCATTGGCACAAGATTCATTAATGAGGGTTGACCAGTCTTGATCGTTGATCTCAGTAGCCACAGCATCCAAGTCTGTTTTTAACATACATTTTGCTTGAGGGATTGACTTTTTCGTAACCGATAGACCAGCAATAGTCATGTCATGATCAGTAATAGATGTCTTACTAATAATACCAATAGATTTCGCGTTAGACTTAATATAAATATGGTCGAGACATGTTTTCCCATGCGTAGGACTGTGTATAGCTGGCAAAAGTCCATGGGACGCCATTAAATACATGTAATTGCTGTTGTTTGCATCGTCATTAACAATATCAATATTAATATCCCCGGCTACTACGATACAAGGTACATGTTTTATCGTGCCGAGCGCTAAGTCCAGAGATTCAATAAATGGGTCATAATTTTTTATTGAAGGAGTCCGGTAGATACCTAAAACGGCAATCTTGTTATCTAAAATAATAATTAAAGAATCAGAGTCAACAATAGCTACATTTTGTACATTAAATTTGAAAGAGGTTTTAATATATACAACTACTCCTCCATTTTTATTTAACTGTGTATTTGACCGAAATGAATTGTACCCTGGTACATGGTCAATAATTATGCCATCAAAAAGCCAGCATTCTGATAGTACAATAACGTCTATATCACAGTCCAAACGCTGCAATGCAACAGCAAGCTTATCAAAGTTGCATTGAAAGCTTCTGATATTTAATGATAATATTTTAAAGCTGTAGTGTGGTACAGTTAATATGCTCTTGCATTTATCTGTAGAATCAAGTATATGACAATCAATGTTTACGATTTCATCAAAATCATCAACTACGTTAAGTAAAACCATCTTGATAGTCGTGAAAAATTGTTGATAGATGGGTACGGTTCCTGTTTGTCATTTCAGTAGACGAAAAAATGTTAATGATTGCAAGAGTGGACAGCTTACAGGCAACAGTGTGTTTATAAATGTCCACATAAGTAGTGTAAGTGTGCATGTGTAAGTTTATTGTAGAGTGGGTATTTTTTTGTGAGGAATTGGTCTATTGCATAACAGTGTTGTGTTACAATAATAATGTTCTACAATGCGAAAATATATAGATAAACTAATTATAATATATATTTGCGCTACTGACTTATTTCCTATTTTATAGTAATTTTGTTGAGGAGCGGAATTGCTGCTGCAGGTCGTCCATGTTCTTGAGGGCAATTGCAGGATTTCCCTCTTGCTTGCGAATGTACACGGTGCCGTTTTTGACCCAACAGTACTTGTATTCCGCCGATTTTGCATGCTGTCGTGCCACCCGAAATAAATGCCGATTTTCTTGAGTTAGGCGCTCGTTTATGAAGATTTTCCGGTTATCTCCTTTTAGTTCGATATCGGAGCAGGTCAGATTGCGCCTGATTTTACTCGCTTTCAAAAATGAGTCCCGGTTGTGACGCCTTAAGAAGCGAACTATTAATGGCCGCGTGAAACGTCCTGGGGAACTCTCTTCACCGCCACTTGTTTCTTCTTTGCTAATATTTCGCGGCCCAACTCTGTTTATATAATCTATGTCGTTAATATCTATGCACGCTCCAATTTTTCGTGATATAAGTTGTACCAAGTGTGTCGAGTTTTCTTGCGGAAGTTCGGTTACTCCCGTGATTTCAACCTCATTTCTCAGGTTAGCTTAAGCACGGATATTTAGTTCTTGTCGCAGTTCAACTATTTTACTTCGGCTTGCAAAAACCTCGCTTTCAAGCTCTTCAAGGTGGTGCAATCTTGACTCCGCATTTATTAGTTTATTCTCGTGCTCATCTAAGCGAGTGAAACATTGCTTAATATGGTCCGTCAAAGAAATCATATGGGTTTTCATATCATTTATGTAGTATAGTCTCCACGCAGCAATTTTATCTCAGAAGTAAGCATAGATATATCTTCCTGTTCGGATGCAACAGTGACGGAGGGACTAGTTAGAGTAGGCTGAACTACACAATGGCTTTGGGTTTGAATACTGGACATATAACTTTCAGAATCACAGGGAACCGCGAGTGTGGCTGGCGATATCGATGAAGCAGACGCCCCCGTTGCGGACCGTACAGGCGTATTAGAATTATCCTTTTTTGGCTCCTTACATAGGCACATAGGACATATCCAGTTTGATTTCATTTCCTCTGGTAGTCTGCGCTCGGAGATATTGACACACAAGGTGTGATAAGAGTTACCGCATTTTATACATTTTGCACTGGGCAGATTCGTACGGATTACTCTATTACAGCCCGCGCAGTTAATAGGCATTTTGCTATTTTGTGAACAACAACCGCTATCGGTAAGTTCAGTACAAAGTCCAACGCCTCAGTCAGAAATCAAGTTGTATTCACGCACACGTTGTCACCCGTCAGGTAAGCGTGTAGGTAAGCGTCAGGTAAGTATGTAGACACCTTTATAAGGGAATGGGTGTGCGAACGCCGCGAGTGTGTGTAGCCATGGGCTACGTTCTGGAACGCGCCGAAATCAGTTGTGAGCGTTGACGGCACTTCCCGGAACGTACCCTATATGTACTACGGTTTATACGGTTACCAACAGCTGTCTTTACAGTCTGATTAATCTATGATCAGCTGTTGAGTGTTAGTAATAGAGAAAATTGTATATACGGAAATGAATAAAAAAAAATGGAAATACGGTGTTAGTCTATACTCTATTCTGTGGTTATTATTTTTGTTTGTGTTTTTGTCCGGTTGAGAGTAGAGTAGTAGTAGTCTCTCGGTAGAGAGTAAAATATTCCTTGTTTCGCAAATTCGGTAAGAAAGGTGACACACGTGTTAGAGAGTTTGATTGTAGTTTTTAGTGAAAATCACGACATTTCGGTCTAATTATCATTCCTGAGTGATTATTTATCTGAATATTGGTGTTGGTAAGAGTTATTTTTGGGTCAGGGAGTGGATAACAGGGGAAATGGATACCATTTCCCCTGACGAGGCGGTCCCGCCGGCTTCGCCTGATCCTCAGCCTCCGGATAGGAGACCTCCGTCTCCCATGTTATTCTCGCCAATCGGCTCGGTCGCTACAAAGCGACGTATGTTAGAAGGGAATCGAGGTCCCATTAAAAAAACTATTGTCGACAAAGAATCGGCGTCCGCATCGATACAAACCGTGTATACTCATCCGTCTCTAACTATTTTGGGTATCAGGTCGTATGAATCAACTGATGGTGGTCCATTTATCGTTCACGTCACACGTGTGGAGCCTGACCCAGCTGCAGGCACAACAATTCGTCCCATAAAGTTCGGCCAATTTTTGTTTATTAACAAAATTGAAAATATTTGTCATGATGGAGTGAAGAAAGTTGGTAGGAACAAAATATCAATTCAATTTAAAACTGCACTGGGAGCTAATAAGTTCCTGGATAACCCAATGCTTAAAACGTATAAATATGAAGCCTTTATCCCTACATATAATGTTACCAAGATGGGAATAGTCCGTGGAGTCCCAGTTGATTGGTCTATGGAAGAGTTTGTAGACTCTTTGCAGATGCCGGGTTTTTGCACTCAAATTCTAAAAGCGCGACGTCTTAATAAAAAAATCATGGTTGATGGCAACATTGTCTGGGAACCATCCCAGACTGTGGTTCTCACTTTCAGGGGTCAAGAGCTCCCTACTCGGGTATTTTCATATTACTCATCGCTACTTGTCGAAAACTACCAATTCCCGACTATACAGTGCATGAACTGTTGTCGATTTGGACACATTAAGACCCAGTGCCGTTCTCAGCCCCGTTGTTATAGATTTGCACAACCACACAGTGGTGATGGGTGCAGTATTTCAGAAACTGAATCAACCTGCTTTTACTGCTCAGCTCATCACTTTACAACTAGCAAATCTTGCCCAGAACAAGATAGGCAAAAACTGATTAAAATGACCATGTCTCGAGATAGTATTTCCTACCATGAAGCTTCCTCCCAAGTACCAAAGGTTGGTAAATCTTTCAACCAAGTGGTGAAAGATTCTACTATACCTGCCCCCCCTCCCCAGGTAGTCACCTCTCCAGTCCGCCCAAGCTCAACACAATCTTACAGAAAGACAGACATCCGTTCTCCTCGCCCACGGGCCCCCCTCACTAAGTCATATGACAAAGTAGCTCATGGAGCTATTATAGCTAATGAGGCATCAACTCTACCTAATGGGTATGCCTTACAAATGAATCAATCTGCTCCTTCTCTATCTCAAGAAGAACCCCAAAACCAATTGTTAGTTCAACTACTAACAATTATAATCAGTATGATTTCTCAACATTCCATCAACTTACCGCCCAACGTTGCCCTAATGATCGCCCAACTATCATCCTTTATAGAACATAATAATTATGGACCAGTCTCCAATCCTACAGTGGAACTGCAAAAGTCTTCGTCCGAAGACTCATGAATTATATTATTTAATTAGAAAATATTCACCTATCCTGGTGGCCATCTCAGAGACTTGGTTAGTCCCCGGATCTCATTATCGAGTTTCGGGATACTCCTGTCTAAGGGATGACCGCCAGGATGGGTATGCTGGCTGTGCACTTCTTGTAAAGCATAACTTAACCTACACGCAAATAGTTATCCCTGCTCACAGCCCACAAATAAATGCTGTGGCTGTTCGAGTGTATGGTATAACTTATATTAGTATATATATTCCCCATCCAAATTCATGTCTAATACCTGACATCCTTATGATTATATCTTCTATCCCTCCTCCTATTATTTTAATGGGTGATTTTAATGCCCACCATACTTCCTGGGGTTCTTCTCAGTGTGACCTTTTTGGGTATTCATTATTAGATACATTTGATGAAGCTAACCTTTGTGTTCTAAATGACGGATCCCCAACACGAAGGGTACCTCCTACACAAAACCCAAAAAGCGCTGTTGACCTTACCGCATGCTCTCCATCCCTATCCCTTAGCATTTCCTGGGAGGTTCTACCCCTATCTTATGGTAGTGATCACTTCCCCATTTTAATAAATATGCCACAGAGATCCCCCCCTGAAAGTTCCACAAATCCTCTTCTTAGACATGTACTTTCTAAAGCAAACTGGGATTCATATTCTTCCTCTCTAGACAACAAACTAAATTCAATTCCCTATCCCAATGCTAATAATTCCCTGTCATGCTATACAACATTTGTTAAACATATTATCTCTTCCGCTAATGAACATATACCTTGTAAAAGAAGTTATAAAAATAGATCTTCTCCTCCTTGGTGGGATCCAGAATGTTCAAATATTGCCCAGCAACGCAATAATGCTGAACTAGATTACAATGAGTCGATGACCATGCATTATTACCTGATATATCAGAGGACTGCTGCAATGGCTAAGAAATTGCTCTCATCCAAAAAGAAAATGGGATGGATTAAATTTTGTGAAAGCTTGTCTCCCACCACTCCTCCTTCTTTGGTCTGGAAGCAGATTCGAAGATTTCGGGGATATTATAACTCAGCTAATAGAACATCTAATGATCCTTCAACTTGGTTGGAAGCCTTTGCTGATAAGCTTTCTCCACCTTTTGTTCATATTGCCTTAACTTTTAATATCCCTAACAACATCTCCGCTTCAGGAAGTATGGACTCTCCTTTTTCTTTTGATGAGCTGCAAATTGCGTTAAATGGTTTGGTTGATTCTTCCCCCGGCTTAGATGGAATCCCTTACTCTTTCATAACCAAATCAACAGATATAACAAAAAAATTCTTTTTGAATTTAATTAATAATTTTTATGAACAAGGTTGCATTCCAGAGTCTTGGGGCACCCAAGTCATTATTCCTTTACTTAAACCAGGCAAGGACCCAACAAATCCTAACTCTCATCGTCCGATAGCCCTTTCATGTGTTTTAGCAAAGATAGCAGAAATCTTAATTAAAAACAGAGTAGAATGGCTTGTAGAGTCCAAAGGCCTTCTAGCTAAGACACAGTTTGGTTTCAGAAAAGGTATGAGTACCTTAGATAGCATTAGTATTTTGACAACAGAAATCCATCATTCTTTCAAAAAGAAAGAATATCTAATAGGTGTATTCCTGGACATTGAGTCTGCTTATGACAATGTGCTTCTCCCTATGCTCAAAACAAAGCTGTTACAGCTGAGCATTCCTGTGAAGATAGCTCGCTTTATATGCTGTTTCTTAATACAAAGGTCAATCTTAATAAAAACTCAAAACTCATATTTCGGCCCCAGAATGCTTTGGAAGGGTCTCCCTCAGGGTTCAGTCCTTAGCCCACTCCTCTATAGCATCTACACTTGTGATCTTGAATCAGCCGTTAGTCCATTCTGTGATGTTCTCCAATATGCTGATGACCTAGCTCTGTTTACATCAGCAAAAACCATTTCGGAGGCACAGCATAATTTAAATTCTGCACTAGGCTACTTAAGCGAATGGCTCCTGGATCATGGACTATCAGTATCTGCCTCCAAAAGTAACTGCGTTGTGTTCACCAGAAAAAGATACATCCCCGATTTGGACATACGTTATGAAAATGTTTCCGTCCCACAACACAATGTCGTCAAATTTTTGGGAATTTGGCTAGATACGAGACTGACAGGAGTAGCACATTTCAATCATGTTGTGGCTAAATGTGAAAAAAATATTAACATTCTTCGTGCATTATCTGGCGTATGGTGGGGATCACATCCATTTAGCCAAAAGTTGTTGTATAACGCAATAATACGAAGCCATCTGGATTACGGTACATTTATACTGGATCCAGGTAACAGAGCTGCACTAGATAAATTGTCCAAAATTCAGTCCAAATGCCTTCGTATTATTCTGGGTGCAATGAAATCTTCACCAATAAATGCAATGCAGGTAGAATGTGTCGACCCGCCTTTACATCTTCGTAGACAATTTCTTTCGGACAGGTTTGTCTCTAAGCTTATCCAAAACCCAGACCACACTCTTATACTCAAAATAAAAAAATTGCTTGAGCTTTCTAAATCTTCCAACTGTAGTCCTGAAGAGAAACTCCCATGTGTCGTTCGTAGTTACCTTAAATTCTCACAGTTACCTTGTCCTATAGTCCAACTAAGAACTAACCCACTTTTTTCAATAAGTTATGATGCTTTAATTTTCCAACCAACAATAATTCTGAATTTCGGTATTGATAAGGACTCTATAGAACCTTGTAATCTTTTTTATGAAATAATTGGCAAGAAATGGACAGACTGGCTTGCAATTTATACAGACGCGTCTAAACTTTCAGATGACAGTGAAGTGGGTGCTGCTGTTTGGATCCCAAAATACAGAATCATTCTAAGTAACAAATGCCCCTCATTATCCTCCGTATTTACTGGAGAAGCTGTTGCTATTCTTGAAGCCATTTTATATATCAGTTCCCATAAACCTAACAAAACAATAATTTTCACTGATTCCAAAAGTTGCCTACAGGCCCTCCTATCTAACCAATTTAAATCTAAATCTAGATTTCCTCTTATACTGAAAATTAAAGAAGCGCTTTACAAATGCTCCCAAGCTGATTTAAGAGTAGTTCTAGCGTGGATTCCTGGACATGTTGGCATACCAGGTAATGAAACAGCAGACTCATGTGCTAAACAGGCTGTTGCACATGGTGGCATGGACTATTACAAGGTTTACTCCCATGATCTCTCCTCTGTCTGTCGAGTTCAGATGCATAACACCTGGCATTCCTTATGGCAAAATTCAAAAATCAAGAAAGGAAAATTTTATGGTCAAATACAGCCATCTATTCCCCCTAAACCATGGTTTTTTAAATTCAAAAATATCAATAAGACAACTTCTTCAACAATTTGTCGCCTGCGGTTGGGTCACGCATGCACTCCAGTTTTCTTGGCCAAAATTAGAATACGAGACCACTCACTTTGCGAATGCGGTCTTGATGAGGGTACATCGGACCACATTTTCTTTAGTTGTTCGAGATTACGGTTTTCGTTGTACGACAAGTTACCATCATTCATATCTCGCCCTGCTAATCTAAGTTCTCTTCTATCACTCGTTTTTACCAAACACATCTATATTTTAAGTATGTTTATCATAGTTAATAAAATTAAATTGTAGTTTATCATAATTGTTTGTAGGAAACTACATTTTTGTGTAGTCATTTTTATTATATTCAATACATAGTATACTTCATTGTAGTTCAATACATAGTATTTATTTTGTGCCGTCCTGTATTGTCCTATAAAAGTTGCTTCAGATAAAGTATCCTCAGACGCAAAATTGTTAAATGGTTGAAAAACTACCGATCATCTCGCTGCTTACCGATCATTCTCCATCGTTTGTTGCCCTTCCTATCCGCGCGAACTGTTATTGGCAAAATTGTGGTTACGCCGCACAAGCCATACAAACAAGAAGAAGAAGAAGAAAATATTCCTTGGTCCGCTTGAACTGCTTGTTACCTGTTGTATTAAAACAAAGAGAATATAACGCTACGCTAGAGTAGTAAAAATTGTAAAATGTAATCCATTTCAGTCAAGTTGTATTACTTTTCTTGTGATTCTTTGACTAGAATTTCCATTTATTAGCTACCTATAGTTCGTGCTATTACTATTTGCGATTGTGATTCGTCGTCGCAATACGTGCTTATTCTCTGTGCCCGGAGCTTTAGGTTAGGTACCGGGTATCTCAGTTTGCTACAAATCTAGTTTTACTTTGAAACTTTAATCTGAGACAGTGTGGCAAAATGCCACAATTATTTCAAGTATTAAAATGTTACGAGTGTTCAGTTTTTCAGGTAAGAACCTAAGGATAATGATAGTACTGATTATTATTCTTATAGATTAACTATATTAACGAAAGACGAAGAACCAGTTAAAAGTAAGCCAGTCACTATGATCACCAATGCAATCAATTTAAAAGCTATCTATACAAATGGAATTCCGTCTATTTACGTTCCATTTGATGGGTATGAATGTATGTAAGATTAAGTGTAATGATGTAATACATAATTGTCTAAAAGTTGTTGTGTTGAAAAAGAGTGACAAAATAAAACCTAAATATGTGAGCTGGTGCCTGAAATAGGTTTTCTTATATAAAAACCTGATTACCAGGTCTCCGTCCACAGGTAGAATATACCTGGGGCACATACACATAGTAAAATATATCAGAAATTTTTAGTTGAGGGTAGTAAAAAAACAATATTTATGTGCAATGTGATTGTATTGTATACATCTTATTTGTGGAGGTGTATGTGTGCAAGACTATTTAGTGGTAATAGTGTATGGAACAATCTATCGGTGTGATGATGGGCATTTGTTTGTATGTTTGATGTGCGGCTTATGAGTCATAGAACAAGAGTCTGTAGTCAAGATCAACATTATGTAATTTAGTATATATGATAAATAGTCACATTAATACGTTGAAATGTATCGGAAATCTTGAAAGGATTAAATCACATATAATTTGATATTCTTTAATCCCGATGTTTCAAACACTTTTAGCGAACAAGGTCACGGGTAGACTGGATGATGGTTGTCAATAGACAGGAGTTGATAGATGGATCTGCGGATAGATGGTTGAATAGCAGATGGAAAAATATTTGTATCATTCTCCTATTATATAATCTAAATTGGTTTGGATGATGTTTTTAATATTTATATAAATCTACTCTTATTAGGCAGTTACTGGAAAGTCGTATTCGTTAACGTCCGTTGAGTTGAGAGGGGAGAGGTACTACCCTCTCAACTTCGCCGGCCGCTGCCGCAGCACACTCGCTCAGCTTGCACGTTGTGTGGTCACCATTCAACCTAACCCTCCTCGCTTCGCTCGTCGTCGCAGCTATTGTGACTTTGCTCTGACTAGATACTGTCAGAGCAAAGACACTGTCCACTACTGTGAAATATATGTGTGCATGAAAACTATTGAAATTACTACAAAATATAATTATTTACGTAAATTTATGTAAAATAAAATGTTACCGAACTTATGACAACTTAACCGTACGTAAAACGAAACGTTCAATGGCGAGAATGCTATATGATTTGTAGTAGGTATTGACGTAAATATTGCAAAAATAATTGATTTTCTATAATGTTTGTCTTAAAAACTTCGCGTCTCTGCATGTTGAAACTTGGCGTGTGTAGCTTATAATAATTTAACCTATCTGTAAAAAAAATATCAACCCCCAACTCGACGGACTTTAAAGGAAAGTTAAGCCCAGTTACTTACTATCTTAGTAATTTTGCTTATTTATTTATCTACAGGTTCACCAAGTCAAAAAATCCAATAAGTGGCAGTGTAAACTATGTGGGGAGAAACAATCACTCAAGAGGCGTTATGGAATTGGTACGGGCAAAGAATGCAGGCTGCATGTCCAGAAACTTAATGGAATAAGAGGGGATATCAATGAACTAAATGATTTTATTGAATTAAACAAAACTAGTGATGAAGAAAATGAAATAGAAGAGGAAAATTGCACATATATTAACAAAAGAAATGCACAGAAAAAGATTGAAAGCAAATGGTCCAGTTTTGTAAACAAACCAGAGCTGGCTCAAGCACCAGAATGTACAGAAAAGATGTACCTTGGAGCTACAGAAGTAGTATTAGAAGTGCCAGTTAAGAAACGAAAAAAATTTGTAGCGCCAATTACGAAAAAAGATAGCACATCTATTATGAATAAATCTGCTGCATCCACAGAGCCAGAATATCACCAGCCATTGATTAATGAGACAGTTTGGCAACCAGATATATCATCTGAGAACAAAACTTTTAAGGAACTGGATGCAGTCACAAAAAATTACAATGGTCCATTCTCCAATCTTGCAACTACCAAAGTAGAAAATAAGTTAATATTAGATGCAGAAATCCACAAACCAACCAGTGATTTTATTGATAAAGATGAAAACAAAGTTCAAAGCAGAGTGCCTCACCAATCCTATATTCCTCCGAAAGTCAATAAAAATTCAAAATGGGCACAATTCACCATTGATGAGGATCAGAGTATTGCTTCAATCAGTAGAGAAAACTCATTAGAAAATATTCCGTTATCTATAGAAAAATCATCAAAAACTAAACATAATCATTTATTTACATTATGTGATGATAATGAATTAGATAATGTCTTAGACTTTTAGTAAGTACCTTTCTGTTAATGTAGTATGAATACTACTTGTACTATATACTTGTTTTATTTCATCTTTGATCTTGGTAGGGTTACTGCACCACCAGATATTTTGCCTCCTAGCATTAATAAGTATAACAGTGTTACCCCTTATGCATATGTTGATGTTAGTTTAAATTATAAAAATCTTAAGTTTTAATCATAAACACAATGCAGATTTGTTAATAACACAGCAGTGGTTTTAGCATTTCAATCCAGAACTTAGTTTAAAGCTCTGAGTCGCATTGGAACTGCATTGGGCAGGCATGACGGGTTGGCTTTAGAATCGTGACCCCTGAATTTGGTGAAACAAAAACTGTGGGTGGGTTGAAGGGGTTTGTATAAAGCGTATTTACAACACGATAAAAAGAGACACGCCAAAATAGTCTAAATAGTTTTTTAAAGTTTCAATAAAACACCGTAATTTTGATAGTGACAGGTGACATAAATGACATTAATGCGTAAAACGAAACGTTTCTAGGTAACTTTTAGCCTTTTTTGACATGTACGTTGTATGTAAGTTCTTGAAACGGAACGCAAACATCGAAGATAGCGTAATGTCACTGTCGGAATCAGCGATGTTATACGTACCATAATTATGGTACACGTACCATTATCCAGATGTCTGTACCATGTACCATGGAACATTCATTATGGTACGCAAATGTACCATAATTTCTCGTTTATCATCGATACATAGAGACAGAAATAAATACAACAATTTTGAATACCTTTTGCAGGATCATTGTTTTTACATCATTCCCGCATTCCAAATCACAATAAAATTGTTCATTGTAAGTATTAAATTCAACCCAAAATACTACTTTTGTGTCAATAGTGGTAGTAGGCAGTCAGGCATATTTAATTTTTAATATGCCTGAAAAATCAAAGTGAGTACCGTAGACTGCTACTCACTCACTTATTTAAAGTTAGTTAGTCCTGCCATTGTAGCAAATTGAATTACAAACAAGTTTGTTGGTATCAATTTTCCATGTAAAATTGAAAATAAACATGATTATGCAATGATAAGATATTACCTCCACCTCTTTTCGGGTATAAATAGAAAAATATCGATCCGAAGAAAAAATATAAGAACCAAATTAATAGAAAACTTAATTGCTAACAACTTTGTTTACATACAACAAAGTTTCATGTAGGTAAAATGAAAATAAAAGACTTGTTAGTCAAACAACAATTCGCCCCCTCTTTTGGGTATAAATCAGAAAATATCGATCTTAGAAAAAAAATAAGAGTATCAAAATTGTAGGCAATCCAATTTTAAACAACTGTTGTGAAATCGTATTGACCTTATATTGTTTAACTATGTTCAATGTACAGTGTACTTCAGTACACGATAAATTCAATAAACAAAATTTGACCCTTTAAATAAAGATGGCGGATCGATTACCACGCACAATAAAATTTAGACTGCCAGTGACCTTTCCCATATAATTCCGAAGGAAAATTTATATTTATAATTTTTCCCAGGTCAAATCCTAATCGAACTGGGCTATCGTTGACAACACAGAATTAAGTTAAATGATGTGAAATAAAGTCCTGGTATACCACATACAGTGGTTGTTGTCCTAGACCAATATAGACCCTAAGAAAACCGTACCATAATTTTATCTAAAGTACCATAATTTTGAAGAGCCGATGTCATAATTCCTGAGTTGGCATCTAACATCTAACATCCCTGGTCGGAATACTCGCGTCATTCCGTTACTTCCGAGTGTACGTGAATGTATTCTCCTGTTTTTCTGCGCTTTCTTTTGATATCTCAACGACTTTGCTACGATTTTGGACTCCCGATTTTGCTGCTTTACTGTACGACACCTGCTTGCTCACTGGACACTGCGATTGCCTTTGGAAGATTTGATAACTGGTACCAGCTCGACGTGCTCATTAGTCATCGCGATGGCGTCTCCTGTGCCTGGACCTTCATCAAGGGCGGACTTTGTAGATGACGGACCCGTTTCGGACCGGCATTTGTACACGGAGGAAGTTGTACAAATGTGGAGCCTACCCAAAGTTGTGCGCGAATTGGGAACCATTGACCAGTGTCTAAAATTCGCTGAAGAAAACAACATGGTGCAACGCCAAAAAATGTGCCGCACGCATCGCACCCCTATGCGTTTATCGAAAACAAACAAATCGTTTGGGGCTTGGGTGTGCACCAAAGGCCAGTGCAAACAAAAAGGGAAAATATGCCGAAACACTGGGACATTTTTTGAAAATGGCAAGATCGACATAAGACATGTATTTTATCTCATATATGCATTTGCCCACAAATGGACTTTTGACTCGGCAAGAAACGAAGACCCTCTAAAAGAAGAGAAACAACAG